>CM042691.1:347941250-348541250 GCA_023614405.1 Avena insularis
GTTCGTCATATACTCGAACACAAGCAACGGCACCCCTTTGTTGTAGGACCACCCTGGAAATTTATTCACATGAATAGTTATGACAATTATCGTTTAGATATTTCTATGAGTGGGTTCAAAGCATAGAATTGATATGTATGTTGAATATAAATATAATGTCTAACCCCTCTCCATTAGATCGGGTTTTTTAGAATAATTGGCTAATGCATAAATCTTTTATGGTATCAGGGCATCTCCACCGGGCCAACCCATCCGGTTCGAGCATGTCCGAACTTGTCCTCGCGGACGCTTGGCGTCTTGGCGCCAAGCGACCCATAAGAAAGCAGCGTCCGGCTCGACCCATCCATGCATCTAATCTGGGTCTCGGTTGTGTGGGTTCAAAGTTTAGAATTCATATGTATGTTGAATATAAATATACTGCCTAGTCCTTTTTCTTCATATCGGTCTTTTGAAATATTTTTTTTTCAAAATGGGGTGTATACCCCGGCCTCTGCATCAATCGATGCATGCAGCCTCTCTTTATTAAATTATTGAAAAAGATTGCTTATTACAACTCACTGGTCACACAAGTTTGAAACAAAAATCAGCCACTTGAAATCTTTTGAAATAATTGACTAATGCATAAATATTTTATGGTATCAGAACCAAGAGGTCTTGAGTTTAAGGTCCTGCTCACGCAGT
The DNA here is from genome assembly GCA_023614405.1 of Avena insularis. NCBI lineage: Eukaryota > Viridiplantae > Streptophyta > Magnoliopsida > Poales > Poaceae > Avena > Avena insularis. The sequence continues at coordinate 347,941,932 of CM042691.1, forward strand.
ATTAAAAAAAGAAAAAAATTCTACGGTCTACTTCTATCCCACGCTCAAGAATAACATAGCCTAGATGTGAGAGGGAGTGTTGAATATAAATATAATTGGTAAAGTTCAAAAAATTATAATTTTGAGCTACATCTATATTTAGTTCTTGTACCACTTTGTATCATTTAAAAAGTAACCGATATTAGCTAGTTAAAATACAAAAGTTGCGTAACATACTCTAGATAAAACATAGCTAAAATATGTTAAACACATTTTGTATGAAGATGTCTGTTATAATTAAGTATCTCGTGTTGAAAGTGTACAATAACATGAATAGCTAGTGCTCGTATGCAAAACATAAATGCAGTTTAGTTAAGGTATAGTATTGAACAAAGAGAAATAATAAAGTAAAAAAATAATAGTTCTATTTAGAAAAGTAACTTGGGATATTATAAGTATAGAAGATTCTAAAATTACGGAGAACTATATGTTTTGAGTTTTGTGCATAGTTTCATTGTGCTAAATGTTAACGGTAGAATCTTCTAGATGCTAGACGACATAATTTAACATATGAAAAAAAATCAATGTTCAGCAATATTGGGATTTGTCATCTTTATCTAACTATCAATATTTAAAGTTATTCGTATACTATTATATAGTGGTATAGATATGCTCACCGATAAGAGGGACGATGTTCTTGTGGCGTAGCCTGTTGATGATGCTAACCTCGGCCAGGAAGTCATCATACCTGTGGTTCTGTATGTCACGGGTGAACCTCTTGATTGCCACGTCCATCGGCCGGTCTGTCTTGCAAGCCGCGGCAGAGAGCGTGCACCTGTAGACGGTGCCGAACCCTCCTCGGCCGAGCTTCATTTCTTCGCTGAAGTTGGCCGTGGCTTTATTGATATCAGCGAAGTCAACCTTGGTGGGTACCCCAGGGAGGCGCTCCATGGACCTGGCGAGCTGGTCCAGGTCCTTTTGCCACTGCCGATACCTCGAGTTAAAGAAGCACGCCATGCCGACGGCCATCACGGTGGTGGCAGCTACAGGCCCAAGGACGGAGAATAGGATGGTCATCTTCTTTGACATGAAGCCCCCTTTGTCGTCAGGGACTTTGTAGGAAGGGAGGTAGTCAACCGTCCCGGTGAAGTTGATGCCTCGTCTTGTGCCCAACAGCTGCCCCACCGTGGAGACAAGGCCGAAAACAACGTTCTGGTGGGTGACGCTGCTGATGTTGAGGTTCTGTTTGTCTATGGCGATTTTAGGTTTGGAGTTGCCCTCCACGTCCACATACACCGACAAGCTACGCCCCACACGATCATAGTCGATCCACACGGAATAGCTAGGGGGGGCGTCGGCCACAGGGTCGATGATGATATCTTCACCCACGACACGGTCACCATTGTACCCCGTCCCCGTGGAGGTAGCCAATGTTCCGATCACGACGGCGACGTTGTAATCGTGGGTCTTGGAGATCATCGTGTTTGTAGTGTCGAGGTTGAGCGAGCCGACATCGCTAGCCACCAGTTGCGCCGCGAAGGAGTCGTTTGCCTGAACAAGATTGTCGAGGGTCTTCAAGGGGATTATGAGGAAGGTGAGGCCACCACCAACCGCCGACTGATTATTCCGGTCCGGCAATGGCTCATAGACGATGGTGACCCCGAAGGACACCTCGTCGACCCCTAGATCGTCGTGGTCTGAGCGATTTTGCCAGAGTTGTATCCAGCGATCGATTGTGGACAACACTCCGGTGCCCTCCCCGATAGGGTCGGAGATGTTGCGGGAGAAGTTGAGGCCAGTCCGTCGGACCAACCCAAAGCCTTTATCAAACTGATGGAATATGAAACCGGCGTCGTTCAAGGTGTAGTTGCTCCTCCGATCCTGGTCGGAGTTAGAGCATTTGCATGACTTCTCTTTCTCCTCCGCGCGAGAGATGGAGAAGATCGATAGAAAGAGGATATATGGGACAAGCTGCTTGAGCTGGATGGACATTGTTTCGCTCACCTAGCTAGAAATCTTAAGATTAGCCTAAAGCAAAAAAAATAAAATAAGTCAAAGATAGGAGAGCCCAGATTCTAAATGAAGAAATAGAAACTCGAAAAGGATCATTTTGATTCTCAGAGAATGAGGGGCAAAGGGCTCACCTAGTCACCTTAGGCACTAAAATTTGCTTGATCTATTAATGACTAGTGAGCGAGCTTATATATAGACACGGCAGAAATATGATAGGGAAAATGTATAAGGTCTTTTATTTGGCTTATGCTTTGAGAATCAACGCATGAATCTTCCAAGAAAAGTAGACCAGCGTCAGTTTTCCCGTGGAGCTCAGTACAAGAACTGGTCGACCACGCACTTCTTATAAAAAGTACGTACGTACGTCAGATTACTTTGGATCGAAACTTCGCATGGCATTTCTCTGTCCGATGGATCAAGCCACTCACAGCATCATGCTCTAGTCAAGCGTCAAGACTCAACAGCAGGTAAGACATTACCTCCTGGAGACAAATGGCAAGCTGCGGCCTGTGCTAGGGAACGCCGGCGAACAAAACTGTCGATAGCAACACGACAACACGCTACTTTTACAGCTAGCGATCGAGTACCATCTTCTAAAATCTAAACTACACCAAACTAGTACTCGCTCCGTTTATAAATATAAGATGTTTTAGATTTGTGAAGGAGATGTATCTAGACACCTTTTAGTGTATAGGTTCAAATAAATCTAGACACTAAAATGTGTCTAGATATATCTCTTTCACAAACCTAAAACATCTTATATTTCCAAACAGAGGGAGTAGATAGTATAAAAAAGAAGTAGTAACTCTATGAGAGGTCCGACGTTTTCACACGTCTCCGTGAAGACTCGTGTGATGATAATATTTCCCTAATGGGCCGGCGCTAGTACAGCTGGGGTCTTTTAAACCCTAATCACACACAAGACTACTTCTGCTTCAGTGCTCATCCTTATTCAAATTTTAAACACAACAACGGCTGAGATCGCTTCGTATTCTTTCATAACTAAGGATATGATGGTCTTTAACAAATAATTAAGCCATCATTAATGAATAATTAATTTCTATATACAGCCTTGTATAAATCCATATGTATCTGTATACATATGTCAAGGGTGTTAGGAGCATTTCAACTTGTTCTCCATGGGCATGCCCATGGGTGTTTAGGTTTGCTTTCAGTGAAATTCGGCCAAATTTAGTGAAATTTGGCCGACTTTTGGTTGTATTGTGTATATATTTAGTGAATCTAACTAGTACTTGTAAAATTCGGTTGGAATCATGCAAAATTTGGTTGAATTTGAGTGAATTTTGTTGTGATCGGGGTTTTACTCCTCTAAACTATTGGAGATTGGTTAGGAACCGCTTTTTGTTAGAGACATATTTATACTCTTTAAATTTTAGGGATCGGTTTTACTCCTCTAACTTTTTGGGATCAGTTAGAGATGCCCTTAAACCCTAATCATACACAGGAGACTTTATCGTGACTGCTGCGGTAGATCGGTTACGTCCCATTGGAAGAAGCACCCGAGCGGGGAGAACAATATGCCGCACATAGTTTTTATAAACCGGAATTTGTGCGAACTATCACAAATGATTTCGAGACAAATAATTGCCTGCCATCATTGGATTGACCGTGCACGGTTTGTTTGGTTTATTTTTTTCCGCCGTTTAGCTGCCTTCAGCATCCTAGGCTCATCGACAAATATGGTGCGTGCCGCTGGTAGCTCACACATGTAAAAAAAATTGAAAATATTTTGAGTCTACACGACTAAATGTAGGTAAATTAATTTATACTATCTCTGTTCTGGTATTGTTGGAACGTGGAAGACATGCTCCTCCAATACCAGTTTGACACCCATGCAGGTGTAATATGTCTGGACCCGCCACAAAATACTGTAGACAACAATCCAAAAATAGAATACGGCTGGGACATTGTTAATGTTTTTTTCATACGACTCCTATCGAATCAGGCTTTCATCCCGTTTTATAAATAAAGCAAAATTCAGATCCACGTAAGCATCCACACACAACACCATCGGCCAAGGCCAAAAGAAAAGAGAAAATCAGTGCACAATCGTTGGGGCCACAACACATTAAAGCCCAAAACTAAACGATAAAAAGGTGACGACAACAATACTCTAGCCGTCGCGAGCCGGGTTCTATTATCATGACGATAACAGAACATATGTCTCGTACCGACACCGTTAGTATTGTTTTTGGCATGTGTTCAACGTACGTACCGCCGCCAGGAGATCAGCAAGAGATAAAACCCATCTAGGGTTCCATACCCCTCGCCGGCGACGTCGTCGGTTTTCTCCGCCTTCGGTAGCCTTAGGGACTTCGAGGTGTGGCGGACCACGGCCTCCGGCGGGAGGTTTTCCGTTCTTGTTTCGTCTATTTTTTAGTGTCTTCTTGGGATGTTGAGGCGACGGCTATGTCCTGAAGTCAGAATAAGATTCTTCCCGCTCTATCCTCGTTCAGGTGGTGCATCTAGCGCTAGCGGAGGGCGCGTGGAGTCGTTTGTCCGGCGGATCTCCTGGGATTCTGTCCGTTCTTTTGTTCGTTGGTTTGTTTTCATGTCAGTCTTTTCCGATCTACAAATGTCATCATTGGCGATGGTTGCGGCTCTAGTGTGCTAGTCCTTTGTGGCCTTAGCACGACGACTTCCCGTCTGTCTACTACAACAAGCTCTACTACGACAAGCTTTGTCCGGCTCCGGTGATGGAGGGGCGAGGACGGCGGCGCGTCTTCGGCTCGCGCTAGTGTTTGTAGTCGTCGCTAGGTGGTCCAACGACCTATTTGTAATTTTTATTACTTTTGTGTCTTTTTGTACTATTGTTGATGATTAATATTAGATTGTGAAATTTCACAAAAAAAAACGAGCTAATCAACTCTTACGAATATCATTTCAAATTGAAAATTTGTTTGAGAATATCAGGCGGTAACTGCCCGGTATTTTCTGGTAACTGCGGCAACCGTAAATCCCAAGCCCACTGGGCAAAACACCAAAACATTGCCCCTGAGACAAGAGCACCGGTGGCTCTGATCTAGACAGAGTGTTGTTGCAGTTCAAACGAGGCATGTCTTCTCATGGCGCACTCATGTGCACTCTGAAGTTGAAACGAGGCATATCGTACGTCGGTGTGTGGCTGTCCCAAGCTGACCTGCTGCTCGTCTGTACTCCAGTCGAGATCGCTCATCATAGATGAGGTTGTGCTATCATCCTCAGAGGCCCACATGTACACTTCCTGTGGCGGCCACACGAATCTTGGTTTCTGAGGCGGCACCTCCGGCAGCAGCGCCGATTTCGCGATGATCTGCACAACGTCGGACATGGTTGGGCGGTCCGATGGGTTCGGGTTGCTGCACGCCAAGCCCAAAAGCAGAAGGCGTGCAGCGTTGTCGCCAGCGTCCTTGTCATCTTTGGAAGCAGCAGCGAGCAGGACGCCGTCCACGCACTCTGATAGCCTCCCCTCGCCGTGGAGCCGCCACACCCGGTCAGTGATGTGGACGTCGTCGCTGTCCACCACCTCATCATCGGCCAGGGCGCGCTTCCCCGTGACGAGCTCGAGGATGAGCACCCCGAGTGCATAGATGTCTGTCTGTCGCGTCGCCTTGCGGCACACCGCGTATTCCGGCGCTATGTAGCCCCATGTGCCGGCCATGCCGGTGGCGGAGTTCCTGTCGACGGCAACGGTGCAGGCCAAGCCGAAGTCGCCGAGTCGGGCGCGGAAGCTTGAGTCTAGCATCACGTTGCTTGCCTTGATGTCGCGATGGAGCACCATGGGCTCGTACTCGTGGTGGACGTAGTGCAGGCCGATAGCTATGTCCCTCACAATCTCGTACCTTGTGGCCCATCGGCAGATGGCTGCCCCTGTAGGTATAGTGCCGCCTTTGGGAAAAAGATGCTGGTCTAAGCTGCCATTAGTCATGTACTCAAACACAAGCAACGGCTCTCCTTTGTTGTAAGACCACCCTGAAAATTGTTTATGTGCACAACTATTAAAAGGTAGAATTTTATGTAGTCCTATGGGTGCAGGGTACATAGCTAGAATTGATTTGACGAGGGATTCCCCATTTCTAAGGCAGTCTTCGAGATCAACCCTTATTCCTAACTCTATACAGAACATACACAGAAGTTTCTGCGGTACAATATTCTCAATTAGGTTGAACAAGAAAATTTCTAGAAAAAAAGGGTTTAACAAGAAAATAAGTACTCCCACCGACCCAATTTAATTTTTGCAAGTTTAAGTAAAGTTTTGCCTAAACCTTGTCTAAATGCATACTGCAATTAAACCAACCAAATTGATATATATGTAGTGTTAAATGAGCACTATAGTGAGAATTGATAATCTTGAATTCGTCAAATTAAAATGATATATTGTTAGACTTAGTGTGCAACTAAGAGGTTCTATCAAAGATTGCCAGAAATTAGACTAGAGTTGGGTGTACGATTCAGTATGTTTGGATTCCGTCAGCTTAGTACCTTTTACGTTGTTGTAGATAATAGTACAATCAACATACTTTGTGTGTTTTTCCTTAAAGTTTAGTTCTATTGTGATGCCCTAGCTAGATTTAAACATGTATTTGCTCCGATGGTGTAATGATATGCCTTAAAGTATGTTGCCCTTTGTGGAAATAGCAACAATTCTTGATTGTCCAACCGTTCATCCAAGAGCCATTTTCATCGATGGTACATGATTACAGCAAACATAAGATTTAGCTTATGTTTAAGAAGAAATGTGAAATAATATATTGTTCAATCTATGGTTGATGTGCTTACTAAGATGCTTTATAAAGCTTTAAACCTTGACATAATCAGAGGCGTGTGTCAGCATCTAGAGATTCTACACTTTGGAATATGAGTGATGGTACAATCTATCTAATTTCTCAATTGGTGGCATGTAGGTACTAGTAAGAAAATTGATTCATTTTGGTTGCCAACACACTAGCACTGAGATTTACTCCTATAGCTCACTGTAAGCTACCATGAATTTTAGAGAAGTAAAAAATCTATATCCCCACGGTTTAGTCAGATGGTATTCCTCTAGAAGTGCAACCACTTCTTTGGCTACTTTGTCATAACAATGTCATGACCAGCGATTACATAAAAAAATACAGATGAACATGCAAGAATTGTGTGCTTACTGCATTGATCTAGATCCCATCAATCACCGTTCTTTTATTGTGTTGTTTCTATAAATGCTTGGAACAAAATTTCTTATTACTTTGGTAGGAAAGTTGCTGATAACCCTAAATTTACTACTAGTTTCTGGGTAGCTAGCAAGAAACATGTTGCTCCAAATTTATTAGTATTGTTGTGCCATAGTCTCCATAGTTTTTGATGGATGTACAATATATTAGGTGGTTGAACATGTACACACCAATAAATGGAAAATCTTTCTCAAAGACAATATGATCATAATGGTGGACAACTTTTGTCTACACATCTTGCAAGTGTTGAAGGCACCACTGCATGTAGGATGGGAGTGAATGGTCATCAAAAAGAGCACACCAGAAACTCTACATAGTTTAATGATATCTAACAAGCCTCCATCCACTTGTTCCACTCCTAGTGCAAGCAAAAAACACCTTGTGAAATCTAAGGAAATTCGAGAAATGCCGACTTAGTGTCGTTGCTAAAATTGTGCTCATGTTTTCCACACATGCAGGTGCTGCTAAAGGGAATCCACATTGATTCAAGGACTTTTATATATCTCTTGGGACAACGAGGATCCATCCAGAGGTTGAGAATAGGGACGGAGCGAGTTCTGAATTATTCATTGTGAAATACTTTATGTTTTCTTATTCTTTCTTTTTTGTTTGGGGACATCGCAGAACTTTGTTACATGTGTGACATTCATGAACTGGAGTTGAGGCTCTATTTGGAGTCTCCCGTTGATCTACAGCAATGACATATTACAAGCTTTGAAAATGACAAAGGCCATTTCTCTGGCAAGGTGTTGTTACTTTTGTTGTAGGTTGCGCTTTGCTTGACCAATGAAATGATATTAGTCTAAAAGTTAAACAATTGATTTTGGAGGATATTCTTATGGTGTTAGTTGGGGTTTGGGAAAATATCAATAGTTCACTACTAAGTCGGGCTATAATTTTATGGAATATGATATTTTTGGTTTCATAACTAATGGATACGAAGGAAATTCATCTTTGGTTTCATAACTAATGGATACGAAGGAAATATAGAATTCATGTGAAGACACAAATCTGCATGTGGCAATTCATACATGACCATTTTGACTAGAGACAATAGGAGAAAGAGGTTTTGGATAGGTTTACCTTTATGATTTGATGTGCTCTACATGCCTTCAGGAAGCTAGCTAGGGTTACAAAAATGAGGGACAACATGAGGAGAAGCGCTGAAAAATGCTTGGAGTGTGATTTAAGTCTCTCTTGTTAGATTTTCATGTTCTTCATGACGACCTCTTGGTCACGAAGGTTCTATTCCCAACTTTGTGTGCTCCTAATGGCTTACAAGCTTAAGGAGACTAAGGGTATGTTTGGATCGTGCCTACAGCAGCTCTACCAAACTTGGCAAACCCATTTTTTGAGCAAGATTCTGCCATCGTGGGTTGGCCAGAATTTTGGCTAGAATATCTGAAGGAAGCAATAACTGATCCATAGGCAGCCAATAATGGAAACAAACCAAACAGGTGGAAAGATATTTGGCATGACCAAACTTTTGTTAGGGTGAGGTAGGGGCATAAACCAAAGAAGTCCTAATAAGTTATTTTCGGGAGCTCCTATTTGCTGCCTTAAGGGTGCACTATTGTGGTATGCTCAGGCGAGTTCTCTTCATAGGTCATGCCAATGCGGCTTAAATAATAGGTATTGTTTCTATTTTTATTTTTTATTAAATCTGAATGATTTCAAATTTGAAGAGTTTTTTGAATTCAATTAATTTCAAATTTGAGAATTTTTATAATCTGAATAGTTTTAAAATTGAAACATTTTTAAAATCTACATAATTTTTCAAATCTAAATATTTTAAGGCACTACATATTTTAAAATTCATTTTTAAAAAAATTCTAAACATGTTTCAAATCTTATCATTTTTCAATCCGAACAATTTGCAAATCTGAATACTTTTTAAATCTAAACATTTTTATATTTGAAAACCAGAAAAGAGAAAGAACCCAGATAACAAAAAGAAAACCAGAAAAAGGAAGAAATGTTAAAAAAAAGATCAATGGGCTGGTCCAAAGCGTGTGCTCGCATGAGTGGAGCGTATTAACACCGCGTTGCCCGGCAAATAGGAAATAAGGTATTTCAGTTGTGTGAACCGGGTCTTTGCAGGACAAAATTATGTTTCTACCATGGTATTCAGCCCATAAAATGCAACCAACTCGAGACAAATTGCATCGTTGGCCTATGCTGTATTAAATTGATGTACTAGTCATGTAAACCAAAAGTCGGACTGATGTAAAGAGTTAGACGGTATATTTATATTTTTAACACTCCTTCTCACGTCTAAGCTATTTTAGTACTTAGCATGGGTTTGATGCGGACCGCAGAATCTTTTTTTAAACTGCGTAAGTAGGGTATTGAACTTGAGAGCTCTTGGCTCTAATACTATATTGAATTGATACACTAGCCATCTAAACCAAAAGCCTGAACTAATAGAAAGAGATAGACTATATATTTATATTCTTAACATATTGTCGCCCTAGGATTATAAACTGGCCCTGTCTAGTTTTCTTCTACAGTGTAACCCACGATCAAAAATACTCACTACCTATTTGGATGTTTGGTCTTCAAGGTTCCCTGACTGGAAGGAGAGTGGAATGTCGAGATGCAAACTAAACATGAAGCTAGAGACACCGAATTTGAAGCTTCATATAATTTTGAGTTTAACGAGTGATGGTGATCGTCCGTGATTGTATCAGTTTTCCAATCGAATGCACCAAGTATAATTAATCAGTGAAGTCTGACTGCTTCAATCAGGAAAAAACTACGTACTACTAATAAGTACTAAGTAACTAATAACAGCAGGCACTCACCAACTAGAGGGACGATGTTCTTGTGGAAGTTGCTTGTGGCCTTGTTGATGTCGGCGAAGTCCACCTTGGTGGGCATCCCGGGAAGACGCTCCATGGACTTGGCGAGGTGCTTCAGCTCCTTGTGCCATCTCCGGTACCTCGAGTTGAAGTAGCACATGACGGAGGCGGCCACCACGGCGGCAGTGGCTACAGAACCAAGGAGGGAAGACATTACCGTCACCTTCTTTGACAGGAGGCCTCCTTCTTTGAGGGGGTAGTCAGGGAGGTCCTCGACCGTGGCGCTGAAGTGGATGCCTCTGGTGCGAAGGCGTTGCTCCACCGTCGAGAGGAGGCCGAAATAGACGAACGGGGACGTTGGCGAGACGGCGCTGCTGATGTTGAATGGCGCCTCGGCAATGGCGCTGCCAGGTTTGGTCTTTCCCTCCAAGTCCACGTACACCGACATCCGCCCGACACGGTCGTAGTCGATCCACACGGAATAGTTGGAGGCGGGTCGGCGGATGACGATATCGACGCCCACCACGCGTTCACCATTATCGTACCCCCCTGTCCGGGCGGGGTTACCCAGCACTCCGATCGCCATGTAAACGAAGGTGTCGGAGACGGAGCCGATCCGGTAGGTAGGGTTGGAGAGGTTGAGCGGGTAGCCACCCATGGTCTCCCCCAGCAGCTGCTTAGCCAAGGGCAATGAGTCCTTTACCTTAGGAAAATCAAGGGCCTCGTCGGGGAGGATGAGCATGGAGAAAAGGCTGTGTTCTCCAAGTGTCGTCTGGTTCCGCATGACGATGGTGATGTTAAACGACGACTCGTCCACCCCTGTCCCGTCGGGGCGCCTTTGAGAGTTGTATCAAGCTACCGATGGTGGACAAAACTTGGGTGGTATTCGCCCCAGCGTCGGGTAGCTTGTGGAGGGGCATTTGTATGAGGCCGGAGTCTTCGTCGACAAGAAACATGACATCCGCGTCCCTCATGATGTAGTTCCTCCGGTTCTGCTGGTCGGATCCTGGGCATTTGCACCGCTTCTCCTTCGCGTGAGAGAAGGAGATGATCGGCAGGAGGAGGAGAATGGTACATAGACATATCACTGGCTGCTTGAGATGGAACGCCATTGTCTCTCATCTCCCACCTTTGTCACTAATTAAGGTTGCTGTATATACTAGTGGTGACTATTTTAATACTGACTTGTGTTTGTGTGTGTGAGAGAGATAATATACGCAGATTCCACGACAAAGAAACAGACAAACGACTATGGCTATCGAGGGCAACTCCAACGAGGCATCCTGGCCCACTGCCGGCTTGTGATACAACATGGGTTTGTCCACCCTACAAGGATTCATTTGAACGAATTTTTCAGGTACCCTAGAAGGATTCATTTCTTGGAAGAAAATTATATCTGACTTTTAGCTTTGTACGATTGGAAACCGTGTGAATTTTCTCTATGGTCTACTTTGCATGCAATTTCTGATTAGGGTAGTGCTATTTTGACCCCCTGGATGCAGAATAATTATTCTACACTCAACATCTATTTTTTACAACAATACATGATTTTTATAGTCACGTAAATTTTTTCTTAACTTGAAAGTCAAGAAGAAAATATGAAAATTTAGGCATGATGTAATTTTTTGTTTACATGGTGTATAAAAATACGACGTAAAATACTTATATTTTTGGTGTTTTTTACATTATAATGACACAGGCACTACATTTTTATGTCGTTTTTTTGTTGTTGTAGGTGAATATGAACATAATTATTTGGATACAAAACATAAATTTTTAATGAACAACGAAAAAATTTGTTGGATGCAAAATAACTTTTCTACACCCTGAGTACTAAATAGCGTTTATATGTATAGCCAAAAACAAAGCTATGAAACAAATCTCTCGTAACACCAATTTCGATCGTTTGTTCAACTTTGAGATTCCCTTACAGCTTGGTTCAAAGCTTTCCCTACTTATATTCCTCTTTGGGCCAGAGAGAGGCCTATTTCCTGTTTGCCAATTGTTTTAGTGGAGGCCTGCTGGTGGCACTCCTGTGAAATCCTCGGTCCAGTTCCTGGTTGGCGAGAGAGGTTCCTCTCCTTCTTCATGTTGACCAAGGTTGTGATTTATGAGAAGCTTTAAACTAGATTTATAATTAATTTTCTGTTTGTGATTTTGGTGGGACCAAGAAAATTTGCAAATAAAAAGTGGAACATGTTTATAGGGAAAACATCGAGGTCTTCACTAATCAAACCAACGACAATGATGATGGAGTGGAAGAGCAATTACCACCATCCTAAGCTGGGCGAAAGCCTATTTCGAGAGAAGCACATAAATTGTTACAAACATCATACCATTGAATCCGAGAAATTATTGGGTCTGAAAATAATAGGATGACACAAACAACGTTATTCAATTTCTTTATCATCGGAAATAATATATGACTACTGGAGGCGAGAAGGACTGGCAGTCTCACTAGAGGGAGATAGAACCTTGTTCACCTTCGAGATCGCACCAGAAAGACGCGGGAACCCTAGCTCACCTTTTAGGTCGAAGGTCAATGCTTGGTTTCTAGAACCATATATGAGAAGACCTCACCTATTTTGAACGATAAACATGTCATAATTATATTCATCTTAGTTTCCAGGTAGGAAGTTAGAGTTTGCTAAAAAAAAGCTCTTAAAGAAAACTTATAACGAACACTAATTTTTATTGTTTCTAGAACCTGATAAAGTGATGGAAAAGTTGTAAGTGAGAATCATGACACCTAAATCCCCGCTAACTTTTGATTTTTTTACACTAAATCACAAAAAAATCTGCAAAATAGATTGGGTGTAGTACACCACTAGACTATGCCAAGGAAACAATTTCAAAGGGAAAACTTATAGTTCGTGGCCTACACAAAAACAAATGGTAGCAAATATGTGTGAATATAAAGTTCATCAAGATATATCTCTTGTGCATCTCAGCACAACATATTAACCTCAAACTTTTCAGATAAATATAACTTTTGTAATGCAGTGTCTAGATATTTGTTTCAGTTTTTTGGTTCACCAAAACTCTCTACAAGATGTCGGGTGTAGGTGTCATGGTGCTTAGAAAAATGCTATTCGTGATGAAGAAGTATTTTAGTATTTTATTAAACTATTACTAGCTATGATCTTCAATGTTTGATATGATTTAAAAGATTCATTTAAACTGTTTTAAAAAATAAACTGTGTTAGTTAATCCAACATGCCGGCCACTCTTGTACGAGGCCTTCTGGCCTTATGCTTTGAGAATCAACGCACGATCTACCTAATAAAAAATACTTCTTGTGGCGCTAGCCCCTGTAAAAGAGCTGGTCGACCTGTTCTTTTAAAAGGCCCAGTAGGCTAGTACGCTCGCATGTACTCTTACTGTTTCAAAATATAAGATGTTTTAGTTTTATGAATAAAATGTATCTAAACTTTTTTAGTACTCCCTCCGTCTTAGTTTATAAGACTTATACGTATTTCTAGATTGATAAATTAACCAACTTAGCATGAGATACATATGATAAAAACTATATTATTAGAAACTTCAAATGTTATATTTTCTAATATTATAATTTTTATATTATATAATCTATAATATATAGCTCATGCGAACGACCTAGTCATACGCGTAAATCTTATAAACTGGGATAGAGGGAGTATATAAGTTCAATCAAGTTTAGAATGAACCTAGTACTAAAAAAAATCTAGATATATTTTATTCATAAATCTAAAATATCTTATATTTTGAAACAGAGTACGTCAGTTCATATATAGAGCGAAACATCCCATGAATCATGTTGTTGTCTGTATCCGATCGATATCTATCCAATCGGCTGACTCAGCACCATGCTCTAGTCAACAGTCAAGACTCGAGATTAAGACTTTACTTTAGAATAATCGTACGATCGTCCTCCTGAAAACAAATGTCAAGCTGTGGCTAGAGTGCGCCGGGCGAGCAAAACCGTCGATAACAACACGATGAAATGGTATTTTTACAGCTAGCTAGCAAGCACACTCGTCTAAACTACACCAAAACCGATAAACAGAAGATGTCAACGTTTTCACATGTCTCCACGAAGACTAAACTGGCGAGAATAATTCATTATTGCACGGTGTATATCCTGTATATGCAGGTGCATATATGTGTGGTAGCTATTAAAGCGAGATGAGAAACTCCTCTCCCAGTCTCCCTCCTCCTCTCCTAGTGCTCAATCCATTCTCATACTCCATTCGATCTAAATTAATGGTTTCAGATGACTAGATACAACCGAATCAAGCTAAATATGATACTACTTAATTTGGATCTAAGGAAGTATTTACTATGATCTCACGTACCATATCTGAAAATCCAGAAAGATCATGTGTCAGCGACCGAACATCTACACAACACAGAGGAGCGAGAGTGAAGATAATAGGAAGGTGGGCTGAAGCCCACGCTGAAAGGGAAAAGCGAGCGCCAACATGGCTAGCTAACCAAGTATGGGCGAGTAATTCTAAAAAAAAGTATGGGCCGAGAATTTGAGGCCTTGTAACACGAGGATAAATTATAGTAGTTATTTCGCTAGTTGTAATAAAAAAAGAATGCATGCAACCATTGCTAGACAAAATGCTAGTTGCATGTATTAATATTGAAACACCATTACTAGAACGTAGTGGTGACACGTGTTACATTTGGAATGCCACCACTAAGAAAGACCTAATTATCGAACTGAGGCAAAATAGTGGTGGCGTTTAAAAAAAGTCGCTGCCGATGTGAGATCTTCCACTACTGCCGCCCTTTCGAGATATTCCGCCGCCCCCGCACTTCTGAGACCTAATTAGAAATACGAATTTAGAGATTTTAGATAGAAATGTTAGGTAAACTTCATATTGCTACATATTCATAATGTTACATATTCATATTATTGACAAACTTCTATTAATTGTTACATATTCATATTATGGACACTTCATTGTATTAAATGTTTTTAATTAGCTACCTGGTAACATGTCGGAGCCGAAGTTCCGTCGCGTTCACAAGAAACCCACGAATGTCCCGACATGGGGGGCTCAAATCACTATTAGCAAGAAGAATAAACAACTTGGCACATTATTTAGGAGTCCGGAGGAGCTACATGGCGGTCCAGTACTATGGGACGAGTGCGCGCCTCAACTTCGAGGATGAGCGAGCCGTGGCGCATGTCTTAGCGCTAGAGGGTAAGAGGTTCGTCACGAGGGAGAAGGAGAAGGAGCACCGCCGGGCAGAGAGGGAGCTAGTGTACAAACGCCATGAGGAGGAGGGCCCCATAGTCCGAAGGCTTCACGGCGACCCCCGGGTGATAGTGTTCCAGTACTAGTATTTCGGAGAGGGCTCCTCCACCACGTGCCAGGAGGCCGGTCCCTCTAGGAATGGCGGCGTCGGCCCCTCCACCGTGCACCAGGCCCCGTACGGGTTCATCCCAAGCGACTTCACCACTGAGCCAACGTCGCCTCTGCATTCTTCAGACTTTGATTTTATCAATTGGGAGTAGATCTTAGGATGTTTCTTATGCAGAGATGATCATGCTCCTTCTTATCGTACTAGCTAGAATTTCTTTATTATGTGTATGTTTAACTAATGTGCTACTTAACGTTCTATATCATGCTAGACTTTAGAATATTTAATGTTTATGCAACATGATGCTAATTTAAGATGATCATATATGCAACATATGGATCCCCCGTGTGCCATGTGTGGCTACACCTAGTACATGGAAAGAAAGTTTTGCATAGTACTCCCTCGAACTTTGAAACTAGAATCGTATGTTCTTTGAACTATATATATTCAATCTATACCTTTTCCAAACTATATGTGACAACTGGAACTAACTATTGTTTTCTAATGATTGTACTCAGAAAATCCCATTCAAGTCAAGACATGGCTTCTCGGAGCAGATCTTCAGAAGAATGTAATACTATGGATAATTTGAAGTCATCGAGTCACATAAAAATTCTAGACCCACCTTCACAATTCAAGTCACCAACGAGCCGAATTTCACCTATTTCAGTGGAGCTACTTGGATACAATTTGTCAATTGATATCAGACGAACATCGGGGAACTCATCGTCTTCATCCTCGACTATATGCATCGGATCACTTACTTTAATTGCATTGACTCCAATTGGTCATAGGCTGAAGATGGGTATGAAGATGAGTATGCCGAGGAGTAGCTAGCTTAACTATCTACTAGTACTATGCATGCATATTATCTCTCTAGCTAGTTGAATTCAGCAATAATAACTTTTCTGATATATAATTACTATAAAATTCAATAATATAAAATCAATATTTTTTTAATATTCGCAATAAAGTTAGTGCCGTTCAAATAAACTAGAACGTCACTATTAAAGTTGTTACTTGTGGCGTTCACATAACACGCCACCAGTAAAGATATCACTAGTGGCGCCAGTCCATATTTTACTGGTGGCGTTCAGGAGACACGTCGCCAGTATCGGTTACCCGTGGCGTGCCCCTTGAACGCCACTAACCCTGTTATACACCAGTAAGGATGTTCCTATTGGTGCTACTTCGATCGGTGGTAACGTGGCGATTAGGAAGCGACCAACTAGTAGCTAGGATGGACATGGAGATCACCTTCCTCTTCGAATAATCGATACAACCCTCCATTAGTAGCTAGGATAGCACCATTGAGGACATGCCTCGTCCTGCTTTAGACTAAACTAGCTCAAGCGTGGGTCATAGGCTCCACTCACCAGGACGCCGATAGACATGGAGATCTTCCCCAATGGGCACGGTTTGGTAAATCACATGGGGGGCAAGGGGATATATCCCACCGATACCGGTAAGTGTCAACAATCGATTATAGCATATTTTAATAAGTAATGAGTATCAAACCCACGAGTAGCTGGAGTTATTTGTGAACAAAATTGGTGATTAAATATGTGTGAATTCTTCAAATATTTAAAAGTGATGATTGTTTTTGGATTTTCAAGTATAAAGTAAGGAAACAATACTTAAAAGTGCCACTATTCAAAGATGGACAATGCTCTAAGTTACACCCCTAATGGTTATCCCATGGCCATATCCATGAGAAATCAAGAGAGTTATTAAGATATAAATCTGCAACCATTTTCTTGCGTTCTGGGCTTCCCAATAAAGAACCTCATATTGCAATTCCAAGATAGAACTAATTATAGAACCTAACCATATACTCATAAAATACTACATGAAAACCATGGCTGAGATATCATATGCCCTCATGAACATAGACAACTACTCACAATGACAAAACATGGCAATGATCACAGGTATATGAAATTCAACACAATCTAAAAAATATGACTTCACCAACAAAGAATAACACAGTATCTATTACTAGCATGCAAACAAAAACACTAAACAATTCAGGGTTCTAATTGACAAAACTTGTGAGGGGGTGAATTTGAAGATGGAGATGGTGTCGGTGTTGTTACTGTGGTGGTGAATATGGTGATGGAGATGCTCCTCCCATGTCATGTCAATGAGGTGTTGGTGTGAATGAAGGCGAAGATTTCCCCCTTATGGTGGCATCTAGACAACATGAACACCCCTATCCTAAAGTAGGAGAAGGTTCTCGGATTCGATACCGTCTCAACAAAATCATGAAAAATAGTTTGTATATTTGTGGGTGAGACAAGGACCTCCATAAAAGGGCATAGCCAACAAACATTATAATTGACCTTGGGCAACCATGATGTGGCCTTGGGCTAGGCTGCGTGTTGAACCTTCAAAGTACATCGATTGGTCACCTTGGGTGCCTATAGTGTTGGTCCCTTCGTCTTGGAAAATAAGAACATGGAATTTTGCCCTGAATCAATTGGTGTCTATAAGGTTCCTAGATACGAAACATCGGTTTCCTGCCTTCTCTCTGTAAATACCAAATAATTCGGATTTGATGGAAAGTCCCAATAACCATGTAAAACATTTAATAAGATATAATAATAATGGCAACTATCAAGAGAATTAATATAATAAACTTCAAAAGTCATAGATATGTTTAGGACGTATCAACATCCATAAGTTCAATTTATGCATGTCCACAATCAAGTAGATGATAAAAGTAAAATGACGTTTGAAGTTTGTTATCATAACTTACTAAGTCAAACATATGATATAATCTATTCTCTAAATAATTATCTTCTAATTCAGATAAAAGAGGAGAACATAATTTTCATAAGCAATCATAAACTATTCTCATCATGGTGCAAGGGTAGCATCAAAATCATGCAGGAAATTACTTATCCACGCATCATGAAAGAGCACTCCAAGTTTGTGTAGCGAAAGTGCACAAATGGAAAAATAGGTAAAATGAAGTTTATCCTAATGGTCATAGAATATAAAAATTTGCATCTCATTAATCTTTACAAATAAGACAGTTAGGCCCTTCATAGAGGAAAAGGATTGCCACACCTGGTTTTTGTAGAAAACTGAATTTGATAATATTTTGGAAAGTGATTATTGGCGTCAACTGTTTATCATAGCGCAGGGTTCCATTTCCCCTGTCATTATGTCTTTATTCATATTTTTTCTTTGCTTCATGCACACTTGTTACTTTTTTTCCTTTTCTCTTATTCACCACCCTTCGAACTATAGTTTTTAATTCTTTTGTTATTCTCATCATTTTTTCTTTTTTTTTCTTTTTTTCATAGGTTTAAAGTATGGTTTAAAAAATAACTCTTCTTCTAAACCATTGCAATTTCCAAACAATGTATACCCAAATCCTCAAATGCCCTCCAACATTCACGTGTCCCATGGGAGAAGTGCTATTTCATAGTTATCAAAGTTTTAAAATTAGAGTCAATCCCTCTTAATGTCATTAAACAAACAAACAGCGGATGTACCCATTAAGTTCGTGGTCACCCCACATGCATTCTATTTCCCCTTGAGCGGTGAGCAAACACAAAAACAAATAAAGCTTTAAAAGTTTTGGTGCGCCACATATCGGTAGGTATGGTGAAACAGATGAAAAATAACTTTGGATCAAGGGAATTGTATGCATAAGAAAATTATATCATGTTTAGTACTCCCTCAGATCCAAATTGTTATTCTCAGATTTGTCTAGATTTGGATGTATCTAGTCATGTTTTAGTGCTAGGTACATCCGAATCTAAATAAATCCGAGAATATTAATTTGGATAGGAGGTAGTACAAGAAAAGCTAGAAAAAAAGGAGAAATCTGACCACTAAAAAGAGCTTAAAAATGCCACAATACACTTTATGTCCTAGACCACAAGATTACTTAACAACTAACCATTACCATAAATATTTGAATAGACATATGCAAGTCACCATCGTATCCAGAAACAACAATTAAATACAGAAAGAAGATGGAATAATACCTCAACCGTAGAAGTGTCCTCTAAGATTTCAGAAAGAATATTTGGGTGTACATGTAGACATTCTATGTTGGTATACAAACCGTTTGCGAAAAAAATACATTATTCATGGCTTGTGTAAAAAAAATCAGTGCTGCAAAATAGCTTTGCACGAGATCGACATTTTTTTATCTTATTTACACAAGCCACAAAAAGTATCTTTTTACCACAAATTTTGTGGAAGAATATAGGATGTCCAGATATACACCCACAAATGTATTTCAGAAATTTTTAACTTTTTTAAATGCATTAAAAATTTAATTTTTCATAGTAGGTATATTTGGATCTCTGATCCAAAACACCATCCACTACTTTAGATCAGTTTTGGCATTTAATTTATGAAACTGGCTTTCCAAACGCTCCTTTTCAAGTCCTACAGCTACGTTTGAAACCATTAGTTGCTTGCCCAGCGATCAGTTCCAGCTGAACCTTACATTTGAAACTTCACACGCATAATGCATGCATGTCTCTGTCGATCAAGCTACTGAAAGTCACGCGGTGTTCACCCGTCCTAGTCAAGAGTCAACACTTATGGTTTAGGTTAAAAAAGTAAAGCTAATCATACTAGGAAGTATCATACACTAGTATGACACATATACTACCACTATAGTGTTTAGTATCATCTCCGAATATCACAGCCTCATCGTATTTAATTATTTGTAAAATCTTAATGCAATTTTGTCTATAGAAGGCATTTGTCATTAAAATATCTAGTTCCACGTGGTATGATAGTACCATTTAAGATTTTATGGCTAGCATAATGGAGACGTCGGTATTCAGAAACTGCAACGAAAAGCTATAATCATACTTTATTACCTACAATAATTCCCTAGCACACTTCTATACCACTCTTATGCAGTGCTTTGTCCTTACCCCACCATTAATATACACTGTATGCTACCCTTACACATCTGATCCCATGTTTTAGGGAACGAAAACATACAGCTAATCTCTTTGTTTTAAAATATAAAATGTTTTAGCTTTGTGAAGTAAATATATCTAGACTTTTTTTTAGTATATAAATTCACTCAAGATTAGAGTGAATCTACACACTAAAAGAAGTCTAGATACATTTTCTTCACAAATTTAAAACATCTTATATTCTAAAACGGAGGAAATACGTGTTAATTTGCTATAATCGCCGACTTGCCTTGTGATCGGCCATATGCTTTATCGGCATCTCTCCGGAGAATGGAGAACTGGTGGCTCTGATCTAGACAGAGTGTTGTGGTTGAAACGAGGCATGTCTTCCGGTGGTGCGCTCAAGTGAACTCAGTGGTTGAAACGACGGATATCGTTTGCCGGTGCGTGCAAGTTGCATCGGTTGCCCCAAGCCAACATGCTGCTCATCTCTACTCGTGTTCAGACCGCTCATCATCGATGAGCACGGGCTATCATCTTCGGAGGCCCACCCTCCACGCGGAGGCCACACAAAACTTGGCTTTTGACGAGGCACCTCCGGCGGCGGCGCTGATTTGGCGATGACCTGCACCACGTCAGGCATGGTCGGACGGTCCGACGGGTTCGGGTTGCTGCACGCCAAGCCCAGGAGCAGCAACCGTGCGGCCTCTTCACGGGCGCCCATCTTCTCTTCCTCGTCCTCGGAAGCAGCAGCGAGCACGATGGCGTCCATGCACTCTGATAGCCTCCCCTCGCCGTGGAGCCTCCATACCCAGTCGGTGATGTGCGTGTCATCTCTGTTCACCACCTGATCATCATCCAGCGCCCGCTTCCCCGTGACGAGCTCGAGGATGAGCACCCCGAGCGCGTAGATGTCTGTCTGCCGGCTCGCCTTGCCGCATATGGCATACTCCAGCGCGATATAGCCCAACGTGCCGGCGACGCCGGTGGCAGAATTCCTATCCATGGCGACGGTACAGGCCAAGCCGAAGTCCCCGAGACGGGCGCGGAAGCTCGAGTCCAACATCACGTTGCTGGCCTTGATGTCACGATGGAGCACCATGGGCTCATACTCGTGATGGCGTAGTGCAGACCTGTAGCTATGTCTCTAACGATCCCGTACCGTGTGGCCCACCGGCGGATTGCTGCGCCAGTCCCGTTGCCACTGCTGGTGCCGCCTTTGGGGAAAAGATGCTGGTCTAAGCTCCCATTGGTCATGTACTCGAAAATAAGCAGTGGTTCTCCTTTGTTGTAAGACCACCCTGAAAAGTGCATATACATATGTAATTTAAGAATTTCTTTTGTCTATGGTGCAGGGTACATAGCTGGAATTAATGTAGTATTTATTTATAATCAAAGGATTCTCCATTTCAAAATCAGTCACAATTTTAGATTTTATGATATATATATAGACGTTTATTCCGAACTCTAGAGAACCTACAAAAAATAAGGCAGTACAATTTTCATAAAAAAGCACAAGTACTTGACGACATTTTCTTTGGACTGGAAAAGAAATTTCCTACAAATTCATAGAACCACGAAAATGGCAAAACCCATATAGCACGATTAGGGATATTGCAATTAACAGATGAGATTGTTAAGCATAATCTTTAGTAAGTTTGGATTGGTGATGGTTCATGCACACCCACTATAAAAAGCAGACGGAACTGAACCAATCCCAAATTAACCCACATCAATCCCACTTACCCCTAAACTCATCCACTCTCTCCACCGCAGCCCCGACGTCCTACTTTAGGATGAGCTTGGAAGGGACTGCCGCCGGAGGAATCTCTACTGCTTCCATTGACTGCTTGTTGGCTGATATCCACGGTGATTGGGGTAATCCATCCCCTGTATTATGGTTTTGTGGTACTATATTGATCATATATCTTCATGTGTCTGGTATTTATATATCATTTGAGATATCCTATATGATTACACTCGACAATGTGTAATAAGTCTCATTGTGGATTCGTATTTATTAGTTTATTCATTCTATGCATGTATTTGTATGTTGGATTATGTGATACTTATATATGTATTTGTATGTTGGATTATGTGATAGTTAGACATCCATGATTTTATTATTTTCTCATGTGAAAATAGATATTTGATTTATTAAATTGTATTTTATTGCGTCTATGTAGAAATTTACCATTTTTATTACGTAAGATAAAATGTGCAAACTTGAAGGAAACATTCTAGTAAATAATATGAATTAAATGGTTGGTGTAGTTTGTAATTTGCATTCTTATTACTAACAACCTTTTTTTTTGTTTTCGCGTACTCCCTCAAGGATGTTGTAGATTTGTCTAGACACACACATATCTATACACTAAAACACATATAGATAAATCCGCGATATCTTTTTTAAGGTAGAGAGTATAATATATACAAGGCGCGTATATAATTCAGGGCAAAATTATATTGGGAGTACTACACGTTCCTCGGGGATAATTCCCCAAAATCCCCCGGGTCTCGTGCCGCCATGTGTCCCTAAAAAAAGAGTAAATCCCTCTTTTGCTACCTTAAGTCCCACTTCTGCTACATGTAGAAAAAAATCCGCGCCAAAAAATAGAATAAAACAACTGTTTTGCCAGAGACTTCGCTGGAGATCTCGCCGGATACTCTGTAGCAAAAAAATCGTGCTAATGTAGCATAACCGACTTTGCTGGAGACTTTCGCCAGAAGACATCATCGTAGACCTTGTAGCAAAAACTTTGCACTATTCTAGCAAAACTATAGAATGGTGGTAGCAGAAAAAATGTGCTATTATAGAAAAACATACTTTGTCGGAGAACACGTTGTTGCAGAGAAGAAGTGTCGCAAGAGAATACATCTATGTGCATCTGTAGCAAGGTCGATGTGCATCCGTAGCAAGGCCGTTGTGCCTTTGTATCAAGGCCTCGTACTACTTGTAGCAAAAGGTGGCGGCGCTAGCAGAGAAGACGTCGCCAGGCATGTATCAAGGCCGATGTGCCTCTGTAGCAACGCCGGTGGCCACTCATAACAAGGGATAGTGGCCACTGTAGCAGGGCCTCGCACCACTTGAAGAAAAAAGGTGTCTCCGCCTAGAAGATGTCGTCGTGCCTCTAAAGCAAGGGCTGGTGGCCGCTCGTAGCAAGGGTCAGTGGCCGTTGTAGCAGAGCCTCGCATCGCTCGTAGCGAGGCGACAATAGCACCGTCACGGACGTGCGCAGCACAACCACCAATGCCGGCAAGACCTCCAGGCAGCAGCAGCACCACCGGTGCAACCACTGTGCGCTGGTAGTGCTACCACCGGCGCAAGCGACACAGCTCGGCGGCGGCCAGAGCTGTCGTCCATGGTGGAGCACATGCGGATATGGGGAAGGCCCATGGCGGAACAGGCGTGAGGATCTGCGGGCAGCGCACGGCGAGGAGCTGCAGGCGGCGGACGGCGAGGTTGCGGGTGGCGTGCGTCTGGTCTGCAACGGCGCGTGGTGTATCCTGCTAATTTGGGAAAAGAAATTGGGAAGAGATAAGGAAGAGAAAAGGGCTGGGTCCCACCCACGTCGTCACTCACGTGTGAGGCAGCGACATAGTGGATCGCGAAGCGTTATCCCCCAGGGTAGGTATATGCAAAAAGTGAAACCGTTCAAACCGTCCAAGCCGGCCAAAAATTATCTAGTTCATTCTCATTCACAAATCTAATCTAAACTTTGAAACTAGTGCAAAATTTTGAACTAGCCTAAACTGGTCAAACCGGCCAAACCGTTTTTGCAATGGCTTACCCCGGGATATGTGTATCATTTTTCAAATTATTCCCTTTAAATAACGGAAAATCTACTCTCAGACCAGTCGGTAGTTTGCAAAACCTGGCAGAAAGTATGAACACATCTTGTCAGCCAGATTAGAATTATTTCAAAAATATATAATATATTGTAGATCAAACCGTTGTCCGATTTAAGATCCGTTTTTACCATTGGACTAGTCGCGACGAGATCTTCAAAACTACATCCCATGTTGATATGTTTCGATGAAAAAATTAGACCAAAAAGTTATCCACCTCAAACACGTGAGTTATCCACTCCATAATATATAAGTTATCCACCCAGTAGCAGATAAGTTACCACTACATAAACTTGTTGGATAGAGACGTTCTCGTATACGTGTTGAGCAAATTTAATTAGAACACAATAGACTAGTTGTTAGGGTACTAAGGCTTCATTTCTATCAATGTGTTAGCATCGACGAGCGATGAAACCTTGGTATCCTAAAACTCTTCGAGGCTTCGTCACCCGTACGCTACAGTAACAACGATGGACGACTAAGTCGAGCCGTTAGAATACTGGTAGCGCATCATGTTGTTTACTACGACTTAGGCTCTGTTTGTTTCTGTTGTAGCTTTAGCTTTTAGAGCTTTTGCGGTCTACAATCTGTACCTAAAACAAACAACTAAGTTTTCCACAGCCCTATATAAAAGCGGAGCAAGAAATACACTACGCCAGTGCGGTCGGCCGAAGCGGATCGAGGGGCGCTTCCGCAGCTTCCCGAGTTGCACCAGACGAAATTGTCCTCTAGAGATCGAGATAATTACGGAAAACCTGCCACCGAGACCACATCGACCAGAAACTCCCACCCGTTCGTCCTCGACCATCCTCTCACGTCGCCAGGATCTCCGCCGCCTCCCTTCACCTCCGCCGGTCGCCGCCCGCCCGGTAGCCATCCCCGAAGTCGGTCGCCATACTCGCCGCCGGCCGCTTTCCCCGCCGCTGGTCGCCGTCCCCACCGCCGGTCATCCGAGAGCTCCTTCGCGGAGCGATGCGGGCACCCACGAGCTCCCAGCGGCCACCATGCGACCTTCCTGTCGCCAACGCATTCGTTCCCCGCCGTTTACCCATCCTCCCCACCCATTCCATGGCCTCCACCGCTGTTCCCCGCTAGCACTGCCACTGGCGGCCTCACCTACCCCTCCTCGCCGTAAAAGATGGTCGGCGGCAACACCCTCGCCCCGCCGTCCCAACCTCCTCCGCTCCAGAGGCCACTGTGTGTTCGTGCCATCTCATGGTGGTGTCCGTGCTAATGCCATCTCGTGGTGGTGTCCGTGCTAATGCCATCATGGTGGTGCCAGTGCCATCTCGTGGTGGTGCTCGTCCCAATTTTTATTTGACTAGAAGATAATACCCAATATTCTGGACATGAATTCATACATTTGTCAACAACAATTCAGCTGGTGAAATGTATATATTTTTGTAAAAATGATAAATTGAGATAATTTAGCTACTCCCTCTCAACTTTGGCTAGATTCGTATGTATCTAGTTAAATATTTAGACTAGATGCATTTATATCTAGACAAAATTAAGAACACTAATATAGATCGGAGGTAGTATTTAAGTATGATATACTCAAATAAAAGCGGTCAGATTCATTTCAGATCAAGCTTATACAACATATGCTACATGCTACGTTTATGGGCATTTTAGACATTTAAGTCGTAAAACCAGTAACAGCCACCATCAAAAGCACTATTGCCAAACACCAAATCTCTGCTTCAACAACACCTTCCTACAGCCGATTCCCCACAGCTGTAGCCCAAACAAACACAGCCTTAGTGTGGTGGGTGGTTGGACATAAGATCCTATTTATTTATATTGTATGCAAAAGAAGCTTAAATTTAGTTATTATGTTTGATGTTGAACGTGGTAGCCTTTTGAGGTCGAGTAGTCCGTACGCTGCGAGAGCGACGAGGCAAACCGTTAGAATAATTTTTTATATTTTATCCATGATTAATTTTTATAGTGATAGATAACTTACATGTATGGACAACGTACATGATAAAGCATGGATAACTCTCATGTTGCTGATGGGTAACTTATGGATAAAAAAAAAACCTATCCATAACACATGATCTGTGACTAATTTTATAACGGTGGATAAATTACATGTTATTAGGTGGGTAACTTACATGCTAAAGTCTGGATAACTCGTGTATTATGGATGGATAACTTTTGGTTCAAAATAAGTTGTCAGAATATACCAACGTGCAATCTAGTTTTGAAGATGTCGTCGTGACTAGCCTAACAGTTAAAACGGATCTTAATTCGGACAAACGATTTGACTAAAAAAATATTTTAAATTTTTGTATTTAAATTGAGCTAGCTAATCAAAATTCAAAAATCATGTCATTTAGTCTTAAAAAGGTACACGTGCATGCACAAATTCTTATCTAAACTCCTGCCAGATTTGTACTTTTTCAGACCGGTTGTTGTATAGCAACGTCCTAAAATAATTTATGTAAGATGCGTATATAATGATGCCATAGTAATTGTGTAATTCGTGTAGGAGATGGTCTCCGTTTTCTTCTTGCTCACGTGTTGTACTGATATTTTTTAGATAACGTGTTGTACAATTGGAGATGTGAACGCGAATTATAATCATACTAGAACAATGCCCGCGTGTTGCTGCGAGGCAACTTAAGGATATAATCTTTAGTTCATTCTTCTGATTAGATTATACAACCAATATTTTTTCTAATTCAGAGACAAAAAAAACCAGGTTTTTACTCATATTCCAACCTATAAAAGATCAAACGATTTTGAGACAGAAGATTACATAGATCATTTTAAAAATAAAAAATTGGCTGCCCTCCGTCCCGTGCACTGTAAGGCGCACAAAAATAATTCGTAAATACGATTATATACAGACGGCAACGCCTTCCTTCAGCAACCACCTCCACAAGGCTGGCCATGGGTGGGCGTGACTTCGTTGAAATGCGGAAGTGGAGGTGTTACGCTTGGATCTAGCGGCAGCAAAAGCTCATCGGCTCTGCGGTGCCCCGTTTCCCTCCACACGATCGAAAACTCTGTCGAACCTCAGCTGATCTGTTCATCTTATGGTGCTTCGATCTCTCCGTAGGTGAGACGCTGGCGTCGAACTGCTGGGTGCATGTGCATAGCTCAAGCCGTCACGTGGTGCCTCCTTTCATCAGCAAGAAAACCTGTGCCAAATTGTGGTTCGTCGTAAACCATGTAGTACAGGAGCTGGAGGGTAGAACGGCGCGAGAGCCCATTAAATAATGCTGAGTTCCTACCGTTTGATCGGAATTTTCTTCCAACCTAAATATCCCTAAATATTTAGATTGAGCTGCCTGAGAAAAAAGCCCACCGGGCCTCCCGGGTCGCTCTCCCAGGGCGACTCCGGAGGCGATACAGAACCCTAGCTAGGAGCCGCCGGTTTTCGAGATCCCCAGCCCGCCGTCGTCGCCGGCGCGTCCGCGGTGGCGGTGGGGACCCGCTCCAAAGGCTGCAGGCGGTGGTTGCTGGTGGGGAACGACAGTTCTCCTCGTGGCGGGTGGCGGCGGGCGTCGAGGCAGAGCAGGGTTGGTCGGCGTGCGGCGGAAGCGGGTGGAGTTGCTGCAGGCGCGGCCTCGGGGTTGGTCGGCTCCTCTTCGGCGGCGCCGGCGCGCAGCACGGCCGGGGATGGTGTGGCCTGGAGCGGCGTCTCTAGGCCAGGCAGCGTGGCAACGTGGAGGTCAGGTGAGCCTCCGGTGCCCTTTTGGATGTCGGCGGCGAGCGGCCAGACTGCCCTTTCCAGGTCCGGCACAGGTGGTGTGTCGGTGTGGCCCTTGCCGATGTCGTGCTGCAGACAACCCTGAAGGTGGCGGCGATGTTGTCTCTACCACACAGCGGGACTGATGCAGGTTTGGCAAGGTGTTGTTGTCCGGACGAAAGTCCAACTCCTATTGGAGTCGATGCCGGCGACACCCACGGGTGCCGCTAACCTTGTTGAAGGCGCATTTTCGTGGACTTCTAGCTCTTTCTTGGCCAGGCATTGATTTCTCCAAGGGAAATCTCTGATCTTTGATCTAGCGATGGCGGCGCTGCTTCGCTTACCTCGGTGGAGGCATCGTCTTGGAGTTTTTCCTTTCGTGTTGGCCGGCGTCGCTGGGTGACAAGTGTTTTGGATGGCTTGTCTGGAGTGTGGTTGGTCTTGGTTCCTCCTTCCTATCTGCATTGGTGCTACCAGCGTGGAGTGCTAGGAGAGCTCTTTCTCCGAGCAGTGCTTTGCGGCTCCGTGCCAAGCTAATTTCTATGGCATTCCCGCATCATTGGTTGACCTTCTCTTAGGGATGTTCGTGGCTGTAGTGCGGTCTCGATGATTGTTGTCCTTCGATGGCGCTTGAGGTTCTCGTTTCCTCGTGTTGTGCTCAGGCTTGCTCAGATGGTGATGGTTGAGGCAAGAGGAAGTGCAGTGATCGTCTCGGTGGAACTTTGCCCTTCGGAGGTGTCTGCGGCTTTTGGTGTCGTGATACAGCCTCGGCAATGGGATGCCCTTCGACGGCTGCTGGGACTCTCCTAGTTCAAGGTCAAGGGTGTGTGTGCTGTTTTGTCTCGGTGGAACTTTGCCCTTCGGTGGTGTCGGCGGCTCTCCGTGCCGCGACGCGACCTCGGCAATGGGATGCCTTTCGACGACAGCTGTGACTCCAGTTCTTCAAGGTGTTGAGCATTCGCTTGGCAAGCGGGTTTTCGTTTCTCTGTGTTGCCTCGACCTCAGGATCCTTTCGACTAATCTTTCAACACTCCTTCCTGCTCTTCTCGGTTTCTCTCATTGTTACTGGATGCTTTGTTTTTAGGCTAGGCGGTGCTGCTAGTGCTTTCTCCTTTTTCTCTTTCCAACTTGTAATTTGACTCTGTACTTTGAGACTTGGCTGAATATATGTTCAGGCTAGCTTAGGCCCGCCGTAGTTCCAGTCAAAAAAAAATATTTAGATTCTTACTTCTTCCATGATCATGACACCTCGATAGCATGGCCTGATTTATTGCTGATCTAGGTGACAGAGCTAGCTAGCCCTTTCGGCTACACCGCCCTTCCGGCCTTCCCTCCCAATTCCCAGGGCCGGCTCTATATTTTTTAGGGACCTAGGCAAATTCGACAGCATGGGCCCTTAAGACTAATGTATATATATAGACATATTAATTTTTTATCATATATGTATCTACTAGCACTTTTAAAATAAAAGTTAACATCCAACCAAACATTTTAGTCTCAAAATATAATAAGTAGTATTAGTTGCTAGTTTGATTACCTCAAATAAGAAATAATTCCAATGATAATAAGTTAGGAGTGAGGATCAGGGCCTGCTGCTGGTGAATTGGTGATCCCCGATAGACGACCTGCGAATCTGCGATCGTCGGTCGAGTCAGGGAGGCAGGGCCCTAGAGATCGAGGCACGGAGTCCGGCCAATTTCCAAAGAGTCGAGGAGAAGAGAAGAGAAGTGAGATCACAAGTTCGGGCGTTGTAACGTTGAACTCCATAATGCCAGCATCGAACGTCGTAACTCGTAAGCCTGGTGCCTCGTGTCGTAGTGAGCCTTTTTGATTTTCTACTCGCGTGACGCGTTGTGCCCGGTTTCCAGGGCATGCTCGTTTCTCGCGTCATGGGTAGCATATGTATACCCCTATATATATACTCCCTCCGTTTGCAAATAAGTGTATGTCTAGCATTTGGCCAAGTTAAAGTTTATTATATTTTAACCAACTTTATAGATAAATATAGCAACATATATTACATCAAATTAACATATTATGAAACTAAATTTAAAAACATATCTATTGGTATTAATTTAAAGTCTTAAGTATCACTACGTTTTTCTACTCCCTCCGACCCATATTAGTTGACTCAAATTTGTCTAGATTTGGATGAATCTAGACACTATTTAGTATATGGGTTTATTTAAATTTTGACAAATCCAAGTCAAGTAATATGGATTGGAGGGAGTATAAAAATTAATCAAACATTATTAATTTTAACTTAGAACAAGGCTAGAAGTATACACAGAGAGAGAGTACGTATGTAAGTGAGTATAAAGCTTTGGGCCCTCTCCGGCCGTGGGCCCCTGGCCGATGCCAGGGTCGCCATACCTCAGCGCCGGACCTGCCAATTCCCATGGCCTGTCACCGCCAGCTTTTCCCTCTAGCTGGGAAAATGTCATTGTAGTCGGGGCCGACGGCAAGCTGGGCGCCGCCGCGTTAAGCTTCACGAGTTTCTTTTGCAGGGAAGCGAACAGAGTATTTCGAAAAGATCTGTATTAACCATATTTAGATTTGTTTTTGAGAATAAGTAAAACACGATTGGAAAAATCAAACGAAAGTCTCGGGATGGAGGCCACGTACCCGCGTCGCCCGCGTCCTGTGCGCCACCAACCCCACCCCCGCACGAACCCCTCTTCCCCATCGCTCGCTAGCGCCGCCGTCTCTCTCCCTGGTTTCCCTCGCTGGACTCGCCCGTCGCCGGCGTTCCCGCGTCGCCTAGCTTGCCAGCCGTGCGTGCTCTGCCCCGCGACGCCGACCTCTCTCCGTCCGCCATCCGCCGGCCTCCCCTGCAAGCATATGCCACCGCCCTGAGCGCCGACGCCTGCCGGCTGCCTCTGCCTCGCGAGCAGAGCCTCCGCGCCCTCCCTCTGCGCGCGGGCCTGCCTCGTCCTCGACGCAGGCCGTCAGCTGTAGCCGCCACTCAGGTCCCGCGCCGCGCCATTGCTGCAGACCTCCTCGTGACAAGCCGTCGTGTCCAGGAGCTCCGCCTCGCCTCCATCCTATTAATCCTTGAAGGAATCGAGGTTGGATGCACTGAATCGAGCGAACCGTCTTGATTGTGGCGGGCAGCCGGAGGAGGTCCGGGTAAGATTCGTGTCTGCTCTTTTTATCGAAACCGTGCGAACAGTTTTGGACTCGACGCCCTCGGAAACAAAAGGTCGGACAGAATTTTGGGTACGATGAAAACATATTTTTGTTGGATGGAAACATATTTGACTAATCTATCTCAAGGAAAATTAGTAGATAGATAGATATGTGATGGACTGGTAAACGTGTTGGAGTCATATGAAATATATTCGTACATGAGACGTGCTGGAGCCTTGAATTATATTCATATATATGGGAGGAGTCTTGACATGTTAGAGCCAAGTTGTACTAATCCAATGATTAAATCATGGCCTTAAGTTATAGATTTGATGTAATTTAGCTTATGTCGACCTGGTGTCTAGAAAAACACTCTTATATGACATGTTAGAGCCATGTTGTACTAATCCACTAGTTAAATTACGGCCTTAAGTTATAGATTTTTTTTTTGCAGTTGGCCTTAAGTTATAGATTTGATGGTTAATATAATTTAGATGATGTGGATAACCTAAGTTATAGGCCTGGTGCCTCGAAAAATACCCTTTTAGTATGTAATAGATAGAATAGATCATGCACTCACCAACGAGGGGGGCGATGTTCTTGTGACGCAAGCGGTTGATGATGCTGACCTCGGCAAGGAAGTCATCGTAGCGGCGGTTCTGCACTTCCGGGGTGAACCTCTTGACGGCCACGTCCATCGGCCACTCCGTCTTGGAAGCGGTGGCGGGGAGCGTGCACCTGTACACAGTGTCGAAGGCGCCTCCCCCCAGCTTCATGGTCTCATGGAAATTGCTGGTAGCCTTGTTGATGTCGGTGAATTCCACCTTTGTGGGCATCCCAGGAGGCGCTCCATGGACTTGGCGAGCTGATTCAGTTCTTTATGCCACCTCCGGTACCTCGAGTTGAAGTAGCACATCACGGTGATGGCCATCACGCCGGCAATGGCTACAGAACCAAGGATGGAAGACAGTATCGTCACCCTCTTTGCCAAAAAGCCTCCTTTGTCGGGGTAGTCAGGGAGGTTGTCGAAGGTGGCGCTGAACTGGACGCCTCTAAGTCGTTGTTCCAGCCTCGAGAGGAGGCCGAAATATACGAACGGGGACATCGGGGAGACAGTGCCTCTGATGTCGAATGGCGCCTCGGCTATGGCGCTGGAAGGCTTGGGCTTGCCCTCCACATCTGCGTACACAGACAGCCCCTCGACACGATCATAGTCGATCCACACGGAATAGTCAGAGGCGGGTGGACGGATAATGATATCAACACCCATGGTGTTTTTACCATTATCGTACCCGTCCATGCGGGGTTACCCAGCATTCCTGTCGCAACGTAGACGCGCCTTTCGGAGACAGAACCCACCATGTATGGAGACGTTGAGTGGATAGCCATTGGTCCACCCCCACCATTTGTTGCGCCAAGGGAAAGGAGTCGTTTACCTGAACAAAATTGATGGCATCGCCGGGGAGGAGGAGAAGGGAGAGATCAGTACTGCGGCTACCCTGTGTCGTCTGGTTCCGCATGACGATGGTGATGCTGAACGACGGCTCGTCGACCCCCGACCCGTCTGGGCGCGTTTGACAGAGTTTTATCAACATATCGAGGGTCGACAACACCCGGGTTTCGTTCACCTTGTTGTCGGGTATGATCTTGTGGAGGGGCTTTTGTACAAGCCCTGAGTTGTTCTTCACCTCAAATACAAGATCCGAGTTGTGCTCGTCCATGGTGTAGCTTCTCCTCTGGTCCTGGTCAGAACCTGGGCATTTGTTCTTCGTCGCGTGGGAGAAGGAGATGGTCGATAGGGGAAGGAGGAGGATGCAGCAGAGACATGGGAGTGGGACAAGCTGCTTCAGCTGGAAGGCCATTGTTTCTCCCACCGTAGTCAGTACTCACCAATTAATCCTGCTTTATATACTACTGATGAGTCTTTAAGGGAGCTTATGTGAGCAGATTCCACGGTCAGGGCGTCTTCGACCCACCCCTCCCCGTCCGCTCCTTGCTTCGGCCACGGCATCGCCAAGTTCAACGGAGGAAGTTGCCACCGGAGGCGTCCTGTACTGGGGGCGTCGCGAGGATCTCCGGACGAATCCACAGCCCAGCGAGTTGAGTTTGATTGACCGCAAGCAGGTTTAAGAGCGAGGGGAGCATGCGCCCGTTAGGCAGGGGCGATTTTTGAATTCGCCGGTGGATCTCGGCCGCCGCCGCCGCGCCGGGGCGCCGCCCATGCCCCCCCCCCTCGCTGCCCCGGAGTTGCTGGCCCTCCGCTGGTCGGCGTCCTCCTCCTCCATCTTCGAGGGTTGCCGCCCGGGGTGGACTCTGGCCTCTGTCGTCCTCCGGCCGGCGGACAACCGCCTCATCCTCCTCAGCGCGGCCGGGGTGGTGGTGGATCCCAGGGACCGGCTCCGGGGCGAGTTCATTCAGCAGGGCATGATGCTGCCATTCCCGGCCCATGCGGTGCGGGTGGGGCGGCGCTGTGGCTCGCCGACGGGGCCGTCAGGGCCGTGTCCGGGAGGGAGGCCGTCGCCGCCTCCTCCTCGCCTGTTGCCGTCGGAGAAGGTGGCAGAGCTCGCCGACTTGCACTGCCAGGCCTGGGGCGACGTGGAGGACGAGGAGGCGCTGGCGGCGCCGCCGGTGCCGGTGCTGGGAGTGAAGGTGGAAGGGGATGTCTCCGGCGACGACGAACTTGGAGTCCCTCTGCCGCGGTGCCCCTCGGCCCTGGTCCGCGCCTCCCTGGGGGAGTTCCTCCCGCTGGCGTGGGCTGCTGCTAGGCGGCCTCGCCGGAGGGGGGGCGCTACGCTGCCTCTGGCGGGCGCTGCAGCAGGGGAGGATCAAGGGGGCGGGTGCGCTATGAGCGCCTGGGCTGGGCTCTCGGGCCTCTCTGGCTGCACGTGGGCCCTGGCCTATGTGTGGCCTGGATGGGCAGGCTAGAGGGCGCCTCTTGCCTCAGGGCCTCCCAGGGGCCTGGGCCCGAGCTGGCCCGTCCCGCGAGGTCGGGGTCCAAACCCTACAGGGATTCGCTCCCTCCCGTCGCCCTCCACCCCGCCTCTGTCCCGCCGCCGTCATCCTCCCCACCTCCTGTCCCCTCCTCGCCTCCTTCATGACGCCTCATGGCACCCTCAGAGCCTGCTGGCCATGCACCCCTCCCGCCGCCCACCCTGTCTCTCACATGGCCTCCTCCTCGCTGGTCCTCTCCTCCACCGCGCCATGCCTCCCCCCCGGCGCCGCCCCATCGCCATCCCCCATGTGTGTGGTTACGCACTCCCAGCGGCCGGTCTCTCATCGTCCGTCGCCCCATCGTCTGCGCCTCCCGCTTGCTAAGGTTCTTGGACTCTCGCTGTCTCCCCTCGCCATTCGGGAGGAGCTCATGAGGAGCGGTCAGGCCATGACCCTTCAGTGCTGAATCTCGGCGCCGTGGAGGTCCTCGCTGGGGGCAAGTGACGCTGGTCCA
The DNA here is from genome assembly GCA_023614405.1 of Avena insularis. Lineage (NCBI taxonomy): Eukaryota > Viridiplantae > Streptophyta > Magnoliopsida > Poales > Poaceae > Avena > Avena insularis. The sequence continues at coordinate 347,976,311 of CM042691.1, forward strand.
TGGCGGGAGGGCCCGGCGGCGGGCCCGGTGGCGCCGACTCTGCCAGTCCGCCCCGAGCCTGGTGCGGGCGAGGCCGCGGTCCCTAAGGAGAAGAAGAAAAAGGGCAAGAAGAAGCCGGCCTCCTTGTCTGCTGCCACTGGTGGTGCAGGGGCGTCGGCCCCCGGTCTTGGGGCGGTGGCGGCTGCGGCCGTCCCGCGCCCCAGGGAGACGCTCGAGTACTACGGGCACGGGGTCGACGGGGGGTTCTACTTCATCGACCTGGGCGGCGTCCCGATGACCGTGCCTGAGACCTTGGCGAGGGTGTCGGTTCTTTCGGTCCAGGACACCACCCCTCTTGGTGGAGGTGATCGAGGCCTTGCTGCAAGACGAGCTTAGCGCGGCTCTGCCCGGCTATGGGTGGCCTGTGCGTCGCGTCTTGGCGACTGAGTTCTTGGTCTCGTTCCCCTCTATGGCCATCCTTCGCATGTGCGCCCTCGGCTCCGCATTCATGCTCCCTCTTCACCAGCTCAAGGTCTCCATCCAGCCTTCTTCGGTGGATCAGGATACGGTAGCCACCCTCTTAGAGGTCTGGGTCCGTCTCATCGGGATCCCGCTCGAGGCCCGGAGGCAGGAGGAGGTGGCGCTTGTGGCCCAGACCGTGGGCAAGGTGACCGCGGTGGACTTGGGTTCTCTGGCTGGGCACGGGCCTGTGCGGCTGCGCCTGCTCTACCCCGACACCTCGGTCTTCCCGGTCTCGCTCCCGCGCTTCTTCTTCGACCATGTGGGCCGGGATCTCCTCGTGGAGCTCGACGAGGAGGTGGCCGCGCCAGAGGCGGGACTCTCCCCTCCTCCCTCCCTCCCGCCGGCCGACGACGACGCGGGGGCGGGTGGTGGAGGCTCTGGGGAGTAACACTCGGATAGTGACTTGGGTTCGGACCCGGAGTGCCGCTCGGCCCTGACGCGTCACCTCCCCCGCCGTGCCCGCCTCAGGGGGCGGCACCTCCTCCGACTGCTGGTCTCTCGGTTGGGGGCCCCTTCTTCCCCGGGAGGCGCCTCTGCTGCCACAAGCCTTGCTGGCCCAGTGGACCTCCCATTGCTTCCGCCCCGACCCCTCGCTCTCCATCGGCCTCGACATCGCGCAGTACGGCTCCTACCTCGACCGGGACCCGTCGCCTCCCACGGGCCCCGCCCCCGTCCCGTCGTCCCCGGACCTGGAGACCTCGGGGAGTGTGGGTCTGGAGGTGTGTGCCCACCAGTCCCCGCGCTCCCCTAGGGTGGTGTGCTACGCCTGCCCGACACCTGACCCGCCATGCCGCTGCCGGGCCGGGCCCCACCACCCCAGTGGATGTGGTCAAGCTGCGCCGGTCCAGGTGCCTGTGCCACCTCCGCCTCTCCTTCACATACTGGCCCGCCTCGTGACTTTGACTGGCTTGCCCGGTCCCGAGCCGACGATGGCGGAGAGGGCCTCCTGCCGGGTTGCTGCTCGCGACGAGTTTTTAGGTACTGCTTCCTCTCCTGTTCCTCCTGACCCTGGTCCCTCCGGCTTGTCTGGTTCGCCCTTTTGTGTTCTCTCCGAGGTGTCCTTGGCCCACCTAGGTGAGGTGGCTGATGATTGCGGGATTGTCTTCCGTGGAGAGAAGGGGTCGAAGCTTGAGCAGATTGCGGCCATTAAGGCGCGGGAGGGGTATGCGGGAGCGATCGCTGCTGCCCGGGCTCGCGATGCCCGGGAGCGGGAACGCTCCTAGATCCTTGCAAGGGCTGGACCCGCTGGGTCTGGCTCTAGCAGGGAGAGACCAGGCTGCGACACGCTGGAGACCACCCACAAGCCGACCCTCGGTAGGCCTCGTGGAGGCCTCCTGTCTGAGATCCGCCCGCTTCTCCCTCGCTCGCTCGTCCCCGCACAGGGGACCCCCTGGCTTGAGGATCCATTATGGACATCCTCCGGGCCTTCCGGGCGTTCATTTGGAACATCCGGGGGTTTGGTAACGAGGGCCGCCGTCGCCAGATCAAGGAGTTTCTTCGCTTGGAAGCGCTGGATATTGTCGGCCTTCAGGAGACGATTCGCCAAGACTTCTCCATTGCTGAATTGGAGGCTCTGAGCCGCTTCAAGTTTTCCTGGTCCTGGCTTCCGGCATCCGGCCACTCCGGGGGGATCCTCCTGGGCGTGAAGGAGGATACCTTTGAGATTGATGATATGGACCGTGGGGAATTTTTTGTGAGCATGGCGCTTACCCATAGACAATCTCGCTTCCGTTGGGAGATGATCATTGTCTATGGCCCCGCGGACCATAGGAGGTCCGTTGACTTTTTGCGTGAGCTCAAATCGAAAGTGGAACGGACGGTTATCCCGGTGGTGGTCGCCGGGGATTTTAACCTTATCTGTTCTGCCGATGATAAGAGCTCGGCAAATGTGGACCTCCCTAGGATACGCTTGTTTAACGACTGCATTGCTGAAATGGCTCTCCGAGAGATTCGGTGGGTGGGCGCCAGATACACCTGGTCGAATAATCAGCGGAATCTGATCCGCAGTGTCCTCGATCGCGTCTTTGTCTCCGTTGAGTGGGAGGTGGCCTTCCCCCTTTGCTCACTTCGTGCGGTCACGAGGATAGGGTCTGACCATACCCTCCTCGGGAGGGGGCCTCCCTCCTCGACCGAACCGTTTCCACTTTGAATCTTTCTGGCTTTAGAAACGAGGATTCGTGGAGGCAGTGCGGTCGAGGTGGATGGCTGCGACCGCCTCGACTCCTCGGGTGTACTGCGTCGTGGATATTTGGCACCATTGTGCCAAATTAGCCCGGCAGTTCATGCGAGGGTGGGGGCGAACTTGTGGGCGGAGCTCCGGACTCAGAAGGAGTCTATTCTGCGGGAGATCCAGACCTTAGACCGGGAGGCCGACCTGCATGGCCTCTCGGCGGAGGTGATGCAGCCCCTCCGACGAACGCTACTACATCTACTCCCACGAGCTCCCCAAGTGGACCCATGACTCGCGCCCGAGCCAAGCTCCTACAAGCTAAGGTGAACTCGCTCCTCTCCTTGTGTGACTTCGATACACCCTTGGATGGCCTGCTACTTCATACGCATACCTTGTGCATCATCAGGTACGAAGAGAAGGACCCAGTGAACGGAGGCACACCAGCGAAAGAAGCCAAAAACTCTCTGTCTCCAGCGGTACTACGGATTCGAACTGGTACTACCGCCTGCAAGACTACCACCCGCTACCGCTTCACTTCCCGCTGAAGACGCCAACAGAAGCCCAAAACTCTCTGTCTCCAGCGGTACTACCGGAACTGGAACCGGTACTACCGCTCCGCGGCACTACCGCCCCCTGCTACCGCTCCCCGCTGAAGACGCCAACGGAAATCCCAGGACTGCAAGCGGTACTACCGGACCCGGAAGCGGTACTACCGGTTGACCGGTACTACCGGACGTGCTAGACCGGTACTACCGGACGTGCGTGGACCTGATTGTGTTAAGTCGGCCCAGCGCCCTGTAATCCTCTCTATATTTCGCTATTTCTTCCTAAAATACCCTTGTTTATGTGGTTGACCTATAAATAGCCCCCACCCTCTATTGTAAACCCTAGACTTGGATAATAATAGATTAAGGACACCCCTTTGAGGATCTTTCAATCTATTGGTCTCATGCTCCTACCAAGGAGCACCCTATTATCCACCCCCCTCTTGGATCTTGCCTAGTGCGTTCAAGTTGTACAAGGCCTTGGGTTCTTGGTTTCGCCCCAAGTCGCCAAGATCTCACCAAGCATCTCGCCTGCTTGTTGGTTGTGGAGAGAGAGTCACCAACACCGATCCTAGGGATTATGTTGGACCGGTTGCCACCGGCGTGAGTTATCGGCGTGTATCGTGTTTTCTGTGCGTGTGTTCGTGGTTTTCATCCCTTCTTCCCCCGTCCACCTCTTTCCCCCTCGTTTCCCGTGGAGATTCGTGAAAGATCGGGACACCCCAAGGGGTTACCCCATAACATATTGGTATCAAGAGCAAGGTTGATCACGAATTTCCCCCCAATTTTTCTTTTATCCCCCTTAAATTCGAAAATCCCACCAAAAAGAGCCCCAATTTGCCTTCGGATCGATCTTTGGATTTGGTGAGTTTTTCGTGATTTTGGTCCATAGATCTGTTGCTTTTGGAGTCGATCTATAGCCCCTGTTGTTCCTAGCCCAGCCTTTCGGCCAGATTCCCACGAATTTGAGGTTTGTGTCAAGTGGATATCGTTCTTGTTCTGTGACCAGCGGTACTATCGGTCGCGCAGGCGGTACTACCACCGTCCGGTACTACCGGTCGTATCTGGCGGTACTACCGCGCGCCACAGAAAGTTTTTCTTCTTCTCTTGACGCCTCAACTTCGTTTGCTGACTTTCCATCTTCAACTTGTTCGTGTTTCGCGTGTTTGTCGCCATTTTAACACAAGCTTCCGCATCAAAGTCACCACGCGCTCAACGACACCGCGGCACTCGAACATCACCCCCGCCAACGGTTGCAAGTCGTCAACAATACCAAAGGTATAACTTGCGCCACTTTGACAGCCCCATATCTTCCTTTGTGTGTATCTATCCTATGAGAGCAACTCATTTTGTGTTTGTCTAAGCATTGTGCACTTGTCTTTGGAAAGTGAGAGTGTGAGGCCAAATACAAAAGTTAACATAGTAGCATAGAAAGGGAGAAAAAGGAAAAGAATAAAAAAAAGAAAATAGAAAGATACATAGTCTCCCAATACAAAGAGAATACCAAGCTTGTAAGCCAAAGAGAGAGAAAAGAGCGCACCAAGGCAAGTGCACAAATCTATTGCTTATCCTCTTTTGGCAAACGAGTTGTGGTCTCTCCTTGAGTTGGCACGACAACCGAGCGTAGTCTTCGTTAGGACCTTTTGTGCTTATTTTCATAGTCGTGCTAACTGCTTTTTCTACGCGCGTTTTTCCGTGTTTTTGTAGATCGTATCCTTTTGCTTTTGATCTTTGGTTCTTTACCACTTAGAACAATAACCTTTTGCTTGGATCGTTTCGTTTGGTTTTCCACAATCCTAACCTTCCACCAAAAACTTTTGAGAGTGTAGCATATTTGTGTGTGAGTTTCTTTGTCATTTCACTTTGCACGCTGTTCGCTCATTTGTGTGGCAATTGGTTTGATATAATCTCCAAGGTGAGGTAAAAGTCTAACTCTACGCACCCTTATTCTCCATATACAACCCTTGTCGGCTTTGCATCATGGACAGGAATGGCGAGCCGTCCCAACCACCACCACCTCCGGAAGACGACACACAATACATGACAAGATGGGACCATTGGAAGGTCCGAGGAGAATTCAACTACCGTTGTGAAGCTCTCGAGCGGCGCCAAGATGAACAATTTAGCGAAGCCCGCGTGGAGTTCAAGAACATCGACAACCGCTTCGAAGAAGTCCGAGGCCAAATGCATGCCATGCAACACAACCTCGGTCATCAAAATGAAGCTCTTGGTCGCGCCCTCGCCTCAACGGATGAGAACCTTCAACGCCTCATTGATGGGCTAGCAAGGCCACGCTCGCGCGACTCAAGCTCATCTCGACATTCCTCAAGTGAATCAAGTGCACCTCGCTGTCATGCTTCAAGGCACCGGGATGGACCCATCCTTCAATCCATGAGCTCTTCTCAAGCGGTACCATCTCCGCGACACGCCGCAACGTCAAGCTATGATGGTGACCTCTCCGCAAGACCTCCAAGACGTGAAGAGAACCGGCCACAACCAAGGGCACTTGTGATTCAACAAGAGCAACCTCACATGGACCACCAAGCCCATCGCCGTCGACATGTTCTTTCAACAACAAGTGAAGCATCCGAAGAGGACGAACAAGATCACCGTCGACGTGAAGCGCTCGAAGATCCACCAAGGCGTCATCATCGACATGATCGTCAACGTCGACAACATGATCATCATGACAAGCCTCCTCCACATCAAGAAGAAGGAGAACAGCCCATTGCGCATGCGGTTTGACGTCCTCCTCGCCACATGGCGCAAGACAATGCTCCTCGGCATCAACCGCGACAAGAACAAGAGCAAGCTCGTCGTGAGGACCATCAACCTCCTCCTCGTCCTCAACCGCGCCAACAACACGAGCAAGCTCCCCAAGCTCGTCGTCAAAACCAAGTTCCACCACCAAACATGGCACCTCAACAACCGCAAGAGCAACGCAACCATCACCAAGCAAGACATGAGAGCTCGGATGATGATGATGACCGCCAAAATCATGGCAACCGCCGCAACCGGAACCGCAATGGAGAAGAAACTTTCGGCAAGCTCAAATTCACCATGCCCAAGTTCACCGGTTCCAATGAACCCGAAGAATATCTCTCGTGGGAACTCAAGGTTGACAAGATCTTCCGCATGCACAACTATAGCAATGAGAAGATGATAGCCATGGCATCCCTCGAGTTCGATGAGTATGCCAACCTTTGGTGGGAACAAGTCCAACTCGCTCGTGAAGCAAAAGAAGAGCCTCCAATCTCAACTTGGCAAGATATGAAGGCCCACATGAGATCCCGCTTTGTTCCTTCGCACTACACGCGTGACCTATTCAACAAGCTTCGAACGCTTAGTCAAGGGACAAAGACCGTGGAAGAGTACTTCAAGCAAATGGAGCTCAACATGATCCGTGCCAACATTGAAGAGCGAGATGAACAAACAATGGCACGCTTTCTCAATGGCTTGAACCATCCCATCAAGCGCATCACCGAGTTCCAAAAGTACAACAACAGGGTTGAGCTTGTGCACATCGCATCAAAGGCCGAGCGTCAAGTGCAAGAGGACATCAAGTACAACAAGCCAAAGACGTACTTCACCTACAAGCAAGCACCAACCACTACTCCAACAACACCAAGTGGAAGCTCCTCAAGTACGACCAAGCTTCCTTTCAAGCCAACACTTCCTCAAGGAAAACAGCCCCCAAGTGGCAAATACACAAGGGATGATCAACCATTCAATGGTGAATGCTACAAGTGTGGAGGCAAAGGACACAAGTTGGCTGCATGTGGAAACAAGAAATTTTTGTTCATCCATGACAACGGCGATGAAGAATACTTGAGTGAAGAAGAGTTTGATGCAAGGGTCAAGGAAGCCATGGCAAGGCAACATTTGGAAGAGGACCAAGAACTTCTTGTGTGTGAGCATGACGCAAGTCCATCGCTTGTGGTCACAAGGGTCTTAACTACCCAAGCCAATGAGAATGAAGACCAACGCTCGAACATCTTCCAAACTCGTGCCAGCATCAATGGGAAGTCCATCCAAGTTGTCATCGATGGAGGGAGTTGCCACAATCTTGCAAGCATGGAATTGTGTGAGAAACTCAACCTCACCCTCCATCCGCATAAACACCCCTACCATATCCAATGGCTAAGTGACCAAGGATCCGTCAAGATCAAGCACACTGTCTCGGTAACGTTCTCAATTGGGCCCTACAAGGACACGGTGGAATGTGACGTGGTCCCAATGACGGTTTGCCATATGTTGCTCGGAAGGCCGTGGCAATATGACAAGCGTGCTTTGCATGATGGTCACTCAAACACTTATACCTTCAAATGGCTTGACAAAACTTGTGTGTTGCAACCAATGACTCCTAGCCAAATAATTGCGGACAATGCAAAGGCTTTAGCGAGGGCGCAATACACAAAAACACCTTGTGAGAAGAGTGGCGAGCGAGAGAACCACACCATAGTGAGTGCCACAAGCCAAACTCGAGTGGAAAAACTAAGAGTGTTCTTCTTGCCACCAAAAGTGAGATAAGAGAAGTGCGGAACAACCCATCCATCTTGCACTATGTCCTTGTATGCAAGGGACTAGCGCAAGGAACTAACGACTTGACAAATGTTCCTCCCTCTTTGATGGCTATTTTGCAGGAATTCCAAGATGTATTTCCCAAAGATCTTCCTCATGGCCTTCCTCCTCTTCGTGGAATCGAGCACCGCATCGACCTCATACCCGGAGCCCCACTCCCAAACCAAGGCCACAGACGCATTTAACCCGTAAGAGATGAAGGAGATAGAACGTCAAATCAACCAACTCGTCTCCAAAGGTTTGATCCAAGTAAGCACTAGCCCAAGCGCGGTCCCCGTGATTCTAGTTCCAAAAACGGATGATACGTTGAGGTTATGCATGGATTGCCGTCCAATCAATGCTATCACCGTGCGTTATCGACATCCTATACCGCGTCTTGATGACATGCTTGATGAGTTATGTGGAGCCACTATATTTTCGAAAATTGATCTTCGTAGTGGTTACCATCAAATTCGCATGGCCGAAGGTGATGAGTGGAAAACCGCCTTCAAGACCAAGCTTGGTCTCTATGAATGGTTGGTTATGCCTTTTGTCTTATCAAATGCCTCATCTACCTTCATGCGCCTCATGAACCATATTTTGAGATCTCTCATTGGTAAGAGTGTCGTTGTTTACTTTGATGACATCCTTGTCTATAGCAAGTCACTAGAGGAGCATGTTACTCATGTTAAGGAGGTTCTTCAAATCCTTCGTCATGAAAAGCTTTATGCTAATCTCCCAAAGTGCACTTTTGCAAAAGACAAGCTGATTTTCCTTGGTTTTGTTGTGTCTTCTAATGGCATTGAAGTTGATGTCTCAAAAGTTAAGGACATACGAGATTGGCCCATACCGACCAATGTTAGTGAACTTCGTAGTTTTCATGGGTTGGCTGGCTTTTACCGTCGCTTTGTGAAAGACTTTTCTACCATTGCTTGCCCCCTCAACGAATTGACCAAGAAAAATGTCACATTCGTTTGGGGAAAAGCACAACAAAAGGCGTTTGATGAGCTCAAAACGAGGCTCACCGAAGCACCACTTCTTGCATTACCGGATTTCACAAAAACCTTTGAGATTGAATGTGACGCTAGTGGTATTGGCATTGGTGGCGTCCTTATGCAAATGGGCGTCCTATTGCATACCATAGTGAGAAACTTGATGGCGCACGCCTTAACTATCCCATTTATGAAGTTGAGAAGATAGAAGAGTCGAGGACGACTCTTTCCCAAGGGGGGGAGCTGATGCAGCCCGTCCTACGAACGCTACTACATCTACTCCCACGAGCTCCCCAAGTGGACCCATGACTCGCGCCCGAGCCAAGCTCCTACAAGCTAAGGTGAACTCGCTCCTCTCCTTGTGTGACTTCGATACACCCTTGGATGGCCTGCTACTTCATACGCATACCTTGTGCATCATCAGGTACGAAGAGAAGGACCCAGTGAACGGAGGCACACCAGCGAAAGAAGCCAAAAACTCTCTCAGCCGGTACTCGACTCGAACTGTACTACCGTCTCGGCAGACTACCGCCGCTACCGCTTCCCGTCAAGACGCCAATGAAGCCCAAAACTTCTGTCTCAGGGTACTACCGAATCGAGCTGCATTACTGCCAAGCACTACCGCCTCGCTACCGCCTCCTCAAGACGCCAACGGAAGTCCCAGGCCTGCAAGCGGTACTACCGGACCCAGAAGCGGTACTACCGGTTGACCGGTACTACCGGGCGTGCTAGACCGGTACTACCGGACGTGCGTGAACCTGATCGTGTTAAGTCGGCCCAGCGCCATGTAACCCTCTCTATATTTCGCTATTTGTTCCTAAAATACCCCTCTTTATGTGGTTGGCCTATAAATAGCCCCCACCCTCTATTGTAAACCCTAGACTTGGATAATAATAGATTAAGGACACCCCTTTGAGGATCTTTCAATCTATTGGTCTCATGCTCCTACCAAGGAGCACCCTATTATCCACCCCCCTCTTGGATCTTGCCTAGTGCGCCTGTTGTACAAGGCCTTGGGTTCTGCTTCTCGCCTCAAGTCGTCAAAATCTCACCAAGCATCTCGCCTTGTTGTTGGTTGTGGAGAGAGTCACCAACACCGATCCTAGGGATTATGTTGGACCGGTTGCCACCGGCGTGAGTTATCGGCGTGTATCGTGTTTTGTGTGCGTGTGTTCATGGTTTTCATCCCTTCTTCCCCCGTCCACCGCTTTCCCCCTCGTTTCCCGTGGAGATTCGTGAAAGATCGGGCCACCCCAAGGGGTTACCCCATAACAGGAGGCTTGGTCCCATAGGTACTCCCTTGAGGCCTCCATTATGGAGATCTATAAGGGAGGGCGCTCAAGGCCATGAGTCGCCAGACCGATCGCGTCAAGGAAATCGAACACAGCCTACTTCCATGCCATTGCCAATGGTAGGAGGAGGAAGTGTTCGATCCCTTGCCTCTGGGAGGGGGAGTTGCTGTTAGAGTCCCCTTAGGCGCTCTCCTCCCATATTTATGCCTTCTTCCGGGATCTCTTCTCCGCCTCGCCACAGTCGCGCCTGACTTCTGGTCCGGTGAGGCGCTTGTCTCCCCCGAGGAGAATGCTAGGCTCACGCTTCCCTTCTTAGGAGGGGAGGTGGAGGCGGCCCTGAAGGCCATGAAGTCTAGTTCAGCACCGGGCCCAGATGGCCTTCCGGTGTGCTTCTTCCAGACTTTTTGGCCTCAGCTCCAGCCTTTGATCCTACAGCTCTTCCAGGAGTTCTTCACGGGTACCCTGGTGATGTCTCGGTTGAACTTTGGTGTCATTACCCTGGTCCCCAAGGTAGTGGGGGCCACGGATATTCGTCAGTTCCGTCTGATCACGGTGATTAATGTCATACAACGGCTGTTCGCCAAGGTCTATGCCATTCGTCTCGCTCCGGTGATGGAGCGCCTTACCCATCCTCTCCAGTTCGCTTTCCTCAAGGGACGCCTCATTCATGACGATGTCCTGGCACTTCATGAGATTATCCATGAAGTCAAGGTTCGACGTCAGAAAGGAGTGTTCCTTAAGCTGGACTTCCAGAAGGCCTATGACCACTTGGATTGGGCCTTCCTGAGGCTCACTCTGGAGAGGAGGGGTTTGACGATCGCATGATCTGCTGGATTATGCAGTTCGTGAGGAGTGGCAGGACGGCGATCAATATCAATGGTGAGATCGGCCCCTACTTTAGCCCTTCTTGCGGTGTTAGACAAGGGGACCTGATCTCCCCTATATTGTTTAATGCCGCGATGGATGCCCTGGCAGAGATCCTCGATCGAGCTCAGCACTCAGGGCACATCTCGGGGGTGGTGGGTCACCTGATCCCAGGTGGGGTCTCGCACCTCCAGTATGCTGATGACACCTTGATCATGGTTCAGGGTTCAGACCTTGACATAATCAACCTGAAGTTCCTGCTTTTGTGCTTTGAGTCCATGTCGGGCCTGAAGATCAATTTTTATAAGAGCGAGGTGATGGTCCTCGGGTTCCCCGAGGCGGAGCGCCAGCGGATTGCGGATGGGCTGAATTGTAAGCTCGCTGACTTCCCTATTACGTACCTTGGGATGCCCGTCAGGGAGACACGAGTGCTGATCAGAGACTTGACCCCTTTGGTTACGAGGGTGCGCTCGAGGGCGGAACCCTGGCGTGCGTGCCTTACGTCCAAGGGGAGCAAGTCGGTTCTGATTAACTCGTGTCTCTCGAGTCTCCCCATGTACCAGATGAGGCTATTCCTCCTGCCCGAAGGGACCCATGCCGACTTCGCGAAGGAGTTGTCTAGGTTCTTTTGGGCGGCGAAGGATGGCCATCAGAAATACCACATGGTCAAATGGGCAGACTTCTGCGCCCCCAAGAGTGTTGGGGGCATAGGTATTCTCGACTCTCGCCGCTTTAATGTGGCGTTGATGTTGAAATGGGTCTGGCGCATCCTTAGGGACGACGGAGGTCTTTGGCTTCAGCTTATCAAGGCCCAATATCTCAGGGGCCGCCCCCTCCTGGCTTGCGAGCGTAGGGAGGGCTCTCAATTTTGGAGAGCCCTCCAGGAGATCAAGCACTTCATTGGGCTGGGCTGCGCCTTTGCGGCTGGCTGTGGGCAGGGGGTCGGTTTTGGCTAGATCCCTGGCTTCTTCCGATCCCGCTGGGGGTCCGGTACCCTAGCCTCTTTGCTATCTCCGTCTCCCCCGGGGCTCTGGTGAGTGAGGCCTTTCATGCGGGTCACTGGAACATCTTGTTCCGTCGGCAGCTTAGTGCGGCGGAGACCACGGACCTCCAGCAGCTTCATGGTTCCCTCCCCGAGGCCTTATCCGAGGCTTCGGATTCGGCAACCTGGCAGCTGCATCCGTCGGGTGAGTTCACGGTGAACTCGGCTTATCAGGCCTTGTTCCAGGGTCCGGTGTTGGGCTGGACTACGCCCTTGTGGAAGGCCCTCCTCCCACTTAGTATTCGCATCTTCGTCTGGCAACTGCTGCGTGATCGGCTACCCTCAGGGGTGGAGGTGGCCAAGCGTAACGGCCCGGGCAATGGCCGCTGTCCCCTATGTGGGACTCCGGAGACTTGCGCCCATATTATATTTTATTGTTCGGCGGCTCAGGCCCTCTGGAGCTTTGTCAGGGAGGAGTTGGGGCCGGCCTGGGATGCGCAGGAGCTTTGGGAGTTCCTGCAGAACCAGGCCAACAGGGCCGGAGGAGGTCGCCGCCTCTTCTGGCTGGTGTTTGCGGCCATCGCTTGGTCTCTTTGGAACGTTAGGAATAAGATGGTGATTGAGAAGGTTTATCCTTCTCGTGTGTCTGACCCTGTTTTCTCCTTTCTTGCCTTTCTCCAGCAGTGGTCTCCCCTAGTGCGGCAGCGTGATCGGGCGGCTTTCGATGGCACTTTGCAGGCCTTGAGGACGGCGGCGCTCCCCCTCTCGGCTCCGGCCCCTCCCCCCGGTGGCCTGAGTGTCCTCTCCCGCCCCTCCGCTGCGGCCGTGTTTTGCTTTCTTCTTGGGCTTGTTTGTGCTGTAGCCCCAGCGCGTGTGTGAACCTCTTTTATTTTTTCTGTTTGGCTCAGGCCGTGGTGGTTGTTGTGGTTCGATGTATCTGGATGTTGCTTTATTTATAAAGCGGGGCGAAAGCCTGATTCGAGATTCCACGGTCAACAAAGAGACATGCTATGGTAGTGAATTCCTACGGTGCACCATATGGGTTCCGGCCTGTGAGACCGGATTACATTGTCCACACGTACAAGGCTACAATTGTCTGTTGGGTTTTAAAAGGATTTCAGAGAAACTCTTGGGGGTTCTATTTCTGGAAAACAATTAGATGGATAAGGATTTCATTGGACGATCGTAGGAGTAGAAACCATAAGGTTTTTTTTTACTATGATCCCCATGCAATTCCAAAGGAAGTTTTCCTTTTAACTCCAACCCCCTGGAAATTTATTTTGCGTATATGACATGCATTGAATGTCCATAGCAAGTTTTGGAAATATCAGGGAACATTTCACTCAGGGAGGGAGTCAGTGTTTCCCTTTCTCCATTTTACGCTGTTCTCTCAGAAAAATCTATGCTTCCCCTCCTTCTCATCTCAGACGACAAGATAGAAACTGGATTAACAATTCCTGAATTTTTTTGTGATTTTGGTAGGCCAGAAGAAATTCCCAATAAATTTTATTTTAGCGGAAATCAACGAGGTTTCCATTAATCAAACCAACGACAAGGAGAATAGAGTGGAAGAGAAACCACCTCCATACTTCCCTCAAAAGAAAAACCATCTCCATATGAAGCACACAAACTCTTACAAAATCAAAACATTAAACAAGAGACACGACTAGGATCCCCCGGTTTTAAAATATAAGATGTTTTAGCTTTGTGAAATGGATATATCTAGATATTTTTCAGTGTGTAGATTCATATAAGACGTTTTAGCTTTATAAAATGAATGTATCTAGACGCTTTTTAGCATGTAGATTGGAACAAACTAAAACGTTTTATATTTTAAAACGGAGAGAGTAGAAAGGACAAAATGACATGTGCGCACTCACATAGACAGATCAAAACACTAGATCGTATTTTGGATCACACCAGAAGGGGATCGTATTTTGGATCACTGCCACGAAATTGCTATTGTTAAAACAGTTTATTACATATGTTTTGACATTTAAAAAAACATATACTCCATATTATCAACTATCTGCATTTGGTTTGAAAGATTCATTAATATTTCGACTATTTTCAGAGACAGATTGTGTTAGTTAATCCAACATGTCAACCCCGTGTACCGGGTCTTTTGGCCCAACTTTGACAATCAACGCAGGCATCTTCCATAGAATAAATAAATCATCGTTCACTATCCTGTGTGTAGCTCAGCATAAGAACTTGTCGACCACCAACTCTTTTAAAGGCCTAGCTACGTACTCCTACGTTAGATCACTTGGATGGAAATTTCCCTTGCATCATGCATGTTTCTGTCGATAATGCCACTCAGCACAATGCTCTAGTCAAATGTCAACAGTCATGACCAAGAGTTAGATAATCGTATAATCGTCCTCCTGGCAACAAATGTCAGGCTGTGTCCATCATCCTTAAACAAAATTGCCAAGACACGCCATAACACGTGGACTTTTTTTTAGAGGGAAGGCTCGAGCAGAGCACGACTTTAAATTAATAAATCCCCAACCTGCAGAATACACAACTACAACAAAAAATAATTCCATGACGCAGCTCAAGCATGACCTGTAGCCACACACACAACCAAAATGCATAGCGTCCCAACGCACACCTAAGCACAGACTGTGAGACAAACCACTAGTAGAAACAAGGGCTTCGATTCGGAGCAGATTCTGGCTCTAGTCTCGGGTGGGTATTGGGCCGGAACTAGTGTCGGCACTAGTTCCGGTTCATCCTGGCTCCGATGGCTAGGAGGCCGGGGAAGCTCTAGTCCGAGGTCGTTTTAGACCTCTAGTCCCGGTTCGTGATACGGTCTGGGACTAGATGGCTCGCGCCAGCCAGCCCCACGTGCAGGAGCCTGTAGTCCCGGTTGGTATCACGGCCCAGGACTAGAGGTAAATCACTAGTCCGGGTTCGTAATACCAATCGGGATTGTTTGTTTCTCTATATAATTTGGCTTCGTTCGTGCCCGAGCCCATGGCCATTTTCCCTCCAAGCAAGCCGAGTTGATGCCCATTTTTTCTCGATTTGTCAAGATTTGGTGGTAACCCCTAAATCCAAGGTTTTAAAAGGTTAGCAACTATCTCAATGCTCTAGAAGTAGAGGGAATTTTAGATGTGTAATTTTAGGAAAAATTTGATTAGGCAAAAAGTTACTGAAAATTGGAATGTGTAATTTTAGAGTTTCAGAGCTCGTAATGGAATGAGATTTTCACTGCTAGATCAATAATTAAAAAATCCACATTTTTCATGTTAATTGTTTTGTCCAATTCAAAAATTGGTGCATGTAAAATTTTCAAAATTCAAATTTTTAGATTTCAACAAGTAAATGAAGTGAAAATGATCCAAACTTTTTATATGTTATTAGTACACAGTAGTTGCACCTATTTTGGGTACTGGCCCATTCAGCAAAATTTGTTTGAAAATAATTTAAAATAAGAAGGTTTTGGGCAAAAACAAATTAGGGTTATAAAAATAGTGTTGCTTTGTAAAGTGAGGAAATAGGGTTTTCTTTAAATAGTGTTGCTCATTTTATGCTCTAGAAGCTCACATTATAACTTGTATTAAATTAGTCAATGATCTCTATTCATGATGTTATGTAATGGTTTTTGATATATCCCCTCCATTTGGAAATATAAGATGCTTTAGGTTAATAAAACTAATGTATCTAGACATCTTTTAGTGTGTAGGTTAAAATGAATCTAGACACTAAAAGATGTCGAGATACATTTCCTTCACAAACCTAAAATATCTTATATTTCTAAACGTAGGAAGTACTTATTATACAGAATGAAGATGCTTGAATGCGAAAGAGCTAGAAAATATGACATTGGGTTCATTGACTCATATATCGTTAATGAACATATGTTACACAATCACCCCCAATGACATGTCCACCTTTTTAATCGAGCATAATTACTGTAAGGAAATACTATTTCCTTATAACATTAAGTGAATGTTTCTGTCTTGTATACATTATTTTTTTTGCTTACTCCATGTTTACTGTAATTTATGAGTTATGCATGTCTGTTTATATAAACGTCCGCGGGTTCCACTGGATTCTGCTAAACATTCAAGTTTGACAAGTTCCAAGTTAAAGTCAACGACTCATTAAATTGGGACCAAGAGAAGTGGAGCGACATGAAAGCAATGTTCCAGAAGAAATTTCAATCATTATCGTATTATATCGGTCTCTTTCATTCATTTCCATATATCAAGTAATTAATAACTTCTTTATCCATTTTCTTTGTCGAGCAGGTGTTGGACACAGTGTACAAATAAAATACCAGGTCCATTAAAAGATGAGCTAACTTATAAAACAATAAAGAGTTTGCAGCAGCCGCTGTGGACTCATTTATGTGGATTTTTTGTTTGTGAGTATATTCGCGAGTTAAGCAGTGAGCGGAGAGTTGATTCAACTTATATTCCCCGTTTGCGAGAGAAGCTCGACACAAAATAGCGCATACGAGCAATTCAAGAGGAATTGACAGAATTTCTGATAAAAAAAGTCATTAATTAATGAAAAGGGAGAATATTATGTGGAGGACGAGAAACTCAATATGATTTAGTAATCTCCATGTAATTAAATAGTTGTATATATCAAATTGTGTATGTATTGCTCGCAAGAGATCGAATATTAATTATATATGCATCAACGTGTACTGTGTATGTAGCGTAGAATATGTGTACGGAAACATGTTTGAAATTATAATATAACAAAAATTGAGAAAGGAACAAAATGGAAAAAATAAAATAAAAAGGAAAACACAAAATCTTGTCGCAGCAGAGAAACACAGAATCTCTGCCGGGCAGGAAAAGCTTTAGTCCCGGGTGGTGTTACGGCCCGGAACTAGAGGTCCTCCAGCCCTCGCCGCATTGCCACTGCTATGTGGTGGCATCTAGTCCCGGTTCGTAGCAAATCAGGACTAGAGGCCTCTAGTCTCGAATTCATAGTCCTAGGTGCGAAACCGAGACTATAGCCTGTTACGCCTCGGGACTAGAGTCCTGTTTTCCACTAGTGAACCGACTACTATATAGAAAGATGATAAATGATAACGGAAGGATCTGCGGATCATTATCAGCTCAATCAAGCAAAGTACTGTGAAGTTGGTGAATCCTCCCAACCGTCAACTTCATCGCCTCCTAATCCTGACGCCTAGCCACTGGCTTCCAAACCTGCATGTACATCGACATTTTGTATAGGCCATTAGTTGGGTGAGCCAGGAAAGTTCCCTCGGTGGGGAACTTGTTCCTAAAGATCCACAAAATCCAAAAAAAGGGCCACACGGCAAATCCAAAAGACTCTCTTTGCTTGTCTTGTATATCAATTCAAGATCCAATAGACGTTCGCCAAACACGAGGGATTCCACGAACAAGGTAGCAGTTATTGAATTGCGCTCCACATAAACTTGGCAAGGGTACATGAGAAGAAGATATGGTTTGAGTCCTCGCAGGGCTCAAAGGCCAGTAGGAGGACCTATCCTTTGACAAATGTCATTTGAAGGCAATCGAGTCCTCATGAGTTGCCAGATGAATATTCGAACCTTAAGTGGGATGGAAATTTTCAAAATCTCACTGAAGTGTTTCCTCGGGATACCTTGGTACAACTTACATTGCAGAGCTCGAATCGAGAACCTTCCTGAAGGTTCTAAAGTCCAGCATACACGATATGGATCCGTAGACAGATGAGTCCCTTCCAATTCTCTCGTAAGATCGATCCACTCTAGGTGTTCCCCTAAGCCCGGTTCCCTTTGTAATGTGATGTTCTAGCCTAGCGGAGACCAAGCGCACTCAATCTCCACCCCGGGATCGACCACAATGTTAAATAACATTTTAAATCTATCCCTAAGGGGCCTGAACCCTCTGCCACCAGTTGACCCATTGTGTGGTAGAAGTGCCTTTATGAACCTCATGTTTAGCCCCCAAGCAATAGAGATTCTTGACCTTCTCAATCAAGTTCCAAAATTGTGAGCATGTGCACTGAGAGTGTAGTACTAGTGGGGAAAAGCTTATCGGTGGCATTTAAAAAAGGAGGTTAGTGGCGTTCAAGAGGCACACCACCAATTTCATGTCACTGGTGTAGGTTACTGGTGGTGTTCGCGCTAAACGCCACTAGTAACATGTGCACTGGTGGCATGTTGGCAAACGCCACAGCTAATTTATGCGCTAGTGGTGTTCGACCTCTTTGAGACACCACTAATATAATTTTGGAAATTAAAGAATTATGGCAATTACTGAATATATAGAAGCAGATTAGAAGGATATTTTTATAGAAAAGCCATAAACAAGTTGATTCACCACAAGTTATTAACAAACATTTCAAACATGAACTAATTATCATTTTTCTTTGTTCTTCTCACGAATGCTAGATGTTCATGTTTTGAGATTCATCCATCTTGGAAAATAGTTGAAATATTCATCCACCGGTGAATTAATTCTGAGGTTTGGCTACTAAATCTTCATTAGGATACAAAACATGCAAATTTGTTTCTTGAATATTAAGTACTTAAATTTGATATTGTGTTCTGTGTAATGCAGCGATAGTGCACAATCTGGCTCTACATCTTTTCCTCATAAATGTTTTTTTCTCGTGGTGCTCTGCCAACATCGCTCAGACGACACTTGCCTACTGCTGGATCAGAAGTGTTCATGCCAGCCTCACCTGAGCTAGACGTTGTAGGGACTGCCATTGGTGATCATGTACATCCCCAAGCAGAGAATTCTGAATCGATGGAGCAGCTGTGCCACTGGTGACTTTTACCTAAACGTGTGCGTCATTTCTTTCTTTTGTTCTTTCTTTCTCCCAGATATGTTACATATGGTTATATACTTATAGATTTCCTTGTGATCGAAAACAGTATGCTACCCTTGCACATCTGATGACACGTCTTAGGAATCAGTGTCACATATGCTTAACAAGAATAACTTTGCTAGATCGAAAACAGTTAGCTACTACTCCCTCTGTTTGAAAATATAAGATGTTTTAGGTTCGTGAATGAGATGTATCAGTGTCTAGATTCATTTGAACCTATACACTAAAAGTTGTCTAGATACATGTTCTTCACAAACCTAAAACATCTTATATTTTTAAACGGAGGAAGTAGTTAATTATTAGCTATAATCGCAGACCTTCATTGTGATCGGCCATATGCATGCTCGGCATCTCCCCAGAGAACAGAGCACTGGTGGCTCTGATCTAGGCAGAGTGTTGGGGTTGAAACGAGGCATGTCTTCTGGTGGCGCGCTCATGTGCACTCCGTATACTTCAAACGACGCATGTCGTCACGGGGTGCGTGCCAATTGCATCAGTTGCCTCAAGCTTACATGCTGCTCGCCTCTACTGCTGTCGAGATCGCTCATCATAGATGAGCACGTGCTATCCTCGTCGCAGGCCTATCCTCCCGGCGGAGGCCACACGAAACTTGGCTTTTGACGAGGCACCTCCGGCGGCGGCGCTGACTTAGCGATAACCTGCACCACGTCGGGCATGGTTGGACGGTCCGACGGGTTCGGGTTGCTGCACGCTAACCCCAGGAGCAACAACCGTGTGGCATCTTCACCGGCGTCCGTCTGCTCTTCCTCGTCTTCGGAAGTGCCAACCAGCATGGCGGCATCCACGCACTCTGATAGCCTCCCCTCCCGGTGGAGCCTCCCCCCAACAGTAGTGTGGCAGGTGGCGGCTGCGATGATGGAGGCACCGACCAACAGTAGTGTGGAGCTGACAGTTATATCGTCAGTTCTGTCAGCATCAAGTAGTCGTTTACTTGGATTGTAAACTTCTGTTTATATATTAATGAAAAATCTTGTTTTAGTTTATGTTGGAGTAGTCTTCTACTTGTAAACTTCTATTCAGTTTTGTCAGATAAGCATAACTCATTTTTTATTCGAGTTTCGTCAAAAGCCGATAGTGAAACACACCTGAACTTGGATGAGATTTCGGAAAAAAGTTGCAACTTGTTGATATGGGTATACTATCAATCCTATTAAGCCATGTGCCAGGGTCTCACACTACATAAGAAATATCAGATATCGTAAGAGTGATATATTGTAATGCACCAACCATATTTCTGTATTTGGTGTTATCCTCAAGTCCCAACAATTCTCTTTTAAATGTTGTAATTTTCTCATAAGACAATGGAATAGGTGCAGTCTTGCAACCTTGGATACCAACACGTGCAAGAACTTCCTAAGCACACTTTGAATGATTCAGAAATAATCCATTGTTGACCTTGTTAACTTCAATACCTAGAAAACAATGAAGATCATCAAGATCCTTCAAGCCAAATTCATTGCTCAAATCTTTAATAAGGCATCTGTTGCAGTTTTTGAAGAACTAGCAACTATAATATCATCCACATAAATCAAAATAAATATGGTGACGTTAAAGTTATGATAGATGAACAAAGATGTATCTTATTTTGAGGCAATAAAACCAAGATCTATTAACCGAGAATTCAACCGACAATATCATGCTCGAGGTGTTTGTTTTAATCCATATAAAGTTTCATCAAGTTTGCACACATAGCTAGATCTTGTCTTCAAAACATGGTGATTGTTTCATATAGACATCCTCTTCTAAAACACCATAAAAATGTGTTCCTGGCATCTAATTGTTACAAACTCCATCCCCTCGAAATAGCAATCGTCAAAACAAGTTGAACAGTAGCATTTTTAACTACTGAACTAAAGGTATCCTTATAATCAATATCATTATAATCAATACCATTACATTGTTTAAATCCTTTGGCTATGAACTCAAAATGGCTCTGATCTAGACATAGTGTTGTAGTTGAAACGAGGCGTGTCTTCCGATGGCACGCTCATGTGCACTTTATAGTTCAAATGTCTTCAGGGGGTGCGTGCCAGTTGCATCAGTTGCCTCAAGCTTACCTGCCGCTCGCCTCTACTACTGTCGAGATCGCTCATCATCGATGAGCATGTGCTATCCTCGTCGCAGGCCCACCCTCCCGGCGGAGGCCACACGAAACTTGGCTTTTGACGAGGCACCTCCGGCGGCGGCGCTGACTTAGCGATAACCTGCACCACGTCGGGCATGGTTGGACGGTCCGATGGGTTCGGGTTGCTGCACGCTAACCCCAGGAGCAGCAACCGTGTGGCATCTTCACCGGCGTCCGTCTGCTCTTCCTCGTCTTCGGAAGTGCCAACCAGCACGGCGGCATCCACGCACTCTGATAGCCTCCCCTCCCGGTGGAGCCTCCCCCCAACAGTAGTGTGGCAGGTGGCGGCTGCGATGATGGAGGCACCGACCAACAGTAGTGTGGAGCTGACAGTTATATCGTCAGTTCTGCCAGCATCAAGTAGTCGTTTACTTGGATTGTAAACTTCTGCTTATATATTAATGAAAAATCTTGTTTTAGTTTATGTTGGAGTAGTCTTCTACTTGTAAACTTCTATTCAGTTTTGTCAGATAAGCATAACTCATTTTTTATTCGAGTTTCAAAAAAGCCGATAGTGAAACACACCTGAACTTGGATGAGATTTCGGAAAAAAGTTGCAACTTGTTGATATGGGTATACTATCAATCCTATTAAGCCATGTGCCAGGGTCTCACACTACATAAGAAATATCAGATATCGTAAGAGTGATATATTGTAATGCACCAACCATATTTCTGTATTTGGTGTTATCCTCAAGTCCCAACAATTCTCTTTCAAATGTTGTAATTTTCTCATAAGACAATGGAATAGGTGCAGTCTTGCAACCTTGGATACCAACACGTGCAAGAACTTCCTAAGCACACTTTGAATGATTCAGAAATAATCCATTGTTGACCTTGTTAACTTCAATACCTAGAAAACAATGAAGATCATCAAGATCCTTCAAGCCAAATTCATTGCTCAAATCTTTAATAAGGCATCAGTTGCAGTTTTTGAAGAACTAGCAACTATAATATCATCCACATAAATCAAAATAAAGATGGTGACGTTAAAGTTATGATAGATGAACAAAGATGTATCTTATTTTGAGGCAATAAAACCAAGAGCTATTAACCGAGAATTCAACCGACAATATCATGCTCGAGGTGTTTGTTTTAATCCATATAAAGTTTTATCAAGTTTGCACACATAGCTAGATCTTGTCTTCAAAACATGGTGATTGTTTCATATAGACATCCTCTTCTAAAACACCATAAAAATGTGTTCCTGGCATCTAATTGTTACAAACTCCATCCCCTCGAAATAGCAATCGTCAAAACAAGTTGAACAGTAGCATTTTTAACTACTGAACTAAAGGTATCCTTATAATCAATATCATTATAATCAATACCATTACATTGTTTAAATCCTTTGGCTATGAACTCAAAATGGCTCTGATCTAGACATAGTGTTGTAGTTGAAACGAGGCGTGTCTTCCGGTGGCACGCTCATGTGCACTTTATAGTTCAAATGTCTTCAGGGGGTGCGTGCCAGTTGCATCAGTTGCCTCAAGCTTACCTGCCGCTCGCCTCTACTACTGTCGAGATCGCTCATCATCGATGAGCATGTGCTATCCTCGTCGCAGGCCCACCCTCCCGGCGGAGGCCACACGAAACTTGGCTTTTGACGAGGCACCTCCGGCGGCGGCGCTGACTTAGCGATAACCTGCACCACGTCGGGCATGGTTGGACGGTCCGACGGGTTCGGGTTGCTGCACGCTAACCCCAGGAGCAGCAACCGTGTGGCATCTTCACCGGCGTCCGTCTGCTCTTCCTCGTCTTCGGAAGTGCCAACCAGCACGGCGGCATCCACGCACTCTGATAGCCTCCCCTCCCGGTGGAGCCTCCATACCCAGTCAGTGATGTGCATGTCATCGCTGTTCACCATTTGATCATCATCGAGCGCCCGCTTCCCTGTGACGAGCTCAAGGATGAGCACCCCGAGTGCGTAGATGTCCGTCTGCCTTCTCGCCTTGCCACATATGGCATACTCAGGCGCGATATAGCCCCACGTGCCAGCGATGCCGGTGGCAGAGTTCCTGTTGACGGCGACGGTACAGGCCAAGCCAAAGTCCCGAGACGGCGCGAAGCTCGAGTCCAGCATCACGTTGCTCGCCTTGATGTCGCGGTGAAGCACCATGGGCTCATACTCGTGGTGGACGTAGTGCAGCCCCGTGGCTATGTCCCTAATGATCTCGTAACGGGTGGCCCATCGGAAGATTGTTGTGCCAGTGCGTCGCCTCCCGTTGGTGCTACCGCCGTTGCCACTTATGATGCCGCCTTTGGGGAAGAGATGCTGGTCTAAGCTCCCATTTGTCATATACTCGAAAATAAGCAGCGGTTCTCCTTTGTTGTAAGACCACCCTGAAAATATTCAGGTGCATATATTCATTAAAAACAGTCTTTTCTCTAATTCCATGGTGGAGGATACATAGGTAAAATTAATGTACTTGTAATCAAAGGATTCTCATTTCGAAGCCAGTCACAATTCTGAGTTTCACGATACACGTTTATTCCCAACTCTATACTGCCATACAATTTTCACAAAATTACGGTTTTATACTCTTTAGTTCCACAACGATTGCTGCTACTCCCTTGCACCTGGGTACTATTCGTTTAGTGCCAAAGACTTACGAGGTCCTCCTCGGCAAGGTTGGTAGTCTAGAATAGATTAGTCGGGTCTTGGGTGATCCTCTTCTTTCGTTCACTCAAGGTGTTCGATGTAATGCTCATTCGTGACAGGTGCCACAACGTGAGAGAGAAGGTGAATCTTGCCACCAAGTTCGCCTCGCATTCGATGTCAGCGAAAGGTTTCCCGTCGAGGTCACGGTGAGTAAAGTTAACTACCTAAACAGTAAGTGTATCAGCAAGCTGTTGAATTCATCGTCCGTGCCTAGAACGGTCACCAAATACGCACTCACCAGGAGACAACTCACATCACTGATCACCTATCTACTCTCAATTTTGAAATCAGGAACTCAAAATGCTTAATTGTAAGATATGATGCCATTGAAGTTCTCACTTCAAAAAATACCAAGAGAATGATGTTTTCAAATAAGTATTGTGCAATTGGGAGTTAAATATTATGGTTCTTAATATATCCAATTCCAATGTAAATATTATGGCATATATATTACTATTGTTTATTGGATATACTCTTATAGCGAGATAGGGCCCTGGATTTTATGGGCTTTGCCCTGAGTCGAGGGAGGACTTCTCCTGTTGGTCCACGTTTTTTAAATGTGAAGGTCCCCGCAAAAAAAAGTGAAGCTAGAGACATCCGATTCTAAGGATTATAGAACTTTAGTATTTTTAGAGATGTTTGCCGTCCTTGTTTGTTTGAGTTTTTTTATCTAATATATACTTGGTCTATGTAGTCGGTAAAGTTGGAACATTTCAATGAGAAAAAGACCTACTTAAATAATGTGTTGTTCAAAAAAAAGAACGGGAGTACTTAAATGTGGAAACAAATTAATGCACTCACCAACTAGCGGGACAATGTTCTTGTGGCGCAAGCGGTTGATGATGCTGACCTCGGCAAGGAAGTCACCGTAGCGTCGGTTCTGCACTTCACGGGTGAACCTCTTGACAGCCACGTCCATTGGCCACTGTGTCTTGGAAGCGACAGCTGGGAGCGTGCACCTGTACACGGTGCCGAAGGCGCCTCCCCCCAGCTTCATGGTCTCGTGGAAATTGCTGGTAGCCTTATTGATGTCGGCGAATTCCACCTTGGTGGGCATCCCGGGGAGGCGCTCCATGGACTTGGCGAGATGGTTCAGCTCCTTGTGCCACCTCCGGTATCTCGAGTTGAAGTAACACATCACCACAGCGGCCACCACGGCGGCTATGGCTACAGAACCGATGATGGAAGATAGTATCGCCACCTTCTTTGACAGGAAGACTCCTTTGACGGGGTAGTCAGGGAGGTTGTCGACGGTGGCGCTGAAGTGGACGCCTCTAAGTCGCTGCTCCAGCCTCGAGACGAGGCCGAAATGGACGAACGGGGATGTCGGGGAGACGACGCCACTGATGTCGAATGATGCCTCGGCTATGGCTCTGGCAGGCTTGGGTTTGCCCTCCACGTCTACATACACCGACAGCCGCCCGACAAGGTCATAGTCGATCCATAGAGAATAGTTGGAGACGGGTGGACGGATAATGATATCGACGCCCATGGCGCGTTTACCATTATCGTATCCTGTCCGCGCGGGGTTACCCAGCATTCCGGTCGCAATGTTGACGCGCCTGTCAGAGATGAAGCCCAGCTGGTATGTAGGCTTAGAGAGGTTGAGTGGGTAGCCATTGGGCCATGCCGCCAGTTGCTTGGCCAAGGGCAACGATTCATTTACCTTTCGAAAATCGAGCGCGTCGTCAGGGAGGATGAGCAAAGAGAGAACAGTGCCTTTGCCCGGTGTCGTCTGGTTCTGCATGACGATGGTGATGCCGACGACGACTTCGTCGACCCCGACCCATCGGGCGCCTTTGACAGAGTTGTATCAAGCCATCGATGGTGGACAACACTCGGGTCTGGTTGGCCTTGTTGCGGGTATCTTGTGGAGGGCTTTGTTCGAGCCCGGATTTGCTCTTGACCATATACACGGCATCCGCGTCGTTCATGGTGTAGCTTCTCCTCTGCTCCAGCTGGTCAGAACCTGGGCATTTGCACGGTTTTTTCTTCGCGTGGGAGAAGGAGATGGTCGATAGGAGAAGGAGGAGGAGGATGCAGCACAGACATGGGAGTGAGACAGGCTGCTTGAGCTGGAAGGACATTGTTTCACCCACCGTAGTCAGTACTCGCCAATTAATCCTGCTTTATATACTACTAGTACTGAGGGAGCTTACGTGCGCAGATTAAACCAGACATAATATGGTAGGGGAATGCTACGGTACACCATGCATGGGTGCCGGCCTGTGAGACCGGATGACTTTGTCCATATATGCAAGTGTCTATTTGATTCTGAAAGAATTTCAAAAAACTCTGGAGCATCTACTTCTGAGAAAAAATTATATAAGATTTTGTCTGATCCTAGAAATTGAAACCATACGACTTTTTTTACTATGATCTATATTCCCCATGCATTTCCAAAGGAAGTTTTCCTTCAGACCGGTCCCGGGATGTAACAAACCAAGACTAGAGATAGAGGCCTTTAGTCCCGATTTCGTCCCGGGTGCAAAACCGGGACTAAAAGCCCTTATAAACCGGGACTATATGCTCTTTTTCCACTAGTGACCCAAACCCCTTGGAAATTTATTTTGCGTGCATGACATGCATTGAATGTCCATAGCAAGTTTTGAAAATATCCGGAAACCTTCCACTCAGGAAGGGAAACGTCACCAATGTAACCAATGGCGAGAGAGCGAGTGTTTTGCTTTCTCCATTCTATATTGTTCTTTCAGTAAAATCTATGTTTCCTCTCCTTCTCTGTGTTCGGCCGAGGTTGTGATTTCGGACAAGTTGTACACTAGATTTATAATTCCTGAATTTTTTTTGGTGATTTTGGTATGCCAAAAGAAATTCCAAACCAAAATACGGAGTATGAAACATTTTAGAGGAAAACAATGAGGCTTCCATTAATCAAACCAATGACAACGAGCATAGAGTGGAAGAGAAACCATCTCCACACGAAGCACACAAACTCTTAAAAAATCACAACAGTAAACCAGAGACATGACTTGGATCTACAAATGACAAAATTACAAGCGAGTGCACACACACACACGACACATCGAAACCCTAGATCGCCTTTGAGATCACACTGAAAGGAAAATTGAAATGCTAGCTAGCCTAGGAGGGTGTTTGTTTGGGCTTTTAATGGCTTTCCAGTAAAAAAAGCCAAGAAAACGAAACAAACGGCTGGCTTTGGACACCCGCTTTTGCCAAAGCCAAAGCAGCGAACAGGTAGAAATCACGAAGCACGTTTTAAGGTGCTTCCCGCGGCTTCCTTCATAGCAATCAAACCGTTATGTTGAATTGACAATTTCGTTGCAAGTATTTACAACAGATTGCCACCCCGGCTGGACCGAACCGTTCTTTTTCTTCCATGTGACGCTCTTTGCTCACCCTATCCCCTCGTTTCCCGCTCCCTGTGAACAGGGCGAAGCCCAAATGGCTCTGCGTTCTACGTACAGCTTGTTGCTTGCATGGAAAAACATGATTTTGATATGTGTCCTAGATTGTAGATACGGAAAAGATTGGTGCTACATGCTATGCTCTACTCTTGTGTAGATATTTATACTAGTTTCTCAAGTTTTATATTAATGGTTTTAACTTTTTATTCGTGTCTAGTTAAATATTTAGACTAGATACATGTGAATTTAGACAAAGTTGAGGCCATTAATTTAGATCGAAGAGAATAGTAGATATGTATATGGAAATTTTGTGTTTGCGGGTAGATACGTGTGTATTTTTGACATAGCTATATCAGATCAATTATTCTTGTATTTACTAATGTAAATTCATCGTATTTAATAGTGTAGATACGCTTGTACAGTTCAATCTCTGAGTATACATGTTCTCAGAATTCTAGGGGTATTTCAGATAATTCCATAGCATACAGCTAAACAGCCAGCCAAATTGTCAAACAGTCAGATTCAAAAAAACAGCTTTCCTGCATAGCTACTTTCCCTCCACAGCAGCACAGTCAGCCACAGCCAGCCAGCTACAGCCCAAACAAACAGGCCCTAGATCGCCTTTGGGGTCACACCGGAAGGAAATTGAAATGCTAGCTAGATGGCATTTGGGTCGCATGACACATGGGATGAAAATGGCTCTTTTCTTATAGTAGAACCATATAAGTATGGTAAGACCCCACATATTTTTACTAATCGAAAACTCAGATTTATTTTGAGCTCTTATTTTGATTCCTCTAAAAAATCTCTTGAAGGAAAATCATTTGTGCCACTAAATTGCTATTGTTAAAAGAGCTTAATACATATATTTTAAAATTTATAAAATAACAATATTATTATCAATTATCTATGTATTTGGTTTGAAAGATTCATTTCAACTATTTTCAGAGACAGATCTTGTTAGTTAATCCAACATGTCGACCCCGTGTACTGGGTCTTTTGGCCTTATCTTTGAGAATCAACGTAGGAATCTTCCAAAGAATAAATACATCAGAGAGTTCACTTTCCTGTGTGTAGCTCAGCATATAAGAACTGGTCGACCCACTAACTCTTTTAAAGATTATAAAGGCCTAGCTACGTACGTTAGATCACTTAGATCGAAATTTCGCATGCATCATGCATGTGTCTTTGTCCGATCGATCATGTCACTCAGCACGATGCTCTAGTCAAGCGTCAACACTCATGACCTAGAGTTGGTTTTAGATAATCTTACAATCGTCCTCCTGGCAACAAATGGCAGGCTGTGGCCAACATCGTTGAACAAAACCATCAACACTTGTCATAACACGGCTACATGGTCTTCTTACAGCTAGCGACCACAAATGTGCAATCATCTAAAGTACACTAAAGCATATTAAAAGAGGCAACTCTTTAAAATGTCAACGTTGTCACACGTATCCACGAAGACTCAAGTGATGCTAATATTTCCTTACTGCTCGGTAAGAACTCAGCTGATAACGCCGGTGAAATCATGTTGGGTACGTTTGGTTCCTTGGCAAGGTTAGCAATAGTTTCGCTGGGCAAGCTTGATTTTTTTTCTATAGGAAAGGCCCAGAGAGGCATAAAGACCGCATTGAAGAAAAGGTGGGTACAGGTTTACAAGAGGCCCCTAACATCACTTGCCCTAAGAAACCGAAGATAAGGCGTCGGAATTTGCACAAAGGACCTCCATAGCATAGCAGATAACACAATCTAGTCCTCGGTCCTCTCCACCATCGGCGAGCCTCCATCTTTGGCCACCTAGACGCCGACGGGGACAAACCACTTGTCGGTGCATAAGTGTAGATTCCAACGAGAAGCTTAGGGAAGGGCCTCCACCCCAGAGGTTAAGCAGAACGCCAGCATGGCGCCTAGAATCGCGGCCATTACGGCTGAAGATCGCAGAGGCAACCATGTCCTCTGCGCGATGTGCTAAAAAACGGGCATCACAGATCAGTGGCCTGCTGGCCACTGCGGAAGAGCTCGATGTCGTAGCAGTAACTTCCTATTGCCGGTGAAATCTGTCTCCCATAGTGTATGTCCAGCCCTCTCTCGTTGCCTCCACGGCCAGCCAGAGAAGAAGCTGGATGAAGATCCAGAGGAAAAAGTTCATAGGAAACCTAGGCCTTATTCATGGGTTCGCTAGTGGAGATCGACGGCATCGCACTTGGCTCCACCCGGAGGAGCACCTTGGCTAAGGAGATCACCAACAACAAGCAGAGGATTTGGCCAGCGAGATCTAGCGTGAAACACGCGGCATAACGACATACTCTGGCGTGATGCCAACTCCTAAAACTAGTATTACCTACCCTATCTGCTCTGGCGCCCCTCCAGGTCCAACTCCGGTCGGCTATTCTGGCGGAGAGGTCATCGGAGAAGCCTGATCCATGGCGGTGGGATCTCAAAGTAATGTAGAAGGGCAAGAGGGGTCGAGGGGTTGGATACTTATGTGAACTAGACTCCTCTTCGTGCCTCCCGGGGCGTAGCGGTCAAACATAGAGTTGGCTATTGTACGAGGTATGCAAATCGTCTATGGGCAATAAGGCAATAAGGATCTGGACGTATAATCACGAGCATATCTACAGCATGCATGAACATATCCGTTGTCCTAACATGAACCACTCTCTTAAGGATTTGGACTCCGAGCATAGCATTCATGATTTTTGTAACATTAAATGGCTTGATGGAATAATTCGTTAAAGTACGATGATCTCTTTAAGTCTTGGCCATATGCGGAGAATCATGTACCGGTCAGGTCATCGGCCCCAAACGCCTGCAAAACATGCTCTCACGCTATTAAGCGACCGCAAGCACACTTAAGGGTTCATGTCTAACGTGTGAGACACCTAACAACTTCATTACGAATCATCGCTACACAAAAACGAAAGAGCATCGTTCCTTTGAACTTAGGGATGGCAATGGAGCGGGTTTGGACGGATATAGCAAAAGCAAATCCAAATCCAAATCCATGAAACTCACTCTAGCCCGCCCACGAAGATATCCATGGGCATGGATGTCGCTCCAGATCCAAACCCGTCGGATATCCGGTATCCATGGATATCTATTGGTTTACACACTATATACAATAATCATAATAATATTCAGAATAACTACGATATAATAGCAATTTCCAACAGCATTTCAGCAAATATTATATGGATAATACATAGAAATATCAAAGCAATAATATTTTAACCACATAGTATTTAAAATATCACATGGTAACATCACAAAGTACATAGATGTCTCATAACAGTCTTAGAGAATGTTTTTTATTATAAGTTTCCAATACAACATCTCATAAATTCAATAGATATATCAATGCATAGTAGAAATGTTGAGTGGTCTTCTGCCTCCTGGCGGCTGAATCGAGTACGACCTGGGGATGGGGCGGCGACACAAGTGCGACCTAGGCTAGGGGTTACACCATATAGTAATTGGGGGGAATTAGGGTTAATTAGGATTACTACTTAGGTGGGCTTTTGGGCCTGTGTCTTGAAATTTGGGGTCATTTATTGAGTAAATATTGTATACATAAAAAATAATCTCACTGACATTGGGGTCCCACATGTCAGCCGGGTATCCGTTGGATATCCGTGGAGCGAAACTAGTACCCATGCCCGCCCCATGAATTAGCGGATATCCGCCCCATAAAATCTGTGGATATAATTAGGCCTCCATACCTTTGCCCACCGGGTCGGATATCCGTGGATACCCGGATCCATGGATAAAATTGCCATCCTTATTTGAACTCGCTAGGTGGTTCGTCGAAAGGAAGGTCCTTTTTCCTATACGCTATGTAACACATGGAAATTTATAAAAAGGTAGATAGCAATCTAAACAGACGAGGTGGGACTAAACTCTCCACCGAATAGTCGCTTCTAGCGTTCACGCTGCCTGTGACGACGTAACATGGATAGCATTGGTGTTTAGTCGCTTATATCGTCAACGTGTCTCGTGAAGATGTAACGTGGATAATCGAGTTGCATTTTTAGCTTACATACACGAAGGACGTGAATTTTGTGATGGATAAATAACGTGCACCATTTGATAGAGGCAAGTGTGGCATTTCCTTGGACAGCGGAAGCCCATGTGTCTTATCATCGAGATCGAGTCCAACTCGTTAAGGCTTCTTAGCTTACCGTGTTTGCCTGCTTACTGTGAGTTAACGTCGAAAGACTTTTTTTTACAGAAGCACATAGTCGTGTATGTAAGAACAAATACCACACCAAAAGCACAAAGTTCGTAGAAAAAACTAAGCGAGGAATTCACAAACACGAGTACACAAAGTATTCACATTTGACGATTCGCAAAATACAGAACAAAAATCATTCACGTCTATCTAAGTGAAGGGTGAGTTTGATGACTACGCACATACTAAGATGTTGTCACCGAAGAACAGATACAACGTCAATCCACGAAACTGCTGCTAACTCATATACTTCGAACTGTTACAACGATTGATCCAAGACACGCCAAGGATAAACGAAGAAAACTTTGGAAATCTAATCTAACTAAAGGCATCTTCGTGGTGGTCTTTCTATAGCATGTGTCATCATCGAGTTTTCTTCGACCTCGTTGCTATAGCTGCATGTCTCGTCTTGGAAGGAACAATCCATACTTCGGCTTCTCCAACTTCTCTCAATGGTGCTTCGGCTGCTCCATCCCCTTAGTGGCGCTTCGGCTACTCCAGCTTCTTTCGATGGCCTTGAACCCATCGTTGGTTGCCACACAAAGAGAAAAACAAAGTCAACTATTAAAGATATATAGTTTACCCAAAGACAAATATATACACTATCGTACCTTCATGATCGCCTTGACATTGTTGTGGCGATGCGGTAGGCATAGCAGTAGCCAACGACAAAGGGGCGATGGGGCTTAACAGTAGCCAATGTCGAAGTACCAGCCAACAGTGACGAAGGTGGCAATGGAGGAGGTGGCGATGTGGCAGGTGGCGGCTGCGATGGAGGCACCGACCAACAGTAGTGTGGAGCTGACAGTTATATCGTCAGTTCTGCCAGCATCAAGTAATCGTTTACTTGGATTGTAAACTTCTGCTTATATATTAATGAAAAATCTTGTTTTAGTTTATGTTGGAGTAGTCTTCTACTTGTAAACTTCTATTCAGTTTTGTC
Source organism: Avena insularis (assembly GCA_023614405.1). Classification (NCBI taxonomy): domain Eukaryota; kingdom Viridiplantae; phylum Streptophyta; class Magnoliopsida; order Poales; family Poaceae; genus Avena; species Avena insularis. The sequence goes on from CM042691.1 coordinate 348,008,400, forward strand.
AGATAAGCATAACTCATTTTTTATTCGAGTTTCGTCAAAAGCCGATAGTGAAACACACCTGAACTTGGATGAGATTTCGGAAAAAAGTTGCAACTTGTTGATATGGGTATACTATCAATCCTATTAAGCCATGTGCCAGGGTCTCACACTACATAAGAAATATCAGATATCGTAAGAGTGATATATTGTAATGCACCAACCATATTTCTGTATTTGGTGTTATCCTCAAGTCCCAACAGTTCTCTTTCAAATGTTGTAATTTTCTCATAAGACAATGGAATAGGTGCAGTCTTGCAACCTTGGATACCAACACGTGCAAGAACTTCCTAAGCACACTTTGAATGATTCAGAAATAATCCATTGTTGACCTTGTTAACTTCAATACCTAGAAAACAATGAAGATCATCAAGATCCTTCAAGCCAAATTCATTGCTCAAATCTTTAATAAGGCATCAGTTGCAGTTTTGAAGAACTAGCAACTATAATATCATCCACATAAATCAAAATAAAGATGGTGACGTTAAAGTTATGATAGATGAACAAAGATGTATCTTATTTTGAGGCAATAAAACCAAGAGCTATTAACCGAGAATTCAACCGACAATATCATGCTCGAGGTGTTTGTTTTAATCCATATAAAGTTTTATCAAGTTTGCACACATAGCTAGATCTTGTCTTCAAAACATGGTGATTGTTTCATATAGACATCCTCTTCTAAAACACCATAAAAATGTGTTCCTGGCATCTAATTGTTACAAACTCCATCCCCTCGAAATAGCAATCGTCAAAACAAGTTGAACAGTAGCATTTTTAACTACTGAACTAAAGGTATCCTTATAATCAATATCATTATAATCAATACCATTACATTGTTTAAATCCTTTGGCTATGAACTCAAAATGGCTCTAATCTAGACATAGTGTTGTAGTTGAAACGAGGCGTGTCTTCCGGTGGCACGCTCATGTGCACTTTATAGTTCAAATGTCTTCAGGGGGTGCGTGCCAGTTGCATCAGTTGCCTCAAGCTTACCTGCCGCTCGCCTCTACTACTGTCGAGATCGCTCATCATCGATGAGCATGTGCTATCCTCGTCGTAGGCCCACCCTCCCGGTGGAGGCCACACGAAACTTGGCTTTTGACGAGGCACCTCCGGCGGCGGCGCTGACTTAGCGATAACCTGCACCACGTCGGGCATGGTTGGACGGTCCGACGGGTTCGGGTTGCTGCACGCTAACCCCAGGAGCAGCAACCGTGTGGCATCTTCACGGCGTCCGTCGCTCTTCCTCGTCTTCGGAAGTGCCAACCAGCACGGCGGCATCCACGCACTCTGATAGCCTCCCCTCCCGGTGGAGCCTCCATACCCAGTCAGTGATGTGCATGTCATCGCTGTTCACCATTTGATCATCATCGAGCGCCCGCTTCCTGTGACGAGCTCGAGGATGAGCACCCCGAGTGCGTAGATGTCCGTCTGCCTTCTCGCCTTGCCACATATGGCATACTCAGGCGCGATATAGCCCCACGTGCCAGCGATGCCGGTGGCAGAGTTCCTGTTGACGGCGACGGTACAGGCCAAGCCAAAGTCCCCGAGACGGGCGCGGAAGCTCGAGTCCAGCATCACGTTGCTCGCCTTGATGTCGCGGTGAAGCACCATGGGCTCATACTCGTGGTGGACGTAGTGCAGCCCCGTGGCTATGTCCCTAATGATCTCGTAACGGGTGGCCCATCGGAAGATTGTTGTGCCAGTGCGTCGCCTCCCGTTGGTGCTACCGCCGTTGCCACTTATGATGCCGCCTTTGGGGAAGAGATGCTGGTCTAAGCTCCCATTTGTCATATACTCGAAAATAAGCAGCGGTTCTCCTTTGTTGTAAGACCACCCTGAAAATATTCAGGTGCATATATTCATTAAAAACAGTCTTTTCTCTAATTCCATGGTGGAGGATACATAGGTAAAATTAATGTACTTGTAATCAAAGGATTCTCATTTCGAAGCCAGTCACAATTCTGAGTTTCACGATACACGTTTATTCCCAACTCTATACTGCCATACAATTTTCACAAAATTACGGTTTTATACTCTTTAGTTCCACAACGATTGCTGCTACTCCCTTGCACCTGGGTACTATTCGTTTAGTGTCAAAGGATTCTCATTTCGAAGTCAGTCACAATTCTAAGTTTCATGATAGACGTTTATTCCCAACTCTATACAGAACTTGCACAAAAATACTGCCGTACAATTTTCACAAAATTACACTTTTATACTCTTTAGTTCCACAGCGATTGCTGTTACTCCCTTGCACCTGGGGGCTATTAGTGCCAAAGACTTAGGAAATCCTCCTCGGCAAGGTTGGTAGGCTAGATTAGTCGGGTCTTGGAGGATCCTCTTCTTTCGTTCACTCAAGGTGTTCGATGTAATGCTCATTCGTGACAGGCGCCACAACGTGAGAGAGAAGGTGAATCTTGCCACCAAGTTTGCCTCTCATTCGATGTCAACGAAAGGTTTCCCGTCGAGGTCACGGTGAGTCAAGTTTATTAGCTAAGTTGTCAAATTCATGGTCGGTGCCTAGAACGGTTACCAAATACGCACTCACCTAGAGATGACTCACATCACTCCTCACCTATCTAATCTCAATTTTGGAACCAGGAACTCAAAATGCTTAATTGTAAGATAGGATATCATTGAAGATCTCACTTCAAAAAATACAAAGACAATGGTGTTTTCAAATAAGCATTATGCAATTGGGAGATAAATAGGTGTGATTCTTAATATATCCACTTCCTATGTAAAATATTATGGCAGATATATTACTATTGTTTATTGGATACACTTTTATAGCGAGATAGGGCCCCGGATTTTATGGGCTTGGCCCTGAGTCGAGGGAGGATCTTCTCCCTCTTGGTCAACGTTTTTAAAAATGTGAAGGTCCCCGCAAAACAAGTGAAGCTAGACACAACGGATTCTAAAGATTATACAAGTTTAATATTTTTAGAGATGTTTGCCGTCCTTGTTTGTTTGAGTTCTTTTATCTAATATATACTTGGTCTACATCGTCGGTAAAGTTGGAACATTTCAATGAGTTAAATAATGCGTTGTTCAAAAAAAATAACGGGAGTAGTACTTAAATGTGGGAAAAAAAGCATGCACTCACCAACGAGGGGGACGATGTTCTTGTGGCGCAAGCGGTTGATGATGCTGACCTCGGCAAGGAAGTCTCCATAGCGGCGGTTCTGCACTTCCCGGGTGAACCTCTTGACGGCCACGTCCATCGGCCACTGTGTCTTGGAAGCGGCAGCAGGGAGCGTGCACCTGTACACGGTGCCGAAGGCGCCTCCCCCCAGCTTCATGGTCTCGTGGAAATTGCTGGTAGCCTTGTTGATGTCGGCGAATTCCACCTTGGTGGGCATCCCGGGGAGGCGCTCCATGGATTTGGCGAGCTGGTTCAGCTCCTTGTGCCACCTCCGGTACCTCGAGTTGAAGTAGAAGGTGACGGCGGTGGCCATCATGGCAGTGGCTACAGAACCGAGGATGGAAGACAGTATGGTCACCTGCTTTGACAGGAAGCCTCCTTTGGTGGTGTGGTAGTGAGGGAGGTCCTCAACCGTGGCGCTGAAGTGGATGCCTCTGGTGCGAAGCCGCTTCTCCAACGTGGAGAGGAGGCCGAAATAGACGAACGGGGATGTCCAGGAGACGGCGTCGCTGAGGTTGAATGGCGCGGTGGCTATGGCGGTGGCAGGCTTGGGCTTGCCCTCCACGTCTACGTACACCGATAGACGTCCGACCCCGACACGGTCGTAGTCGATCCACACGGAATAGTTGGAGGTGGGTGGGTTGATAGAGATGTCAACGCCCATGACGCGTTTACCATTATCGTACCCCGTCCGTGCGGGGTTACCTAGCTTTCCAATCTTCAAGTAGACGAACCTGTCGGAGACGGAGCCAGTCCGGTATGTAGGATCGGAGAGGTTGAGCTGGTACCCTCTGCCCCTGGTGGTCGCCAGTTGCTTCGCCAAGGGCAAGGAGTCGTTTACCTCATGAAAATCAAGAGCCTCGTCGGGGAGGATGAGCAAGGAGAAGGTACTGTATTTCCCCCTTTTCTTCTGGTTACGCATGACGATGGTGATGTTGAACGACGACTCATCGAGCCCCGACCCGTCGGGGCGCCTTTGACAGAGTTTTATTAAGTTGTCGATGGTGGACAACACTCGGGTCTTCCTCGCCTCGGTGTTGGGTATCTCCTGGACAGGCTTTTGTACCAGCCCGGAGTCGTTGGCCACCAGATACACCACATCTTCGTCGTCCATGGCGTAGTTTCTGCTCTGTTCCTGGTCAGAGCCTGGGCATTCGCATGGCTTTTCCTTGGCGTGGGAGAAGGAGATGGTCGATAGGAGGAGGAGGATGCAGCAGAAACATGGGAGTGGGACAAGCTGCTTGAACTGGAAGGCCATTGTTTCACGCACCATGCATATAGCCATCCTGCTTTATATACTAGTAGGGATTACTTACTTCTGAGTCTGGGGGATCGAGTTTATAATGTACTCATATTTATTCCACGACCAAACAAGAGACGTCATACTATGGTAGGAAATGATACGGTGCATCATGGGTGACGGCCTTGTGAGACCTAAAGTCGCATCATGGTGTGGCTCGGACACCTCATATCATGTCTATTTTGTGTGATCTAAAGTCGTATCGCTCTAATGGGCATTTCACTGAACACCTCTAGTGCATATGAATAAGAAAAAAATATCACAAACCCACCACCTCTCCCACCAGGAAAAAAACAGTTGAGAGGGGGAGGGGTTGTGCCATATATATAGGGCCGGACCACTAGTACCGGTTTGAGATACAAACCGGGACTAAAGGGTCTGGGGTCTCCCGAGTATCTCAATTCGGGACTAATGGTGTCTAACGGGCCTGGACCTATGGTTTGGGATGGCTCGGGCCGTCCAGTGCGGCTATTAGTCCCGAACCTAGCCACAACCGGGACTAATGGCCCGGACGAAAGGGTTGTTTTCTACTAGTGTGAACGTTCGTACCAAGTTCTAAAAATCCCCCTCGCAAAAAAAGTTCTGAAAATATCCGGAAACCTTCCACTCAGGGAGGAAAAGTTCACAACATCCAATGGTGAGAGAATGAGTGTTTCGCTTTATCCATTTTATATGAATTGTGCTAGGTGTCCCCCCGGACGAGGGGGCTTCCCATCGTCCTGGTCCCCGTGCGCCACGTGTCCCTCCAAAAGCCTCAAAATCCCGGTTTTGCTGCAAAAACACCCGTGTTGCTATAAATGTTCCCGCTTTTGCTTCCAAAGTAAAAAAAACGGTTCGTTTCAGAAATAGAATGTCTCGCCATAGACCTTGCCGGAGATCTCGTCGGAGACAATGTAGCAAAATAATTGTGCTAATGTAGCAAAACGGACATCGCCGGAGACATCGCCAGAAAAACTCTCGCCCGAGACATTGTAGCAAAAACTTTGCCCACATGTAGCAAAACCACAAAACGATGGTAGCAAACAAACTGTGCTAATGTAGCAAAAACGACTTCGCCGGAGACTCGCCGGAGACTTTTACCGGGAGATCTCGCGGGAAAACATTATAGCAAATGTTTTATATAATTGTAGCAAAATTGCGGAAAGTATGTAGCCAAACAATTATGCCATTGTAGCAAAAAAAACGTCCCCTTTTTGCTGCAAAAAAGTCCCTCATCGCCACGATGGTGGCCAACCCCTTTGCAACACCGTAGGGAGCAATATGGGCCACCGTAGGGAGCAGCAACTATGTTCCATTGCAGCACCGCCATCTCGCCCCACGGCAGCCGGAGATTGGGCGCGCATGCTGGCAGAGGAGCAGCGGGATGAAGCGGCGGAGCGCGCCGCGGAGAGCAGCAGGCACGGAGGGACCAGGCAACGCTGGATGCTGGTAGGCGATCCGGACTCTCGCCCTGGCCGGAGATTGGGCGGCGCCCTTGGCGGAGAGGAGGCGGGCGGAGCGCAGCGGAGGGAGCAGCGTGGGGCGAGAAGGAGCAGCAAGGGCGCAGAGGGAGAAGGCAGTGTTAGACGCGGGCGATCCAGATGATGATCGTCTGGGTTATGAGAATCGTTCTCCATTTTATCTGTTCTCTCAGCAAAATCTATGTTTTCTCCTCTGTTTACGTGAGGTTGTGATTTCAAACTGCACTTCTAATTCCTGATTTTTCGGTGATTTTGATAGGCCAAAAGAATTCCAAACAAAAGTACATGTTAAAGGAAAACAACAAGGTTTCCATTAATCAAACCAATGACAACACGAATAGAGTGGAAGAGAAACCACCTCTACACTGATGACCAACAAGTATAGGGGATCACAACAGTCTTCGAGAGTAGTATTACCCAATTTATTGATTCGACACAAACGGAGCCAAAGAATACTTATAAGCCTTAACAACTGAGTTGTCAATTCAGCTGCACCTAGAAATAGTCTTTCTCACAGGAGTTTATCAATAGCAACAGTTTTGTAGTAGCAATAGCAAAATAACAGCAGCAATAGAACAAGAGCAATAATAACAATAGTAGCAAACAGTACGATATGAGTGTGGTAGGCATATGGATGGATGAACGGGCGTTGCATGGACGAGACTAAACATGTAACCTCAAGATCTAGGGCAATTGCAGATAAATAAGATAAAGCATCCAAGTACTAAACAATCATAGGCATGTGCTCCATATATAGTCATACGTGCTCGCGATGAGAACTTGCACAACATATTTTGTCCTGCCAGCCTGTTGCAGCGGGGCCTCAAGGGAATCTACTGGCAATTAAAGCACTCCTTTTAACAGAGCACCAGAGCAAAGCATTAACACTCCGTGAACACATGTGATCCTCATATCACAGCAATCCCCTCCGGTTGTCCCAATTTCTGTCACTTCGGGGCCTTTGGATCCGAACAATGATATGTGTACACAACTTGCAGATAAGATCACAAACAATAGTATCATCATGAATCAATAATAAGTTCATATCTGAGATCATGGCACTCGAGCCCTAGTGACAATCATTAAGTACAACAAGTTGCAACAAAGTCAAATAGCACTAATAGAGATACTAGGCACCATGCCCTAACAATCTTATTCGATTACATAATAGAAATCATCCAATCACTACCATCCCCATAGCCTATAGCGAGGGATTACTCACTCATGGATGAGGGAAACATGGATGGTTGATGGAGAGGCGTTGTTGATGATGATGGCGATGATACTCTCCAAATTCCCCGTCCCGGCAAGGTGCCAGAACGGAGTTTCTGGTTCCGAATCGCGGTTTCGGGTGGTGACGGCGCAGCGGAACTCTTTCTGGAAAAACGTTGAATCCCCTGAGTTTTTAGGTCAGAAGGCAACTTATATGAGAAAAGGGAGGCCGAGGGGGTGCCTGAGGCGGACACACCCCCTCCAGGCGCGGCTAGGCCTGGCACGCTGCAGGGAGGTGTGGGCCCCCCAGTGCCCTACTCCGTCTTGTATTCTGGCTCCGTGAGTCTTCTGGTGAAATAGGATTTTTGGCATATTTTTCAGGATTTTTCGTGATAGTTGATTTTCTGCATAAAAACTAGACACCAAGGTAATTCTGCTGAAAACAGCGTCAGTCTGTGTTAGTTGTATCCAAATCACACAAATTTAGAGGAAAAACAATAGCAAAAGTGTTCGGAAAAGTAGATACGTTTTAGACGTATCACACACGGAACACAAAAACTCTTACAAAATCAAAACATTCAACCAGATACACACGACTTTTTTTCGAAATGGAGTAAAAACCTCGGCCTCTGCATCAACTTCAGACACACAACTGGAAACTAGAAAGGACGAAATGACATGCCCGCACACACAGAGACAGATCAAAACCCTAGATCACCTTTGGGATCTGTTAGCATCCACTTGTCCAGCCTAGCACTCAGCCTATGTTCTGAACCTTTATACGCACACGGCCCAACAATAAGAAGAGAGTCCACTCCGTCTCAAAAACCCGTACTGAAGAGAGGAAGGAAACTCTCCTTTATAAGTTGGGTGTGTCCTCCTCCCGTATGCGTGGTGGGACTAAACCAAGCAGCCTCCATCGTCCAACACAGGGGTCCTAACATCCCATCCCCCTGAGAAGCCCCTCGGGAAGGCATGGCGATGCTGGCTCTTATACCAGATGTTAGCGTCCACTTGGCCAGCTCAACACTTAGCCTACATTCTGAACGTTTATGCGCACACAGCGTAACAATAAGAAGAGAGTCCACTTTATTCCAAAAGCCCAGACTAAGGGAGAAAGGAATCTCTCCCTTACTATAAACTTCTTCTTTTTTGACGAATCCCTTACTATAAGCTGGGTGTGGCCTTCTCGCATAGACGAGATGGGACTAAACCAAACAGCCTTCACCGATCAATAAAGGGGTTCTAACAGGATCACACTAGAAGAGGATCAAAATGCTAGCTAGATCACATGTGTGGTCGGATGAGACATGGGATGAAAATATATGGTTCTTTTCTTAGAACCATAGAGGGTATAAGACCCCACATATTCTTAACAATAGACAACTCGGATTTATTTTCAGCTCTTACTTTCTAGGTGGCAAGTTAGAGTCCGCTAAAAAATCTTTTGAAGGAAAACTATCACCACAACTAAATTGCTGTTGCTAAAAGATCTTAATACATTATTTGAAATTTATAGAAAAACTTACCGTCGATTCATATTAATTGTCACTGAACCGAATATATCTAAAACTAAAACATGTCTAGATACATCAAATTCAACAACACTTAATATGAATCGGAGGGAGTACCAATTATCTATGTACATATATAAGATGTTTTATCTGTTGTGAGACGAATGTATCTAGACGTCTTTTAGTATGCAGGTCGGCGTCTAACATACATTTGTTTTATAAAAGTTATAACATCTTATATTAAACGGAGAAAGTATTTTTGAAAGATTCATTTCGATTATTTTCAGAGACAGATTGTGTTAGTTGATCCAACATTTGGACACCGTATACTGGATTTTTGGCCTTATCTTTGAGAATCATCGCAGGAATCTTCCAAAGAAAAAAAATAAAATCAACGTTCGCTTTCCTGTGTGTTGCTCGAGCATAAGAAATGGTCGACCACCGACTCTTTTAAAGGCCTAGCTACGTAAGTTAGATCACTTATTAAATCGAAATTTCGCATGCATCATGCATTATGTCTTTGTCCGATCTATCACGTCACTCAGCACCATGGATGCACTAGTCAAGCGTCAACACTCCACTCATATGATAAATTCGTTTTAGATAATCGTACAATCGTCCTCCAGGAACCAAATGTCAGGCTGTGGCCAACATCTGTGAACAAAACCGTCAACACTCATCACAACACGACGACATGGTCTTCTTACAGCTAGCAACCTCAATGGATATAATCATCTAAAGTACACTAAAGCATATTAAAAGAAACAACTCTTTGAAATGTCAACGTTGTGACATGTATCCACGAAGACTCGGTTGACCATAATATTTTCTTACTGCTCGGTAAGAACTCAGCTGAGATAACGCCATATGTGTGTTAACCAGACGAGCTGAGATCATTTTGGATACGTTTGGTTCCATGTCAAGGTCGACAATAGTATCGCTGGTCAAGGGTAGGTGTTTGGTATGACGCGTAAAACTCAGCCGGCAAGAAACAAGAAAATTCTTATTAGAGAGAATTTCAAAAGGTAAATCAAGTCTTAAATGGTTAACACAGAGAAGTATAGTAGATAGTCTAGATATTGTTAGATAATTAGGCAGTAATTTTACGGTTAATACTAGAATATAAAGCATGACAAAGCCAGTACTACCACATGTAACTCATAGTGGATTGTGTTTGAGAACATGATGAACAGAAACATGTAGTAGCAAAACATGTTTAAACACTAAGCATGAGCACAACACACATACTGATCGTTTGCATACAGAGGATCTACGGTTGCAGCCGAGAGTCGATGACAGAGACAACGAAATGTTGTCTCGGCCGATTTGGGTAGCCAAGATGTGATGAAGATTACGATCACGCATAGCACTTCTGAAACCTAATTTGTCCTCTCGTATAGAATCTCAAAGGGGAGTGGTTCTGGATACCTTCTCGCATGTTCACCCGTGCACGTCGGTGCTTAGGGTGGAGCAGGGTGCAGTGATGACGCAAGCAGAGAGGTGGTCAAACCTTAACGATGTCTTGTGCAGTGGAACATTATATAGAGCATCTCGAGAAAAGCACTAACGGACACAAAGTGGGCCGAGTCCATGTAGCGCACGTTCCGTGCCATTCAGTTACATTAGCACATGATCCGGGAGCAGTGGCGGAGCTAGGGGGGACGAGCAGGGGCCTTGGCCCCCCCTATGCATGCTGCAGCAAGCCAATTTGTATACCTAAGCTTAGTTAAAAAACATTTTTTAAGTGATAATTACCATGGTTGGCCCCCCCTAATGGCTGATAACTATGGTTGGCCCCCCTTAAGTTGTATTCCTGCCTCCGCCTCTGTCCGGGAGTGACCTGAACCTAGTAACAGTTGACAGGTCTTTCAAAAACTGCAGCGTGCATCATGACAGGAAGAAACGAGTGAGTCGTGGAGGAGGAGGAGCGCGTGCACCACTCCTATTCCCACTAAGTTACCAAGTGGTGAAATAATCTACCTTATAAAAGGGTGCAGCTCTCTTCCAACTTTTCATGTGGTACTAAACTTAACTCCCACTCCTTCCCTTGACATACACATGTGAGCTTCCATCGACATAGGTTGTCATACATATAGGCTAGCTCACATGTGGGCTTTGAGATTTATAGGTATCCTGAAATCTTACATGGGTCAAAGGATCCAACCCATTATTTCTAGGGAAAATGCGGTGATCCCATACACCACTGTGTAAAATAAATCTGATGACACTAGCTTAAGAAACAACGGTACTTCTAAGCTAAGTATCATTGGAGTGTTGCAACTTTATTGAGTATAGATCTAGGTTGCTCGGCCCATCTATCCTAAGCATGCAAAACTACTCTCCTAAGTTTATTTCTTCCTCCTCGGTCCAAATTGTATTTCATAATCTATGCCTTCAATGCCTCCTGAGAGATCGGGTTCTTCATAAACCTTTTCTTTCGCTGTATCTTCTGTAGTAATTGAATCTTCAGTCTTCAGTGTACCTAAGCAAGGGTTTTAAGAAGAATATATTAAGTACAAGCGTACTCAGTAAGTTCTATGGTGGTGGTTTGATGCACTATCTATAGCCATGGATAAAATCATGGGCTCCTAAGTTGTTTTCTAAAACATTTCTTAGAAAAGGTACGTTTTAGAAAAACTATGTTCATAGTCTTCACAGGTTGTACATGATTCCACGAAATCCCTTTCCTGCGGCAATTGCAATCCTTTTCTAAGATAAGGAGTGGCATGTTACATTTTATACACTCTCGAGAGATGCACTACAATTCCCATAAATGATCTTAAGACTGAATGCATATTAGAATATGTGTCTTCATGTTCAAACTTCTTTGGTTAGAGGCTTAGTTAAAGACCTAAGTCATTCACTATCCTTCGCCATGTCCCACATTCCACCCATTGTAATGAGTTTCGGTCACGGAACCTATGCTCAGTTAACATACCTTCTAATATTCTAAGTTGTTATCCTACTGCATAGGATATGTACGTTACATACTCCCATCCGTTGATCTTCTCTTTAGATCTCAGCCCGACTTAGGATACGAAGACACATGAAAGGAAAAAAGCTATAGCTGATTTCTCCATCTCATTTTAGAACTTGTGGTCATTGCGTTTAATACGACACAATAATCATTGACTACCTTGTTTGTTAATTCTTTGAAATCTTCACCATATGGCTTCCCAACGACGTACTCCAATCATGATTCCATTGCCCATTGTAACATCCCAGCCTCTTCGTATTGACAGTTGTCATCCCTAGCAACTCAATATGAATTTCTAGACTAGCCTCATAGACTAACACTAGTCTTTTTCGTGCACTTTGTCCTCACTCGTTTGCACTCAGAAACAACTTTCATCCTCAAATTGTTGTGGCCAAACACGCTTAACCTCAGAGTTTTTCCAGATGAGCTTTCGGAAAAGAAATTGCAACTTATTGGTATGAGTATCCTATCAATACTATTAAGTTGTGCGCCAGGATATCATATACACCCACTCTTAGAAGATCGACGCCCTCATCGATCAACCGCAAGTCAAGAACATCCCCTCTTGTCAAAATGTGTGTGCGTCTAGTGTCGTCACATGTGTCATGTCGTGTCCACTCTGGGCCATATACGCCATGCTCCACATGTCCATACACGCTTGTGTAACCGCGAGAGATCGGCTCTGATACTACTTGTAACACTTCAGCCTCTCCGGACTGGCGATTGTCACCCCTGACAGCACAATAGGATTTCTAGACTGGTCCCATAGACTAACACTAGTCTTTTTTGCGTATTTTGTTCTTACTTGTGAGAACTCGGGGATAACTTTTTGGTCGGTCACACATCCTCAAATTGGTCTAGGTCAAGCACGTTTAACCTTAAAGTTTTTTTCAGATGATCTTCCGAGAAAGAAGTTGCAAGTTGTTAGTATTAGTATCCTATCAATTCTATTAAGCCATGCACCAGAATCTCACACCCACCATTATAGATTATCTTACTACCCTGAGTCGGTAACCCATAATTTATATTCATTATGAAAATGGTATGTTTGTTTTTTGAATGTAAGTAGTAGGTGATACTTTTTGGTAAATAATTCTATTATATAATAGTCAAAGGACATGTAAGATTGATCTTGTGAATGGTATGCAAGTTTAGTCTCACAACTCACAAGATTGTAACATCCCAGGATTAGCACCTCGAAATAGACAGGACACATGTTTGTGCATTGCATTCATGCATAAGAAAATCTGGGGGATTTTCGCGCAAAACTAAAGAAGTTGTAGAGGGATCGAGATCTCTCTTGATCTGATGAAAACATCAGGGTAGGTGCGATAGGTTTCGACATGACCTTTATAGAATTCCTTGTTCAGGGAAAAAGTTGCTCAAACATGTATTTGAATGAATTTATAAAATTCACAAATGGAAATTAGAAACATTTAATAACTTAAATTGAAATGATTACAAAAATGATATAAAAAGGTTTCTTTATTAATTGGGGGGAATTAGGGTTAATTAGGATTACTACTTAGGTGGGCTTTTGGGCCTGTGTCTTGAAATTTGGGGTCATTTATTGAGTAAATATTGTATACATAAAAAATAATCTCACTGACATTGGGGTCCCACATGTCAGCCGGGTATCCGTTGGATATCCGTGGAGCGAAACTAGTACCCATGCCCGCCCCATGAATTAGCGGATATCCGCCCCATAAAATCTGTGGATATAATTAGGCCTCCATACCTTTGCCCACCGGGTCGGATATCCGTGGATACCCGGATCCATGGATAAAATTGCCATCCTTATTTGAACTCGCTAGGTGGTTCGTCGAAAGGAAGGTCCTTTTTCCTATACGCTATGTAACACATGGAAATTTATAAAAAGGTAGATAGCAATCTAAACAGACGAGGTGGGACTAAACTCTCCACCGAATAGTCGCTTCTAGCGTTCACGCTGCCTGTGACGACGTAACATGGATAGCATTGGTGTTTAGTCGCTTATATCGTCAACGTGTCTCGTGAAGATGTAACGTGGATAATCGAGTTGCATTTTTAGCTTACATACACGAAGGACGTGAATTTTGTGATGGATAAATAACGTGCACCATTTGATAGAGGCAAGTGTGGCATTTCCTTGGACAGCGGAAGCCCATGTGTCTTATCATCGAGATCGAGTCCAACTCGTTAAGGCTTCTTAGCTTACCGTGTTTGCCTGCCATCGTGAGTTAACGCCGAAAGACTTTTTTACAGAAGCACATAGTCGTGTATGTAAGAACAAATACCACACCAAAAGCACAAAGTTCGTAGAAAAAACTAAGCGAGGAATTCACAAACACGAGTACACAAAGTATTCACATTTGACGATTCGCAAAATACAGAACAAAAATCATTCACGTCTATCTAAGTGAAGGGTGAGTTTGATGACTACGCACATACTAAGATGTTGTCACCGAAGAACAGATACAACGTCAATCCACGAAACTGCTGCTAACTCATATACTTCGAACTGTTACAACGATTGATCCAAGACACGCCAAGGATAAACGAAGAAAACTTTGGAAATCTAATCTAACTAAAGGCATCTTCGTGGTGGTCTTTCTATAGCATGTGTCATCATCGAGTTTTCTTCGACCTCGTTGCTATAGCTGCATGTCTCGTCTTGGAAGGAACAATCCATACTTCGGCTTCTCCAACTTCTCTCAATGGTGCTTCGGCTGCTCCATCCCCTTAGTGGCGCTTCGGCTACTCCAGCTTCTTTCGATGGCCTTGAACCCATCGTTGGTTGCCACACAAAGAGAAAAACAAAGTCAACTATTAAAGATATATAGTTTACCCAAAGACAAATATATACACTATCGTACCTTCATGATCGCCTTGACATTGTTGTGGCGATGCGGTAGGCATAGCAGTAGCCAACGACAAAGGGGCGATGGGGCTTAACAGTAGCCAATGTCGAAGTACCAGCCAACAGTGACGAAGGTGGCAATGGAGGAGGTGGCGATGTGGCAGGTGGCGGCTGCGATGATGGAGGCACCGACCAACAGTAGTGTGGAGCTGACAGTTATATCGTCAGTTCTGCCAGCATCAAGTAATCGTTTACTTGGATTGTAAACTTCTGCTTATATATTAATGAAAAATCTTGTTTTAGTTTATGTTGGAGTAGTCTTCTACTTGTAAACTTCTATTCAGTTTTGTCAGATAAGCATAACTCATTTTTTATTCGAGTTTCGTCAAAAGCCGATAGTGAAACACACCTGAACTTGGATGAGATTTCGGAAAAAAGTTGCAACTTGTTGATATGGGTATACTATCAATCCTATTAAGCCATGTGCCAGGGTCTCACACTACATAAGAAATATCAGATATCGTAAGAGTGATATATTGTAATGCACCAACCATATTTCTGTATTTGGTGTTATCCTCAAGTCCCAACAGTTCTCTTTCAAATGTTGTAATTTTCTCATAAGACAATGGAATAGGTGCAGTCTTGCAACCTTGGATACCAACACGTGCAAGAACTTCCTAAGCACACTTTGAATGATTCAGAAATAATCCATTGTTGACCTTGTTAACTTCAATACCTAGAAAACAATGAAGATCATCAAGATCCTTCAAGCCAAATTCATTGCTCAAATCTTTAATAAGGCATCAGTTGCAGTTTTTGAAGAACTAGCAACTATAATATCATCCACATAAATCAAAATAAAGATGGTGACGTTAAAGTTATGATAGATGAACAAAGATGTATCTTATTTTGAGGCAATAAAACCAAGAGCTATTAACCGAGAATTCAACCGACAATATCATGCTCGAGGTGTTTGTTTTAATCCATATAAAGTTTTATCAAGTTTGCACACATAGCTAGATCTTGTCTTCAAAACATGGTGATTGTTTCATATAGACATCCTCTTCTAAAACACCATAAAAATGTGTTCCTGGCATCTAATTGTTACAAACTCCATCCCCTCGAAATAGCAATCGTCAAAACAAGTTGAACAGTAGCATTTTTAACTACTGAACTAAAGGTATCCTTATAATCAATATCATTATAATCAATACCATTACATTGTTTAAATCCTTTGGCTATGAACTCAAAATGGCTCTAATCTAGACATAGTGTTGTAGTTGAAACGAGGCGTGTCTTCCGGTGGCACGCTCATGTGCACTTTATAGTTCAAATGTCTTCAGGGGGTGCGTGCCAGTTGCATCAGTTGCCTCAAGCTTACCTGCCGCCTCTACTACTGTCCGAGATCGCTCATCATCGATGAGCATGTGCTATCCTCGTCGTAGGCCCACCCTCCCGGTGGAGGCCACACGAAACTTGGCTTTTGACGAGGCACCTCCGGCGGCGGCGCTGACTTAGCGATAACCTGCACCACGTCGGGCATGGTTGGACGGTCCGACGGGTTCGGGTTGCTGCACGCTAACCCCAGGAGCAGCAACCGTGTGGCATCTTCACCGGCGTCCGTCTGCTCTTCCTCGTCTTCGGAAGTGCCAACCAGCACGGCGGCATCCACGCACTCTGATAGCCTCCCCTCCCGGTGGAGCCTCCATACCCAGTCAGTGATGTGCATGTCATCGCTGTTCACCATTTGATCATCATCGAGCGCCCGCTTCCTGTGACGAGCTCGAGGATGAGCACCCCGAGTGCGTAGATGTCCGTCTGCCTTCTCGCCTTGCCACATATGGCATACTCAGGCGCGATATAGCCCCACGTGCCAGCGATGCCGGTGGCAGAGTTCCTGTTGACGGCGACGGTACAGGCCAAGCCAAAGTCCCCGAGACGGGCGCGGAAGCTCGAGTCCAGCATCACGTTGCTCGCCTTGATGTCGCGGTGAAGCACCATGGGCTCATACTCGTGGTGGACGTAGTGCAGCCCCGTGGCTATGTCCCTAATGATCTCGTAACGGGTGGCCCATCGGAAGATTGTTGTGCCAGTGCGTCGCCTCCCGTTGGTGCTACCGCCGTTGCCACTTATGATGCCGCCTTTGGGGAAGAGATGCTGGTCTAAGCTCCCATTTGTCATATACTCGAAAATAAGCAGCGGTTCTCCTTTGTTGTAAGACCACCCTGAAAATATTCAGGTGCATATATTCATTAAAAACAGTCTTTTCTCTAATTCCATGGTGGAGGATACATAGGTAAAATTAATGTACTTGTAATCAAAGGATTCTCATTTCGAAGCCAGTCACAATTCTGAGTTTCACGATACACGTTTATTCCCAACTCTATACTGCCATACAATTTTCACAAAATTACGGTTTTATACTCTTTAGTTCCACAACGATTGCTGCTACTCCCTTGCACCTGGGTACTATTCGTTTAGTGCCAAAGACTTACGAGGTCCTCCTCGGCAAGGTTGGTAGTCTAGAATAGATTAGTCGGGTCTTGGGTGATCCTCTTCTTTCGTTCACTCAAGGTGTTCGATGTAATGCTCATTCGTGACAGGTGCCACAACGTGAGAGAGAAGGTGAATCTTGCCACCAAGTTCGCCTCGCATTCGATGTCAGCGAAAGGTTTCCCGTCGAGGTCACGGTGAGTAAAGTTAACTACCTAAACAGTAAGTGTATCAGCAAGCTGTTGAATTCATCGTCCGTGCCTAGAACGGTCACCAAATACGCACTCACCAGGAGACAACTCACATCACTGATCACCTATCTACTCTCAATTTTGAAATCAGGAACTCAAAATGCTTAATTGTAAGATATGATGCCATTGAAGTTCTCACTTCAAAAAATACCAAGAGAATGATGTTTTCAAATAAGTATTGTGCAATTGGGAGTTAAATATTATGGTTCTTAATATATCCAATTCCAATGTAAATATTATGGCATATATATTACTATTGTTTATTGGATATACTCTTATAGCGAGATAGGGCCCTGGATTTTATGGGCTTTGCCCTGAGTCGAGGGAGGACTTCTCCTGTTGGTCCACGTTTTTTAAATGTGAAGGTCCCCGCAAAAAAAAGTGAAGCTAGAGACATCCGATTCTAAGGATTATAGAACTTTAGTATTTTTAGAGATGTTTGCCGTCCTTGTTTGTTTGAGTTTTTTTATCTAATATATACTTGGTCTATGTAGTCGGTAAAGTTGGAACATTTCAATGAGAAAAAGACCTACTTAAATAATGTGTTGTTCAAAAAAAAGAACGGGAGTACTTAAATGTGGAAACAAATTAATGCACTCACCAACTAGCGGGACAATGTTCTTGTGGCGCAAGCGGTTGATGATGCTGACCTCGGCAAGGAAGTCACCGTAGCGTCGGTTCTGCACTTCACGGGTGAACCTCTTGACAGCCACGTCCATTGGCCACTGTGTCTTGGAAGCGACAGCTGGGAGCGTGCACCTGTACACGGTGCCGAAGGCGCCTCCCCCCAGCTTCATGGTCTCGTGGAAATTGCTGGTAGCCTTATTGATGTCGGCGAATTCCACCTTGGTGGGCATCCCGGGGAGGCGCTCCATGGACTTGGCGAGATGGTTCAGCTCCTTGTGCCACCTCCGGTATCTCGAGTTGAAGTAACACATCACCACAGCGGCCACCACGGCGGCTATGGCTACAGAACCGATGATGGAAGATAGTATCGCCACCTTCTTTGACAGGAAGACTCCTTTGACGGGGTAGTCAGGGAGGTTGTCGACGGTGGCGCTGAAGTGGACGCCTCTAAGTCGCTGCTCCAGCCTCGAGACGAGGCCGAAATGGACGAACGGGGATGTCGGGGAGACGACGCCACTGATGTCGAATGATGCCTCGGCTATGGCTCTGGCAGGCTTGGGTTTGCCCTCCACGTCTACATACACCGACAGCCGCCCGACAAGGTCATAGTCGATCCATAGAGAATAGTTGGAGACGGGTGGACGGATAATGATATCGACGCCCATGGCGCGTTTACCATTATCGTATCCTGTCCGCGCGGGGTTACCCAGCATTCCGGTCGCAATGTTGACGCGCCTGTCAGAGATGAAGCCCAGCTGGTATGTAGGCTTAGAGAGGTTGAGTGGGTAGCCATTGGGCCATGCCGCCAGTTGCTTGGCCAAGGGCAACGATTCATTTACCTTTCGAAAATCGAGCGCGTCGTCAGGGAGGATGAGCAAAGAGAGAACAGTGCCTTTGCCCGGTGTCGTCTGGTTCTGCATGACGATGGTGATGCCGAACGACGACTCGTCGACCCCCGACCCATCGGGGCGCCTTTGACAGAGTTGTATCAAGCCATCGATGGTGGACAACACTCGGGTCTGGTTGGCCTTGTTGCCGGGTATCTTGTGGAGGGGCTTTTGTTCGAGCCCGGATTTGCTCTTGACCATATACACGGCATCCGCGTCGTTCATGGTGTAGCTTCTCCTCTGCTCCAGCTGGTCAGAACCTGGGCATTTGCACGGTTTTTTCTTCGCGTGGGAGAAGGAGATGGTCGATAGGAGAAGGAGGAGGAGGATGCAGCACAGACATGGGAGTGAGACAGGCTGCTTGAGCTGGAAGGACATTGTTTCACCCACCGTAGTCAGTACTCGCCAATTAATCCTGCTTTATATACTACTAGTACTGAGGGAGCTTACGTGCGCAGATTAAACCAGACATAATATGGTAGGGGAATGCTACGGTACACCATGCATGGGTGCCGGCCTGTGAGACCGGATGACTTTGTCCATATATGCAAGTGTCTATTTGATTCTGAAAGAATTTCAAAAAACTCTGGAGCATCTACTTCTGAGAAAAAATTATATAAGATTTTGTCTGATCCTAGAAATTGAAACCATACGACTTTTTTTACTATGATCTATATTCCCCATGCATTTCCAAAGGAAGTTTTCCTTCAGACCGGTCCCGGGATGTAACAAACCAAGACTAGAGATAGAGGCCTTTAGTCCCGATTTCGTCCCGGGTGCAAAACCGGGACTAAAAGCCCTTATAAACCGGGACTATATGCTCTTTTTCCACTAGTGACCCAAACCCCTTGGAAATTTATTTTGCGTGCATGACATGCATTGAATGTCCATAGCAAGTTTTGAAAATATCCGGAAACCTTCCACTCAGGAAGGGAAACGTCACCAATGTAACCAATGGCGAGAGAGCGAGTGTTTTGCTTTCTCCATTCTATATTGTTCTTTCAGTAAAATCTATGTTTCCTCTCCTTCTCTGTGTTCGGCCGAGGTTGTGATTTCGGACAAGTTGTACACTAGATTTATAATTCCTGAATTTTTTTTGGTGATTTTGGTATGCCAAAAGAAATTCCAAACCAAAATACGGAGTATGAAACATTTTAGAGGAAAACAATGAGGCTTCCATTAATCAAACCAATGACAACGAGCATAGAGTGGAAGAGAAACCATCTCCACACGAAGCACACAAACTCTTAAAAAATCACAACAGTAAACCAGAGACATGACTTGGATCTACAAATGACAAAATTACAAGCGAGTGCACACACACACACGACACATCGAAACCCTAGATCGCCTTTGAGATCACACTGAAAGGAAAATTGAAATGCTAGCTAGCCTAGGAGGGTGTTTGTTTGGGCTTTTAATGGCTTTCCAGTAAAAAAAGCCAAGAAAACGAAACAAACGGCTGGCTTTGGACACCCGCTTTTGCCAAAGCCAAAGCAGCGAACAGGTAGAAATCACGAAGCACGTTTTAAGGTGCTTCCCGCGGCTTCCTTCATAGCAATCAAACCGTTATGTTGAATTGACAATTTCGTTGCAAGTATTTACAACAGATTGCCACCCCGGCTGGACCGAACCGTTCTTTTTCTTCCATGTGACGCTCTATGATCACCCTATCCCTCGTTTCCTGCTCCTGTGAACAGGGCGAAGCCCAAATGGCTCTGCGTTCTACGTACAGCTTGTTGCTTGCATGGAAAAACATGATTTTGATATGTGTCCTAGATTGTAGATACGGAAAAGATTGGTGCTACATGCTATGCTCTACTCTTGTGTAGATATTTATACTAGTTTCTCAAGTTTTATATTAATGGTTTTAACTTTTTATTCGTGTCTAGTTAAATATTTAGACTAGATACATGTGAATTTAGACAAAGTTGAGGCCATTAATTTAGATCGAAGAGAATAGTAGATATGTATATGGAAATTTTGTGTTTGCGGGTAGATACGTGTGTATTTTTGACATAGCTATATCAGATCAATTATTCTTGTATTTACTAATGTAAATTCATCGTATTTAATAGTGTAGATACGCTTGTACAGTTCAATCTCTGAGTATACATGTTCTCAGAATTCTAGGGGTATTTCAGATAATTCCATAGCATACAGCTAAACAGCCAGCCAAATTGTCAAACAGTCAGATTCAAAAAAACAGCTTTCCTGCATAGCTACTTTCCCTCCACAGCAGCACAGTCAGCCACAGCCAGCCAGCTACAGCCCAAACAAACAGGCCCTAGATCGCCTTTGGGGTCACACCGGAAGGAAATTGAAATGCTAGCTAGATGGCATTTGGGTCGCATGACACATGGGATGAAAATGGCTCTTTTCTTATAGTAGAACCATATAAGTATGGTAAGACCCCACATATTTTTACTAATCGAAAACTCAGATTTATTTTGAGCTCTTATTTTGATTCCTCTAAAAAATCTCTTGAAGGAAAATCATTTGTGCCACTAAATTGCTATTGTTAAAAGAGCTTAATACATATATTTTAAAATTTATAAAATAACAATATTATTATCAATTATCTATGTATTTGGTTTGAAAGATTCATTTCAACTATTTTCAGAGACAGATCTTGTTAGTTAATCCAACATGTCGACCCCGTGTACTGGGTCTTTTGGCCTTATCTTTGAGAATCAACGTAGGAATCTTCCAAAGAATAAATACATCAGAGAGTTCACTTTCCTGTGTGTAGCTCAGCATATAAGAACTGGTCGACCCACTAACTCTTTTAAAGATTATAAAGGCCTAGCTACGTACGTTAGATCACTTAGATCGAAATTTCGCATGCATCATGCATGTGTCTTTGTCCGATCGATCATGTCACTCAGCACGATGCTCTAGTCAAGCGTCAACACTCATGACCTAGAGTTGGTTTTAGATAATCTTACAATCGTCCTCCTGGCAACAAATGGCAGGCTGTGGCCAACATCGTTGAACAAAACCATCAACACTTGTCATAACACGGCTACATGGTCTTCTTACAGCTAGCGACCACAAATGTGCAATCATCTAAAGTACACTAAAGCATATTAAAAGAGGCAACTCTTTAAAATGTCAACGTTGTCACACGTATCCACGAAGACTCAAGTGATGCTAATATTTCCTTACTGCTCGGTAAGAACTCAGCTGATAACGCCGGTGAAATCATGTTGGGTACGTTTGGTTCCTTGGCAAGGTTAGCAATAGTTTCGCTGGGCAAGCTTGATTTTTTTTCTATAGGAAAGGCCCAGAGAGGCATAAAGACCGCATTGAAGAAAAGGTGGGTACAGGTTTACAAGAGGCCCCTAACATCACTTGCCCTAAGAAACCGAAGATAAGGCGTCGGAATTTGCACAAAGGACCTCCATAGCATAGCAGATAACACAATCTAGTCCTCGGTCCTCTCCACCATCGGCGAGCCTCCATCTTTGGCCACCTAGACGCCGACGGGGACAAACCACTTGTCGGTGCATAAGTGTAGATTCCAACGAGAAGCTTAGGGAAGGGCCTCCACCCCAGAGGTTAAGCAGAACGCCAGCATGGCGCCTAGAATCGCGGCCATTACGGCTGAAGATCGCAGAGGCAACCATGTCCTCTGCGCGATGTGCTAAAAAACGGGCATCACAGATCAGTGGCCTGCTGGCCACTGCGGAAGAGCTCGATGTCGTAGCAGTAACTTCCTATTGCCGGTGAAATCTGTCTCCCATAGTGTATGTCCAGCCCTCTCTCGTTGCCTCCACGGCCAGCCAGAGAAGAAGCTGGATGAAGATCCAGAGGAAAAAGTTCATAGGAAACCTAGGCCTTATTCATGGGTTCGCTAGTGGAGATCGACGGCATCGCACTTGGCTCCACCCGGAGGAGCACCTTGGCTAAGGAGATCACCAACAACAAGCAGAGGATTTGGCCAGCGAGATCTAGCGTGAAACACGCGGCATAACGACATACTCTGGCGTGATGCCAACTCCTAAAACTAGTATTACCTACCCTATCTGCTCTGGCGCCCCTCCAGGTCCAACTCCGGTCGGCTATTCTGGCGGAGAGGTCATCGGAGAAGCCTGATCCATGGCGGTGGGATCTCAAAGTAATGTAGAAGGGCAAGAGGGGTCGAGGGGTTGGATACTTATGTGAACTAGACTCCTCTTCGTGCCTCCGGGCGAAAGCGGTCAAACATAGAGTTGGCTATTATGAGGTATGCAAATCGTCTATGGGCAATAAGGCAATAAGGATCTGGACGTATAATCACGAGCATATCTACAGCATGCATGAACATATCCGTTGTCCTAACATGAACCACTCTCTTAAGGATTTGGACTCCGAGCATAGCATTCATGATTTTTGTAACATTAAATGGCTTGATGGAATAATTCGTTAAAGTACGATGATCTCTTTAAGTCTTGGCCATATGCGGAGAATCATGTACCGGTCAGGTCATCGGCCCCAAACGCCTGCAAAACATGCTCTCACGCTATTAAGCGACCGCAAGCACACTTAAGGGTTCATGTCTAACGTGTGAGACACCTAACAACTTCATTACGAATCATCGCTACACAAAAACGAAAGAGCATCGTTCCTTTGAACTTAGGGATGGCAATGGAGCGGGTTTGGACGGATATAGCAAAAGCAAATCCAAATCCAAATCCATGAAACTCACTCTAGCCCGCCCACGAAGATATCCATGGGCATGGATGTCGCTCCAGATCCAAACCCGTCGGATATCCGGTATCCATGGATATCTATTGGTTTACACACTATATACAATAATCATAATAATATTCAGAATAACTACGATATAATAGCAATTTCCAACAGCATTTCAGCAAATATTATATGGATAATACATAGAAATATCAAAGCAATAATATTTTAACCACATAGTATTTAAAATATCACATGGTAACATCACAAAGTACATAGATGTCTCATAACAGTCTTAGAGAATGTTTTTTATTATAAGTTTCCAATACAACATCTCATAAATTCAATAGATATATCAATGCATAGTAGAAATGTTGAGTGGTCTTCTGCCTCCTGGCGGCTGAATCGAGTACGACCTGGGGATGGGGCGGCGACACAAGTGCGACCTAGGCTAGGGGTTACACCATATAGTAATTGGGGGGAATTAGGGTTAATTAGGATTACTACTTAGGTGGGCTTTTGGGCCTGTGTCTTGAAATTTGGGGTCATTTATTGAGTAAATATTGTATACATAAAAAATAATCTCACTGACATTGGGGTCCCACATGTCAGCCGGGTATCCGTTGGATATCCGTGGAGCGAAACTAGTACCCATGCCCGCCCCATGAATTAGCGGATATCCGCCCCATAAAATCTGTGGATATAATTAGGCCTCCATACCTTTGCCCACCGGGTCGGATATCCGTGGATACCCGGATCCATGGATAAAATTGCCATCCTTATTTGAACTCGCTAGGTGGTTCGTCGAAAGGAAGGTCCTTTTTCCTATACGCTATGTAACACATGGAAATTTATAAAAAGGTAGATAGCAATCTAAACAGACGAGGTGGGACTAAACTCTCCACCGAATAGTCGCTTCTAGCGTTCACGCTGCCTGTGACGACGTAACATGGATAGCATTGGTGTTTAGTCGCTTATATCGTCAACGTGTCTCGTGAAGATGTAACGTGGATAATCGAGTTGCATTTTTAGCTTACATACACGAAGGACGTGAATTTTGTGATGGATAAATAACGTGCACCATTTGATAGAGGCAAGTGTGGCATTTCCTTGGACAGCGGAAGCCCATGTGTCTTATCATCGAGATCGAGTCCAACTCGTTAAGGCTTCTAGCTTACCGTGTTTGCCTGCTTACTGTGAGTTAACGCCGAAAGACTTTTTTACAGAAGCACATAGTCGTATGTAAGAACAAATACCACACCAAAAGCACAAAGTTCGTAGAAAAAACTAAGCGAGGAATTCACAAACACGAGTACACAAAGTATTCACATTTGACGATTCGCAAAATACAGAACAAAAATCATTCACGTCTATCTAAGTGAAGGGTGAGTTTGATGACTACGCACATACTAAGATGTTGTCACCGAAGAACAGATACAACGTCAATCCACGAAACTGCTGCTAACTCATATACTTCGAACTGTTACAACGATTGATCCAAGACACGCCAAGGATAAACGAAGAAAACTTTGGAAATCTAATCTAACTAAAGGCATCTTCGTGGTGGTCTTTCTATAGCATGTGTCATCATCGAAGTTTTCTTCGACCTCGTTATAGCTGCATGTCTCGCCTTGAAGGAACAATCCATACTTCGGCTTCTCCAACTTCTCTCAATGGTGCTTCGGCTGCTCCATCCCCTTAGTGGCGCTTCGGCTACTCCAGCTTCTTTCGATGGCCTTGAACCCATCGTTGGTTGCCACACAAAGAGAAAAACAAAGTCAACTATTAAAGATATATAGTTTACCCAAAGACAAATATATACACTATCGTACCTTCATGATCGCCTTGACATTGTTGTGGCGATGCGGTAGGCATAGCAGAGCCAACGACAAAGGCGATGGGGCTTAACAGAGCCAATGTCAAGTACCAGCCAACAGTGAAAGGTGGCAATGGAGGAGGTGGCGATGTGGCAGGTGGCGGCTGCGATGATGGAGGCACCGACCAGTAGTGTGGAGCTGACAGCAGTTATATCGCAGCTCGCCAGCATCAAGTAATCGTTTACTTGGATTGTAAACTTCGCTTATATATTAATGAAAAATCTTGTTTTAGTTTATGTTGGAGTAGTCTTCTACTTGTAAACTTCTATTCAGTTTTGTCGATAAGCATAACTCATTTTTATTCGAGTTTCACAAAAGCCGATAGTGAAACACACCTGAACTTGGATGAGATTTCGGAAAAAGTTGCAACTTGTTGATATGGGTATACTATCAATCCTATTAAGCCATGTGCCAGGGTCTCACACTACATAAGAAATATCAGATATCGAAGAGTGATATATTGTAATGCACCAACCATATTTCTGTATTTGGTGTTATCCTCAAGTCCCAACAGTTCTCTTTCAAATGTTGTAATTTTCTCATAAGACAATGGAATAGGTGCAGTCTTGCAACCTTGGATACCAACACGTGCAAGAACTTCCTAAGCACACTTTGAATGATTCAGAAATAATCCATTGTTGACCTTGTTAACTTCAATACCTAGAAAACAATGAAGATCATCAAGATCCTTCAAGCCAAATTCATTGCTCAAATCTTTAATAAGGCATCAGTTGCAGTTTTTGAAGAACTAGCAACTATAATATCATCCACATAAATCAAAATAAAGATGGTGACGTTAAAGTTATGATAGATGAACAAAGATGTATCTTATTTTGAGGCAATAAAACCAAGAGCTATTAACCGAGAATTCAACCGACAATATCATGCTCGAGGTGTTTGTTTTAATCCATATAAAGTTTTATCAAGTTTGCACACATAGCTAGATCTTGTCTTCAAAACATGGTGATTGTTTCATATAGACATCCTCTTCTAAAACACCATAAAAATGTGTTCCTGGCATCTAATTGTTACAAACTCCATCCCCTCGAAATAGCAATCGTCAAAACAAGTTGAACAGTAGCATTTTTAACTACTGAACTAAAGGTATCCTTATAATCAATATCATTATAATCAATACCATTACATTGTTTAAATCCTTTGGCTATGAACTCAAAATGGCTCTAATCTAGACATAGTGTTGTAGTTGAAACGAGGCGTGTCTTCCGGTGGCACGCTCATGTGCACTTTATAGTTCAAATGTCTTCAGGGGGTGCGTGCCAGTTGCATCAGTTGCCTCAAGCTTACCTGCCGCTCGCCTCTACTACTGTCGAGATCGCTCATCATCGATGAGCATGTGCTATCCTCGTCGTAGGCCCACCCTCCCGGTGGAGGCCACACGAAACTTGGCTTTTGACGAGGCACCTCCGGCGGCGGCGCTGACTTAGCGATAACCTGCACCACGTCGGGCATGGTTGGACGGTCCGACGGGTTCGGGTTGCTGCACGCTAACCCCAGGAGCAGCAACCGTGTGGCATCTTCACCGGCGTCCGTCTGCTCTTCCTCGTCTTCGGAAGTGCCAACCAGCACGGCGGCATCCACGCACTCTGATAGCCTCCCCTCCCGGTGGAGCCTCCATACCCAGTCAGTGATGTGCATGTCATCGCTGTTCACCATTTGATCATCATCGAGCGCCCGCTTCCTGTGACGAGCTCGAGGATGAGCACCCCGAGTGCGTAGATGTCCGTCTGCCTTCTCGCCTTGCCACATATGGCATACTCAGGCGCGATATAGCCCCACGTGCCAGCGATGCCGGTGGCAGAGTTCCTGTTGACGGCGACGGTACAGGCCAAGCCAAAGTCCCCGAGACGGGCGCGGAAGCTCGAGTCCAGCATCACGTTGCTCGCCTTGATGTCGCGGTGAAGCACCATGGGCTCATACTCGTGGTGGACGTAGTGCAGCCCCGTGGCTATGTCCCTAATGATCTCGTAACGGGTGGCCCATCGGAAGATTGTTGTGCCAGTGCGTCGCCTCCCGTTGGTGCTACCGCCGTTGCCACTTATGATGCCGCCTTTGGGGAAGAGATGCTGGTCTAAGCTCCCATTTGTCATATACTCGAAAATAAGCAGCGGTTCTCCTTTGTTGTAAGACCACCCTGAAAATATTCAGGTGCATATATTCATTAAAAACAGTCTTTTCTCTAATTCCATGGTGGAGGATACATAGGTAAAATTAATGTACTTGTAATCAAAGGATTCTCATTTCGAAGCCAGTCACAATTCTGAGTTTCACGATACACGTTTATTCCCAACTCTATACTGCCATACAATTTTCACAAAATTACGGTTTTATACTCTTTAGTTCCACAACGATTGCTGCTACTCCCTTGCACCTGGGTACTA
The DNA here is from genome assembly GCA_023614405.1 of Avena insularis. Lineage (NCBI taxonomy): Eukaryota > Viridiplantae > Streptophyta > Magnoliopsida > Poales > Poaceae > Avena > Avena insularis. The sequence goes on from CM042691.1 coordinate 348,036,094, forward strand.
TTCGTTTAGTGTCAAAGGATTCTCATTTCGAAGTCAGTCACAATTCTAAGTTTCATGATAGACGTTTATTCCCAACTCTATACAGAACTTGCACAAAAATACTGCCGTACAATTTTCACAAAATTACACTTTTATACTCTTTAGTTCCACAGCGATTGCTGTTACTCCCTTGCACCTGGGGGCTATTAGTGCCAAAGACTTAGGAAATCCTCCTCGGCAAGGTTGGTAGGCTAGATTAGTCGGGTCTTGGAGGATCCTCTTCTTTCGTTCACTCAAGGTGTTCGATGTAATGCTCATTCGTGACAGGCGCCACAACGTGAGAGAGAAGGTGAATCTTGCCACCAAGTTTGCCTCTCATTCGATGTCAACGAAAGGTTTCCCGTCGAGGTCACGGTGAGTCAAGTTTATTAGCTAAGTTGTCAAATTCATGGTCGGTGCCTAGAACGGTTACCAAATACGCACTCACCTAGAGATGACTCACATCACTCCTCACCTATCTAATCTCAATTTTGGAACCAGGAACTCAAAATGCTTAATTGTAAGATAGGATATCATTGAAGATCTCACTTCAAAAAATACAAAGACAATGGTGTTTTCAAATAAGCATTATGCAATTGGGAGATAAATAGGTGTGATTCTTAATATATCCACTTCCTATGTAAAATATTATGGCAGATATATTACTATTGTTTATTGGATACACTTTTATAGCGAGATAGGGCCCCGGATTTTATGGGCTTGGCCCTGAGTCGAGGGAGGATCTTCTCCCTCTTGGTCAACGTTTTTAAAAATGTGAAGGTCCCCGCAAAACAAGTGAAGCTAGACACAACGGATTCTAAAGATTATACAAGTTTAATATTTTTAGAGATGTTTGCCGTCCTTGTTTGTTTGAGTTCTTTTATCTAATATATACTTGGTCTACATCGTCGGTAAAGTTGGAACATTTCAATGAGTTAAATAATGCGTTGTTCAAAAAAAATAACGGGAGTAGTACTTAAATGTGGGAAAAAAAGCATGCACTCACCAACGAGGGGGACGATGTTCTTGTGGCGCAAGCGGTTGATGATGCTGACCTCGGCAAGGAAGTCTCCATAGCGGCGGTTCTGCACTTCCCGGGTGAACCTCTTGACGGCCACGTCCATCGGCCACTGTGTCTTGGAAGCGGCAGCAGGGAGCGTGCACCTGTACACGGTGCCGAAGGCGCCTCCCCCCAGCTTCATGGTCTCGTGGAAATTGCTGGTAGCCTTGTTGATGTCGGCGAATTCCACCTTGGTGGGCATCCCGGGGAGGCGCTCCATGGATTTGGCGAGCTGGTTCAGCTCCTTGTGCCACCTCCGGTACCTCGAGTTGAAGTAGAAGGTGACGGCGGTGGCCATCATGGCGGCAGTGGCTACAGAACCGAGGATGGAAGACAGTATGGTCACCTGCTTTGACAGGAAGCCTCCTTTGGTGGTGTGGTAGTGAGGGAGGTCCTCAACCGTGGCGCTGAAGTGGATGCCTCTGGTGCGAAGCCGCTTCTCCAACGTGGAGAGGAGGCCGAAATAGACGAACGGGGATGTCCAGGAGACGGCGTCGCTGAGGTTGAATGGCGCGGTGGCTATGGCGGTGGCAGGCTTGGGCTTGCCCTCCACGTCTACGTACACCGATAGACGTCCGACCCCGACACGGTCGTAGTCGATCCACACGGAATAGTTGGAGGTGGGTGGGTTGATAGAGATGTCAACGCCCATGACGCGTTTACCATTATCGTACCCCGTCCGTGCGGGGTTACCTAGCTTTCCAATCTTCAAGTAGACGAACCTGTCGGAGACGGAGCCAGTCCGGTATGTAGGATCGGAGAGGTTGAGCTGGTACCCTCTGCCCCTGGTGGTCGCCAGTTGCTTCGCCAAGGGCAAGGAGTCGTTTACCTCATGAAAATCAAGAGCCTCGTCGGGGAGGATGAGCAAGGAGAAGGTACTGTATTTCCCCCTTTTCTTCTGGTTACGCATGACGATGGTGATGTTGAACGACGACTCATCGAGCCCCGACCCGTCGGGGCGCCTTTGACAGAGTTTTATTAAGTTGTCGATGGTGGACAACACTCGGGTCTTCCTCGCCTCGGTGTTGGGTATCTCCTGGACAGGCTTTTGTACCAGCCCGGAGTCGTTGGCCACCAGATACACCACATCTTCGTCGTCCATGGCGTAGTTTCTGCTCTGTTCCTGGTCAGAGCCTGGGCATTCGCATGGCTTTTCCTTGGCGTGGGAGAAGGAGATGGTCGATAGGAGGAGGAGGATGCAGCAGAAACATGGGAGTGGGACAAGCTGCTTGAACTGGAAGGCCATTGTTTCACGCACCATGCATATAGCCATCCTGCTTTATATACTAGTAGGGATTACTTACTTCTGAGTCTGGGGGATCGAGTTTATAATGTACTCATATTTATTCCACGACCAAACAAGAGACGTCATACTATGGTAGGAAATGATACGGTGCATCATGGGTGACGGCCTTGTGAGACCTAAAGTCGCATCATGGTGTGGCTCGGACACCTCATATCATGTCTATTTTGTGTGATCTAAAGTCGTATCGCTCTAATGGGCATTTCACTGAACACCTCTAGTGCATATGAATAAGAAAAAAATATCACAAACCCACCACCTCTCCCACCAGGAAAAAAACAGTTGAGAGGGGGAGGGGTTGTGCCATATATATATAGGACCACTAGTACCGGTTTGAGATACAAACCGGGACTAAAGGGTCTGGGGTCTCCCGAGTATCTCAATTCGGGACTAATGGTGTCTAACGGGCCTGGACCTATGGTTTGGGATGGCTCGGGCCGTCCAGTGCGGCTATTAGTCCCGAACCTAGCCACAACCGGGACTAATGGCCCGGACGAAAGGGTTGTTTTCTACTAGTGTGAACGTTCGTACCAAGTTCTAAAAATCCCCCTCGCAAAAAAAGTTCTGAAAATATCCGGAAACCTTCCACTCAGGGAGGAAAAGTTCACAACATCCAATGGTGAGAGAATGAGTGTTTCGCTTTATCCATTTTATATGAATTGTGCTAGGTGTCCCCCCGGACGAGGGGGCTTCCCATCGTCCTGGTCCCCGTGCGCCACGTGTCCCTCCAAAAGCCTCAAAATCCCGGTTTTGCTGCAAAAACACCCGTGTTGCTATAAATGTTCCCGCTTTTGCTTCCAAAGTAAAAAAAACGGTTCGTTTCAGAAATAGAATGTCTCGCCATAGACCTTGCCGGAGATCTTGTCGGAGACAATGTAGCAAAATAATTGTGCTAATGTAGCAAAACGGACATCGCCGGAGACATCGCCAGAAAAACTCTCGCCCGAGACATTGTAGCAAAAACTTTGCCCACATGTAGCAAAACCACAAAACGATGGTAGCAAACAAACTGTGCTAATGTAGCAAAAACGACTTCGCCGGAGACTCGCCGGAGACTTTTACCGGGAGATCTCGCGGGAAAACATTATAGCAAATGTTTTATATAATTGTAGCAAAATTGCGGAAAGTATGTAGCCAAACAATTATGCCATTGTAGCAAAAAAAACGTCCCCTTTTTGCTGCAAAAAAGTCCCTCATCGCCACGATGGTGGCCAACCCCTTTGCAACACCGTAGGGAGCAATATGGGCCACCGTAGGGAGCAGCAACTATGTTCCATTGCAGCACCGCCATCTCGCCCCACGGCAGCCGGAGATTGGAGGCGGCGCATGCTGGCAGAGGAGCAGCGCGGGATGGGGCGCGCGCGGGGCGGAGCGCCGCCGGAGGGAGCAGCGCGGGCACGGAGGGACCAGGCAACGCTGGATGCGAGGCGGGCGATCCGGACTCTCGCCCCACAGCGGCCGGAGATTGGAGGCGGCGCCCGCCGGCGGAGGAGCGGCGCGGGGCGGAGCGCAGGCGGAGGGAGCAGCGTGGGGCGAGAAGGAGCAGCCCGGGCGCAGAGGGAGAAGGCAGTGTTAGACGCGGGCGATCCAGATGATGATCGTCTGGGTGATGCGAATCGTTCTCCATTTTATACTGTTCTCTCAGCAAAATCTATGTTTTCTCTCCTCTGTTTCTGTGAGGTTGTGATTTCAAACTGCACTTCTAATTCCTGATTTTTCGGTGATTTTGATAGGCCAAAAGAATTCCAAACAAAAGTACATGTTAAAGGAAAACAACAAGGTTTCCATTAATCAAACCAATGACAACACGAATAGAGTGGAAGAGAAACCACCTCTACACTGATGACCAACAAGTATAGGGGATCACAACAGTCTTCGAGAGTAGTATTACCCAATTTATTGATTCGACACAAACGGAGCCAAAGAATACTTATAAGCCTTAACAACTGAGTTGTCAATTCAGCTGCACCTAGAAATAGTCTTTCTCACAGGAGTTTATCAATAGCAACAGTTTTGTAGTAGCAATAGCAAAATAACAGCAGCAATAGAACAAGAGCAATAATAACAATAGTAGCAAACAGTACGATATGAGTGTGGTAGGCATATGGATGGATGAACGGGCGTTGCATGGACGAGACTAAACATGTAACCTCAAGATCTAGGGCAATTGCAGATAAATAAGATAAAGCATCCAAGTACTAAACAATCATAGGCATGTGCTCCATATATAGTCATACGTGCTCGCGATGAGAACTTGCACAACATATTTTGTCCTGCCAGCCTGTTGCAGCGGGGCCTCAAGGGAATCTACTGGCAATTAAAGCACTCCTTTTAACAGAGCACCAGAGCAAAGCATTAACACTCCGTGAACACATGTGATCCTCATATCACAGCAATCCCCTCCGGTTGTCCCAATTTCTGTCACTTCGGGGCCTTTGGATCCGAACAATGATATGTGTACACAACTTGCAGATAAGATCACAAACAATAGTATCATCATGAATCAATAATAAGTTCATATCTGAGATCATGGCACTCGAGCCCTAGTGACAATCATTAAGTACAACAAGTTGCAACAAAGTCAAATAGCACTAATAGAGATACTAGGCACCATGCCCTAACAATCTTATTCGATTACATAATAGAAATCATCCAATCACTACCATCCCCATAGCCTATAGCGAGGGATTACTCACTCATGGATGAGGGAAACATGGATGGTTGATGGAGAGGCGTTGTTGATGATGATGGCGATGATACTCTCCAAATTCCCCGTCCCGGCAAGGTGCCAGAACGGAGTTTCTGGTTCCGAATCGCGGTTTCGGGTGGTGACGGCGCAGCGGAACTCTTTCTGGAAAAACGTTGAATCCCCTGAGTTTTTAGGTCAGAAGGCAACTTATATGAGAAAAGGGAGGCCGAGGGGGTGCCTGAGGCGGACACACCCCCTCCAGGCGCGGCTAGGCCTGGCACGCTGCAGGGAGGTGTGGGCCCCCCAGTGCCCTACTCCGTCTTGTATTCTGGCTCCGTGAGTCTTACGGTGAAATAGGATTTTGGCATATTTTTCAGGATTTTCGTGATAGTTGATTTTCTGCATAAAACTAGACACCAAGGTAATTCTGCTGAAAACAGCGTCTGTGTTAGTTGTATCCAAATCACACAAATTTAGAGGAAAAACAATAGCAAAAGTGTTCGGAAAAGTAGATACGTTTTAGACGTATCACACACGGAACACAAAAACTCTTACAAAATCAAAACATTCAACCAGATACACACGACTTTTTTTCGAAATGGAGTAAAAACCTCGGCCTCTGCATCAACTTCAGACACACAACTGGAAACTAGAAAGGACGAAATGACATGCCCGCACACAGAGACAGATCAAAACCCTAGATCACCTTTGGGATCTGTTAGCATCCACTTGTCCAGCCTAGCACTCAGCCTATGTTCTGAACCTTTATACGCACACGGCCCAACAATAAGAAGAGAGTCCACTCCGTCTCAAAAACCCGTACTGAAGAGAGGAAGGAAACTCTCCTTTATAAGTTGGGTGTGTCCTCCTCCCGTATGCGTGGTGGGACTAAACCAAGCAGCCTCCATCGTCCAACACAGGGGTCCTAACATCCCATCCCCCTGAGAAGCCCCTCGGGAAGGCATGGCGATGCTGGCTCTTATACCAGATGTTAGCGTCCACTTGGCCAGCTCAACACTTAGCCTACATTCTGAACGTTTATGCGCACACAGCGTAACAATAAGAAGAGAGTCCACTTTATTCCAAAAGCCCAGACTAAGGGAGAAAGGAATCTCTCCCTTACTATAAACTTCTTCTTTTTTGACGAATCCCTTACTATAAGCTGGGTGTGGCCTTCTCGCATAGACGAGATGGGACTAAACCAAACAGCCTTCACCGATCAATAAAGGGGTTCTAACAGGATCACACTAGAAGAGGATCAAAATGCTAGCTAGATCACATGTGTGGTCGGATGAGACATGGGATGAAAATATATGGTTCTTTTCTTAGAACCATAGAGGGTATAAGACCCCACATATTCTTAACAATAGACAACTCGGATTTATTTTCAGCTCTTACTTTCTAGGTGGCAAGTTAGAGTCCGCTAAAAAATCTTTTGAAGGAAAACTATCACCACAACTAAATTGCTGTTGCTAAAAGATCTTAATACATTATTTGAAATTTATAGAAAAACTTATCATCGATTCATATTAATTGTCACTGAACCGAATATATCTAAAACTAAAACATGTCTAGATACATCAAATTCAACAACACTTAATATGAATCGGAGGGAGTACCAATTATCTATGTACATATATAAGATGTTTTATCTGTTGTGAGACGAATGTATCTAGACGTCTTTTTGTATGCAGGTCATGCCTAACATACATTTGTTTTATAAAAGTTATAACATCTTATATTAAACGGAGAAAGTATTTTTGAAAGATTCATTTCGATTATTTTCAGAGACAGATTGTGTTAGTTGATCCAACATTTGGACACCGTATACTGGATTTTGGCCTTATCTTTGAGAATCATCGCAGGAATCTTCCAAAGAAAAAAAATAAAATCAACGTTCGCTTTCCTGTGTGTTGCTCGAGCATAAGAAATGGTCGACCACCGACTCTTTTAAAGGCCTAGCTACGTAAGTTAGATCACTTATTAAATCGAAATTTCGCATGCATCATGCATTATGTCTTTGTCCGATCTATCACGTCACTCAGCACCATGGATGCACTAGTCAAGCGTCAACACTCCACTCATATGATAAATTCGTTTTAGATAATCGTACAATCGTCCTCCAGGAACCAAATGTCAGGCTGTGGCCAACATCTGTGAACAAAACCGTCAACACTCATCACAACACGACGACATGGTCTTCTTACAGCTAGCAACCTCAATGGATATAATCATCTAAAGTACACTAAAGCATATTAAAAGAAACAACTCTTTGAAATGTCAACGTTGTGACATGTATCCACGAAGACTCGGTTGACCATAATATTTTCTTACTGCTCGGTAAGAACTCAGCTGAGATAACGCCATATGTGTGTTAACCAGACGAGCTGAGATCATTTTGGATACGTTTGGTTCCATGTCAAGGTCGACAATAGTATCGCTGGTCAAGGGTAGGTGTTTGGTATGACGCGTAAAACTCAGCCGGCAAGAAACAAGAAAATTCTTATTAGAGAGAATTTCAAAAGGTAAATCAAGTCTTAAATGGTTAACACAGAGAAGTATAGTAGATAGTCTAGATATTGTTAGATAATTAGGCAGTAATTTTACGGTTAATACTAGAATATAAAGCATGACAAAGCCAGTACTACCACATGTAACTCATAGTGGATTGTGTTTGAGAACATGATGAACAGAAACATGTAGTAGCAAAACATGTTTAAACACTAAGCATGAGCACAACACACATACTGATCGTTTGCATACAGAGGATCTACGGTTGCAGCCGAGAGTCGATGACAGAGACAACGAAATGTTGTCTCGGCCGATTTGGGTAGCCAAGATGTGATGAAGATTACGATCACGCATAGCACTTCTGAAACCTAATTTGTCCTCTCGTATAGAATCTCAAAGGGGAGTGGTTCTGGATACCTTCTCGCATGTTCACCCGTGCACGCCGGTGCTTAGGGTGGAGCAGGTGCAGTGATGACGCAAGCAGAGGTGGTCAAACCCAACGATGTCTTGTGCAGTGGAACATTATATAGAGCATCTCGAGAAAAGCACTAACGGACACAAAGTGGGCCGAGTCCATGTAGCGCACGTTCCGTGCCATTCAGTTACATTAGCACATGATCCGGGAGCAGTGGCGGAGCTAGGGGGGACGAGCAGGGGCCTTGGCCCCCCCTATGCATGCTGCAGCAAGCCAATTTGTATACCTAAGCTTAGTTAAAAAACATTTTTTAAGTGATAATTACCATGGTTGGCCCCCCCTAATGGCTGATAACTATGGTTGGCCCCTGTTGTTGTATTCCTGCCTCCGCCTCTGTCCGGGAGTGACCTGAACCTAGTAACAGTTGACAGGTCTTTCAAAAACTGCAGCGTGCATCATGACAGGAAGAAACGAGTGAGTCGTGGAGGAGGAGGAGCGCGTGCACCACTCCTATTCCCACTAAGTTACCAAGTGGTGAAATAATCTACCTTATAAAAGGGTGCAGCTCTCTTCCAACTTTTCATGTGGTACTAAACTTAACTCCCACTCCTTCCCTTGACATACACATGTGAGCTTCCATCGACATAGGTTGTCATACATATAGGCTAGCTCACATGTGGGCTTTGAGATTTATAGGTATCCTGAAATCTTACATGGGTCAAAGGATCCAACCCATTATTTCTAGGGAAAATGGTGATCCCATACACCACTGTAAAATAAATCTGATGACACTAGCTTAAGAAACAACGGTACTTCTAAGCTAAGTATCATTGGAGTGTTGCAACTTTATTGAGTATAGATCTAGGTTGCTCGGCCCATCTATCCTAAGCATGCAAAACTACTCTCCTAAGTTTATTTCTTCCTCCTCGGTCCAAATTGTATTTCATAATCTATGCCTTCAATGCCTCCTGAGAGATCGGGTTCTTCATAAACCTTTTCTTTCGCTGTATCTTCTGTAGTAATTGAATCTTCAGTCTTCAGTGTACCTAAGCAAGGGTTTTAAGAAGAATATATTAAGTACAAGCGCATCAAGAAGTTCTATGGTGGTGGTTTGATGCACTATCTATAGCCATGGATAAAATCATGGGCTCCTAAGTTGTTTTCTAAAACATTTCTTAGAAAAGGTACGTTTTAGAAAAACTATGTTCATAGTCTTCACAGGTTGTACATGATTCCACGAAATCCCTTTCCTGCAATTGCAATCCTTTTCTAAGATAAGGAGTGGCATGTTACATTTTATACACTCTCGAGAGATGCACTACAATTCCCATAAATGATCTTAAGACTGAATGCATATTAGAATATGTGTCTTCATGTTCAAACTTCTTTGGTTAGAGGCTTAGTTAAAGACCTAAGTCATTCACTATCCTTCGCCATGTCCCACATTCCACCCATTGTAATGAGTTTCGTCACGGAACCTATGCTCGTTAACATACCTTCTAATATTCTAAGTTGTTATCCCATTGCATAGGATATGTACGTTACATACTCCCATCCGTTGATCTTCTCTTTAGATCTCAGCCCGACTTAGGATACGAAGACACATGAAAGGAAAAAAGCTATAGCTGATTTCTCCATCTCATTTTAGAACTTGTGGTCATTGCGTTTAATACGACACAATAATCATTGACTACCTTGTTTGTTAATTCTTTGAAATCTTCACCATATGGCTTCCCAACGACGTACTCCAATCATGATTCCATTGCCCATTGTAACATCCCAGCCTCTTCAGATTGACAGTTGTCATCCCTAGCAACTCAATATGAATTTCTAGACTAGCCTCATAGACTAACACTAGTCTTTTTCGTGCACTTTGTCCTCACTGCTTGCACTCGTAAACAACTTTCATCCTCAAATTGTTGTGGCCAAACACGCTTAACCTCGAGTTTTTCCAGATGAGCTTCGAAAAGAAATTGCAACTTATTGGTATGAGTATCCTATCAATACTATTAAGTTGTGCGCCAGATATCATATACACCCACTCTTAGAAGATCGACGCCCTCATCGATCAACCGCAAGTCAAGAACATCCCCTCTTGTCAAAATGTGTGTGCGTCTAGTGTCGTCACATGTGTCATGTCGTGTCCACTCTGGGCCATATACGCCATGCTCCACATGTCCATACACGCTTGTGTAACCGCGAGAGATCGGCTCTGATACTACTTGTAACACTTCAGCCTCTCCGGACTGGCGATTGTCACCCCTGACAGCACAATAGGATTTCTAGACTGGTCCCATAGACTAACACTAGTCTTTTTTGCGTATTTTGTTCTTACTTGTGAGAACTCGGGGATAACTTTTTGGTCGGTCACACATCCTCAAATTGGTCTAGGTCAAGCACGTTTAACCTTAAAGTTTTTTTCAGATGATCTTCCGAGAAAGAAGTTGCAAGTTGTTAGTATTAGTATCCTATCAATTCTATTAAGCCATGCACCAGAATCTCACACCCACCATTATAGATTATCTTACTACCCTGAGTCGGTAACCCATAATTTATATTCATTATGAAAATGGTATGTTTGTTTTTTGAATGTAAGTAGTAGGTGATACTTTTTGGTAAATAATTCTATTATATAATAGTCAAAGGACATGTAAGATTGATCTTGTGAATGGTATGCAAGTTTAGTCTCACAACTCACAAGATTGTAACATCCCAGGATTAGCACCTCGAAATAGACAGGACACATGTTTGTGCATTGCATTCATGCATAAGAAAATCTGGGGGATTTTCGCGCAAAACTAAAGAAGTTGTAGAGGGATCGAGATCTCTCTTGATCTGATGAAAACATCAGGGTAGGTGCGATAGGTTTCGACATGACCTTTATAGAATTCCTTGTTCAGGGAAAAAGTTGCTCAAACATGTATTTGAATGAATTTATAAAATTCACAAATGGAAATTAGAAACATTTAATAACTTAAATTGAAATGATTACAAAAATGATATAAAAAGGTTTCTTTATTAATATATATGTACATATAATATTACGTTGATCTTTTATAATAAATGAATAAAAGTAAAGTATCCGGAATCATATAAGCAGAAAAAGGAATTACATTGCTGAGTTAAATAAGAGAACTCTTTATTACCACAAAATAAATATGACATTGTCTTTACAAAAGAATTGTAAAAGAAAAAGGAATTAAGTAAACTTTATTGAATAAATTACAATAATATAATGTTTTTACAATATTCAAACAGAAAAAAATTACAATATTTAATACAAAGAAAATCCTAAACTATTGTTCCTAAGCCCACTTCTTCATCTGGTATCTTTATCCTAATTGGTTCCTGTAAAACAAACAACTAAAAGTAAAACACAAGGGTTAGTGTTAGTATTGGTGCTCTCAGAATTACAGTGTAATGCACTGTTTGTCTCATCATTGAGCTTAAATCAGAAGGGGCAAATTTTACCAAATAAATAATATCTGTTCTTATCAAATGTGTAGCCTCAGACTAGTGCATCACATGCTGGTACAGGGGCAAGTTTCACCAAAGCCAGATGAAGTGGTAAAAAGGTGAATTGACAGCAAATATCAAGTTTTCACTTGATCTGATCCACAGATGACACCAACAGGCACACAGCACAGTCACTACATGCAAGCAAACCTTGTTGTCAACACAGGAACTCACAGGGAAGGGGGTTATCTTCCCAGGTGTAGCAGAGAGAGTGATTCCTCTCTAAAGCTTATAACATCACTACCAAACCAACTGAGAACATCACAGGAATTTGAGAGTTTCAGCAACCACAACCACAAACTAGGACACCATCCATTCATATAAAAAAACCACCAGCTCAACTACCAGAATGGTCATTTGAGGAGGGAGAAGTTCAGGTGTTAATCAAGGACAAACCAGGAGGTGTTCAAGGAGGTGACAAGGAGGAGGAGAATCACCTGATCAAAGAGGATCTCAGCAAGGGCATCATCAAGACAAGAACACATTTACAGCTCCAAATCATCGAGTTGGTGAGTCACAAATAGATCATACCATCTATCTGTTTTTATTTAGTCTCTGAGCATGATTTGTTGGTTAAGTTGAATCCTCAGAAATACACCCAAGTGGGGTGTATACTCATCACTGGATATTGTAAAAGCCACAAGAAATATCTTTTCCCATCTATAGTTTAGGAAATAGTCAGTGCATCTTTGACCAATCTGGTATTTACCAGTTTGCATCTAGAGGAAAGTAAATCCCTGGATGGGTGCTACTGGGCACATCCCAGTTATGGGTAGCACCTCAGTAGCAACCCAGCATCAGAGTTGTTCCTCTATGATAAAACCATAAGTACAATTTCCAACAATTAGATAAGCAAATCATTTTCCCAAGCACTGTAGGAATCATACTTAGAGATTATCCATCATTTAAGAAAGAAAGCAGCAAGTAAAAACATTACTTTCTACCTAGCACAGTCTCAGACCAGCATCATAGACCAATGGATCTAGTTCGAACTAGATCTATACTCACCACACTGCTGGTACAGGGCATATCCCATCTGGGTAGCACCTCTGTATCAACAGGTTCATCCATATCTACTAAGAATCAGAGAATCACTTTCCTAAATGAATTCAGGAATCATAGTAGACATTTGATTCAGAAAAGACAGTGAATATAACATTGTCTATTATTAAGCCACACATGACATAGATCATTAAGTAAATCATCTTCCTATAATAAAATAGGAATCAATCAATATCTGAATCATTTTCCTAGTAATTCACCTAGGAATCATCTCAATCAATAGCTAATTAATCCAGCAACAGATCATAATACTAAGAACACCATTGTGCACACTCCATATGGAGGCACCACAATAGGAAGATTCTAATATCAGAAGCCACTGAAATCACTAGCTAAGATCAACATCAAATACCCATGTTAAAAGAATAAGTTCCATCCATAGGGTATTATTTCAAATCATTTTCCTACCAAATTTTCATAGGAATCATTTTCTGTTTGAAAACACATCATTTATAAATCACATGATTTAGTAAATCAAGTCAATGGATCAAGGATTAGCCAACAGATATGTACACAGTAGTACCAGCGATTAGGGTTTTTTCACTGAATCCTTCAATTACAGCAGTGAACAAGTAGTTTAGGAAAGAACTTTGTATCAAATCAATTTAGCCAAACACCTTTAGATCATCCCATGCCAAGAATAAGTAAAACTTCCTCCAACTGAAACTCAATGTAGCACATAGCCACAGATTCTCTACTGTATTAACAAGTGAGCCCATACCACTGGTTTTGAACAATATTCAACGTGTGATACTAAGTAGAGAAAGTTAAACAGAGGGAGAAGCATATGGATAAAGGGAGTGTACCTGGCGCCCGAGAAGCATTCACCACGGCGTGGCGGGGCAGTGCCCGCGCGGCCAGAGTGATACTAACCCGAGGAATTCTTCAACCCCCATCAACACCACCATGGCCACCGTAGTTCAGACGCCGGGGTTGCACCTACTGCTGTCCCACCGGCATCGGAAAAGAAGAGAATGTCCCCAGCTACATCACCATCATATCTTCACCAACCTCAATCCACCACCAGGACAACATCAAACTATCACTGGAGCTCGGTGGAACCAGGATATCGAAACCCTATACACACAGAAGATGGAAGGGGCGAGCTCGAGGGGGCTTTAAGAACAAATCCAATTGGAGAGCCAGGTCAGCCTGAGGGAGGAGAAGCCCCGGCGACCACAACGGCCTACCTCGCCGGAATCGGGCGGGCGACGATGTCGGCATCGCCAGCAACCAGGAGGGGAAACAAACAAGAATGAGAGATGTGAGAGAGAGTGGTGGGATGGCTTGGCCGGGGTGGGTTTGACCCTGAGCCAGTTGGGCCAAGTTGGGTTCAAATGGGCCCATTGGTAAGCTTGGCCCAATTTCAAAGGAAAAATAAGAAAATAAGATATTTATCAAATCACTAGATGACCAAACTACCCCTGAACATAATTTATACCCTAGAAAAATACAGAAAAATCCCAAAAATACATATGATATATCAAAATGACCACAAAAATCATATCTACCTAATAAAAATATAATTTTAATTGTTTAAAATAAATATAAAGAAAAATAATTATTAACACCATTAAATCTTAAATGAAATGTTATAAAATAAAACAAAAACTCTAAAAATAAATAAAAAAATAATTTTTGTGTATCAAAATAACTCTACTATTTCATAAAAATACTAATTTAGAGTTTTACAAATAAAACATAAAGCAAGTATTTAAAGATACTTAATTCTTTGATGAATTTTATAAAAATAAAGATAATACTTAAAAATAAATAAAATTCATTTTTAAGGTCTTGAATAAATATATTACACTAGAAAAATATTAAATATATTATTAGAAAAGTCTTTAATATTTTAAATAATAAATCCTTATTTAATACCTATTTTGTGAATTCTTTAAAAATAATTGTTAAGTAAGAAATAATCACAATTCTTATAAAACCTTGAGCAATTAGTGTCTTTGTACTAAATTCCAAACCCATAACTTTAATTCATAATCAAATTTAAGTATAACTCTTAACTTTAAAATATTCTTTTAAAAATCTTATTAAGAATCCTTTTAAATAAACATTGGGTATCACCCATTTATATAATATGGTGAATAATCATTATATTTTAACCATTATTAACATAACTTCAAATTCTAACAAATTACTAAGATCATCTAATTATGCTTCCATTAAATAAATACATATTCTTTTCATAATAGCAAAACAAATTTAATCTAATCATTCACTTAAATAGAAAGTGAATAATTCCACACCTTAGTTAAACCTATCATAAATCTAAAACTTGGGAATAATTAAAACATATTATATCTTAAGTTTACTTACCCTTTTAAAGTTAACTTTAGTCTCAAAGCTTATAAACATCATGTCTAATACACTACTTATGTTTTTATAGTTAACTTTGGTCTATTTTAATTAAGACATAATGCATCTCAAGTCCAAACTAATCAATCAAATACCAGAAGGCATTGATCACATTCTATTAACAATGAAGATTGCTTAAACATTATAAAGGAAATCTTTTCTTCAAATGTTATTCTTTTTGCCACTTCAAATAAAAATATTATAATAAGTTCTTCAACTCTTAACAACTCAATCCGAAGTACTTTTATCATAGTCACCACATGACAATTAACCATAATCACATCATTTTATACTTTACTTACATATTTTGGATTGTTAACACTTAGGTTCCTTATAAAGGTCATTACTTATAAAGTAAAATTTGAAGATAAACCAACTCTGAAAAGAATCACTTGAATTCACTTCACTCAAAGTATTGGGGATTCAATTTGGGAGTTTTACAAAATGCATAGCATTACTTATGCATAAAAGCATCTTGCTTTTTTAAACATTAGTCCTTACCGGACCAATGATGCTGATTTTAGATATTGGATCTTTTATATTTTCTCGAAGATCGTGAGTGCATAATCTTGCAATCACAAAAGGCAAGTTCGCCCTTGCTCATGTCCTTTGATTATTTTCTGTAAAGTATTTTGCAAATCCAGTGTTTTCATCACCTGCATTTGAAAAAGGTCAGAAAACACTATTTTCATAATCATATGATTATAGGTTAATTACCATGAGGTAATAACCTACTATGAAAGTTCTGGTGGTAAAGGAACATATTATCTAGGACTTAACAACCAATATCGCCAGTGATTCTTGCGCCGTATATCACGCGTTAACCATGAGATTTGGAATGGGACAGAGAAGTCAGTTGTATCTTCTTCCTCTCGCATGTAGCCGGATGTGCAGGTCGTGGCTGTTATCACTCGTAGCGTGCATATTAATTGGTAATTCGTAGAGGATATGCAGCATATGGGTGGGAACCCTCAACGTCCCACGATAGTTCTGGCATCTAACGATCTGTACAAACCATTGCCATAATTCAATATGTGGGCATGGTGTACACCAAGGAGGCATCTTGTGTCGTGAAGGGGCGATGATTGGCTTGGATCTTAGACTGGGCCCCATACCAAGGAAGTATGGACAAGGTCATGACTTGGTTGTGCAACAAGGCTAAGGTCTCTCATGGGTAAAGTAACGCACCTCTGCAGAGTGTAAGAACTGTAACTTGATACTCCCTGTTCCGGGAAGGAGCTAAGAACGCGACGGGAAAGGAACTCCATGAAAGTTCTGGTAAACCCGTGAAGGCTGACGGACATAGCTTTTCAGAATAAAACCAACCTTTGAAGAAATGTTTACAAAAACCTGCATTGCCTACGACCTATGGTCTATGGCTGTAGATATAGTGCATCAAACACTCCTTTTCTAGTGAACTTGCTGAGTACGCTCGTACTCAAAGTATCTTCTTAACCCTTGCTAGGTTCTGAAGCCAGTATAGACGATGTCTACATCAAGTTATGCTCCAGTAATCATCACCAGAATCTAAAGTTCTCCAATGAAGTCAAGAAAGTCAACATATACATCAACTCAAGTGAAGACGAAGTTACTTATTAGATAGGAACATAATCTCTATCCATAGAACCTATTTATATAGCATATTGCAATAGCAGCAATGCCAGACCATTAGTTAAAATACTAGTCTTAATAGTATGATAGTTTTGAGTTGTTTATTTCTGTTCTTCTTTGTAAGAAGATTCTTTCTCTCTCTTTAACCTAGAGTATTCTCTGGATCTTGTGTAAAGAGTTGAGTTGTAACCTATAGTCATGTCTTGGACTTGTTGTGTTTCTGTTGTACCACTCTGAGGGATGTAATACTAGTGAACGGTGTTTCATTGGTGCTATGTCAACGACTATAGTGTACTACATCATGCAGTGGTATGCTGGGTCACCGCAGTTGGTATCAGAGCATATGCTTTGACCTTAGGATTAAAACCCTTTTAGGAAGATATGTAGGTTGGATAGTGACTATAGGAGCCATCTTATCTAAACCAAATATTCATATGACTTTTGATGAGTATCCACTTGAGGATAATATTGTCACACCTAAGTCAGATGCTTGAGTCATTCTTTCTTAGGAGTGATTAATTTATCTTTTCTCAGTATTATGCTAGTTAGTGTCTTCCGAAGGAGGCGTAAACCACCAAGATACTGTAGAAAAGCAAATTTGACGGATGGATCAAGTTTAGATCATTGTTTGTCAGCAATAAGAAGGAAGATTAGTGTAGAAGATGTATGGAGCAATAAGAAGTAATAAACTTAAAGTTCATTCAAAGTAAGTAATGTTGCTAAGAAGTTAATGAAGTAGTTGTACCAAGTTCATGGAAGTATCATGAATAAGTACAAAGAAGTAGCTTTAGAACCAAAGTGGTAGTCAAGCTCTGACAGTTCAGAGAGGATGCCATAAGGATGTTGGAAGCCGTTGGGTAATTCTTACAACCTAAGATGATCCGCAGTTGGTATTTGATCCATAGTTGGTATTCTGATCCATAGTTGGTATCTTGTCCGCAGCCGGTGTTGGTTGACATAGTTAACCCAATCATCTTAATGTTTGCATAAAGAGCATAAAATTTGGCCTAAGCTAAGTAAGACCTAAAGTAGTATAAAATTTAAAAGCGATCATCTTTTGAAGCGTTTCGCAAAGTCAGACTTATCCAAGTGAAAATGTCTAAAATTAAGTAAGACAAATAATGCTGAAAGATTGTTTTGGAGATCCACAATTGTGTGGATACATCGTACGATCTTCCATAAGTCCCTAACTAGGTAGAATATAATCTGGATAGAGACCAATATTCTAATTACAAAGCCAATAAATACTATGTAGACAGTTTGAAGACTATTAGTAAACCCTAAGGGGGAGAGTAAACATTAGAAATGAAAGTAATATTATCTCACTTTATGAACAAAGGTTGGAGAAGAAAGATTATCTAAAGCCTGCTAAGGTAAAAACTTGAAAGAGATAGAATAGATTAATTCTAAACGAACTAATTCTAGAGGAAACAACTCTTAAGTGATCTTTAAGAGTGAATAATCACATAAAATTAGACATGTATAGAGGAACAAGAAATTTCAATGGGTATGGACTAAATGAGTTCAAATCCAATCTTCAAAGGGACTACCAGTATAAACCATACCATCACAAATCAAAAGTTTCTTTTGGCCTCCACTATTGACTAAATTAAAACCATGTTTTAGTGAGACTTCCAAGAACTTATATAGTATAATCAGGAAGTTTGATAATCAAGTAAAGGAGTTGTATTAGGATACCTAATAAGGGTAATGAACTAAATCAGCGACCCCAATTGAAGGATCTTCTAGTAAGGACAAAGCCCTAAGGGAATATAGTAAGAGGAACATTAGTGCATTGTAGACAACAAGTTGGACATTGCCAAGTAGGAGGAGAATTCAAGGAAAAGGTATGGATATGGGATATTACAATTATTCCCATTTGAGATTATCATGGAATTGGGAAGTGTCGTGATCAATACAATGGCAATTCCTTATTCTAAAACGTGAGAGTATACGAACTTTGAGGACGAAGTTTATTTTAAGGGGGAGAGTCTATAACATCCTAGGATTAGCACCTCGAAATAGACAGGACACATGTTTGTGCATTGCATTCATGCATAAGAAAATCCGGGGGATTTTCGTGCAAAACTAAAGAAGATGTAGAGGGATCGAGATCTCTCTTGCTCTGATGAAAACATCAGGGCAGGTGCGATAGGTTTTGACATGACCTTTGTAGAATTCCTTGTTCAGGGAAAAAGTTGCTCAAACATGTATTTGAATTTCAAATATGAAATTCAAATGAATTTATAAAATTCACAAATGGAAATTAGAAACATTTAATAACTTAAATTGAAATGATTACAAAAATGATATAAAAAGGTTTCTTTATTAATATATATATGTACATATAATATTACATTGATCTTTTATAATAAATGAATAAAAGTAAAGTATCAGGAATCGTATAAGCAGAAAAAGGAATTACATTGCTGAGTTAAATAAGAGAACTCTTTATTACCACAAAATAAATATGACATTGTCCTTACAAAAAAATTGTAAAAGAAAAAGGAATTAAGTAAACTTTATTGAATAAATTACAATAATATAATGTTTTTACAATATTCAAACAGAAAAAAATTACAATATTTAATACAAAGAAAATCCTAAACTATTGTTCCTAAGCCCACTTCTTCATCTGGTATCTTTTATCCTAATTGGTTCCTGTAAAAATAAACAACTAAAAGTAAAACACAAGGGTTAGTGTTAGTATCGGTGCTCTCAGAATTACAGTGTAATGCACTGTTTGTCTCATCATTGAGCTTCAATCAGAAGGGGCAAATTTCACAAAATAAATAATATTTGTTCTTATCAAATGTGTAGCCTCAGACTACTGCATCATAGGCTGGTACAGGGGCAAGTTTCACGAAATCCAGATGAAGTGGTAAAAAGGTGAATTGACATCAAATATCAAGTTTTCACTTGATTTGATCCACAGATGACACCAACAGGCACACAGCACAGTCACTGCATGCAAGCAAACCTTGCTGTCAACACAGGAACTCACAGGGAAGGGGGTGATCTTCCTAGCCGTAGCAGAGAGTGATTCCTCTCTAAAGCTTATAACATCACAACCAAACCAACTAAGAACATCACAAGAATTTAAGAGTTTCAGCAACCACAACCAGAAACTAGGCCACCATCCATTCATATAAAAAAACACCACCTCAACTACCAGAATGGTCATTTGAGGAGGGAGAAGTTCAGGTGTTAATCAAGGACAAACCAGGAGGTGTTCAAGGAGGTGACAAGGAGGAGGAGAATCACCTGATCAAAGAGGATCTCAGCAAGGGCATCATCAAGACAAGAACACATTTACAGCTCCAAATCATCGAGTTGGTGAGTCACAAATAGATCATACCATCTATCTGTTTTTATTTAGTCTCTGAGCATGATTTGTTGGTTAAGTTGAATCCTCAGAAATACACCCAAGTGGGGTGTATACTCATCACTGGATATTGTAAAAGCCACAAGAAATATCTTTTCCCATCTATAGTTTAGGAAATAGTCAGTGCATCTTTGACCAATCTGGTATTTACCAGTTTGCATCTAGAGGAAAGTAAATCCCTGGATGGGTGCTACTGGGCACATCCCAGTTATGGGTAGCACCTCAGTAGCAACCCAGCATCAGAGTTGTTCCTCTATGATAAAACCATAAGTACAATTTCCAACAATTAGATAAGCAAATCATTTTCCCAAGCACTGTAGGAATCATACTTAGAGATTATCCATCATTTAAGAAAGAAAGCAGCAAGTAAAAACATTACTTTCTACCTAGCACAGTCTCAGACCAGCATCATAGACCAATGGATCTAGTTCGAACTAGATCTATACTCACCACACTGCTGGTACAGGGCATATCCCATCTGGGTAGCACCTCTGTATCAACAGGTTCATCCATATCTACTAAGAATCAGAGAATCACTTTCCTAAATGAATTCAGGAATCATAGTAGACATTTGATTCAGAAAAGACAGTGAATATAACATTGTCTATTATTAAGCCACACATGACAGAGATCATTAAGTAAATCATCTTCCTATAATAAAATAGGAATCAATCAATATCTAAATCATTTTCCTAGTAATTCACCTAGGAATCATCTCAATCAATAGCTAATTAATCCAGCAACATATCATAATACTAAGAACACCACTGTCCACACTCCAAATGGAGGCACCACAATAGGAAGATTCTAATATCAGAAACCGCTAAAATCACTAGCTAAGATCAACATCAAATACCCATGTTAAAAGAATAAGTTACATCCATAGGGTATTATTTCAAATCATTTTCCTACCAAATTTTCATAGGAATCATTTTCTGTTTGAAAACAAATCATTTATAAATCACATGATTTAGTAAATCAAGTCAATGGATCAAGGATTAGCCAACAGATATGTACACAGTAGTACCAGTGATTAGGGTTTTATCACTGAATACTTCAACTACAGCACTGAACAAGTAGTTCAAGAAAGAACTTTGTATCAAATAAATTTAACCAAACACCTATAGATCATCCCATGCCAAGAATAAGTAAAACTTCCTCCAACTGAAACTCAATGTAGCACATAGCCACAGATTCTCTACTGTATTAACAAGTGAGCCCATACCACTTGTTTTGAACAATATTCAACGTGTGATACTAAGTAGAGAAAGTTAAACAGAGGGAGAAGCAGATGTGAGACAGAGGGAGTGTACCTGGCGCCCGAGAAGAATTCACCACGGCGTGGCGGGGCAGTGCCCGCGCGGCCAGAGGAAGTCTTCAACCCCCATCAACACCACCATGGACACTGTAGTTCAGATGCTGGGGTTGCACCTACTGCCGTCCCACCGCCATCGGAATAGAAGAGAATGTCCCCAGCTACACCACCATCATATCTTCACCAACCTCAATCCACCACCAGGACAACATCAAACTATCACTGGAGCTCGGAGGAACCAGGATACCGAAACCCTAGACACACAGAAGATGGAAGGGGCGAGCTCGACGGGGCTTTAAGAACAAATCCAATTGGAGAGCCAGGTCGGCCTGAGGGAGGAGAAGCCCCGGCGACCATCAGCGGCGACCACAACAGCTACCTCGCTGAATCATGCGACGTGACGTCGGCATCGCCAAAGAACTGTGAGGGAAAGAAACGAGAATGAGAGATGTGAGAGAGAGTGGTGGGATGGCTGGGCCGGGGTGGGTTTGACCCTAAGCCAATTGGTAAGCCTGGCCCAATTTCAAAGGAAAAATAAGAAAATAAGATATTTATCAAATCACTAAATGACCAAACTACCCCTGAACATAATTTATACCCTAGAAAAATCCCAAAAATACATATGATATATCAAAATGACCACAAAAATAATATCTACCTAATAAAAAATATAATTTTAATTGTTTAAAATAAATATAAAGAAAAATAATTATTAACACCATTAAATCTTAAATGAAATGTTTATAAAATAAAACAAAAACTCTAAAAATAAATAAATAAAATCATTTTTGTGTATCAAAATAACTCTACTATTTCATAAAAATACTAATTTAGAGTTTTACAAATAAAACATAAAGCAAATATTTAAAGACACTTAATTCTTTGATGAATTTTATAAAAATAAAGATAATACTTAAAAATAAATAAAATTCATTTTTAAGGTCTTGAATAAATATATTACACTAGAAAAATATTAAATATATTATTAGAAAAGTATTTAATATTTTAAATATAATAAATCCTTATTTAATACCTATTTTGTGAATTCTTTAAAAATAATTGTTAAGTAAGAAATAATCACATTTCTTATAAAACCTTGAGCAATTAGTGTCTTTGTACAAACCCATAACTTAAATTCATAATCAAATTTAAGTATAACTCTTAACTTTAAAATATTCTTTCAAAAATCTTATTAAGGATCCTTTTAAATAAACATTGGGTATCACCCATTTATATAATATGGCGAATAATCATTATATTTTAACCATTATTAACATAACTTCAAATTCTAACAAATTACTAAGATCATCTATTTATGCTTCCATTAAATAAATACATATTCTTTTCATAATAGAAAAACAAATTTAATCTAATCATTCACTTAAATAGAAAGTGAATAATTCGACACCTTAGTTATACCTATCATAAATCTAAAACTTAGGAATAATTAAAACATATTACATCTTAAGTTTACTTACCCTTTTAAAGTTAACTTTAGTCTCAAAGCTTATAAACATCATGTTTAATACACTACTTATGTTTTTATAGTTAACTTTGGTCTATTTCAATTAAGACATAATGCATCTCAAGTCCAAACTAATCAATCAAATACCAGAAGGCATTGATCACATTCTATTAACAATGAAGATTGCTTAAACATTATAAAGGAAATCTTTTCTTCAAATGTTATTCTTTTTGCCACTTAAAATAACAATCTTATAATAAGTTCTTCAACTCTTAACAACTCAATCCCAAGGACTTTTATCATAGTCACCACATGACAATTAACCATAATCACATCATTTTATACTTTACTTACATATTTTGGATTGTTAACACTTAGGTTCCTTATAAAGGTCATTACTTATAAGGTAAAATTTGAAGATAAACCAACTCTGAAAAGAATCACTTGAATTCACTTCACTCAAAGTATTGGGGATTCAATTTGGGAGTTTTACAAAATGCATAGCATTACTTATGCATAAAAGCATATTGCTTCTTTAAACATTAGTCCTTACCGGACCAATGATGCTGATTTCAGATATTGGATCTTTTATATTGTCTCGAAGACCGTGAGTGCATAATCTTGCAATCACAAAAGGCAAGTTCACCCTTGCTCATGTCCTTTGATTATTTTCTATAAAGTATTTTGCAAATCCAGTGTTGTCATCACCTGCATTTGAAAAAGGTCAGAAAACACTATTTTCATAATCATATGATTATAGGTTAATTACCATGAGGTAATAACCTACTATGAATGTTCCGGTGGTAAAGGAACATATTATCTAGGACTTAACAACAAATATTGCCAGTGATTCTTGCACCGTATATCACGCGTTAACCATGAGATTTGGAATGGGACTAGAAGTCAGGTGTATCTTCTTCCTCTCGCATGTAGCCAGATGTGCAGGTTGTGGCTGTTATCACTCGTAGCATGCATATTAATTGGTAATTCGTAGAGTATATGCAGCATATGGGTGGGAACCCTCAATGTCCCATGATAGTTTTGGCATCTAACGGTCTGTATAAACCATTGCCGTAATTCAATATGTGGGCATGGTGTACACCAAGGAGGCATGCAGGGTCACGAAGGGGGCACTGATTGGGTTGGATGTTAGACTGGGCCCCATACCAAGGAAGTATGGACAAGGTCATGACTTGGTTGTGCAACAAGGCTAAGGTCTCTCATGGGTAAAGTAACACACCTCTGCATAGTGTAAGAACTGTAACTTGTTACTCCATGTTCCGGGAAGGAGCTGCGAACGCGGCGGGAAAGAAACTCCATGAAAGTTCTGGTAAACCCGTGAAGGCTGACGGACATAGCTTTTCAGAATAAAATCAACCTTTGAAGAAATGTTTACAAAAACCTGCATTTCCTACGACCTATGGTCTATGGTTGTAGATATAGTGCATCAAATACTCCTTTTCTAGTGAACTTGCTGAGTACGCTCGTACTCAAAGTATCTTCTTAACTCTTGCTAGGTTCTGAAGCCAGTATAGATGATGTCTACATCAAGTTATGCTCCAGGAATCATCACCAGAATATAAAGTTCTCCAATGAAGTCAATGTTGGAGATATGCCCTAGAGGCGATAATAAATGTTGTTATTATTATATCTTTGTGTTTATGATAAATGTTTACATTCATGCTATAATAGTATTAACAAGGAAACATTAATACTTGTGTGATTTGTAAACTTAATTTGAAGTCCCTAGTAAAGCCTCTATACATCACTAGCTTGTTGGTTAATAAATGATTGTGGTTTCCCTATCATGAACATTGAGATGTTATTAACAACAAGATCATATCGTTAGGAGAATGATATGATGGACATACTCCTATAGATAAGCATAGCATAAAGATCAAGTCATTTTAATAGTTCAATTGCTATATGCTTTCTGATACATAGTAACCTAATTCCTTCGACCATGAGATCATGCATATCACCTTTACCGGATGGATACTTTGATGACATCAAACACCACACCGTAACTGGGTGGCTATAAAGGTGGCATTGAGTGTTCGGAAAGTATTGGTTGAAACACATGGATCAAGAGTGAGATTTGTCCATCCATATGACGGATAGATATACTCTGGGCCCTCTCGGTGAAATGTCATCCAATTAGCTTGCAAGCATGTGGTAGCTCACAAGGGATCACATATCACGGGAACGAGAAAAGAGTACTTATCGGTAACGAGGTTGAACTAGGTATGCAGAGATACCGACGATCATAACCTCGGATAAGTAAACTATCGTGAGACAAAGGGAAATTGGTATCGTATGTAAGTGGTTCATTCGATCGCAAAGTAATCGTAGAAATATGTGGGAGCCATATGAATTTCCAGATTCCTCTATTGGTTATTGTTCGGAGAAGTGTCTCGATCATGTCCGCATAATTCACGAACCGTAGGGAGACACACTTAAGGATTCGACGTTGTTTGAGTAGTTATGGAATGATGAGAAAGAGACCGAATGTTGTTCAGAGTCTCAAATGGGATCCGGGATATCACGAGGAGATCCGGAATGGTCTGGAGAATAAGATTCATATAAGGAAAGTCCCGTTTCGGAGTTGGGGAATGGTTCCGGTGTTTTCATCGGGAATGTTCTAGAAGGTTCCGGAATGTCCGGCACTCCGGAGGGGAAGGGTGCATGAATGTGTTATATCAAGTTGGTATGATTGCATTATGTACTCGGTGTCATCGCTATAGAGGGATTAATCAAATCCTAGTTTGAAAAGTCAAACGCCTAGTTTGAAAGTCAAACGGCTAATTTTGGGAAGTGGAGAGGGAGGTGGAAACCGACTTGGGTGAGGAGTTCCTCCTCCCACCGCCGGCGCACCACCAAGCCGAGTTGGGGAGGTACTCCCCTCCCCTTGGCCGGCCCCGTCCACCTATAAAAGGAGGGGCAGGGCTCCCCTCCTAGACACAAGTTCTTACACCTCTAAACCCTAGCCCCAAGCCGCAGCCGCCTCCATAGCCGCCGCCGCCTAGGTGAAACCCTAGCCACCGGCCTATCCCCCTCCTCAGTGTGTCTAAACCCTAGATCGTCGAGGGACTCTCTCATACTCCACCATACTCGCTCCGGCTTAAGGCGAAGCCCTGCGAGATCTCCCCTCTACTTCCGGTACCATGCCGTTGTGCTGTCGGAATCGCGAGGAGAGTGCTACAACCTCCGCTGCCTGCTGGAACAAGGGAGAGGAAGGTCTTCGTCGAGTACCGAACGTGTGACCGACTGCGGGAGCGCTGCCGGCACGCAGCGCTAGAAGGATCGTCTACGCGATCTTGAGATCGAGAAGAGTACGACTACATCACCCACGAGAATCCGCTCTCGTTAAACACTTTGGAATCTTCGAGGGTGAGTTATTCCATCGACTCGTTGCTACAATCTAGTAGATAGATCTTGGCTTGTTTGTTTGTATGCGATAGAAAATTTTTGTTTTCCATGCTACGAATCCTTACAGTGGTATCAGAGCCGTGTCTATATGTAGATCTGTTGCACGAGTAGAACACAATGGTCATTGTGGGCGTTGATGCTTTTATTGTCGATTGCTTCTTGTGTACTTTGCATCTTGCGGGATGTTGGGATGAAGCGGCCCGGGCTAACCTTACATGACATCATTCATGAGACTTGCTCCACGCTTGACATGCAACTTGTATTGCATAAGTGGCTTTATGGTGCTGTTTCTCCTAGCATAGTTAAGATCCAATTTACAACGGGTGATTAACAATACTAGTATCAATGTTGTGGTTCATGTTCGTAAGTTAGAACGACACTTATTGAAAGCCCCAAACCACGTAAAACATGCAAAGAAAGTAGAGGCGTCTAACTTTGTTTTGCAGGGGTGTGCTATGATGTGATATGGCCATGATTGTGATTATATTTGATGTATGCAATGTTCCTTATTGTAAGTTGGCAACCGGCAGAGCCATATGGTTGTCTTTAAATTTCTGTAAGACTCGCGTGTATATTCAAAGTAGTTGTAATAGTTGAAGCGGTGGGCGACAACCATGGAGGCGTCATTGACCTTGATGCAATGCGGTGATGATGGAGATCATGTTCGTGCTAGAAGATGGAGATCGAAGCACAAAGAAGAAAGGCCATATCATATCACATATTATGAATTGCATGTGATGTTAATCCTTTATGCATATTGTATTGCTTAGTAGACGGTAGCATTATAAGATGATCCCTCATGCACATGAATTTCAAGTCATAAAGTGTTCACCCTTAGTTAGCACCGTTGCTAAAGCGTGTGGTTTTGAAGCACCACGTGATGATCAGGTGTGTTAGATTCCGCAAGTGTCTACAACGTGAGCAAGCCAGATTTGCTCATGCGGAAACTATGGTTTGATCTTGACGAGCCTAGCATGTACGGACATGGTCTCGAACACGGATCACCGAAGGTAAAGCAGGAATCAGATAGTAGAGATGATGAACATGTCGATTGTTCGCCATTGAAACTATATCAACTCTCGTGATGATCGGTGTTGATGTGGTGGATTTGGTTCGTGTGATCACTAACACAATGTGAGGGATATTGTTTTGAGTGGAGTTCACCTAGATTAATTTTATTATTAATTTGAACTCAATTTGTCATAAACTTAGTCTAAACTATTGCAAATATGTTGTAGATCAATGGCAGCCCTACCATCAATTTTAATGCGTTCCTAGAGAAAGAAAAGTTGAAAACATGGAAGCAACTTCATGGATTGGTTCCGCAATTTGAGATTGTCCTCACATTTGGTAATTTGACCTATGTGCTGGATGCATTGGGTGACCCTGCACTGATGCGCCGATGAAGTAAAGAATGTTTACCTCACTCGGAAGACTCAAGACTCCAGCTCAAAGGTGCTATCTTGTATGGTTTAGAATCGAGCTTGAAAAGGTTTGAGAATTCAGACCCATATGATATTGTCGAGGATCTCAAATTGATCTTCGAGACTCATGCGGCAATTGAAAGCTATGAGGCTTCAAAAGTTCTTTAACTACAAGATGGAAGAGGCGACAAGTGAGCATGTGCTTAAGATGTCTGGGCACGCAAACAAACTTCAAAGCTTGGGTATTGTGATTCCTAATGCTTTGGGGAATTACCGCGTCCTTCAATCACTACCACCAAGTTACAAGAACTTTGTGATGAACTACAACATGCAAAACATGAACAAGACGTTGCCAGAACTCTTTGCCATGTTGAAATCTGCAGAAGTGGAGATCAAGAAAGAGCACCAAGTGTTGTTGGTCAATAAGACCACCAAATTCAAGAAAGGCAAGTCTAAGCAGAAGGGACACTTCAAGAAGGGTGGTAAGAAAGTTACCACACCAACGAAGAAGACCAAGGCTGGACCTAAGCACGACATCGAGTGCTTTACTGCAAGGGAGAAGGTCACTGGAAGCGGAATTGCCCAAAGTACTTGGCGGATTTGAAGAACGGCAACATCAAGAAGAAAGGTATATCTAATATACATGTTATTGATGTGTATCTCACTAGTACTCGTAGTAGTGCCTGGGTATTTGATACTGGTTCGGTTGCTCATATTTGTAAACAAAGTCTGCTGCAGAATAAACGGAAGCTAGCGAAGAACGAGGTGACGATGCGCGTGGGAAATGGATCAAAGGTTGATGTGATCGCGGTCGGCACGCTACCCCTTCATCTACCATCGGGATTAGTTTTATACTTAAATAATTGTTATTTGGTTCCTGCGTTAAGCATGAACATTATATCGGGATCTTGTTTATTGCGAGACGGTTACTTATTTAAGTCCGAGAATAATGGTTGTTCGATTTATATGAGTAATATGTTTTATGCACATGCACCTTTGATAGATGGTCTATTCTTGTTGAATCTCGATAGTGGAAATACACATATTAATAACATTGAGGCTAAACATTTGAAATCGAGCGATAACTCGACCTATATGTGGCACTGTCGTCTTGGTCACATTGGAGTGAAGCGTATGAAGAAACTCCATTCCGATGGACTTCTTGAATCACTTGATTTGAATCACTTGAAAGATGCGAAGCATGTCGATGGGTAAAATGACTAAGACTCCATTCTCGGTATGATGGAGCGAGCTACGGACTTATTGGAAATCATACATACCGATGTGTGGTCCAATGAGTGTAGCATCGCGTGGTGGTTATCGTTATGTTCTTACCTTCACGGATGACTTGAGTAGATATGGGTATATCTATTTCATGAAACATAAGTCCGAAACTTTCGAGAAGTTCAAGGAATTTCAAAGTGAGGTAGAGAATCAACGTAACAAGAAGATTAAATTTCTGCGTTCTGATCGTGGAGGTGAATATCTAAGTTACGAGTTTGGCGAGCATTTGAAGAAATGCGGAATACTTTCACAATTGACACCGCCGGGAACACCACAACGTAATGGTGTGTCCGAACATCGTAATCGAACTCTCTTAGATATGGTTCGTTCTATGATGTCACTTACAGATTTACCGCTATCATTTTGGGGTTATGCATTAGAAACAGCCGCATTCACTTTAAATAGGGCACCATCTAAATCCGTTGAAACGACACCGTATGAATTATGGTTTGGGAAGAAACCTAGATTGTCGTTCCTTAAAGTTTGGGGTTGCGAAGCCTATGTAAAGAAGTTACAGCCGGACAAGCTTGAACCCAAAACGGAAAAATGCGTCTTCATAGGATACCCGA
Source organism: Avena insularis (assembly GCA_023614405.1). Taxonomy (NCBI): domain Eukaryota; kingdom Viridiplantae; phylum Streptophyta; class Magnoliopsida; order Poales; family Poaceae; genus Avena; species Avena insularis. The sequence goes on from CM042691.1 coordinate 348,065,523, forward strand.
AGGAAACTATTGGGTATACCTTCTGTTGGAGATATGCCCTAGAGGCAATAATAAATATAGCTATTATTATATCTTTGTGTTTATGATAAATGTTTATATTCATGCTATAATAGTATTAACAAGGAAACATTAATACTTGTGTGAATTGTAAACTTAATTTGAAGTCCCTAGTATAGCCTCTATACTTCACTAGCTTGTTGGTTGATTGATGATTGTGGTTTCCCTATCATGAACATTGAGATGTTATCAACAACAAGATCATATCGTTAGGAGAATGATATGGTGGACATACTCCTATAGACAAGCGTAGCATAAAGATCAAGTCATTTCAATAGTTCAATTGCTATATGCTTTCTGATACATAGTAACCTAATTCCTTCGACCATGAGATCATGCATATCACCTTTACTGGATGGATGCTTTGATGTCATCAAACACCACACCGTAACAGGGTGGCTATAAAGGTGGCATTGAGTATTCAGAAAGTATTGGTTGAAACACATGGATCAAGAGTGGGATTTGTCCATCCACATGACGGATAGATATTCTCTGGGCCCTCTCGGTGAAATGTCATCCAATTAGCTTGCAAGCATGTGACTGGGTCACAAGGGATCACATATCACGGGAACGAGAAAAGAGTGCTTATCAGTAACGAGGATGAACTAGGTATGCAGAGATACCGACGATCATAACCTCGGATAAGTAACATATCGTGAGACAAAGGGAAATTGGTATCGTATGTAAGTGGTTCATTCGATCGCAAAGTAATCGTAGAAATATGTGAGCCATATGAATTTCCAGATTCCTCTATTGGTTATTGTTCGAGAAGTGTCTCGATCATGTGCGCATAATTCACGAACCGTAGGGAGACACACTTAAGGATTGACGTTGTTTGAGTAGTTATGGTATTATGAGAAAGAGACCGAATGTTGTTCGAGTCTCGGATGGGATCCGGATATCACGAGGTGATCCGGAATGGTCCGGAGAATAAGATTCATATAAGGAAAGTCCGTTTGAGTTGGGGAATGGTTAGGTGTTTTCATCGGGAACATTCTAGAAGGTCCCGGAATGTCCGCACCGGAGGGAAGGGTACATGAATGTGTCATTACATATTGGAATGATTGCATCATGTACTAGGTATTCTTGCTGTCCAAAATAAAGGGTTTATTTAAATCCTAAATTGAAAAAGTCAAACGGCTAGTTTGAAAGTCAAACGGCAATTTTGGGAAGTGGGAAAAGAGGAGGAGGTGGAGACCGACTTGGGGAGGAGTCCCCTTGGCGCGTGCCTCCCAAGGCCGACTTGGGAGGACTCCTCCCTGGCCGCCCTCCCACCTATAAAGGGAGGCAGGGCCTCCTCCTACACACACAAGTTCCTATCCTCTAAACTAAACCCTAGACCTAAACCCCGGTTTAGAGCTATTTCGGTTTAGAGCCTTCTAATTGGTTTAGAGCCTTCTAATTGGTGTGTCTAATTACTAGACCACTAATAGCCTCTCTCATAAGCTCCACCATACTGCACCGGCTTAAGCGAGAAGCCTGCGGGATTTCCCTCTACTTAGGTACCACGCCGTTGTCTTAGGAATCACGAGGAGAGTGCTACAACCTCCGCTGCCTGGAACAAGGGAGAGGAAGGTCTTCGTCGAAATCGAACGTGTGACCGATCAAGGAGCGCTGCTGAACGTATACTGGAAGGATCGTCTCGCGATCTTGAGATCGGAAAGACGACTACATCACCCACGAGAATCTGCTCGTTAACCGCTTTGGAATCTTCGAGGGTGAGTTATTCCATCGACTCGTTGCTACAATCTAGTAGATAGATCTTGGCTTGTTTGTTTGTATGCGATAGAAAATTTTTGTTTTCCATGCTACGAACCCTACAAAGGGTATCGAGCCGTGTCTATATGTAGATCATTGACGAGTAGAACACAATGGTCATTGTGGGCGTTGATGCTTTTATTGTAGATTGCTTTTGTGTACTTTGCATCTTGCGGTATGTTGGGATGAAGCCCGGCTAACCTTACATGACATCGTTCATGAGACTTGCTCCACGCTTGACATGCAACTTGTATTGCATAAGTGGCTTTATGGTGCTTTCTCCTAGCATAGTAAAGATCCAATTTACAACGGGTGATCAACAATGCTAGTATCAATGTTGTGGTTCTTGTTCGTAAGATAGAACGACACTTATTGAAAGCCCCAAACCACGTAAAATATGCAAAGAAAGTAGAGGCGTCTAACTTTGTTTTGCAGGGGTGTAAATGATGTGATATGGCCATGATTGTGATTATATTTGATGTATGCAATGTTCCTTATTGTAAGTTGGCAACCGCAGGAGCCATATGGTTGTCTTTAATTTCTGTTAAGACTGCGTGTCTATTCAAAATAGTTGTAATAGTTGAAGCTGGTGGACGACAACCATGAAGAAGCATCATTGACCTTGATGCTATGCCGGTGATGATGGAGATCATGTTCGTGCTTGAAGATGGAGATCGGAAGCATGAAGAAGAAAGGCCATATCATATCACATATTATGAATTGCATGTGATGTTAATCCTTTATGCATCTTGTATTGCTTAGTAGGACGGTAGCATTATAAGATGATCCCTCATGCACATAAATTTCAAGTTCTAAAGTGTTCACCCTTAGTATGCACCGTTGCCAAAGCTTGCTGCTCAAGCATCACGTGATGATCGGGTGTCTTTGATTCCGGGTGAATACAACGTAAGCAAGCCAGATTTGCTTATGCGGTAGCTAAGGTTTGATCTTGACGAGCCTAGCATGTATGCATATGGCCTCGGGAACACGGATGGCGAAAGGTAAAGCATGAATCATATAGTAGATATGATGAACATGATGATTGTTCGCCATTGAAACTATATCAACTCTCGTGATGATCGGTGTTGATGTAGTGGATTTGGTTCGTGTGATCACTAAAACAATGTGAGGATGTTGTTTTGAGGGAGTTCACCTAGTTTAATTTCATTAATTAATTTGAACTCAATTTGTCATAAACTTAGTCTAAACTATTGCAAATATGTTGTAGATCAATGGCAGCCCTACCATCAATTTTAATGCTTCCTAGAGAAAGAAAAGTTGAAAAACAATGGAAGCAACTTCATGGATTGGTTCCGCAATTTGAGGATTGTCCTCACAATGGTAATTTGACCTATGTGCTGGATGCACCGCTAGGTGACCCACCCTCTGCTGATGCTACCGATGAAGTAAAGAATGTTTACCTCGCTTCTAAGAATCGGTACTCCATAGTTCGAAGGTGCTATCTTGTATGGTTTAGAATCGAGCTTGGAAAAGGTTTGAAGAGTCGATCCATATGATATTGTCGAGGATCTCAAATTAATCTTTGAGACTCATGCGCAATTGAAAGTTATGAAGCTTCAAAAGTTCTTTAAGCGCAAGATGGAAGAGGGTAGCTCAAAGGTGAGCATGTGCTTAAGATGTGCAGGCACGCAAATAAACTTCAAAGTTTGGGTATAGTGATTCCTAATACTTTGGGGTTTACCGCATCCTCAATCACTACCACCAAGTTACAAGAACTTTGTGATGAACTACAACATGCGAACATGAACAAAGAGTTGCGAACTATTTGCTATGTTAAAATCTAAGTGGAGATCAAGAAAGAGCACCAAGTGTTGATGGTCAATAAGACCACCAAATTCAAGAAAGGCAAGTCTAAGCAAAAGGGACACTTCAAGAAGGGTGGTAAGAAAGTTACCACGCCGATTTAAGAAGACCAAGGCTGGACCTAAGCCTGAAACGAGTGCTTTTACTTCAAGGGAGAAGGTCCTCGAAGCGGAATTGCCCAAAGTACTTGGCGGATTTGAAGAACGGCAACATCAAGAAGAAAGGTATATCGATATACATGTTATTGATGTGTATCTCACTAGTATTCGTAGTAGTGCCCGGGTATTTGATCCGGTTCGGTTGCTCATATTTGTAACTTGAAACAGAGCTGCGGAATAAGCGGAAGCTAGTGAAGAACGAGGTGACGGCGCGTGAGAAGCGGATCAAAGGTTGATGTGATCGCGGTCGCACGCTACCTCTTCATCTACCATCGGGATTAGTTTTATACTTAAATAATTGTTATTTGGTGCTGCGTTAAGCATGAACATTATATCGTGGATCTTGTTTATTGTAGACGGTTACTTGTTTAAATCCGAGAATAATGGTTGTTCGATTTATATGAGTAATATGTTTTATGCACATGCACCTTTGATAGATGGTCTATTCATATTGAATCTCGATAGTGGAAATACACATATCAACAACATTGAGGCTAAACGTTTGAAATCAAGCGATAATTCGACCTATATGTGGCATTGTCGTCTTGGTCACATTGGAGTGAAGCGTATGAAGAAACTCCATTCCGATGGACTTCTTGAATCTCTTGATTTTGAATCACTTGAAAGATGCGAGGCATGTCTGATGGGTAAAATGACTAAGACTCCATTCTCTGGTATAATGGAGCGAGCTACAGACTTATTGGAAATCATACATACCGATGTGTGTGGTCCAATGAGTGTAGCATCGCGCAGTGGTTATCGTTATGTTCTTACCTTCACGGATGACTTGAGTAGATATGGGTATATCTATTTCATGAAACATAAGTCCGAAACTTTCGAGAAGTTTAAGGAATTTCAAAGTGAGGTAGAGAATCAACGTAACAAGAAGATTAAATTTCTACGTTCTGATCGTGGAGGTGAATATCTAAGTTACGAGTTTGGCGAGCATTTAAGGAAATGCGGAATACTTTCGCAGTTGACACCGCCGGGAACACCACAGCGTAATGGTGTGTCTGAACGTCGTAATCGAACTCTCTTAGATATGGTTCGTTCGATGATGTCACTTACAGATTTACCACTATCATTTTGGGGTTATGCATTAGAAACAGCCGCATTCACTTTAAATAGGGCACCGTCTAAATCCGTTGAAACGACACCGTATGAATTATGGTTTGGGAAGAAACCTAAATTGTCGTTCCTTAAAGTTTGGGGATGCGAAGCCTATGTAAAGAAGTTACAGCCGGACAAGCTTGAACCCAAAGCGGAAAAATGCGTCTTCATAGGATACCCGAAGGAAACTATTGGGTATACCTTCTATTATAGATCCGAAGGTAAAATCTTCGTTGCGAAGAATGGATCCTTTCTAGAGAAGGAATTTCTCTCGAAAGAAGTGACTGGAAGGAAAGTAGAACTCGACGAGGTTGTCGAACCTTCTCTCGAAATTGCGAGTAGCGCAAAGACCGAAGAAGTTCTGTGATGCTGCACCAATAAGAGAGGAAGCTAATGATGGTGATCATGAAACTTGGTTGAAGTTGCTACTGAGCCTCGGAGGTCAACGAGAACTCGTACCACTCCAGATTGGTATGATTCCGTTATGAATGTCATGTTGGTGGACAACACCGATGACCCGAGACATATGAGGAAGCGATGATGAGCCCGATTCCAATAAATGGCAAGAAGCCATGAAATCCGAGATTGGATCCATGTACGAAAACCAAGTATGGACTTTGGTGGACTTACCGGATGGTAGGAAGGCTGTCAAGAACAAATGGATTTTCAAGAAGAAAGCAGATCTTGATGGTAATGTTACCATCTATAAAGCTCGACTTGTCGCAAAAAGGGTTTCGACAAATTCAAGGAGTTGACTACGATGAGACTTTCTCACGATGCGAAGCTTAAAGTCTGTGAGGATTATGTTAGCAATCGCTGCATATTACGATTATGAGATATGGCGATGGATGTCAAAACAGCATTCCTCAATGGAGACATTGATGAAGAGTTGTATATGATGCAACCCAAAGGTTTTGTCGATCCTAAAGATGCTAACAAGGTATGCAAACTTCAACGGTCCATCTATGGATTGAAGCAAGCATCCCGTTGGAATCAACGTTTGATAAGGTAATCAAAAATTTTGGTTTTATACAAACTTATGGAGAAGCTTGTATTTACAAGAAAGTGAGTGGGAGCTATGTAGCATTCTTAATACTGTATGTGGATGACATATTGTTGATTGGGAATGATGTAGACCTTCTTAATAGTGTCAAAGAGTATTTGAATAATAGTTTTTCAATGAAGGATCTTGGCAAGCAGCTTACATATTAGGCATAAAGATTTATAGAGATAGATCGAACGCCAAATATCATTGTCACAAAGTACATATTTGGACAAAGTTCTAAAGAGGTTTGGAATGGAAGATAGCAAGAAAGGGTTCTTGCCCATGTTGCACAATACGACCTTGAGTAAAACTCAAAGTCCGACATCGGCAGAAGATAGAGAAAGGATGAGTAAGACTCCCTATGCATCAGCCATAGGATCTCTAATGTATGCCATGCTATGTACTAGACCCGACATCGCATATGCTGTTAGTTTAACTAGCAGATATCAAAGTGATCCAGAGTGGATCATTGGACAATGATCAAAACATCCTTAAGTACTTGAGAAGAACTAAGGATATGGTTCTTTCTTATGGAGGTGATGAACAGCTCGTTGTTAATGGTTACACCGATGCTAGTTGGAACACCGATCCGGATGATTCTAAATCACAACTGGATAATGATTTATCTTGAATGGTGCAGCAGTTAGCTGGAGGAGTGCAAAGCAAAGCGTTGTGGCGAGATCTTCAATGAATCGGAATACATGGCTGCCGGAGGCTTCACAAGAAGCGATATGGATGAAAGAGTTCATTACAGAGCTGGGTGTGGTTCCAAGTGCGCTGGACCCAATGTCTATCTACTGTGATAACATGGGCGCCATAGCTAATGCGCAAGAACCAAGGTCACACAAGAAGCTGAAGCATATCAAGCTGCGTTTCCACGCTATTCGAGAACATATCCGGGATGGGGATATAAAGATTTGCAAAGTACACACGATCTGAATGTGGCGGATCCGTTGACTAAACCTCTCCCGAGGGCAAACATGACCAACACCAAACTGCCATGGGTGTTCGTATATTACCATGTAATCTAGATTAGATGACTCTAGTGCAAGTGGGAGACTGGAGATATGCCTAGAGGCAATAATAAATATAGTTATTATTATATCTTTGTGTTTATGATAAATGTTTATATTCATGCTATAATAGTATTAACAAGGAAACATTAATACTTGTGTGAATTGTAAACTTAATTTGAAGTCCCTAGTATAGCCTCTATACTTCACTAGCTTGTTGGTTGATTGATGATTGTGGTTTCCCTATCATGAACATTGAGATGTTATCAACAACAAGATCATATCGTTAGGAGAATGATATGGCGGACATACTCCTATAGACAAGCGTAGCATAAAGATCAAGTCATTTCAATAGTTCAATTGCTATATGCTTTACGATACATAGTAACCTAATTCCTTCGACCATGAGATCATGCATATCACCTTTCTGGATGGATGCTTTGATGTCATCAAACACCACACCGTAACAGGTGGCTATAAAGGTGGCATTGAGTATTCGGAAAGTATTGGTTGAAACACATGGATCAAGAGTGGATTTGTCCATCCACATGACGGATAGATATTCTCTGGCCCTCTCGGTGAAATGTCATCCAATTAGCTTGCAAGCATGTGACTGGGTCACAAGGGATCACATATCACGGAACGAGAAAAGAGTGCTTATCAAGAACGAGGATGAACTAGGTATGCGAGATACCGACGATCATAACCTCGGATAAGTAACATATCGTGAGACAAAGGGAAATTGGTATCGTATGTAAGTGGTTCATTCGATCGCAAAGTAATCGAGAAATATGTGGAGCCATATGAATTTCCAGATTCCTCTATTGGTTATTGTTCGGAGAAGTGTCTCGATCATGTCCGCATAATTCACGAACCGTAGGGAGACACACTTAAGGATTCGACGTTGTTTGAGTAGTTATGGTATTATGAGAAAGAGACCGAATGTTGTTCGGAGTCTCGGATGGGATCCGGGATATCACGTGGTGATCCGGAAGGGTCCGGAGAAGAAGAGTCATCTAAGGAAAGTCCCGTTTGAGTTGGGGAATGGTTCGGTGTTTTCATCGGGAACATTCTAGAAGGTCCCGGAATGTCCGGCACTCCGGAGGGGGAAGGGTACATGAATGTGTCATTACATATTGGAATGATTGCATCATGTACTAGGTATTCTTGCTGTCCAAAATAAAGGGTTTATTTAAATCCTAAATTGAAAAGTCAAACGGCTAGTTTGAAAGTCAAACGGCAATTTTGGGAAGTGGGAAAAGAGGAGGAGGTGGAGACCGACTTGGGGGAGTCCCTTGGCATGCGCCCCAAGGCCGACTTGGGAGGACTCCTCCCTTGGCCGCCGGCCCTCCCACCTATAAAGGGAGGGGCAGGGCCTCCCCTCCTACACACACAAGTTCCTATCCTCTAAACTAAACCCTAGACCTAAACCCCGGTTTAGAGCTATTTCGGTTTAGAGCCTTCTAATTGGTTTAGAGCCTTCTAATTGGTGTGTCTAATTACTAGACCACTAATAGCCTCTCTCATCAGCTCCACCATACTCGCACCGGCTTAAGGCGAAGCCTGATTTCCCTCTACTTAGGTACCACGTTGCCAGCTTGGGAATCACGAGGAGAGTGCTACAACCTCCATTTTCTTTGGAACAAGGGAGAGGAAGGTCTTCGTCGAAAATTTAACGTGTGACCGATTGGGAGCGCTGCTGGAACGTGCGCTGGAAGGATCGTCTACGCGATCTTGAGATCGGAAAGAGTACGACTACATCACCCACGAGAATCTGCTCTCGTTAACCGCTTTGGAATCTTCGAGGGTGAGTTATTCCATCGACTCATTGCTACAATCTAGTAGATAGATCTTGGCTTGTTTGTTTGTATGCGATAGAAAATTTTTGTTTTCCATGCTACGAACCCCTACACCTTCTATCATAGATCCGAAGGCAAAATCTTTGTTGCCAAGAATGGATCCTTTCTAGAGAAGGAATTTCTCTCGAAAGAAGTGACTGGAAGGAAAGTAGAACTCGATGAGGTTGTCGAACCTTCTCTCGAAATTGCGAGTAGCGCAACATCGGAAGAAGTTCCTGTGGTGCCTGCACCAGTTAGAGAGGAAGCTAATGATGATGATCATGAAACTTCGGTTGAAGTTGCTACAGAGCCTCGCAGGTCAGCGAGAACTCGTACCACTCCAGTTGGTATGATCCCGTTATGAGTGTCATGTTGGTGGACAACACCGATGACCACGAGACATATGAGGAAGAAATGATTAGCCCAGATTCCAATAAATGGCAAGAAGCAATGAAATCCTAGATAGGATCCATGTACGAAAACCAAGGATGGACTTTGGTGGACTTCTGGATGGTAGGAAGGCTGTCGAGAACAAATGGATTTTCAAGAATAAAGCAGATCTGATGGTAATGTTATTGTCTATAAAGCTCCACTTGTGCAAAGGGGTTTGAAAATTCAAGGAGTTGACGACGATGAGACTTTCTCACCATGGCGAAGCTAAAGTCTGAGGATTATGTTAGCAATCGCTGCATATTATGATTATGAGATATGGCGGATGGATGTCAAAAGCATTCCTCAATGGAGACATTGATGAAGAGTTGTATATGATGCAACCCAAAGGTTTTGTCGATCCTAAAGATGCTAACAAGGTATGCAAACTTCAACGGTCCATTTATGGATTGAAGCAAGCATCCCGAAGTTAGAATCAATGTTTTGATAAGGTGATCAAAAGTTTTGGTTTTGTACAAACTTATGGAGAATCTTGTATTTACAAGAAAGTGAGTGGGAGCTCTGTAGCATTCTTAATACTATATGTAGATGACATATTGTTGATTGGGAATGATGTAGACCTTCTTAATAGTGTCAAGGAATATTTGAATAATAGTTTTTCAATGAAGGATCTTGGCGAAGCAGCTTACATATTAGGCATAAAGATTTATAGAGATAGATCGAGACGCCAAATATCATTGTCACAAAGTACATATTTGGACAAAGTTCTAAAGAGGTTTGGAATGGAAGATAGCAAGAAAGGGTTCTTGCCCATGTTGCCCAATACGACCTTGAGTAAAACTCAAAGTCCGACATCGGCAGAAGATAGAGAAAGTATGAGTAAGACTCCCTATGCCTCAGCCATAGGATCTCTAATGTATGCCATGCTAGACCCGACATTGCATATGGTGTTAGTTTAACTAGCAGATAACAAAGTGATCCAGGAGTGGATCATTGGACAGCGGTCAAAAACATCCTTAAGTACTTGAGAAGAACTAAGGATATGGTTCTTTCTTATGGAGGTGATGAACAACTCGTTGTTAATGGTTACACCGATGCTAGTTGGAACACCGATCCGGATGATTCTAAATAACAATCTGGATACGTATTTATTTTGAATGGTGCAGCAGTTAGCTGGAGGAGTGCAAAACAAAGCGTTGTGGCGAGATCTTCAACTGAATCGGAATACATGGCTGCTTCGGAGGCTTCACAAGAAGCGATATGGATGAAAGAGTTCATTACTAAGCTGGGTGTGGTTCCTAGTGCGCTGGACCCAATGTCTATCTACTGTGATAACATGGGCGCCATAGCCAATGCGCAAGAACCAAGGTCACACAAGAAGCTGAAGCACATCAAGCTACATTTTCACGCTATTCGAGAACATATCCAAGATGGGGATATAAAGATTTGCAAAGTACACACAGATCTGAATGTGGCGGATCCGTTGACTAAACCTCTCCGAAGGGCAAAACATGACCAGCACCAAACTGCCATGGGTGTTCGGTATATTACCATGTAATCTAGATTAGATGACTCTAGTGCAAGTGGGAGACTATTGGAGATATGCCCTAGAGGCAATAATAAATGTAGTTATTATTATATCTTTGTGTTTATGATAAATGTTTACATTCATGCTATAATAGTATTAATAAGGAAACATTAATACTTGTGTGATTTGTAAACTTAATTTGAAGTCCCTAGTAAAGCCTCTATACATCACTAGCTTGTTGGTTAATAAATGATTGTGGTTTCCCTATCATGAACATTGAGATGTTATTAACAACAAGATCATATCGTTAGGAGAATGATATGATGGACATACTCCTATAGATAAGATAGCATAAAGATCAAGTCATTTTAATAGTTCAATTGCTATATGCTTTCTGATACATAGTAACCTAATTCCTTCGACCATGAGATCATGCATATCACCTTTACCGGATGGATACTTTGATGACATCAAACACCACACCGTAACTGGGTGGCTATAAAGGTGGCATTGAGTGTTCGGAAAGTAATGGTTGAAACACATGGATCAAGAGTGGGATTTGTCCATCCATATGACGGATAGATATACTCTGGGCCCTCTCGGTGAAATGTCATCCAATTAGCTTGCAAGCATGTGACTGGCTCACAAGGGATCACATATCACGGGAACGAGAAAAGAGTACTTATCGGTAACGAGGTTGAACTAGGTATGCAGAGATCAAAGCGATCATAACCTCGGATAAGTAAACTATCGTGAGACAAAGGGAAATTGGTATCGTATGTAAGTGGTTCATTCGATCGCAAAGTAATCGTAGAAATATGTGGGAGCCATATGAATTTCCAGATTCCTCTATTGGTTATTGTTCCGAGAAGTGTCTCGATCATGTCCGCATAATTCACGAACCGTAGGGAGACACACTTAAGGATTCGACGTTGTTTGAGTAGTTATGGAATGATGAGAAAGAGACCGAATGTTGTTCGGAGTCTCAAATGGGATCCGGGATATCACGAGGAGATCCGGAATGGTCCGGAGAATAAGATTCATATAAGGAAAGTCCCGTTTCGGAGTTGGGGAATGGTTCCGGTGTTTTCATCGGGAATGTTCTAGAAGGTTCCGGAATGTCCGGCACTCCGGAGGGGAAGGGTGCATGAATGTGTTATATCAAGTTGGTATGATTTCATTTTGTACTCGGTGTCATCGCTATAGAGGGATTAATCAAATCCTAGTTTGAAAAGTCAAACGCCTAGTTTGAAAGTCAAACGGCTAATTTTGGGAAGTGGAGAGGGAGGTGGAAACCGACTTGGGGGAGGAGTTCCTCCTCCCACTGCCGGCGCACCACCAAGCCGAGTTGGGGAGGGACTCCCCTCCCCTTGGTCGGCCCCCTCCACCTATAAAAGGAGGGGCAGGGCTCCCCTCCTAGACACAAGTTCCTACACCTCTAAACCCTAGCCCCAAGCCGCCGCCGCCTCCATAGACGCCGCCGGCCCTAGGGCACTCGTCGCCGCCGCCTAGGTGAAACCCTATCCGCCGGCCTAACCCTAGCCGTCGCCTAAATGAAACCCTAGGCATGTCTAAACCCTAGATCGTCGAGGGACTCTCTCATACTCCACCATACTCGCTCCGGCTTAAGGCGAAGCCCTGCGAGATCTCCCCTCTACTTCCGGTACCACGTCGTTGTGCTGCCGGAATCGTGAGGAGAGTGCTAGAACCTCCATTTTCTTTGGAACAAGGAGAGGAAGGTCTTCGTCAATCACCGAACGTGTGACCGATTGCTGGAAGCTGCGGAACGCTTGAGATGGAAGGATCGTCTACGCGATCTTGAGATCGGGAAAATCGACTACATCACCCACGAGAATCCGCTCTCGTTAAACACTTTGGAATCTTCGAGGGTGAGTTATTCCATCGACTCGTTGCTACAATCTAGTAGATAGATCTTGGCTTGTTTGTTTGTATGCGATAGAAATTTTTTGTTTTCCATGCTACGAATCCCTACAGTCAAGAAAGTCAACATATACATCAACTCAAGTGAAGACGAAGTTACTGATTAGATAGGAACATAATCTCTAGCCATAGAACCTATTTCTATAGTGTATTGCAATAGCAGCAATGCCAGACCATTAGTTAAAATACTAGTCTTAATAGTATGATAGTTTTTGAGTTGTTTATTTCTGATTCTTCTATGTAAGAAGATTCTTTCTCTCTCTTTAACCTAGACTGTTCTCTGGATCTTGTGTAAAGAGTTGAGTTGTAACCTATAGTCATGTCTTGGACATGATGTCTTTTTGTTGTACCACTCTAAGGGATGTAATACTAGTGAACGGTGTTTCATTGGTGCTATGTCAACGACTATAGTGTACTACATGATGCTGAAGGGTTTCGCGGCATAGTAAATCAAAATTTTCTACGGATGTGAACAGAGGGAAAGCCAAGATCTAATCTAGGAGATGCAAACAACAAGAGAGATTGGATTAGATCTTCATACCCTTGAAGATTCAGACATGTGAACGTTAAATGGGCGTGGGTGATGTAGTCGTACTCGCTTCTCCTCCTCGCGATCCGATCCGATCTAGCACCACAAGTGGCGGTGCCTCCATTAGATGCACACGTGCAGCACCTCGACGTCTCCTCCTTCCTCGGACCAGCAAGTATGGTGGAGAGACGGATTGGATCTACAACGCGACGGCGCGGTGTATATGGTGGAGAGTTTCTGCAGCAGGGCTTCGCCTACAAACAGTCGGGAGGGAGAGAGGAAGGGAAGCAGGGCGGCTAGGATTGGAGGGGAAGGTGTGTGGGGAGGGCGCCCTAGCCCTCTTTATATAGAGGGGGGCGGCCAGCCCTTGGCCCTCCTCCAAGCCTTGGGCGGCGGCCAAGGGAGGAGGAGGCAAGGACTCTCCCCTTCTAGAAACCCTATCCGAGTTTAAACTCTCTTGGGCGGCTGGGCCCTATGGTACGCCCTGCCCCAATGCGGCCAGACACTCCCTCATAGGCCCATTCCCCTCCGGAAGGTGGGGCCACGTTGGTCCCCTTCGGAAGGTTCTAGAAGCTTCCAAAGACAATACCGATTAACCCGGAACAATTCCGAACTCCAAAAACTGCACTGCCTTATATGAATCTTATTCTCCGGACCATTCCGGAACCTCTCGTGATATCCCGGATCCCATCCGAGACTCCGAACAAAAACTCATAAACCAATTATCCAATCTATCCTAGCGTCGAGACACGTTAAGTGTGTGACCCTGCGGGTTCGAGAATATGCAGACATGATCTTCTATCAATAATCAACAGCGGGGTCTGGGCACCCATATTGACTCCCATACATTCATCGATGACCATATCGTATGAACCACGATGCCAGGATTCAATCAATCCCATATATATATATTCCCTTCGTCTCGCGATATTTTACTTGCCCGAGATTCGATCGTCGGTACCGTCATACCTAGTTCAATCTCGTTCACAGCAAGTACTTTACTCGTTCCGTAATCCGATATCACTTTGTGATTAACTCCTTAACCACATGCTTGCAAGCGGTGTTGATATCGATTACCGAGTGGGCCCAAAGTATACCTCTCCGACTTGGGAGGGACAAATTCCATCTCGATACATACAAGCCAACAGATACTTTCCGATCACCTGAGAGACACCTTTATGATCACCCTCTCATAGGATGACGTTTGATGACCTCAAAGCTTTCTTCCGATACCAGGGAGTTGTATTATCTCATGGTCTAAGGAATACAATATTTGACATAGGAAAAGCTTCACAAAGATGAACACGATGACACGATCTAATTGCTTTGCTTAGTTTGGGTCTGTCCACCATATCATTCTCCCAATGATATGATCTCATTATCAATTGACAACTCATGTCTATGGTTAGGAAACCTTAACCATCATTGATCAATGAGCTAGTCCATAGAGGCGTACTAGGGACACGGTGTTGTTCACAAACCACACAAGTATTAATGTTTCCGCTTAATACAATTCTAGCATGGAATATAAACTTTATCATGAACAAGAATTATAATAATAACATCTTTATTATTGCCTCTAGGGCATAATTCCAACAGTCTCCCACTTGCACTAGAGTCAATAATCTAGTTTACATTTGGCAACAATCTCACACCCATGGCACTGAGGTGTTGATCATGTTTTACACGTGGAAGAGGTTTAGTCAATGGATCTGCAACATTCAGATCTGTATGTACTTTGCTAATCTTCAGATCTCCATCTGCTATATAATCTCGGATTATATGAAACTTGCGGTTGATATGCTTGGTCTTTGGATGATATCTTGGTTCCTTAGCGAGTGCTATGGCGCGGTGTTGTCACACAATATCTCCAGTGGGTCCAATGCACTTGGAACCACGCCAAGCTTCGATGATGAAGTTCTGATCCAAACTCCTTCACTTGGCGCTTCTCTGACCATGTATTCCGCTTCTCTGTAGATCCCGCGATCACGCTTTGCTTGCGGCTTCTCGACTCACAGCTCCTCCATTCAAAATATACACGTATCACTGAGATTTAGAATCATCCTTGTCGATTGTCGAAACTAGCATCGACGTAACCTTTTCTGACATTTGTTCATCACCCCATAGAGTAAGAACATTTCTTTAGTCCTATTTAGGTACTTTAGGATGTTCTTCACGGTATCGATGTTCCACTCCTGGATCACTTTGATATCTGCTCGTCAAACTAAGAGCATTGGACACATCCGGTCTAGTACACAACATGGCATACATGATAGAACCTATGACCGAGGCATAAGGCACTTTGCTCATAGCTTCCCTATCATTTACCGTAGGCTGGACCGAGCCTTGCTCAATATCTTACGACAACATAGGCCTTTGAACCTTTCTTTGCCTTATCCATTCTGAACCTTTTGAACTTTTTCTAGGTATGTACTCGCTTAAAGCTATCGAGCGTCTTTGTCTATCACTATATAATTTTATGACCAATATATAAGCAGCTTCACCTAGGTCTTTCATTGAAAAACACTTGTTCAAATAACTCTTCACATCGTTAAGCATGTTGATGTCATTTCCAATAATCAATATGTCATCCACATATAGTACCAGAAACGTCACCGAGCTCCCACTCACTTTCTTGTAGATGCAAGCTTCGTAGCAATTTGGAACAAATCCAAAGCTCTTGATCACTTGATCAAAACGAAGGTTCCAACTCCGAGATGCTTGCTTCAGTCCATAAATGGAACGCTAAAGTTTGCATACCTTATCAGCATCCTTAGGATCGACAAAACCTTCGGGTTGCATCATATACAACTCTTCATCAATGTTGCCATTGAGGAACGCAGTCTTGACATCCATCTGCCATATTTCATAATCATGAAACGCAGCAATTGCTAATAAAATCCGAATGGACTTAAACATCGCTATGGGAGAGAAAGTCTCATCGTAGTCAACACCTTGAACTTGTCGAAAACCTTTTGCGACAAGCCGTGCTTTATAGACTGTAACATTACCATCCGCGTCCGTTTTCTTCTTGAAGATCCATTTGCACTCAACGGCCTTTCGGTCGCTAGGAGGGTCCACCAAAGTCCATACTTGGTTTTCGCTCATGGATCCCAATTCGGATTTCATGGCTTCTAGCCATTTCTCAAAGTCTGGGCTCATCATCGCTTCCTCATAGTTCGTAGGTTCACTGTCTTCTACTAACAAGACAGTCAAGACAGGGTTGTCGTACCACTCAGGAGGGGCACGCGACCTTGTCGACCTGCGACGTTCAAGAGCGACATCGTCCAAGCTTCATGATCCTTGTCATTAGCTTCCTCTATTGTTGGTGCGGTGACCGAACAATTTCAGGTGCTGCGCTACTCTCCAACTCAAGAGAAGGTTCAATAACCTCGTCAAGCTCTACTTTCCTCCCACTCACTTCTTTCGAGAGAAACTCCTTCTCAAGAAAGGAACCGTTCTTTGCGACAAACACTTTGCCTTCGGTTCTGTGATAGAAGGTATACCCAATAGTTTCCTTAGGGTATCCTATGAAGACGCATTTCTCGCTTTGGTTCGAGCTTGTCGGCATCAACTTCTTGGCGTAAGCCGCATCCCGAACTTTAAGAAACGACAACTTAGGTTTAGCACCAAACCACAGTTCATACGGTGTCGTCTCAACGGATTTAGATGGAGCCCTATTTAAAGTGAATGCAGCGGTTTCTAATGCATAACCCCAAAATGATAATGGCAAATCAGTAAGAGACATCATCGATCGGACCATATCTAATAGGGTTCGATTCGGCGCTCAGACACACCATTGTATTTGTGGTGTTCCGGGTGGCGTGAGTTGTGAAACGATTCCACTTGCTTTAAGATGCGTGAGAAAATCATAACTCAAATATTCACCTCCACGATCGGATCGTAGAAACTTAATCTTTCTGTTACGATGGTTCTCCACTTCATTCTAAAATTCCTTGAACTTTTCAAATGTTTCAGATTTATGTTTCATTAAATAGATATACCCATATCTACTTAAGTCATCAGTAAAAGTGAGAAAATAGCGATATCCACCGCGCGTCGAAACACTCATCGGTCCACATACATCGGTATGTATGATTTCCAACAAGTCCATTGCTCGCTCCATCATACCGGAGAACAGGGTTTTGATCATCTTGCCCATGAGGCATGGTTCGCATGTGTCAAATGATTCAAAATCAAGAGACTCCAAAAGTCCATCAGAATGGAGTTTCTTCATGCACTTTACACCAATATGACCTAGGCAGTGCCACAAATAAGTAGTATTATCACTATCTACTTTGCATCTCTTAGCCTCAATGTTATGGATGTGTGTTTCATCCCTTTCGAGATTTAGAAGAAATAAACCATTCACAATAGGTGCATGACCATAAAAGATGTTACTCATATAAATAGAACAACCATTATTCTCCGATTTAAATGAATAACCGTCTTGCAATAAACAAGATCCAGAAATAATGTTCATGCTCAACGCAGGCACATAATAACATTTATTGAGGTTTAAAACTAATCCGAAGGTAAAACTAAGGAGAGTGCCGGCCATCACATCAACTCTTGATCCGTTGCCAACGCCGCATCGTCACCTCATCCCTCGCAAGCCGCCGTCTATTCCGTAGCTCTGTTTGAGTTACAAATATTAGCGAACCCGGTATCAAATACCCGGGCACTACAACGAGGGCTAGTAAGGAAAACATCAATAACATGTATATCAAATATACCTTTGATGGTGCCAGCCTTCTTGTCCGCTAAGTACTTGAGACGATTCTTCCGGTGACCCTTGTCCTTGCAATAGAAGCACTCGATTAGGACCCGGACTTGAGCTTCTTCTCGGCGAGGGCATTAAACTTCGCCGCCCTTCTTGAAGGGCTTCTTTGCTCCTTACCTTTCTTAAAGGAGGGCTTGTTGACCATCAACACATGATTATCCTTCTTGATGTCCACTTCCGCAGCCTTGACTTTGCGAAGAGCTCGGTGATCGTATCGATGGAACCAATCTGATTATGAGTCACTACAAAACTTTTGTAGCTAGGAGGGTGATTGCGAACCTGTCAATCTTGAGCTCCTCCGGAATCGTGCATTCCGGTTGCTCAAAGCGTTGAGTGTAGCCGTCATCTTAATGGCGTGCTCACTAACGGAACTCCCTTCCTCCATCTTGCGGTTAAAGAACTTCTCGGAGATCTCATATCTCTCGAGCGGGCCTGAGTGCGAAACATGGTTTTCAACTCTTGAGAATCTCAAAGGGCCGGGATACTCTTCAAAACGCGATTTTGAAGTTCGGTTCCATAGCAAACAACATGGTGCTCTTAATCACACCATAATCATCTTTATGCGGTGATAGGCGGCTTTCTCATCATCGGCCTTGATTAGGGGTCACCTAACGCTTTCCTAAGGACATAGTCCTTTTGTCCGCCAGATAGAATGATTCTTAGATTGCGGAACCAATTGGTGAAGTTAGACCCATTGTTTCTAAGCTTTTCCTTCTCAGCAAAAACGTTGAAGTTGAAGTTGGACTTGGCCATGTGATCTACAGTATTTGCAAGTACAATTTAGACTATGTTCATGATAAATAGTTCAACTTAATCAAATTACTAGATGAACTCCCACTAAATTCAACATCCCTCAAGTTGTTTAGTGAACACGATCCAAATTCACCACACCTAATCCGATCATCACGAGAAGAGATGTGGTTTCAATGGTGGACAACAAAGTGTTGATCATATCATTCATATGACTCATGCTTAACCTTTCGGTTCTTGTGTTCCGAGGCCATGTCTGTACATGCTAGGCTCTTCAAGTTAGACCCAAGTATTTCCGCGTGTGCAAAAACTGGCTTGCACCCGTTGTATGTGAGCGTAGAGTCTATAGCACCCGATCATCACGTGATGCTTGGACCGACGAACTTTCGCAATGGTGCATACTTGAGGAGAACATAGTTTTTATCTTGATCTTTAAGTGAGGAATCATCTTATAATGCTACCGTCGCGATCTAAGCATAATAAGATACATAAAAGGATAAACATCACATGCATATAACTTTATGTGACATGGTATAGCCAATCTTCGCGCAATGATCTCCATCTTGTGCGTTCCGGCATGATCTCCATCACTCCACCATGATTGCCTCCACCACGAATAGCAACTACAACTATTGCTAACTACTTAGCGATAAAGTAAAGCTATTACATGGCGTATAAGAAGTTGACTACAGTCATACATACACAATTATAAAGACAACCATATGGCTCCTACCGGTTGTGTACTCATCGACATGCAAGTCATGAAACATTACAAAACATGATCATCGCATACAATATACACATCACATCTTGGGCCATACCATATCACAGAAAACACTCCCTGCAAAAACAAGTTAGACGCCTCTACTTTGTTGTTGCATGTTTTACGTGGCTTATGGGAGTACATGCTAAGAACGATTCTTACCTACGAAAAGCCACAACGGTGATATTATGGTTGCCAAACTCCGGTGAAAGTCCCGTTTCGGAGTTGGGGAATGGTTCTGGTGTTTTCATCGGGAATGTTCTAGAAGGTTCCGGAATGTCTGGCACTCCGGAGGGGAAGGGTGCATGAATGTGTTATATCAAGTTGGTATGATTTCATTTTGTACTCGGTGTCATCGCTATAGAGGGATTAATCAAATCCTAGTTTGAAAAGTTAAACGCCTAGTTTGAAAGTCAAACGGCTAATTTTGGGAAGTGGAGAGGGAGGTGGAAACCGACTTGGGGGAGGAGTTCCTCCTCCCACCGGCCGCACCAAGCCGAGTTGGGGAGGGACTCCCCTCCCCTTGGCCGGCCCCCTCCACCTATAAAAGGAGGGGCAGGGCTCCCCTCCTAGACACAAGTTCCTACACCTCTAAACCCTAGCCCTAAGCCGCCGTCGCCTCCATAGACGCCGCCGGCCCTAGGGCACTCGTCGCCGCCGCCTAGGTGAAACCCTAGCCGCCGGCCTAACCCTAGCCGTCGCCTAAATGAAACCCTAGGCATGTCTAAACCCTAGATCGTCGAGGGACTCTCTCATACTCCACCATACTCGCTCTGGCTTAAGGCGAAGCCCTGCGAGATCTCCCCTCTACTTCCGGTACCATGCCGGTTGTCTTTGCGGAATCGCGAGGAGAGTGCTAGAACCTCCATTTTCTTTGGAACAAGGGAGAGGAAGGTCTTTGTCGAAATCGAGCGTGTGACTGATTCTGGGAAGCGGAACGCAGAAGGATCGTCTACGCGATCTTGAGATCGGGAAGAGTACGACTACATCACCCACGAGAATCCGCTCTCGTTAAACACTTTGGAATCTTCGAGGGTGAGTTATTCCATCGACTCGTTGCTACAATCTAGTAGATAGATCTTGGCTTGTTTGTTTGTATGCGATAGAAATTTTTTGTTTTCCATGCTACGAATCCCTACAGTCAAGAAAGTCAACATATACATCAACTCAAGTGAAGAGGTTCTTGATTAGATAGGAACATAATCTCTAGCCATAGAACCTATTTCTATAGTGTATTGCAATAGCAGCAATGCCAGACCATTAGTTAAAATACTAGTCTTAATAGTATGATAGTTTTTGAGTTGTTTATTTCTGATTCTTCTATGTAAGAAGATTCTTTCTCTCTCTTTAACCTAGACTGTTCTCTGGATCTTGTGTAAAGAGTTGAGTTGTAACCTATAGTTATGTCTTGGACATGATGTCTTTTTGTTGTACCACTCTAAGGGATGTAATACTAGTGAACGGTGTTTCATTGGTGCTATGTCACCGACTATAGTGTACTACATCATGCTGAAGGGTTTCACGGCATAGTAAATCAAAAATTTCTACGGATGTGAACAGAGGGAAAGCCAAGATCTAATCTAGGAGATGCAAACAACGAGAGAGATTGGATTAGATCTTCATACCCTTGAAGATTCGCACAGCGGAACGTTCGTCGGAACGTGGGTGATGTAGTCGTACTCGCTTCTCCTCCTCGCGATCCGATCCGATCTAGCACCACAAGTGGCGGTGCCTCCGTGAGATACTGCGTGCGCACCTCGGCGTCTCCTCCTTCCTCGGACCAGCAAGTATGGTGGAGAGGCGGATTGGATCTACAACGCGATGGCGCGGTGTATATGGTGGAGTTTACTGCAGGCTTCGCCTACAACAATGGGAGAGAGGAAGGGAAGCAGGGCGGCTAGGATTGGAGGGGAAGGTGTGTGGGGAGGGCGCCCTAGCCCTCTTTATATAGAGGGGGGCGGCCAGCCCTTGGCCCTCCTCCAAGCCTTGGGCCGGCGGCCAAGGGAGGGAGGAGTTGGGGGCAAGGACTCTCCCCCTTCTAGAAACCCTATCCCGAGTTTAAACTCTCTTGGGCCGGCTGGGCCCTATGAGTTTTGCCCCTGGCCCAATCTGCCAGGACACTCCCTCATAGGCCCATGCCCCTCCTGGAAGGTGGGGCCACGTTAGTCCCTTCCGGAAGGTTCTAGAAGCTTAGACAATCTTAGTTAACCGGAACAATTCAACTCCAAAACTGCACGCCTTATATGAATCTTATTCTCGGACCATTAGGAACCTCTCGTGATATCCGGATCCCATCCGAGACTCCGAACAAAACTCATAAACCAATTATCCAATCTATCCTAGCGTGAGACACGTTAAGTGTGTGACCTGTGGGTTCGAGAATATGCGACATGATCTTCTATCAATAATCAACGGGTGCAGGCACCCATATTGACTCCCACACATTCATCGATGATCATATCGGATGAACCACGATGCCAGGATTCAATCAATCCCATATATATATTCCCTTCGTCTCGCGATATTTTACTTGCCCGAGATTCGATCGTTGGTACCGTCATACCTAGTTCAATCTCGTTCACAGCAAGTACTTTACTCGTTCCGTAATCCGATATCACTTTGTGATTAACTCCTTAACCACATGCTTTCAAGCGGTGTTGATATCGATTACTGAGTGGGCCCGAAGTATACCTCTCCGACTTGGGAGGGACAAATTCCATCTCGATACATACAACCCAACAGATACTTCCGATCACCTAAGAGACACCTTTATGATCACCCTCTCATAGGATGACGTTTGATGACCTCAAAGCTTTCTTCCGATACCAGGGAGTTGTATTATCTCATGGTCTAAGGAATACAATATTTGACATAGAAAAAGCTTCGCAAAGATGAACACGATGACACGATCTAATTGCTTTGCTTAGTTTGGGTCTGTCCACCATATCATTCTCCCAATGATATGATCTCATTATCAATTGACAACTCATGTCTATGGTTAGGAAACCTTAACCATCATTGATCAATGAGCTAGTCCATAGAGGCGTACTAGGGACACGGTGTTGTTCACAAACCACACAAGTATTAATGTTTCCGCTTAATACAATTCTAGCATGGAATATAAACTTTATCATGAACAAGAATTATAATAATAACATCTTTATTATTGCCTCTAGGGCATAATTCCAACAGCAGTGGTATGCTGGGTCACCGCAAAGATATATGCAAGTGTGAACTTTCCTTGAAATTTAGGTTTGTTGTAGTTCAAATTTTCTATGATAACCTCGACATTGGGTTCTAAAATAGTATCATTGTACAATAAGGACAAGGTTTTAAAATTTTAAATGTATGCTAGAATGCATAGGTATATGAATGCTTCAGTTATGTTGGTTGTTCCCTCCCCTTTAGTGATTCATAATTGTTTAAGTTGATTTTGGAATGCAACATATTTCACTTTAGAATTCAAATATTTATTTTTACTTTAGATTTTTCAAGTTTTATTTCACTCTAGAATTTCATATATCTCTAGAAATTAAGTTATAAAATTCCATCATTCAATTTTTTTCATTTTATGGTCTTAATCTGAATTTAAGGCCTTTTTAGAGCATTAAATTTATTTAAAAAGTATTTAGAATTTTTTGTTCCAAATATTTTTAGTAATTCTAGAAAAATAGGATTTTAAGTCCTTAATTGCGTTTCACCATATGGAATTATTTTAATTTTTATAAAAATATATTCCCTTGTATTTATTTAATTTTCTACATCAATTTCCTTGGTTTGAATTTTTCAACTCAAATAAGCTATTTTTCAAAATCTTCCAAAAACACACTTAAAATTCTACATTTAATTTGATGTGTAGGTATTTTTTTCTAAAATGATTTATTGATGTTTCTATTAATGGGTTGTTTTTAGTAAATGCGAAATGACTAAAATGCCCTTGGCCCCACCAGTCAGCCTAGTCACCTAAGTGAGTAGACCGAACCGGTCCACCTCGACCCGGCTCACTACCTCTCATGCCCTCTTGTGCTCGTATCCCTCGATCTCTCTCGCGACCTCCCTTGCGACTATGTTGCCAACAATGTCTCCCGAGCGATTCCATCCAGCTCCGGCCGTCTCCGTCGTCGTGCCTCCAGTCAATCGATTACTCATGCTCTGCTCTCTCTTTAGACCAATCAGATTTGCTGCTCTCTCATTCTACTACTCAGGTGTAACCCTAACCCTAGCTAGGGTTTTGGTGATGGTAGTGTTGTTGCTCCCTAGAACAACTCTAGCGCTTCCCGCCGTCGAGCTGGCGCTCGTGTGTGTGTATTTTATGACTCCACGATCGCAAGCATGGATGGTGAAGGTCGATATGCCTACCCATGGGTACTCCATGTGCCGTCATCACCACTTACATCCTCTTCTTCCTCTACATAGTTAGGGTTAAGCTAGACTCTCCCTTTCTGAAGTTAATACTCTACTCTCTCTCTCCCCCATTTTCTACTACAATTTCTACTATTGGCTTGCTACTTAAGGATTTCCCCCAATTTCTAGGGTTTGGTCCTCTCCTGTGTTCTATAGTGACTATTCTAGTGTTTGCTTCTAGTAGTTTCTAGAGTCTTCTAGTACATTATAAGTTGTATTTAATGTATATGTCTCGTATAGTTCATAGGTTCAGGTATTGGTCTCTATCTAGGTCAACCGAAACACACGCAGTTGAAATTTTATT
The DNA here is from genome assembly GCA_023614405.1 of Avena insularis. Classification (NCBI taxonomy): domain Eukaryota; kingdom Viridiplantae; phylum Streptophyta; class Magnoliopsida; order Poales; family Poaceae; genus Avena; species Avena insularis. Next base: position 348,089,718 of record CM042691.1, read on the forward strand.
CATATAAGAAGTGTTAATCTTCACCTAAAGTGGTATGCTGATGTTAGTTTAGCCCTAGTGTAAGTATTGGTCTTAGGTGTATTGTATGATCCATCTCTCTTACTTGTGAAATTTTCCTAAGTTTGACAAGTAGAATTTAACTGATGGTTTCTGTTAATGTCCTAAGTTGGTTCCGTTTATAATTACCCTTATTCTTATGTCATATTTAGTCAAATTCTACAACTCAAGTGAGTTTAGTTGTTTAAGTCATTTTCTTTATTATTTTTTCATATTTATGCAGATACATGTTTAATGTAATTCATTGAATGGTGTTTTCCTCATTTTATGGAGGAATTCATTCTAGAAGGTGAGTAAGATATCATCTGATGATTCATGTCATCAATTTATTTCTTATAGTGGTCATGGTTCCTATTTATTGTAGTTCATAGTTGTTTATTCTTAGTGTCAATGATTAATTTTATCAAGTGTTATGCACTGAGTGCAGGTCCTGGTCCTTTACTTGTGATGCCTCTTAAATGAGTGTACACAAATGGTGATCAAGGATTTATGCTTGTGCTTGCCTCCCAGATCATAGATCATATTGTGAGATGGTCTTCTGGTGCAGAGCACTAGAATTACTACTACTATTTTACCCTTCCCTGGATCCAGATGATTCCTAGCTTCCAATTTTGCTATAGCTACTCTTCTACCCATTCCTAGAGAGTTCTAATCTAAAAACCTTTGTAGATTCCTAAATGAGATTGTTGAAGATCTGTAGATGCTCCTTCTCCTTCTCCTTCTTTTTCATGTTCTTGAGGTATTCTTCAAGTTCATGCTTCCTCTTCTAGCTTCCACTCTCTCTTGGATTTCTCTCTAAGTTGTGTGTGTTTTTGGTCTGAGCTAGACCAGTGAGTGTGAGCTATGGGGTTTGAGATGGTTAACTATTTATAGTGCTCTCAAATCCTTGTTGTGCTGACACCTCTCACATGCATTTAGGTGAGTATACAACTTGGTTATGGGTGTAACTGTCTCTCTAGCTTGTCCTATGTGCCGGTGACACTTCTACTTTCCCTGGTCAAGCCCATAATGTTTTTGGCTTAGTGAGTTTTCCAACTTTGGCATATGAATTTCTTGTTCTTATGTGCAGATAAAATGTATCTACGCATGCCTATTTGGGCATGTCGGTTAACATTTGTCCTATCCCATTCTTAGATAGATACAATTGGCCTTCCTATTTATTAAGATTTGTTTTATTATCATTTCAATTTGTTAGTTCCTAGTTTAGTTTGATTTTTGAATTGGAGTGATGAACTGCTTAATGTTCACTCTTAAAATATTTTTCATTTTTATAAGGAATCCATGGCTCGGGAATTTTCTCAGATTTTCTCAACTACTACTGCTAATCTACTATAGTCCTAGATACACTACTAGTGTTCTATTTGTACTAGGTGTTGTGGTGATTTAAGCTTACTACTCTATTATGCGTTTAGCTTCTACTGTTGTTTGCTGAAACCTTGGTACACTAGTTGTGCACAAGTTTGCTGATTTCCTAATGTTTCTATTTACTCTACTCGTATTGTGATTACCCTACTTTTTGTACTACTACTGTGATCTTTTGACAATGATACTGTGGTCACTGTGTTCCTGTATTCTATCTGGTTGTTATGCACTACTTCTTGTTGCTACTTTGTTGTGGCTGGTCTTTGGTATCGGTGCTTAGTTACTACTGGTTTGAACTATTCCTACTGGATTTCCATATGTTACTCCTTGCGTGGCTATTGTCGACTTGATAACTCCCTAGTAGTGAGTTCCGGGACAAGTTCATGGGATTCTAAATTGGATTCCACATTGAATGGGTTCACCTTAGGGTGAATCCAACATTTTAACCAAGTTTTGGTTTTCTTTTAGTTTTAATTACGTGTAGGTTCAGCAAGTATCAATATAAGAAATTAAGATGGAGTTGAGAAGAGAAGAATATGAAGACGAGAAGATGTAGTTTAGGGTTTTGTTCTTAGAGTTTTTCTCTTTTTAGTTTGTATTAGGTTTATTTGTAATTTCCTTTTGAATCTTATAAATGTTCAAACCTTGTATTCATTAGATTATGAAAAAAGATTTCATTTGTTTATTAACTTGTGTCACATTTATTTTATGCATTTCTTAAAGTTTTTGTAATTCTTATATACTTGATCTCAAGTTTGACTAGTTCAAACCTCCATTTTGAAATCAAATGTGAGAGTTTGTCCTAAGTATCACTTGCTTTATCATGAGTGTGTGTGTGTGTGATCAAGTCTTTTAGATTGGGTTGTTTTGTTTTGATTTTAATGAATCACACTAAAAACTTATTTGATATTTGAATCTCAAATCCTAGTGTTGACTTAAGTTAAACTCAACACTAGAGCCATAAATCATTATCTACACTCAAATCAACCAAAGTTCAAGTTCCCCATCATTTTTCGATGTATGAGATGCAAATGCACAAATTCAACATCAACCCCTTTTCTTCCTTTCTATTCTTCGGGATGTTATAGAAAATTTGCTACAGGTCACCACTATTTCTAGGCGTTTGCCGAAACACACCGTCCAATTATTTATTTTCCATGTATCATTAAAATCTTGATCACATTTACCAAAACACATATAGTGTGGCTAAAATCGAAAAGTTTAGCACATTTTTTCAAACCCGGCCATAGCATGGTCAACCCAGGCAAATGTGCCAAACATTCCATTTTTGTCCATGCAATGTGTTCTAAAAAATGTGGCACCAAATTGTAATGGTACCTGACAAATTCATAATCGGGCGGTGTATTTCGGCAAACGATAGAAAATAATGGTGTCCTATAGAAAATTTTCCTATTTCTAATTATTCTCCACCATATCTCAAATGCCCATTTAGAGATTTATTAATCCTTGCTACTTTGTCTATATACTAGTATTTCAGCAGATACAATTAAGTTAAACTTTTTTCTAGAGTTTTAAGCTACGTCTATAAGCAATTTGAACAATGGACTATATTTTATACTACAAGTCTAGTGAGAAGAGATTTTACTTAAAACCATAACAACTACCTGGTTGTCAGTCGCCTACTCCGCAGGTGAAGCATATACGTCGTACTCTTTGATCTCTTCATAAGCTTACTAGATATCACCCAAAGTCTTATAGACTACGATGTTTATAAAGACTAGAGAGTGGTGCAACCTGACTCAAATCTTGGTATGAACTAGGACGATCGACAGTGATCCATTGCCACATTGGACACGCCTTCGATGTCGCACGCTACCTAGACCTGATGACCGGGTCCCACTTGAATAAACTTCCAAAAAAAATAAAGGGGTGAAAACCAGGCACAAGTTTCACCAAATGGAATAAGCAAAAGGGAATTCCTGGAATAATTGTTGTCACAAATGGTAAATTAGAAGGTAAAAGTGGAATTCAGGGTGCGTTTTCACTATTCTTTGACACACACATACAACATCAAAATCTTTGTAATTTAATGGACGGGTTCGTTTTCTCTTCGAATTTGTTGAGCATTCAGAAGCGACCACTGAAATTCAAACATGCATAGGCGCTAGCGTAGACTGGATATGCGGTGGCGTCACAGCCGACGTTAGATCGGAAATCAACGGTGGAAATTTAACGCTAGGGTCGGTTTTCAGAACCGGACTAGATAGCCAAGAACCCTAAAAAAAATCCCCTCCTTCTCCCACCTCCAAATCTCCCAATCCGTTGCTCCTCCAAGAAAATCTGCTCGAGATTCTGCACGAGCACCGCGAGTTCCCTCTAGGGAGAGGAGGGATCCGGCCTAACTCCGCGGCGGCGGCGGCGGCGGCTGTTCGGGTAAGATGAATCCCCTGACGCAGGTGAAGCAGACCCAGCTGATAAACAAGAAGGAGGCGGCTCTGGGCCTCAGCGAGAACGCCTCGTGGCACGCCAGGTTCAAGGACTCCGCCTACGTCTACGTCGGCGGCATCTCCTTCGACCTCACCGAGGGCGACCTCCTCGCCGTCTTCGCGCAGTGAGTAGTGGACCACAAACCCCCCCGACCTAGCTTTTCCGCCTGTTCCCCTCATCCTGACGGATTTTGGCAGGCAGACTTTTCTTGACCGGTTTCCGATCCCCGTTCTCAGGTACGGCGAGGTGGTCGACGTGAACCTCGTGCGCGACAAGACCACCGGCAAATCCAGGGGCTTCGCGTTCCTCGCGTATGAGGACCAGAGGAGCACTGTTCTTGCTGTCGGTGAGGTTTCTTTTCGCTTTTTTCTGCTTATTAAGTCGCTTCCCTGTGTATTGTAGTTCCAATTGGTTCTTTTGCTGAAGTGCTAATGTTGTTCCTACCGTGCAGATAACCTAAATGGAGCTAAAGTTCTTGGGAGGATCATAAAGGTTGACCATGTGGACAAGTACAAGATGAAGGAGGAGGAGGACGAGGCGGAGGTGGCAAAGAAGAGGGAGGAGCGCGGTGTGTGCTATGCTTTCCAGAAAGGCGAGTGCAACCGTGGAGATGCGTGCAGATTTTCTCATGATGAGCAGGTACCTTATCCTTCTTGTTCAATGTCCAAGTCGTTATTTGATTTGTATGTTAGAAATGCACCCAAACCATTCACTACCTGCCTTGTATTTATTTGAATGCCTGGAGTTCTTTCACTGTAGGATGATCAAACGATAATAACAGATCAATTGTTAAGTAGTAGACAATTAGTAACTTGCTATTTCACTGCAACATTCTGTAGAATAACAGTCTGTGGGATAATTTACACCTACATTTTCTCAAGATGAAGATATGATGGAACCTTATACTTGCACATTAAGGCCTTTACGTTTATTGTAGTATGATTTTAAACGCATATTGGTTAAATGACCTAATTACCTTTCAAAGCATATGTTGCGGAACTCTATGACAGATTTGGAGGAACGTAAACATTAGTTTTTGGAAATGCATGCTCCTTTTATGTTACTAATTCGTATGCTTCTCCAGATGCATAAATCAATCACTAATAATGGATTATAATTGTGTTATTTTAATGTTAGATGGCTGGAAACATTTGCCCTTATACTAGGCCTTGGTAGGTTATCAGTAGCCTGCTTTACTAAGTCCAGTGAACAGTCATGATTGGTGACTAATTCTCATGCTCATGAATTATATTTTCAGAGAAATGCAAACACTGGTTGGGGTTCTAAGGAGGATCTTGAGCCAAAATGGGAGCATGACAGACACCGTGGTCCTTCAAATAGGGGTGGTGGTGTCTGCTATGCTTTCCAGAAAGGCGAGTGCAGTCGGGGAGATTCCTGCAGATTTTCGCATGATGAGCAGGTAGCAGTCCAGAACCGTGGCGCCTGCTATGCTTTCCAGAAAGGCGAGTGCAGTCGTGGAACTTCCTGCAGATTTTCACATGATGAGCAGGTAGCTGTCCTGCTTTAAAATTACCAAGTAGTTATATGATCATTCGCTAGAAAATACACAAGCAAGATGAACAAATTGTATTGCTGGATTAGTTATTAACTAGAAAATGAGTTGCTTATCACTTTGCCACAATGTTCCTTTAGAGTATTTGTATACTTGTATTTTCTCAAGGTCATATGCTGGAAACTCATGCTTATACAGTAAGACCCTTTACGTTGCTCTGGTCACGACTATACATGTGCATCCTACTTACATGAGCTAGTTACCTGCAAAATCTTTTCCATGAACTCCATAGCATAGATGCTGATTCAGAGTAACATTACCAGAGGCTTTTAACGTTTGTTGTTTGAACACAAGCATCATTTCTTTTATTAGTGCATTGTAGATATGGTTGTATGCTAGAGATTATTGGTTTGGGAAAGAATTATGTCATGTTTGCAGCATGCTAAATGCTTCTCTGAATGTATTAATCAATCACTAATTTAGGGCTATAAGTGTGATTTTTTTTCATTGTTATCTGGCTGGAAATATTTGCCCTTTATACTTGGTCGTATAGTCCATCAGTAACTTGGTTCAGTCATTCCAGTAAAGAGTCATGCTTGGCGACTAATTCTGATGCTCATGAATTATATTTTCAGAGAAATGCAAACACCGGTCGAGGTTCTAGGGAGGACAGCAATGCAAGACGGCAGCATGACCATGATCCTCCAAAGAGCCACAAAAACTTCCCTGACAGGATTAAAGAAGAGACAAGATCAGGGGACAGAGAAGGTCAATCCTCAAGATCAGATGTATACAGGGATCGAGATTCTAGGACGAGACATGGCGATAGAGACATAAAAGATAGGGACAGGAACGTGCACGAAAGATCCCCTGAGAGATCAAGAGGTGAGAGGCAGAGAGGGGATGACAGATATACACAAGGAAGAGAAGAAAGATCAGAGAGCAAGCGGCCTAGGCATGACAGAGACTCCGGTGGCCGTTACGAAAGAAGGGATGATGAAGAGGCAGAACGGCATGGGAAATCACTGAGATAAAACTCAGATTTGTTAGGGCAAAGGACTGCTGTTCTAATCTTGTTGATGTTTGTACTTTTACAAGGTTTACATTTTTGTTTAGTCCTTTGATGCTTGGTGCTAGAGGTGCAGGTTGCATCTGCTTGTTCTTTTCCTTACAAAGTTTTTGAACATGCTAGTCCATGGATGATTTACCAGGGTCTTTACTCAATCTATTAGTTACAACAGGTGTGACTTTCCATGACACTGATCTGATGAATTTTTACCACTTCAGATAATTTTACCTTGTTGTAGCATTCTTAGCATCTCCATCTTGTAATTTTACTAGAAAACTGACACCATTTGAGCGAATATATCATTACTGAACAATATGTATAAACAAAATATCATGAGATAATTGTAAAATGCCAGAAAAACATCAAAGCTGAAACGTGACAAATGTACGAAGTGATTAGCTGGATATGAGACAAGCAGAACTTCTCATACTACACCACGTTGGCCAAACAAATATTCGAACAGCAGAATGCATTGATTTATAAACGACATAACTCATTGATTTCTCAACAACTGTTTTTCATCCATTCTGCATCTTAATCATCATCCAGTCCAGTAACGTCTCCCAGATTTGAGTAGAAACAAATTAACCAGTAAAATCCCAATCTGCTTGAGTACATTTTATGAATTGAACTTATTGCACTAGCTACGCTTGTTTATTTGGCGCAGCACCCACAGCAAATAGGCTTGGAGGTTTTCTGCCAGACTTCAGATGAGGAAAAAACGAGAGAAAATCTGTTCTACACATCTGAGAAGTCCAGGAACGTCGACTCCGCAAGATCAATGGCACGAGCGAGACCAGCAGCCTTGTTCTGGCACTCCTGCTGCTCGTCATCCGGCTTGCTGTCTGCGACGATTCCGGCGCCGGCCTGGAGGTGCGCTACCCACTCCTGGCGCGAGCTGTTGTCGGTGGCATACGAGTACATGGTGTCGAACCGAGAAGCCGTTGGGAAGACGATGGTCCGCAGGGCGAGGGCGATATCCATGTCGCCACGGTAGGAGATGCCACCAAAGCCACCGCCGTATGGACCGCGCATCTTCCCTTCCAACTCATCGATCAGCTCCATCGCTCTTACCTGGTGAGTTTCAGAAGGGAGCATGTGGGAGACTGATGAGTTAATTGAGGGGAGCAGCATGGATGTGTGGAATATGGAGCACGTAACAAAACAATAGAAAGTCTGAAGACGTTGTACGACTGTTATCTGGATTGGAACTTAAGAAATTATAACAGATCTGTCACCAATTTAGACTCAGTTTAGCACTGTGGTTGCTTAAAAACAATTATATATTTATTTATGGAGATAACAGTTAGTTGAAAGCAATTCTTTCATGATAACATCCAAATTCTTACTACAAGCACCAATTAGTTGCTAACTAACTAGATTCCAATGCACTTAGGTTATCGTGTGATGTTATCATGTTTGCCACATCCTTAGTTGCAAAGAACAAGCAAACAGCTATGTAAGGTCATACCTTGGGAGCACCACTAACTGTTCCAACAGGCAATGCAGCTCGCAGTGCATCCCAACATGTGAGATCATCAAGTAGCTCCCCAGTAACCTACAGAAGTACAGAAATAGATCACTACATTGTGAGAAATCGATAAGACAATTCAGCAAAAAATGTGACTAGATAGAGCCATTAGCCTAGCCACATCTGATTTCTTATGAGTGTAGCCATTGCTGATTGCTTATATGATTATAAGTTGTGACAAATGAATATTTGAAGTCATCTATCAGAAGAAAAAGACTGACTTACTGTCGAGCTAATGTGCATGACATGCGAATACCGCTCCACATTCATCAGTTTCTCAACCTTTACTGTACCTGGTTTGGACACCTAAACATAGCAAAGTTGAACACAAGTCAGACTAGATGAAGTCAAAAGTGTAGTAGCTCAGCTAACTGGTTTTAATCAAACCAGACTCTGACATACGGACAAAAGTACTCTGCATCCAACAAAGTCAGAACTTCATTATCACTAATGCATATCTAATGAAACAGAAATGGATGCCAAAATTGGGCAGCTTAAATAGATGATTGCTAGTTGGAATATTATGGCACACACCTTCAAAGAAAAGTTATTGATGGCACATGCCAGTGATGCCACCTATCTTTATTTGGCAAATCATGGAATGCACCGGAAATTGAATTGGATGGAAAACATAAAATTGAAGGGTGAAAGAAAAACCTTTCCAACATCATTTCGTCCCAGATCTACCAACATAATATGCTCGGCACACTGCTTTTCGTCACTCAACAAGAGTTGTTCTAGAACCTTGTCTTCAGCTTTCGTCTTTCCTCTTCTAATTGTTCCAGCAAGTGGCCGATTGACAATTGTCCTCTGGCAATAGAGAAGTAATCGGTCATGTTATTTATTTCGCACTAAAATGTTGTTCTAGAAGAAACTGGAAAAGAAAATATCAAAGAATTTCCATAATACATGAAGGAAAACCACATAGATACAAAATTATAATTAAAGTTGCCTCCATTTGTAAACCAAGCAGATAACACATACGATGGGAAAAGTTCACTTCCAACATATATTGCTGTCATAAATGAGCCTCAGAAACCAAACCTACCAGGCTTGCAATCAATTATATAACAGGAGTTTGAAGCAAACCATAACTAAATGCAAACAATAAAACTCCAATTTCAACATACCTTTTCCACCCGAGTAAGAATCTCAGGACTTGATGCTACAAGAATACATCCCCGTGCCTGTGACAATGTTACAGAGATAGACCTTACTGATTAGTATGAGCCACATAATTGACCATGAACTATTTTTCTTATAACACTGTATATATTCAGTTCACCTGCAGATAGGCCATGTAAGGGCTAGGATTGACAATGCGCAATGCGCGATACACCTCAAAAGGGTCCGCGAATGTCCGCCTCTCAAAACGTTGACTTAGGACCACTTGAAAAATGTCACCGGATAGAATGTGCTCTTTCGCTTGTACAACTGACTTCTTATAGTTCTCGGCAGATATTGATGATTTTTGTAGTGTTGAACCGAAGTCCTCAACGTTAAGTTTAATAGAACCAGCAGAAAGAGTTGGGCTACATAAATACATCAGTATGAATCAGAAAATTAGGATAAAACATCACACAAAAAGGGTTGATCAAACTTTACAACTCACACATTAAGGCTGTGCAATCTTGATAACAAAGCTTCCAGCCGAATTTTACCATCTTCATACGCTTCATCAATTGAGTGGTAACAGTCCACCCTCACCCAATGAATGACATGTGTTTTCTGCACCGAAAAAGTACAACATATAAGTCAAATGTTTTGAAATAACTGGATAAATATCTCATCTGAGGGAAAGCTTTAGAAAAAACCATACAGACAATTGTTTTACTGAATTATGTTCACTCTTTAATGGGCCTTTTAAATGTTGATGTTGAGAACAGTATATGAGGCAACTACGAAAATAAAGGTGAGAACAAAAGATGGCATCACAATTAATCATACCTAAAATGTCATTCAAAATTATACTCTTTATACAAACACAAACGATCGATCTATTGTGATTGATTAAAAATAGAAGATGAGCATACTAGAGGATGCATAAGTGGTGTGCATTCTTATTACCAAGTTTGTCTCGACCTCAGAAATACATAAAGAAAAAATATAACAGGAAAGCCAACATATTTATATAAAAATCACAGCACATACAATTGTCTAAGTTAGAAAAAATGCATAACAAGATTACGTAATTATCCGTACCTTTTCAACATGATCAAACACAACTATGTCATTGTAGAGGCCTAAATGAATGTCAGGGAGGTTCCTATCATCCTCTGGCGCCTTAGAAAATGGAAGCTTCTTTGTCTCAACATAACGCACCGTATCATATGAGAAATTTCCGACCCATCCTCCTACATATTTTTGTTTAAATGAAATTATTTTTCAGAAAACATAACCACTGCCGAACAAAGGACAGTTACAACCTTCGTTTATATGAAAAAAAGCATCCACAGTAGACATGTTCATCCTAACTTGGCATGAACAAAAAGACGTATTATGCATAAGGGTGTGCTAAAAGCGGAACCATTCCAAACTGTAGTTCAAATTTTGTACTCCCCCTGTCCCAAAATAACTGACTCGAGTTTGTCTAGATTTGGATGTATCTAGACACGTTTTAATATTTAGATACATGTGAATCTAGACAAACCCAAATTAGTTATTTTGGGACGGAGGGAGTACTAGTTTTCCACCCCGATCTGCAAGTCTGGAGGTAAATGCTTAGTTGCTAGCCAGTTCCCACGGTTTGGATGGGTTCAGTTTTTGCACACACACACACAAATAAAGCACATAACCAGTGCACGACATTTGTGCCGTAGGCTTATAGCATGACCCCCACCTCTTCTTTTTCGTGTTTCTCTTCACCCCCATCTCCTCTGTCGCCTTCACGCAACCCCGTCCCCCATCTAGACACGTTTTAATATTTAGATACATGTGAATCTAGACAAACCCAAATTAGTTATTTTGGGACGGAGGGAGTACTAGTTTTCCACCCCGATCTGCAAGTCTGGAGGTAAATGATTAGTTGCCAGCCAGTTCCCACGGTTTGGATGGGTTCAGTTTTTGCGCACACACACACAAATAAAGCACATAACCAGTGCACGACATTTGTGCCGTAGGCTTATAGCATGACCCCCACCTCTACTTTTTCGTGTTTCTCTTCACCCCCATCTCCTCTGTCACCTTCACGCAACCCCGTCCCCCCCCCCTGCTTGGTTTCCTCCAGCTTCACAAACGTGCCACCAACTCGCTCCACATGTAGCCATTCATATCGGCGAAAAACCGATGCACTGATCAGACATCCCTGTTAGAATATGTGACCGTATCGTGTTTGTATAGGTATACGGTCATATTGTGTATTTATTTTGTATGTGTCCGTGTTGTATGAGACTAGGACTCCCCTTGTAATCCTCCTATATAATGAGCAATACAAGTCACCACTACGTGTGGTTTCCCTATCTTACATGGTATCAGACGCAAAACCCTAGCCGGACCGCGTCACCCCCTTCTTCCGCCGCTGCCGATCTGCAAACCACCCACCTTCCCCCTTCTCGCCGCGCCGCCTTTCTTGGAGCCATGGGCGACGACACTACACGGGTCGCGCAGGCCGCCAAGGAGAAGGAAGATCGTGAGGCTCGCGAGGCCGCCGACACCAAGGCCAAGCTGGCCCTCGCCACCGCCCCCTCCTCCAGCACGGGGGCCTTCTCGCTCACCTCCCTGCATGCCCAAGCCGTCAGCCTCCACTCCATCAAGGGGCACGTACCAGTCGAGCTGGCCCTCGACACTGGCGTTCATCGCCAATGGCGCACCTTCTTCCGCGCAGCCCTCCGCAAGTACGCGCTGCTCGACCACGTCGACGCACCTGCTCTGATCGACCCAACTACGGAGTGGTCCTTGTTGGATGCCACGGTGGTCTCGTGGCTCTACGGATCCGTCTCCCTTGGCCTCCTCAACGCCGTCATGACGCCGGGTGAAGATCCTCTTGCCATCGATCTGTGGACAAGCATCAATGGCCTCTTCAAAGACCACAAGATCAATCGCCAGCTCCACCTCTCCACCAAGCTCGGCGAGATCAAGACGGGCGAACTTTCCATGACCGAGTACCTGAAGAAGATCAAGGCACTCGCCGATGGTCTAGCAGATCTCAGAGCACTGGAAGAAGATGCCAAGCTGGTGATCCACTGCCTCAACGGCCTCTCCAAGCAGTACGAGCATGCCACCGACTTAATCTCCCTCATGCCCGAGATCACCTTCGAGAAGTGTCGTTCTCTCCTCGCGCTCCAAGATATGAAGCGCAAAAATCGCCGAGCCCGTAACTCCGACACGGCTCTCGTCGTTGACGGCGCCAACCCTGGCCAAGGCAATGGCAACCGCCGCAAGAAGAAGAAGGTTGCGGCTGAGGCCGCCAAGGAGGGCGCTATCGTCCAGCACCAGGCCCCTGCTGCACCACCGGCCGTCGCTTCGCCAACCTGGCCCACGCCACAACTCCCATGGAACGGCGCGATCCAGATGTGGCCCTACGGTCGGGCACACAGCTAGGTGCCACGTCTTGCGCCCTCGCCACACGCCTTCTACGCGCAGGGGCCCTACGTGTGGTTTCCCCTATCTTACAATCCCCCCACCCAACCTCCTACCAGATCAACACATAGTAAACAATGTTCCTCTGAACTGTAGATTACTTAAATAGATAGCTAATCCTGAAGCAAAGCTTTGTACCAAATTGTCATGACTGGCCAACTAATGATCGTACTACAGCCAGGAGAAAGTCAACTACTATACTCTAACCTCAAAAGAACGCAATAAATACATTGACCAATTGTCAATCCTAGTAGATCGACGATTTGGTAAACATTCATTCCTAAAAGTCTATGATTATTAAAACAGACAGCTAGTACCAAGAGAATGTCAAATTAGTATATTCTAGTCTAAAAAAGAATGCAATAGATACATTGACTAAGGACAGCATTGTCAATCCAGGCGCCAGAGAGTTGTACGAATATCTTACCACAAAATGCATCAGGGAGGCCATGAGCAATCTGTGGGTTCCACTGCTCCATAACTTCCCTGGCGACTGTCATGGGATCAGACGCTTCATGCTCCTTCTTAGACTTCATCTCGTGGTCCATCACCGTCACTTGGTTGGCTTTGGCCACGATCTCCATGGCCGGCTGTGCCCCCACCACGCTGTACCTCCCCTGCAAATAAACCAATTCTGAATTTATTGGGGGGAAGAGTACACGAGCGGATAATGACTGAATGATGAGTCTACGGCCGGTGGGAACTGACCACATTGGTGCCCTGGGAGCCCTGCTCGACGGACTCGAAGAGGAAGCTGGGCGCCTCGCGGTCGTCCTCCCTGACGAGGCAGCGGTAGGCGAGCACGGGGGTGAGGTGGTCGGAGAAGATGGATCGCCGGAGCGGCAGCAGGTTGTGCCCCGCCGCCGCCGCCTCCCTGAACGTGGCCTCCTCCTCCCGCACCGCTGCACGCGAGAACGCACATTTCAGTCAATCGGCGACCGAGTTGGGCCGCGTGCCGCTCGAACGGGGGGGGGACTCACCGACGGCGTCGAGCTTCTGGAAGGCGGTGGCGGCACGACACGCGACGTTCGGGCGGCAGAGGCGGACGGCGAGGCGCCCGTTTGGCAGTGGCGACGGCGCGAGGCACCTCCTCGGCCCGCGCGTCGACGGCGGCGGCGAAGGCGACAGCGCGGTGCGCAGGGAGAGCGCGAGCCCGGCGGCCATGGGTCGGGGGAAGGGAAATGGAAGCTAGGCTGGATTGAGTCCCGGCAGCTAGAAACTGGGAGGATCCGGCGCGGATTTAAACGGGAGGAGAGGCGGATCGGGAGTGGCGGCGCGGCTCGTAGACGCAAGAGAGGACGGGAGCCGGGCAGAGTGACCGAGTGCCCAGAATCAAATCCGTCCCGTCATGCGAAGCACGTGAAACGTGAGCATTATCCGGCTTTCATTTCTTTCCACGTGACACCGGCTCCTTATCTTTTAATCTTTTAATTTAATTACTTCCTCCATCACATATTAATGGTAATTAATTTTGTCTAAATATGAATTTATCTAGTCTAGATATTTAACAAGATAATACTTCAAAAAAAGATATTTAACAAGATAATTCAGATAAAGTTGAGGCCATTAATATGAATCAAAGAGAGTAATTTATTTGCAATTTGAATACAGTTTATCCTTGTTTTTTTTTTATTTTACGAAATAATCATTATATTACTTACTCACTATGATTACAATAGTCCATAAGAGTTTGGGTATCACACCAGACCTGATCTTAACCAGACGATGATTTTTGTTTCTAATCGGCCTATTTTGGCGAGAGCATCGCTAACCAAGTTCTGCTCCCACCTAATACTTACTACCTTATACTCAATCATCTTCTGGAGCAACGTCAAGGTCTCCCTAATCATAAAAGTGAATGACCATTTCTCCTCCTCCTTGCTCAGCAACATCGCCACAAAGCTCGCAGCAATCAAACTCAATAATGCAGGGGCGTTTGACCATTGGCGTGCTAACGAACAACCCTCCATACATGCGGCAACCTCAGCCTCCACCGGGAACGCGCACGAGGAGAAGATGATCTCACCGGTGTCATTGCGTAGAATCATACCCATGCTTCCCGTCTTTGAATCAGGATCAAATGAGCTATCGATGTTTAATTTTATCCACCCCGCTAGGGGAAGAGACCAGCGAAGTTGGTGCTCCTGGTACAACTGCTCTCTCCTGCCTTTTCTTATCACTTCCAACATAGGACCCCATTTACTCTTCACATTCCCATATGTTGTAGCCAGCTCCCTGGTAATAGGACCCATCTTTTCCTTATATGAAGAGACCAGTAACTGCTCCTATTGACCTCTTTGCTTTTCCCCATCAGATTCTTCTGCAAAAGGTGTATCCCAATATTTTCCTCAGGCTTCCTGTGCACCCATACTGGCTTGCTTGAATAAATGGCAATGTTCTCACTCATAATCTTGCTCATTACCACACTTTCTCTAGTTTTCTGGCTACCAGGATCATCACCTACAGTCCTGGTCTCATTCCTGCTTGAGCTAGGTGCTAGAGTCCTCTGTAAGTGTAAGTTAGTATCCATCTTACCAGCACCACCATGTTTACTTTCACCACCTTATTCTTGAAACCCTTTACCTATTTCATCCCCCTCAAGCAGATCTTGCTCACCATTCCCCTCATCATCATTTTCCTATCATTATCCCCAGCTCCATCACCACTATCAACATCATCCATAGTGAAGTAAATGAGGAAAAAACATTGACCCATCTCAAAGAGCTTGTTTGCTGGAGTTTTCTCAGAATCCCTAAATGTAACTCTGACTCTAACATTCTTGTAAAAAGATTTAAAAACCTCATGCCAGTCCATATTCACCAACCCCCCTCCCCCAGAGAGAATGCAACTTGGGCAATGACTTTCCAAGTACACCATTTAGATGGAATTCCTTCCACTTTTACCCATACCTCCATAAATTCCTCAAAAGGACCGGCCTCCCCATTCCAATCCTCAGAGGACATATTCACACCTTTTTCCTTCAAATTGATAGAAGCATGCTCTACCAGTTCTTTAATCTTTTTAGAAGGAGGAAACCTGACTAAGAACCTTTGTGCAGATAACTGTTTGAAACCACTGCACTTTCCACATCTCATTACAGTTTTGTTCAAGCTCTTTTTCATTTTTTTTTGAGGGAAAGCTCGTTTTCATTTATTTCCCCTTCATTGACAACTACTACACCAACATTATCAATGTTGAGCCATTTGATTGCTTCGGGCCCTTCCACCTCCACATGGAAGAAACCCAGACCTGGATTAGCACTCCTCCAATATTGAGCCATGGCAGAGTCTTATACCATTATGCAAAGGAATCCATATGATGGCCTAGTCTTTCACACATGAAGCAGAGCTTATGCCTTCTACACAAACCCACATAATGCACAGGTTCTCCACAGTTGAAGCAGACCACATTCTTATACCAGTTGCCCAGAACTTGACTTCGGCTAGCCTCAGTTGCCTTCCTAGAATTACCACGAGACATCACTTCCTTCCCAACATTCTGCTTCCGCTCTTATGCACTGCTAGACTAAGCTTTTCTCTTTGAGATCCCCTGCATCCCAACACTACTGGTTTGACTAGCAGATCCTTGTTGAGGTGCTAGAATCTGAGAACCACCTTGCATCTGAAACTGCTAATTTGGTCTTGCCATCTGACTGAACTGCCGATTCGGTGCTGGCAACTGATTAAACCCTGTCCCCTGAACCAACTGATTCTGTAGCATTGGAGGGGAAAAAAGGGTGGCCACTGCACCCTAGGGAATCCATACATCCCAGGAGGAAACATATGGTACGTACTTTGACCAGAAACCCCCTGAAATGCTGCATATGCGCCTGCGCAAAATTCGTCGGCGGTTGGGACGCCACTGGATTCAGCATTGGAGGCCTCTGAACTACAACAACATGTCCCGACCGTGATGGTTGTTGTCCACGTCCACCGCGAACACCACCCGTTCGCCCCCGATTCGCTCCATATCGTCCTCCACCATGCCTAGCGCCGGCCATCTTCACCACCTCCGCAAACATTGCCTTCCTTGATCCGCGCGCCCACATATCTCTGGAGAAGCTAAACTTCTTCGGAATCGGGAGCCGACCACCTCTCGCCAGGAAACAGACCTCTAATGTGAACGTCCCGGCCTAAAAAAAGCTCTCTACGAATCCACACCAGGGTTTCTAGAGCGGAAACCCTAGATCGTCCCCAATCCGATCGCCTCTGCTTCTCGGGGAAAAGGTCCAACGCTCGCGGAAGCGTATTCCTCTCAGGCACAACCTCCTCCGCCCTCTGATCTAGGCGGCCAGGTGTCACGCATCCATGGTTAGCCCGGGACGGTGATGGAGAGTCGCTGGCAGTTTGGGCAGCACATCTTAAATTTCTGTGCGCACGCCTTCTCCTCCCCACCCTAAGTGGCGAGCCCGAGCACCTCGACGACAACACCTCCCTACACCCCTCGCCTCCTCTCGATACCTCCCCGCTCACCACCTCCACATAGCTCCGACGAGTAATCTCGCCGTGGGTGAGCACGCGTACGGAGATGCGGCGAGTTGGTCGGAGCGGCGACGAGGTCGCGAGAGGTGCCGCCGCTAGTAAAAGTGATCTCCACTTCCGATAATAGGCATGTGAGGTATTCCGAAGTACTGGAGTTTTTTGTTCGGATTTGCTAATTCTCAGCTAGCTGATATTTAGCTTAGGGCATAGTCAGGTCCTAATCCGTCCGATTTGCACCACCCGTCAAGATTTGTGCCCCCCGCATGCGACTCGTTCCGCGCGCGTTGTCCCTTGTGCTAGTGTGCTCGCGCGTGTTGCAGCCTGCCTTGTCGGCCACTCGGCACCTGTTGTATCGTGTCTATTTCTGGCTGCTGGTCGTGTTCTTTTTCACTTTGTTTATTTTCTGTATGTTTTTTTCATGCCGCTTAGGTGTGGTTTGATTAGGGTGGCAAAAGGCTTCGTACGTGTCATTTTTTTTGTTTTGAGCGGCACGCAACGACAACCATGTATTGACTCTCCAAAAATAGTGTATGGTTGTGGTCTTTTTCTTAAATTTTTCCGGCTAGTTCTTCCTATAACCGTACTTTTTTTTGCTTATTTTCGTTTTTACGTGTTTTGCCTGGATTTAGTTGTTTTGCCCGCGAATGTTGTGAGGTCTAGCCTTTTTGTTATTGTACATTGTTGAGTGGGACGTGGCCTGTTTTTGTCTTCCAGTGTGCCTCGTTGAGTGGTTCATTGTATCGTTCTTTACTCTCCCGTGACGTTGACTTCTTTTATTTAGAGACCCTAGAGTGGCGGAGATCAGTGGATATTGGCTGAAAGCGACGGAGGTGGGTCGTTGATTTGAGCAGCGGTTCTTTTTCTGGCGCCGAAGCCCGCTGATTTGCATCGACGTTGGTTCTTCTTCGGCGACTATGATGGAGAGCGGCGGAGTCGGTTGATTTTGATAGGCTCTTCTCATGTGCCTATCTCTTTTTCTGTGTGGTACTATTTGAACAAAAAAATGCTCGTTGACTTTTTTATGATTTCCTTCCAATGTTTTACATATTCATTGTTTCAAGTTTTATGTGGTATCTTGGTTCTTGTAACGGTGAAGAGATGAGAAGAGCTTTCATGAAGTTATACATTCTTTTGTAGTGCTTTTTTATTTTACTTGTAGTATAAGATCTTTGATTTTTGAGTTGATTAAAAATACCCATGCCAAACTGCCTGATGATGGTTGCACTAATTTCACACTGGTCAAGCAAAATTCATAACACCCTTTATCCCTTTCCATTGTGAGTTGCAACTGGATTTGAAACTAGTTTTTTTTAGAGTTGCAACTAGGGTTGCAACTGAGGATTAAAATGTAATTTTCTTGTTATATGATTTCTTCTTTCCATTAGTTACAACTGGATTTGCAACTGGTTTTCTCGACGAGCTGCAACTGAGGTTGCAATTGAGGATTATTTGATGATCCTATTTAAAATTGTTTTATTGTCTTTTCTTACTATGAGTTACAGCTAGATAAGTAACATGTTTTTTTGGCAAGTTGCAAATGTGGTGTATTTTGTGGTCCTTTATTACTATGAGTTGCAACTAGAGTTGCAATTAGCTTTTTCAGCGAGTTGCAACTGCCCTATGTTTTGTGATCCCTTCTTAATATGAGTTGCAATTAGACTTGCAATTTTCTTTCTTAGCGAGTTGCAACTAGGGTTGCAACTGAGGATTGAAATGTAATTTTCTTGTTTTATGATTTCTTCTTACTATCAGTTACAACTGGATTTGCAAGTGGGTTTTCGGCGAGTTGCAACTGAAGTTGCAATTGAGGATTGTTTGGTGATCATATTTACTATGAGTTATAACTAGACTTGAAACTAATTTTCTCATTGTAGGGTTGTAACTTAGAATTGTTTCGTGGTCTCTTATTACTATGAGTTATAGCTAGACATGCAATAGGTTTCCCGGCGAGTTGCAACTATGGTTTTTTTATGGTCCCTTATTACTATGAGTTGCAAATGGAGTTGCAATTGGATTTCGGCGAGTTGCAACCGCCCTATGTTTCGTGGTCCCTTCTTAATATGAGTTGCAACTAGACTTGCAATTGTCTTTCTTGGCGAGTTGCAACTAGGGTTGCAACTGATGATTGAAATGTAACTTCCTTTTTTATGATTTCTTCTTACTATCAGTTACAATTGGATTTGCAACTGGTTTTTTTGGCGAGTTGCAACTGAGGTTGCAATTGAGAATTATTTGGCGATCCTATTTACTATGAGTTATAACTGGACTTGCAATTGACTTTTTTAGTGAGTTGCAACTAGGGTTGCAACTTAGAATTATTTCGTGGTCTCTTATTACTTTGAGTTATAGCTAGACATGCAATAGGTTTCTCGGTGAGTTGCAACTATTGTTTATTTTGTGGTCCCTTATTACTATGAGTTGCAATTGTAGTTGTAATTGGCATTTTCGGCGAGTTGCAACTGCCCTATGTTTCATGGTCCCTTCTTTATATGAGTTGCAACTGAACTTACAATTGTATTTTTAGAGAGTTGCAAATAGGGTTGCAGCTGAGTATTGTTTTCGTGGTCCCTTCTTGCTTTGTCGTCCCTTTTTACTATGAGTTGTAACATTTTCTCGGGGATTTGCAACTAGGTTTGCAACTGAGGATTGTTTCGTGGTCCCTTATTTCTATGCATTGCAATTGTACTTGCATCTAGCTTTCTCGGGATATTTGCAACTGAGGATTGAAAAGTCATTTCCTTATTTCGTGGTCCCATCTTACTATGAGTTACAATTAGACTTGCAACTTGCATTTTGTCGAGAGTTACAACGTAGTTGCAACTAAGGATTCTTGCTTTGTCCCTTCTTATTTAGAGTTGCAATTGGATTTGAAGCTAACTTTTCTTGGGAGATGCAAGTGAGGATTAAAATGTCATACTCTAGGCTTTTGATATTTTCCACGGTTGTGTCGGTTAAGTCTCTACCCATTTGATCTATTTGATTAAGATTCGTGCGATGACTTGTTGTTTTGATTGTGTTGACTTTTGCCCCGGCGTGCAACTATGATTTGTCAATTGCAAATGAGATTTTTCGTTTACAAGTGGTTTTTTATGATGCAAGTTGCGAATGTGCAAGATGGTTGCAATTACTCCCTTTGTCTTGAATTAGACGTCACTGATTTGTCTAGATTCACATATATGTAATACTAAAATACGTCTAAATACATGTGTGTCTGGACAAATCATTGATAAGTAATTCAAGAAAAAAAGAAGTATTTTTTCTACTAGTTTAGTTGAGAATTAGCAAACATTTCTTGATTTCTCTAAAGTTGAACGACGGAGGCGTTACTTATAAAACATGTACTTCCTCCGTCCCAAAAATAAGTGATCGAAATTTGTCTAGATTCAGATATATCTATACGGTAAAACACATTTAGGTGTATATAAATATAGATAAATTGAAATTAGTTATTATGAGACAGAGGGAGTACTACGAACGGAACAAACTGAAATAGCAAGCAAAGGAATTAACTGCTACCATCTCTCATGCATAGTAGTATTAAACGCTGCCACAACTCTGCCTAGGAGCTTGTGTTGGCCGGCCGAGCGGGTGTGCATGTGACACTCTAAAAGAATATAAGTAGCAGGTCGCGTGCGAGAGCGGGTATTAGCGGGTCACGACTCACGAGATAGTGCAATAGCTACCTCGATGCGTATATGACGTCACCTGACTGAGAATTAACAGCTGAGCGTTAGGCACACCCTTTTTTGTTCGAATTTTTTTTAAATTTTTGAGACTACGTTGGGTTGGTCCTAGAAAAAAAAGTAGTTAAGCAAAACGAGTAATGCGAAAGAGTGGGAAAGACCTAAACCGTGAGATTTGGATCATTTGAAGGAGCTCGTCCGAAAAGATGAAGGCGCGCGCGAGGCTGTTGGGCTTTTACGCACGCCTGGCTTGCTCGGCTCGAGGTATCGTGCACGCAGTAACAGCGCCAGCGTGCCGTGCGCGCATGAGTGCGGTGCAACGTGTCTCAGCGCCGAAGGAAGCACGAGCCACGTACTGTATCAGCCATCTTTCTAATCATCGGGGCGGAGAATCCGATACCTACCGGACAGCGACGCCACGGCATGGCGACCCACCCATGACCCATCGATGGAACCGATGCCCCCATCAGCCGGACATCAGCTCTCATTAATAATGAACACCTTCTGAGTAGGAGCGATCGATCGGGACTGAAAAGGCATACTACGTATGAAGGGAGTACGGGACAAGTGATTCTCGCTCGCGGTGGCCTACCTTTTTACCGGCCATTTTGGCCCCTTCCTTCGTAGCCGCCTTTCCCTTTGTTTTTTGTTAGGTCGGTTTGTGCTGTGGTCTCAGCATTCGTATTATACTTGCTTGTGACTCTTGATGCTTGTTGTGTTGGACGGTTGCTTTATTTATAAAACGAGGCGAAAGCCTATTTCGAGAGGTTCCATCCAATCTTGAAGCGCAGTAGAAGCACCCCCCATCGGGCCTCTTAATTTGGTCCCTCCTTCGTCAGAGTAAGAGTACGCGTAGTAGAGATAGTCAGAAAAAAAAACCGATTTGTAGAGGAACATTGCAATAATCTTCCGCTTCTAGAGATACTACTGCTCCTGACGTGCATACTAATTTAGAGTAGAGAACCAAACAGGAGCAGCATGATTCGTCAGTCAGGCACGAGTTGTCGGCCTGCACCGACGACTGCCGCGTACGTACATGATTGCCGTACGTCGTCTGGATGATTGGACCGCAAGCACAAACATCTCGATCCAGAGCGTTTTTTTTTTAACACCGAAAATCAGCCTAGTCGTGTTCACAGAAATTCAGGCTAATTTTGGTCCGGACTTTTAAGGCCATTCCCAGCATCCCACAAACATCTCCATTAGTCTACCTACCAAGGACGTCGATCCAGAGCGCTTTTTTAAACACCGAAAATCGGGCCTAGTCGCAAACCCAGTTTCGTCTAGATTTAGGCCAATTTTGGTCTGGACTTTCAAGACTATTCCCAGCATTCCGGAAATGCCCTGAAAACGCTGGATGAAGCGAATTCGGCGAAAAAAACGAGACATCGAGTGGACCCGCTCAATCATCGACAAAAGCCGAGTCATCGTCATCTTTCCGCCTCGGAACCCCGCGAAGGACCGCCGGACAACAAATGTGCTGCTTCGGCCACGCGTCGCCGGAATGCCGCGCCACCGCCGCCTCCTTGGCTCTCGCGATGGACCGACGGGCAATAACTTCCTTCCGTTTCTTCCCCGCTCACTTCCCGCTTTGCCGCCACCTTCGGCATATAAAACTGCACTCACGGAACCCTTCACACTCTCTCACAACTCCCCAGCTCTCCCAACTCCGATGAACCCCACACTCCGGGGAACTCACCACACTCCCCCCACTTCCCATGGCCGAGCGCTTTCCCGGCGACCCCGCGGCGGCGAACGGCTTCGGCCACTGCACGCTCCAGCCATGGGAGGCGCGCATGTTGTACGACGCCGGCTACATGGCGCCACCCGACTTTTGCCTTCCCCCCGGCTAGAAGCTCAGCACCGGCGGGATACCGATTACGCCGGTGCCCAGGGACGAATAAATCATCGAGGAGATCCAGGCAGCCATCGCCGGCATGGAAGACCCGGATCTCGCCGAGGATCCGGGCAATCTGCTCTATTGGGAGCGGTTTTTCGCGGACCGGCGGCTCTAGGAGCTCGCCCGCCACGAGGGGCCATCGGGGTCAACGCCGAAGCGGAACAATGCGGCGTCGCGCCGCCGTTGGTGGAGCGCTCCTGGAAGAACTCTCATCGCCGTGCTGGAGCACATCCACGCCGGCAACACTCCCCGCCTCGGCTTCCCCCGCAACGCGACGCCGGTGTCAAGGGCGAGGGCCCATCCTCTGGCCAACTGGTTTCCGAGGAGGATGGTCAGCCTCTCCTCCTCCATAGCCTCGGCGTCCTGCTCCTCCGGGTCCATGCCGGCTACGTCGCCACCTCTGCGGCCGATCAAGCGCGAGCCGGTGACGCCGGTTCGCTCGCCGCCGAGGACAAGGGCGTGCGGCATCGTCATCAACGAGTCACGCGCCCTCACCACCCACTGGGCGTCTCCAGCTTTGCCAGCCGAAGCCAGAGCCGGCCGATTGGGCGGTGCCCGTCAACGAGGACGCCTTCACCATGAAGATGGCGATGGAGCAGTCCCCGCGGGAGTCGGCGCCGTAGCCGCCGGTGGAGCCGTCCTCACCTGGTCTAGGGCGGACTGGGAGGAGGACTTGAGCAAAGGCGGTGTCGAAGTCCGCGAGGCCGATGAACGGCAGGACTCAGGAAAGATGAATAATCTAAACAAAGAAGAGCACAAAACTTGTTTTAAACTTTCCAGGACCAAACATGATTTTCCCTAAGGCTATTCTTAGCAGAGAAGTTAGTAAAACTGATTCTCCTAAAAATCCTATTAAAACTCGTTTCCTAAAAACTGATTGCTAATCTCCGTTATCCAAACAACCACTACCTAAATCATTGTGGGAATTCAGTAAATGGTTACACGACTTTATAAATGACAATGGACCTGTTTAGTTAAAGAAAACATTGAATTGTCATATTTCCAGATATTAGTATTAGTATTTAATATATACATAACTAATATCTTAACTATGTATTTTAGATGAAGCAATAACGGGAAACGAAAAAAACATACCGGCCGCTTGCAAATCGTAGGACCAAACCCTGTCCCACCATATTTTCTTGCATGATCATTACTGTCTTGCATATACCTCTTGAACAAAAACGACAATGACTTCTCTACAGGTGAACATAAGTTGAAAGAATCTGCATAAGGAAAATGTAACAACACCCATTAATTTTGAGATACTCTCTGACTATTCTTCTTTTATCCAACAATATTTCAAAACATGCCATAGCCCTCCAAATTTTGGAGATCTGTTACCGGTAAAGTGAAGGTCTTCGGTGTCAATGACACCTCTTCTTTTTTGGAAATGGATGACACCTCTTCTTATCCTAAGGGCATACACTACAGTGACGTTCTAAGAACAATAAATTGAGATCAAACAAAGACATGTTGTATATCCACATGTTTTTGCAAGACTATACTGAACTTATGAACACCACACCTATAGTTTGCTGCCAATTCAAGAATCCACTTGTGAAGGATGCCACGAATCTAGGTACTTCTGCCTCACACACACACGTTGCAATTCCAAAAACTGGAAGGGGTCAAGAAGCATGTTCTGGAGGTAGTCAAGGACAATGAGCATGTGTCGACATATCGCCTTAGCCAATGGAAATGGAATCCCAAGATAGCCTATGTACTTCATCAGGTTGAGCAAGTTATCACCAAGAAACTCAAGCACCACGCACACATGGCTCCCCTTAAGCCCAAGTGGTTGAAGTGGTCAAGAACCTTGACAACACACCAGGAGTCATCAGGGTCACCATCTGTTATTTGCCTCAGGATCCTGATCTCATCTCTGTTTAGTGTTGTGCGTTTTTCTGCACCATCAGGGCCACATACCTATGAACATAGAAAACAAAATTGAGAAAGAAAAAAAAGAACCGAACATGGGCAGCCTGAACCTCTCAGCGACAATGGTAAAAACTCAGAATACCATTCCCTAACTGGGTCCAACACATAAATATAAGAATTAACATTCAAAACAGTTCAAATAATAACACAAACTGACAAGTCCCTGGAGACAACTCAGGCGGACAAGGGAGGCAGGTGACGGCGATGGTGACTGACCGGTGTGGACGAGGCCGGCGAAAGGAGAGGGACAGGAGGACGGAGCATAGCACTAGCGCCTGCACGAGCATCCTCCCCATGGCGCCCGCGCGCTGCTGATGATCTGTAGCTCAGATCACTATAGAGCTTCGTTGGAAGACCCCAAAAGGAAGGTATGATAAGCACACCAGCAAGTTTTCCCTCAGTAAGAAACCAAGGTTATCGAACCAGTAGGAGGAAGAAAACGACTCAAAGGTATTGCTAGCAACTTAGAAACCTGCACAACACAAACTCAAGACTTTGCCCCAACAAACAGTGAGGTTGTCAATCTCACCGATTTGCTGAAAACAAAGGATTAACTGTATGGTGTGGAAGGTAAGGTGGCTTGCAGTAAGTAAACATGAACAGTGGAAGATATATCAATGGTAAAGATTGGATCGGGGTCCATAGTTCACTAGAGATGTTCTACTTAAGATAAACAACATAATATGCTGGGTAAACAAATTACAGCGGGGCAATTGCAGGACAGAGCAAGGCATAACAATGCAATACTAAACATTCATGATCCTATTAGATTTGATTGGGCAATACAATAATATACATAGACCGTCATCCAAATGCATCTATGACTAGTAATTCACCTTCAGGTTATCATCTGAACCCCCTCCAGTATTAAGTTGCAAGCAACGGATAACTGTTTTAAGCAAAGTGTGTAAGGTAAAGAATCTACTTGTTCCATGAACAAGAGATCGTTGTTTTCTTCGTAGTGGCAACAACACATCTACAACCTTAGAGATTTCTGTCACTTCTCCAGATTAAATAGAGGCATGAACCCACTATCGAGCATAAATACTCCCTCTTGGAGTCACTAGCATCTACTTGGCCAAAATAGCTACTAGAAACAGAGAGTATGCAAGATCTCAAACAACACAGACATGATAGAATCAATAAGATAGAATCATTAACCAATCTGACATAGTAATCTCAATATCCATCGGATCCCCACAAACGCAACATGCATGATTACAAATAGATGATCTTGATCATGAACAGAGCTCACAAGATCTAAACATGGTAGCACAAAGGAATAGAAACAACCATCTAGCTACTACATGGACCCATGGTCCAAGGTGGAACTACTCATGCTTCATACCGGAGGCTGGCATGGTGATAAAGAAGGCCTCCGGGATGATCTCTCCCCTCCGGCAGGGTGCCGGGAAGAGCTTCAGATCACCCCGATCTAGAGACGATGGTGACGGCGGCTACAAACTATTTCGTGGAAGATTGATCGGGTAGCTAGGGTTTAGGTATGGGGGGATTCTTATAGGGGAAGAGGGAGGCCGAGGGGGGTGCCCGAGGAGGTTGCACCCCCAGGCGTGGGCCAGGCCTGGCAGCGTGGCCAGGGGGTGTGGCCCCCTCGAGGCCCTTCTCCGTCTCGTCTTCTGGATCCGTATTTCCCACGGTAAAATATTGACTTTGTCTTTTGTCCCGTCCAATTTCGAGAATATTCATTTTCTGACTTTTCTAAAACCAAAAACAGAAGAAAACATGCAACTAGCACTGTGGCATCTTGTTAATAGGTTAGTCCTAAAAAATATATAAAAATAAGTATGAAACATCAAAAATTATAGATATGTTTGCGACGTATCAGCTGCCGCTACTGTCATTAAAGTCGAGCTCCTCGGGTCTGTCCGCGGCGACGCCATCAGGGGTCCCAGGGGACGCGATACCTAGTCGTGGAAATTCGTGACGGTGCTGCTGACGGCGCTGATGACGAGAGGAAGCTCTTGGAGACCACGAGGCTCTAGGGCGTTGACGGCGACGTTCCCAAAGGATGGGGAATGATGGGTGGAGGTAGGAGCATGAGGGGTCATCGGCAAGGGTGGAGGCGATTCCGAGAATCATTGTCGTGTGAGCGGTGATGCTCGTGCGGTGGAGGCTGGCAGGGGCGGTGAAGATGGGGAGGATGCGGCGGCGCTGCGCTCAACCTAGGTTTTGGGAGCAATGTTTTTCTGTTTAGCGGCAGACTGGTTCGAGAGATGCGTGATAGCCCAATTGTGGCCACGTATGCCGTTTCCTAACGATCGTGAGAGGTCGAAGAAGGGACAAAGGCGAGTGACGTATCTGCGACCATGGAACACGAGATCTTTTTTAGATAGTAGAAATAGTGCCGTGCTCTCTACGTTTGAAATAAATATCGTGGTTCTAATTCAAATCTCTCATATGCTGTGATTGGTGAGCGATAGGCCACGCGTTTCTGAACGACTTTCTAATTCAACGGCCTTGTTACGTGACCACTCTTGCTGAAATTCAAACCAGAATCTGGAAGATAAGTTAATTGTAAGGTGAAATTGACGTCTAGAATTTTGACGTGCCGTGTGAGTGTGGCTAAGCACGACCATACTTATTACTGTTAATCGGTCATCAATGATGTAATAGTAAAAGTCTTAAACACATCCATCCATCCATCCAGGTGTGTGGTCGTAGCCTAGTCCACATAAAAGCAAGACGAAAAATCTGCAGATCCGTTCACAAAAAAAATAAAATTCTGCGGATCCTTGTAGCATATCCTTTTGAACATATAAAACAGCAGGGAAACGTATGTAGCTATACCATTTCAAAGCAGCTAAAAGACACTTCCTTTAAGCTCCGCTGTCGTGTCTGCACTGAAACCACTGAACTACTCTGTTTGATTTTACTCTAGTTAAGATAACAAAATTGGAAAGAGCTGACAAACTTCCCTCAATTAAAGATAAAAAGGAAAGACTAGTCACAATAGGGTATTATAGGTAGTACCATGTATTCTATGCATGTGAAAATCTGATGTGTCATCACAATTAATAATAAAAAGATATAGTAATAATATAATAGGTATAAAGTATCATACACTAGTATAATGTATCTACGAGGTATAGTGGAAATTATATATAGTACTTCCTTCGATTCATATTAAGTGTTGTTCAATTGGATATATCTATATCAATTCAGTAATAATTAATATGGATCCGGGGAAGTAGAGAAAAAAAAGAAAACAAGAGTAGCATGCATCGGTGAGGTAAGATTGCCATTGTGTGGATGAATGATTGGACCGCAAGCTTACCGATAAAAAGTTTCACCTAATTGAAACACTCACTAATCCAAATTCTTATAGTTTTTCCAATTCTACATGATTTAAGAGGACACGCTGCTACACTCGTGCGTTCTTTTGGGTATGGTGTTTTGATGATCCCATGAATCTAAGAGACCCTAATATGATTGGAGAGCAGTTGTCCAAAAATTAGAAACTAGAACTAGATATTTGTATCGTAAATTTAATGCAAGATTTTGACATGTTCCGCAGCCGTTGTTTAATTCCGGAAGTATACTTGGTAAGAGTTGATCAGTGAGGTAACTAAAAGTACTCGTCCATGTGCGTGGTCGTAGCTCAGTCCACATAAAAGCAAGGTGAAAAATCTTCAGATTCTTGTAAGCATATCCTTTCACATTTTTATTATGTACACAAAAACAAAGCGACCAACACTCCGACACTGCCTAGCCGGACCCATCCTTCTCTGTCCCTACCAATCAGCCCGACATAATCGAGCACGTGTGGGCCTCTGCACTCTGAAAGTTGCCGAGCACCGCAACAATGACACCTGGCCCCCACATCGGCACCAAACTGGGACCCACCAGTCAGTCAAGTCCGCGCAACAGCCTAACCACCCCTCCTGGCCCCCACGGGTGGTACAAGAGCGAAGCATCCCGCACGCTAAACCAAAGGCGAAGTCCACTTGAATTAAAAAAGGGGATTTAACTAAACCACTCGACCAACACCAACCCTCGCCGCCGACGCCGACGACCCTGACCGACTCCGGCGCCATGGTCGCCGGAGCGCGCCGCGGGGGGCGGCGCCACCTGCTCGTGGGGGCGCTCCTCCTGGCCCTGGTAGTCTCGGGCCACTGCCTGGACGCGCACCACAACAACCGCGGCCTGAAGCGGCGCCGACGGAAGCACGAGATCCACTCCCCCGTCAAGACCGTGGTGGTGGTGGTCATGGAGAACCGGAGCTTCGACCACATCCTGGGATGGCTCCGCGCCGGCAGGCCCGACATCGACGGCCTCACGGGCGCCGAGTCCAACCGCCTCAACCTCTCCGACCCGGCCTCCCCCGAGATCTTCGTCACCGACAAGGCCGGCTACGTCGACTCCGACCCCGGCCACGGCTTCGAGGACATCCGCGAGCAGATCTTCGGCTCCGCGGACACCTCCGCTTCGCCGGCGCCCATGTCCGGCTTCGCCCAGAACGCGCGCGGCATGGGCCTCGGCATGCCGCAGAACGTCATGAGCGGGTTCGCGCCGGACTCCGTCCCCGTCTACGCCGCGCTCGCCG
Source organism: Avena insularis (assembly GCA_023614405.1). Lineage (NCBI taxonomy): Eukaryota > Viridiplantae > Streptophyta > Magnoliopsida > Poales > Poaceae > Avena > Avena insularis. Next base: position 348,118,845 of record CM042691.1, read on the forward strand.
ACGAGTTCGCCGTCTTCGACCGCTGGTTCGCATCCGTGCCCACCTCCACGCAGCCCAACCGCCTCTTCGTCCACTCCGCCACCTCCCACGGCCTCACCTTCAACGCCCGCAAGGACCTCATCAACGGCTTCCCGCAGAAGACTATCTTCGACAGCCTCGAGGAGAACGGCCTCTCCTTTGGCATCTACTACCAGAACATCCCGGCCACGCTCTTCTACCAGAGCTTGCGTCGCCTCAAGCACCTCGTCAAGTTCCACCAGTACAGCCTCAAGTTCAAGCACGACGCCGCAAGGGGCAAGCTGCCGAATTACGTCGTCATTGAGCAGAGGTACTTCGATTGCAAGGAGTTCCCGGCCAACGATGACCACCCGTCGCATGATGTCGCCAGGGGACAGAGGTTTGTCAAGGAGGTATATGAGACGCTGCGAGCCAGCCCGCAGTGGAACGAGATGGCTCTGATCATCACCTATGATGAGCATGGAGGGTTCTATGATCATGTCCCCACACCAGTAGAAGGAGTGCCCCAGCCTGATGGGATTGTTGGCCCTGACCCTTACTACTTCAAGTTTGAGCGCCTTGGGGTGCGCGTGCCCAGTTTCCTTATCTCGCCGTGGGTTGAGAAGGGCACTGGTGAGTACTTGTCATGTTTGAATTCATGCCCTTCTGATTTTGTTGCCCTTTGCCTTTGAACTTTCATGTCTCTTAAGTAAATTTAATTGGTCAACACTAGCAATTGGAAGGAACTAGCATGCAAAGATTAGCCTGAGCTTAATTTTTATAGCAATAGGAAGACTAACTCAAAGATGAAAGATGTTAGTACGAGTTTTTGTTGCATAGGAAGACTAATTCAGTTTGTTGTTCATCTAATTTTGCCCCTTTGCCTTTGAATTTTCATGTCTGTAAGTAAATTTAATTGGTCAACACTAGCAATTGGACTGAACTAACATGCGAAGATTATCCTGAGCTTTATTTTGATACGAATAGGAAGACTAAATCAAAGATGAAAGATGTTAGTATGAGTTTTTCGTTCATCTAGCATCGAAGCATTTGTTTGGTGTAGAATCATATGTAGTTGTTTTTGTTCCCATCACTGATGATCCGAGGGCTCTGCTTTTTCTCGATGTTTGTTGGGCAAGTAGAAATGTTGCATTTGAATAGCTCTGGATTTGTAGTACTCATCTTACTGATGATGCATGCTGCAATTACTCTCTTGCATGCCTGGCAAGTGGCAATCCATGTGGACATGTAGTTGAACAAGTAGCCATTCTTACAGGCTTTATCATCAGGAGGTGGGCTTGCTTGCTGTTTCATTCTAATGCCATCTTTACTTCCTGTTTGCCCTTTTATTAACGGAAATTCTATTCTCAGACCGGTCGGCAAGTTTCAAAACCTGGCAGGAGGTGTGGACGCGTGCTGTCACCAGCTTTAGAATCGTATCAAAAATTTAAAATGTCTTATAGATCAAACCGTTTGTCCGATTTAAGATCCGTTTTCACCGTTGAACTAGTCGCGACGAGATCTTCAAAACTAGATCCCATGTTGATATGTTTTGACGAAATTTTTTTCGGACCAAAAAGTTATTCACCCTAAACACATGAGTTATCCATGTCATAATATATAAGTTATCAACCCATTAACACATAAGTTACCCGCCATATAGACATGTTGGATAGATGTGTTCTCACATACGTAGTGAGCAAGTTTAATTGAAATGCTGTAACTAGTTATCAGGATACCGACACTTCACTGTCATTAATGCGTTAGCGTCGACGAGCGATTACGGCTCCATACCCTAACACCATTCGAGGCTTCGTCACCCGTACTCTATGGTAGCGGTTACAAACGACGAAGTCGAGCCGCTAGATTACTGGTTGCGTGATCGGTGAGCATAAGACCCCATTTATTTATATCGTATGCAAAATAAGGTTAGATTTAGTTCTTTTAAAAAATATGTTTAATGTTTGATGCGGTAGCCTTTTGAGGTTGAGTACTTTGTACGCTGTGAGAGCGGCGATGGGCGATGATGCCAAGCCGTTAGAATAACTTTTTATATTCTATCCATGGGTAAATTTTTATAGTGATGGATAACTTACATATTATTTGGTGGATAACTTACATGCTAAAGCCTGGATAACTGTCGTGTTACTGATGGATAACTTGTGGGTAAACAAAAAAGTTACACATCCTGAACATGTGATCCGTGTGTAAATTTTGTAGTGATTGATAACTTACATGTTATTGGGTGGATAACTTATATGCTGAAGCATGGATAACTTGCATGTTACGGGTGGATAACTTTTGGTCCAAAAAAAAAGTTGTTAGAACATATCAACATGGGATCTAGTTTCGAAGATCTCATCACGACTAGCCTAACAATGAAAACGGATCTTAATTCGGACAAACGGATTAACCTAGAAAACTTTTAAAATTTGAATTGAGCTAGTCTTGTCCTTTAATGCTTAGCAAGCCACCGTGGGGTGCGTGAGTGCATGCAATTGCTGGCCGAGACGTCCGCCAGATTTTAGCTTTTTCAGACCGGTTCTTACGTAGCAACATCCTTTATTAAGTAGGCAAAACTTGGAACTTGGAACTTGAAACTACGCGGCTAGGGAATTAGTTTGTAACCACACAAATCTTTCCTTTTCGTGTTTCCCTCCATATGTTGATATCTCAATATTAATTAACTATCTTGCTTTGAATTTGTGCAGTGATCCATGAACCAAATGGCCCGTTGCCAAACTCGCAGTATGAACATTCATCCATTCCCGCAACAGTGAAGAAGCTATTTAATTTACATTCCAACTTCCTGACAAAGAGGGATGCATGGGCTGGGACCTTTGAGAACTACTTGAAGATTAGAAAGACACCAAGGACTGATTGCCCAGGTGAGTTGTTTTTTAGTTCAGCATGTTACTACACTAATATGCTTGAGTTGTGAGGTTTCACATACAGAAGAAACGTTGAGATGTTGTAACATTTTCAGTACTTGCGGCCTATAATGCTTAGTCTTATCCATGTCGCTGTCTAGATGTTACAACATGTCCAGTTCTTAGATTTTATAATGCTAACTGTAGCTTGTGTGACTGACTCTATCGCTTATATATTCTTTTTACTCAAACAGAGAAACTCCCAGAGGTCACAAAGTCTCTGCGGCCGTTCGGTGCTAACGAAGACAAGTCTCTCTCAGAGTTTCAAGTGGAGTTGATTCAACTTGCCTCTCAGATTAACGGTGACCATGTGCTCAACACTTACCCAGACATTGGCAAGACAATGACTGTAGTGGAGGCAAACCGCTACGCAGAGGATGCTGTCGCGCGATTCCTGGAGGCCGGCAGGATCGCCCTTAGAGCTGGCGCAAACGAATCTGCTCTGGTGACGATGAGGCCCGCACTCACCAGCAGAGCAGCAATGTCCTCCGGTTTAACATCTGAACTCTGATGGATGATTGTTCATGATTGGCACTACATACAGCTGCAACATGTGGTTGGATCGCATATTGGATAGAGATCTTAAACATGGCTTTTGTACATAGACACCATGATACTTCGTATCTGAAGCTTGCTTCAGCGGATCGTCATGGTCACGCTGTGATATCAGCTCAGGAGTATCGCCCAACATACCAGATGCATGCCAAACGCCCCTCCTGGATAAGCTGTAGCTGGTATTTGTAATCGATTGTTGGGAAATTGTACCTATTCAGCTCGCTACTGTGAACTGCACCTGGTATTGTACGAACTATATATTGTGTGAATGATTGGCGTGTTACCTAGAACTTGATCTGTTATTTCTGTTGTGCTTTTAAAGCATTTGACCTATACTTTATCTTAATTTCCATATCAGTCATGCATTGTGATATACAGTTCCGAATATATGGTTTTAGTACTCCCTCCGACCCATATTAGTTGACTTCAATTTGGATGTATCTATCACAAAAACATGTCTAGATACATCCAAATTTGGAGTACCTTTTTTTTTCTATTCCAATAGCTTCAGTTGCCGCTGAATACATGAATGCTGAATCTTGGCTAATATGCCACATGTAACCAATGGGTCCACGGCCCAAATTTGATTTAGAATTAACGTGAAAAGGCTGGCTATGTTCAGGAACAACCAAGTTTCAGAAATTTTGAAATGGAGAAAACTGGAGCACGTCAGCTGCACAGAACTGCTGTTACACTTTTGCTGGCTATGTTGCTCATCAGCCAGAAAGACATAACAGAACATCTGCATCTCAAAACAAATAAGAGTGTTGCTTGGATACTCTTACTGAAGATCCAATGTTTGCTTCTAGTTTCCTCATGTCTTAGAAAATCAAGCATTTTCGCGTTGCCATTCAAGCGACCAAGTCATGATTGACAGCTCCTTGCAATCTCAATTCATCTTGTTGATGAGGTCCACAAGATGACCCAAATGCTGCTCTTCCACTCCCGCTGTTCAACCTCGTTCGAATAAAACTGGTTTTTTCCCATGCAAACATTCTGGAGCGATGCTCTGATATACTGCTTGAGAAACAAAAAATCAAATCAAAGTACCTGATCTGTCTGTACTAGTTGTGCAGGCAGCTCTCTGACTCGTCTGCTGGCGTTCGTTCTTTCAGAAGAAAGGAGAGAGTAAACAAAGTTTGTCATCTAAAGGAAACTTGGTATAATCTGATAGCAGGACACAGTAGAGTGTTGTAGTAAGATGCCAAGATTGTAATTCAGATCTGAGAGATGGAGATGGACTTCCCCATGTTTCTGTGAGTTAGAAATGAAAGTACATCTACATGTGTGTATCTACCGGGAGTAAACACTGTTCGTCATCTAAAGGCAACTAGGTTTATCTCCATGTGTAAGGACAACAAATATGGTTTATATAAATACTAGAAATCAGGGGAGGGCCCCTTATCTAAAAAAAAGCATTTGGGCTTTGAAACAGGGGAAGACGAGTTCCCATGACAATACTACGCTGGAAGCAGGTAAAGGAGCATCTGAGTTTAAGAGCATCTCTAACGGCGCCCGTAAAAGCGTAGGAACTGAAAAATTCTCGGATTTACGGTTTACGGGCTGGGGCCTGCGAGCTAACGGAGCCTGTAAACGGACCAGCCCGTAACTCTTTTTCTCATGCGTCCGAACTCGGTTCATCCGCGTCCCTACTAATACCGCTCGCTGCTACGAGTTTGGGTCCAAACCCGAACAGCTCCGCCGCAAAAACCCTAGTCGCACCTGCCGCCACCGCATTCCCTTTCCAACTCCGGGGAGAGATTCTGGCGCCTCCAAGGCCGGATCCACGAAGATGGCGACCGTAGGGCGTAGCTGCGGCCTCAGCGATGGTTGCATGGGCGGTGGCGGAGGCGGGGGAGGTGGGAGGCACCCGCCGTCGGGCTCGCCGGTACCGTGCGGTGAAGAGGCCTGTAAGAAGCTTGTGCGGAGCATCGGCGCCAAGTGGCGTGCTGCGCGGCGGTGGACAAACATTGGGCTCCTTCCCCTGCCATCGCTCGCCGCCTACGTCGACTTCCCGATAACGCCGCTTCGCCCGACGACCCGGCGTGGCGAAGTTCGCCTCCATCCGCTGTGCCGCCTCTTTTGGGCGCACGATGATGACGAGGAGCACGATGCGCTTGTCGATGTCATCCGCCTCTTCGAGGCCGTGTTGCAGGAGGAGCTCCGCCGCGAGCGCGAGGAGATGGAGACCGCCATTTCCGCGGTGGAGGCGGGCGAGCGCGTGGAGAGGGAGTCCGCCATCGTTGCGGCGGAAGCGGCCGAGCGCGGACGCAGCCGGCGGATCCGGGGGCCGTGACCTCGACCCCGACCTCATGGACGTGGACGTCATCGTCCTTGACGACTAGGCGGCGGCGCCACGGCCACCGCGCGCTAGTAAGCTCCATTTTTGGTCCGCTTAGGTAGCGCCGCCGCACATCTGCCTCCTGAAGATTTCGTCCACTAACTATTTGCGTTTTTTTCTTTGTAATTTTGATTTGCAACAGCTATGTATGTACTGATCAAATCCCCTAGTATGAATTGCGGCCTAAATTTCCTGAGAGTTTTTGAATTTTAAATTTACGGTTCATCAGTTCGGTTACTGATCTGCGCCGCATGTTTACGAACTAAAAAAAATGCAAGTTCAATGGCCTGAACTCGCGTTATTCAGTTCACAAATCTGCGATAAGTGTTAGAGATGCTCTAAGATGTCCTAACAATCTTGAACACAACGTCCAAATAATATTTACTAGTAATTACTACACATCCTTTTTGGTTACTGAACCTGTCAAAGCAGTTTTGACACAACTCATCAATAGGAAACAAGCGACTATGTAAGAAGTGCAAATGTTCTCTTGAAAACAAAAAAACTTATACGAGTACATTGCAGCAGAAATCACCGAAAACTCTAGTAGATTTTTTTTTGGGTTAACTCAGAGCATATCTAACAAATCGTTACCACAACCGTTTCTTGGCATGAACAGATTTCTGCCTCGAAACATTCAGGTTGGAACGCCCAAGAGTTGAGAATGACAAACAAAAATTCACGCCTTTTTTTTAATCAAAAGGGCTCCAAACAGGGGAACCCCGGTTTCATTATCAAAACGAAACCAAGTCAAGATACAGAGTACACAAACGACGCAGATAAAGGAAAGCAGCTGAGACTGTCTCAGAAACAGGTACCAAAATAAAAACTGCTAGCACTAGGCGATCACAACGATCTCGACAAAACTGAAACCCTAACTGGATGCAGAATCGTCAAGTCTTGCGGTGCAAAGGAAGAGGTGAACACTCTCGGCATTACTCCCCTGTTTTACACGATCGTAACCCTAAAACCAGCCATTTCTACAAGATTACAAGCTAACGACCAGAAAATCATTGGTTTCTTAACCAACGCTGGCTATTATACAACGCAATATATTTTCTAGTCTGAATTAGTCGGAGAGAATAAAATTCACGATATGATTTGTTAGGAATAAGCAACTTGTATTTCTCAGGGGCCAAAGACCACAATATATAATATATGTACATGTGAAAATATGCAGGAAAACCCCCTAACAAGTGGGGACATATAATATACAAATATATATCTAACACCACCCCCTCAAACTCATGGTGGCTCCACAACACTGAGTTTGGAGAGAAAAAAAGTATGCTGCGCAATAGTCTGTGCCTTCGTAAAAAAATCCGCCAACTGTAACTCTGAAGGCACATACTGAAGTGCAACAACCTGAACCTGCACCTGAGCATGTGTATAGAAAGTATCAACACCAATATGCTTGGTAAGCTCATGCTTAACCGGATCACATGCAATACTAATAGCACCTGTATTATCAGACAAAATCAGAGTGAGTGTGGTAATAGAGACCCCAAAATCCATAAGCAACCACCGTAACCAGGTCACCTCAACAGTCAACAAGGTCATAGCTCGCAACTCAGCCTCAACACTCGAACGAGAAACCGCTATCTGTTTCTTCGTCTTCCAAGCAATGAGCGAACCACCAAGAAACACACAGTAAGCAAAAAGTGAACAACGATCCGTAGGATCACTCGCCCATGTAGCATCCGAATAGCACTGGAGTTGGAGGAAGCTGGAACGAGGAAAGAAAAGGCGACGAGTGATCGTGCCACAAAGATAACGAAGAACACAGAGAAGATGACTATAGTGAACAGTGGTAGGAGCAGAAACAAACTGACTCAGAATATGAACATGATAAGATATGTGAGGACGACTGACAACAAGATAAACAAGACTCCTAACAAGATGACGATAACGCGTCGGATCAGGAAGATGATCATCATCAGTAGGACGAAGCTTGACAATAAGCTCCATAGGGGTCTCAACAGTGCGCTCATCCCCAAGAGCTGCACGAGCAAAAAGATCCTGAATATACTTTTCCTGGGAGATGAAAAAGCCATTAGAAGTGGATGAAACCTCAATCCAAAGAAAGTATCGAAGAGGACCAAGATCAGTCATAAGAAATTGATCACGAAAACGAGCCTTAACAAAGACGATATATTCAGAATCATCACCAGTAATGATCATATCATCAACATAGAGAAGAAGAAGAGTGCGTCCACGAGGAGAAGTGTGAACAAACAGCGCTGGATCATGAGCACTAGGGTAGAAACCAGCAGTAGTCACTACAGAGGCAAATCGCTCAAACCAGGCACGAGGGGCCTGTTTGAGGCCATAAAGAGAACGCCGAAGACGACAAACCATCCGGGAACAGAATACCCAGGAGGAGGCTGCATATAGACCTCCTCACTCAACTCGCCATTGAGGAATGCGTTCTGAACATCAAGCTGAGACACATACCAGTGACGAACAGAAGCAACATCAAGAAGAATATGCACAATGGTCATATGAGCCACAGGAGCAAAGGTCTCATCATAGTCACGACCGTGCTCCTGCTGAAAACCACGAGCCACAAGACGCGTTTTATAGCGCTCAAGAGATCCATCAGAGCGGGTCTTAATTTTATAGACCCACTTACACGTGATAGGACGAACACCGGGAGGGGGAGAAACAAGATCCCAGGTGCCAGTGCGCTCAAGCGCAGCAATCTCCTCGGCCATGGCCAGCTGCCATTCAGGATGATGCTCAGCATCCCGATAAGAAATCGGCTCGGAGACAACAGAAAGACCATACTGACTAGGAGAGTAACGGTTGGGGGAACGACGCTGACGAATAGGAGGAGTAGAGGGAAGCTCATCAGAGGAAGACGACCCATGAGACGACAATGAATAAGAAGGAATAGCAGAGGAAGGCTCCGGAGAACGAGGAGAACTAGGGAAACTAGACGGAACAGAGGAGGATGGAGTCGAAGAAGAGACATCAGGGAGAGTGGGTCCTGAAGAAGACACAATAGGAGCAGAAGGAGGTGTGTCAGGAAAAAGAAGAAAATAGATATCTTCCACCGGGTAGGTACCAGCGGTGGGACGAGGATAGAAAGGACGCGTCTCATCAAAAGTAACATCGTGAGAGATACGCATCCGACGACCAACAGGGTCCCAACAACGATAGCCCTTATGCTCATCACTGTATCCAAGGAAGACACACTCAACAGACCGAGCGGTCAGTTTGGTGCATTCGCGAGGGGCAAGGAGAACATAGCAAACACAACCAAACAAGCGAAGCATGGAGTAGTCTGGAGAATGACTAGATAGGCGCTCAAGAGGGATACCACCCTGCAGAGCGGCAGAAGGCTGAATATTGATGAGGTAAGCCAACGTAGCGATAGCCTCAGCCCAGAAATGCGGTGAAAGGGAAGAAGCAATCATCATGGCACGAGTGGTCTCAAGAAGATGGCGGTGTTTACGCTCAGCAACACCATTCTAGGCATGTGCGCCGGGACAGGAGAACTGAGCAAGGGTACCTTGCTCAGCAAGAACACCTCGCAACATCTAGGAGATATACTCACCAGCGGAATCAGCACGAAACACACGAATGGGTGTAGAATATTGAGTACGGACCATGGCCGCAAAACGCTGATATATGGAGAGCACTTCACTGCGAGAGCGCATAAAATACAACCAAGTGTACCGAGAAAAATCATCTATGAATAAAATATAGTAGCGATGGCCCCCTTTCGAAGCGAAAGGAGCCAGACCCCAAACATCGGAATGAACTAAATCAAAAGGTCGCTGAGATACAGACGCACTAGTAGGATAGGGAAGTTTAATCTATTTGCCCAACCTACAGCCCTGACAATGTAAAGACCCATCTCCTGAGACAAACCTCAGAAGACCAAGATGAACTAATGACGACAGGCGAGAGTCACAAAGGTGACCAAGACGATGATGCCACTGCTGAAAAGAGCTGGTAGCAGAGGCAACGACAGGAGAAGAACTAGCAGCGGAAGGAACACGAAGCCAGTCTAACTCCCAAAGTCCTGAAGAGTCACGACTGCGAGGGACAGCTCCAACCAGGGCCTGTGTGCGATGGTCCTGGACAACACAAGAATCAGCATCAAGAATGACGCGACAATCGAAGTCAGTAAGCTGGCTAGCAGAGAACAGATTCATCTTAAGATGAGGAATATGAGAAATATCAGGGACATAAAAAGAAGTAGAAAGGGTGCCCCTACTAGAAACAGGAAGAGAGGTACCATCGGCCGTGAGAACACGGACATGAGAAGTGAGAGAACGAATAGCGGACAGAAAAGAAGACTCAGAGGTCATATGAAAAGAAGCTCCAGAATCCAGATACCACGGGGACGTACCTGGCTGTGTGGAAGGTGGTGGTTGCAAGAAGGTTCAAGAATCCATGTAACCAGCAGTGCCCGTCGAAGAAGAGCCTGTAGCAGCAAGCAAACCGCGAAGACTCCTGATAATGTCCTGATCAGAGAGAGCAACTGCTGAAGATCTGGAAGGAGCCGACTGCCCACGAGCCTGGTGCTGCTGACGTAAACTGGGATTCCGTGTATAACAGGTGGCCCAAGTGTGGCCATCTCGCTCTGATAAGTGCACGTGTGAAGAGAACCACGGCGACCCTGACCACGAGCCTGCTGGTGCTGATGCTGACTCTAACCACGAGACTGGCCGGCCGACCACGACTGGAGGAGTGGGTAGTATCGGCGGCGGCACAGGGGACCGCGACTGAGTCGAGGGAGCAGACGGCAGAGGAGGACCACGAGTAGCAAGCACAGACGAAACCTCCAGAAGACCAGCACCACGGAGACGAGTCTCCTCAGCCCGAAGCTCAGACAACACCTCAGAGAGCGGAACATGACCACGAGCATTCAACTGAGCACGGCGGGGCTCGAACTCCTTGCGGAGCCGAGACAGAAACTCATAGATGCGGTGGAACTCCAAATCCGACGCACAATCTGGCAGCACGGGCATGTGCCACAAACAGCAATACAGAGAGAATCAAGCTGACGCCAGATAGCAGCACTCTGAGTATAGAACTCATCAATAATGGAATCACCCTGCTGAAGAGCATGCTCCTGGCGGACCACAGACAGATAAAGAGCATCCCTAGACGGCTGATAGCGCTGACGGAGATGTGCCCAGTGAGCAACAACAATAGTAAGACTCATGAACTCAGCGGCAAACTGAGGCAGAATACTGGAGGTGAGAACAACAACAACACGAGCATCCTCATCTACCCACTGAGTGTAGGCCGTCAGAACGAGGCGATAGGTCTCGAGATCAGCAGAGTACTGTTTGAACTTCAGCTCATATGCCGCAACAGCAGTATCATCGGCACTCTGAGCAGCATCTTTGGCCGCCTGAGAAGCATCAGCGCCAAGAACGATCGGCGGCGGCGGAAGAGGAGCCAGAGGAGCAGTGGGGCACGGCGGACAGGAGACCTCGTCAGAGAGCACACCCCATAAACGGAGACCGCGCATGTGAACACGCATAAAGGCAGCGAAATCAGGATAATTCGCGCCATCAAAGATCACCGGGCAGCGAGGAATCGCAACTGACATGGTTATACCCTACGGGTACCCGATGTTAGCATACCTGGTCCAGCCTGACGGAAGGCCCACTCGACGACCTAACAGGGTCCATGACGCCTATGACGGTTCGGCTGCTATGAATCCCATATGGACACGGACTCCCAAGCGCACAAGACAAGGAAAGCTCAAGACTAGAGTTTAAATACAACTTGTAACCTACTCGTATTGGCACCCGAGACCTAGCCTCCCCCTATATAAAGGCTAGGAGGGGCCAACGAGGAGGGCACCCTCCAATAGACTAGACCACAACAGATCTACAGATCCGACACCTCATACTTTCGCATACACACCTCCACGCCAGATTGCATCTGCGCACCCCTGTAACCGTCGGTTCCGCCGTAATCAAGAGCAGACAAGCAGGAGTAGGGTTTTCCCTCCGAGGGCCTGAACCTGGGTAAACCTCGTGTGTCCCGTGTTGCTTGATTGCTAACCGCTCCGCGATCTCCAGCATCCCCATCTTCTCCAAAACCCAAGTCCATAACAATGGGCATTGACGAGATCAAACCTCGTCAATTGGCGCCGTCTGTGGGAATCGGGGACGCTAATTGTGCGATCGTGACGGTCCCATCACCTGCGATCTACGATTTGTCGGCTTCCGGCGAGAAGATCCGCTTCAGCTCGCTCATCATCAACGACAGTCGGATCACATCCGGTTGATTCTTCCATGTAGGCATGGTCGGCTTCTTCATCAACAAATCTACGTCTCATTTTCACGGCAAGCACGTGGCCAACCTGCCATCAGGCGTCTTCTGTAGTCACGGACTGTTCTCATGGAGAACGAGTGTTGCGGTTACAACAGAGATAGATCGGAATTGGTGGATTGTTTTCTTGACAGCATCTATCAATCACGTCATGGCAGGAGATAAATTATCCAAGGAAGACTTCCAGATTAGTACATGCTTGCATCAACCAGCGTTGGCCAAGTCCATACAAATCTGTGCATGTGGATCGATCCAATAAATGCTCAATTGAAAGGAAAAATCAAAAGCGTTTGGTTCAAGTCCCAAGGGAAAGCCATCACATGAAGAAAAAAGGGATCAAATCCTGATCGCGCGTGCACCACAAGGAAATAATCAGGGACTCGATGAAAGTTAAGTCCGAACGTACAACCAACGACATGGTAATCAAGCTCAATCTGGCGGGCTGTTTGCGTGTGATACAGTACGATTAATCAGGATGTTCATGTGACGCGTCGACACCAGATGACAAAAATCCGATGATCATTGTTGCGTCAACTCTGATTGGTATCGCATTAAATACGTCCGTTCGTCGTAGAACTCTGTTCGCAGTATCGACTACTTCCATTGCGTCGACGCCGGCCTCCACATCGACTTAGGCAACCCGCTATAATCTTCGACTCCGGCGACCCGTTGCGGCCTTCGGCTCCTGCGACTCGGGGGCTCTGTCGACTTCGCCGTGATACCCACTTCCGCCATTGGCTACAACAACCTGCTACGATCTTCGGTTGCAGCAAACTGCTGCCACCATCGACCTCAGCGACTCGCTGCTGCGTTGAATCCGGTCCACCGCATCAGCTCTCGGACGCCGCCTCGACCACTACAACTCCACGCTCGGGGGCTGTGCCGACACCTCCGAGTGACCTTCCACAATCTTTGGATGCGGTGACCCGCCGCGGTCTTCGACAAGCAGCGACCCGATATGATCTTCGGCTCCAACGACTCGGTGCTCGCGAGCTCCCTTCGCTCCGGCGACCAGCCGTGGCCTTCGGCTCTAGCAACCCGCTGCGGTCCTTGACATCGGCGACCCGCTGCGGCCTTCGGCTGTGATGACCCGCTGCATCTTTCGGATGCGGCGACCCGACGCGACCTTCGATTGCCGCAACTAGCCGCATCGGCTTCAGCGACCACGACTCGGGGGCTCCCTCGACATCGGCAACCCAATGCGGCTTTCGGCTGCGATGACCTGATACATCCTTCGGATGTGGCGACCCGGTGCGGTCTTCGATCGCGACAATCTTCGGATGTTGAGCTCGCTACCATCATCAACTTTGGAAACCCGTCGCCGCTATGATTGTGGTTCGCCGCGTCGACCACATCCGCGTGTGGCCCGCTACCGCGTCGACTCCGTCCACGACAACTACTAACAAAGCTAAGTTTCCCTCTACTTAGAGCTGATTTTCTTTTTAACTCGCACTCGAAACACTCGGGGGCTGCGCCCTCTTCAAGTAACCTAATGTGCCATCGGCTCCACGCACTCGAGCACCTCGAATGCGATAGCCCAAGTAGCTGATTCTGCCTGATCGTCGAATCCTTAAACTCCGAGTGCCTCGGGAAGGTACTGAGACTAAGGGTAATCAAGCTAACGAAAAGGTCTAGCATACAGTGCAAAAACGTCGACTCGATCGGCACCAGAATCTTGCTATACAAGCCGAAAGGCAAATATTCCTTACAAGATGCAAGTACTTCCCAATTCTCCATGTTTTCTGCAGCTTACAAGGATGTCAAATGCACCGAGCTATTCTATCGGGTCCTCCAACGGAGTCGACCAGCGCCAGTCACGTCAACAGACGCCAAGACCCAAGTCGAAGCATTCCTCGTATGACCACATCAATCATCGACAAAAGCGGCGTTGGCCGCGCGCCCGACAGAAGAAACGACGTCGACTTCATCCGCAACGTCGAGTCCTTCCGGCTAAAATGCTGCATCACTCCGCTACGTTGACTCCTGGCTCCTTATTCGTGAGACGCTGACTCGATGCACTTCCGGGTCAGTGGTTTCTCCTCGCATGAGTCTCCACTCGAGTCTGCGACTCGACTAGACACTCGGGGGGCTACTCCTATCAGGAGCGCTGGTCGCGTACCCGATGTACTTCCGGGTCAGCAGTACGCCCGTGATATTGTCGACTGCGTCTACAAGATATAAGACTCGAGTCTCTGTCTGAGTCTATGACTCCGCCAGACACTCGGGGGATACTCAAAACTGGAGCGCTGGTCGCGCACACAAAAGATCTTCGAGTGGCACGCTTCGATTCCTCACTCGAATCAACGATTCGACTAAGGACTCGGGGGCTACTCCCATAGGGAGCGGTGGTCGCGCACTCAAAAAAAAATGAAGGCATTCAGGACATCTGCAAGGTCATCGGAAGAACTTTCGGATCGCCATTTCACGTAACCGATGACTATAAGTCTCTGCTTGAGTCTACGACTCGAACAGACACTCGGGGGCTACTCCCATAGGGAGCGCTGGTCGCGCACCCTATAGTCCATTGTGTTGACTACGTCCATAATGCTGACTCCTTTACAACAACCGAACAAATTCAGCTGAACTGATGAACTTCCGGGTGAAGTGCTTCGCACTTGACATAACCTTCGACTCCGAGATCCAGATGCAATGCTCAATACAACTGAGTCTCCACTCAAAAATTGTTCGGATGAAAGCACTCGAAAGATTTAAGAGTCTCCACCCGAATCTACGTTTCGGATGGACACTCGGGGGATACTGACATGGTTATACCCTACGGGTACCCGATGTTAGCATACCTGGTCCAGCCTAACGGAAGGCCCACTCGACGACCTACCAGGGTCCATGACGCCTATGACGGTTCGGCTGCTATGAATCCCATATGGACACGGACTTCCAGGCGCACAAGACAAGGAAAGCTCAAGACTAGAGTTTGAATACAACTTGTAACCTACTCGTATTGGCACCCGAGACCTAGCCTCCCCATATATAAAGGCTAGGAGGGGCCAACGAGGAGGGCACCCTCCAATAGACTAGACCATAACAGATCTACAGATCCGGCACCTCATAGTTTCGCATACACACCTCCACGCCAGATTGCATCTCAAGACCCTCAGAACCCGGTTCCGCCGTAATCAAGAGCATACAAGCAGGAGTAGGGTTTTCCCTCCGGGGGCATGAACCTGGGTAAACCTCGTGTCCCGTGTTGCTTGTTTGCTAACCGTTCCGCAATCTCTAGCATCCCCATCTTCTCCAAAACCCAAGTCCATAACAATGGGCATTGACAAGATCAAACCTCGTCAGCAACATAGTCCGATGCAGAAGACATCTCTCTCTCTCATTTTTTTTTCAACTTTCGATCTCAGATACGATCTGAGCAGCAGCCCGATGGATCACTCGATCCCGATCGAGGCACAGAGGCCAGCGGGAGGCACGACGACGGGAGGCCGGCTGGGGAATACCGACGGCGGAGGAAGACCGGCGGCTATGCGGCGGATCTGAGGCGGGGCGCGGCCGACTGCGGCCCTGTCCGGCGGCGGCCGCTGCAGATGCGGGCGGCGGCGGCTGGGGATAGAGGCTAGGCGGGCAGCGGCAGCCCAAGACGGAGGAGGAGCGGCGGCGGCGACGACGACGGCAAGCCGGCGATAGCGAGGGTGGCAGCGCGCTGAGATAGAAGCGGCCACGATAGAGGAGGAGAACATGGCGGTGACGTGGCGGCAGCGGCGGCAAGCCGGCGACGACAGGGACGGTGGCGGCAGCCAAAAAAAAAGATGGAGGTTAGAAGCACGAGTTGCGCGTGCGGGAGAGAAAAACCCTAAGCCCTAATACCATGTTAGGAATAAACAACTTGTAATCCTCAGAGCCAAAGGCCACAATATATAGTACATGTCCAGGTGAAAATATGCAGAAAAACCCCTAACAGGTGGGGACATACAATTTTTTTTTGAAAAAGAGCATATATTAATATCACAAGGACATCAATTACACCCAGCCTCTGCAACAACGCATGCCCTAGCGGCTCTACGGATGCACACAACTCAGAAAAAAGAAAGAGAAATTATAAAAAAGAAAAGTCCCGCTACATAGAACTAATCCTCAAAGAAACGACAGTGACACCATCAGAACAACACCAGTAGTCCTCTACTCCAATAACAACGCCTTCAAGAAGGAAACAGTGCCCAAGCGCCGTCGTTGCCCGACCAAAGGCCATAGGTTTTCACCCTGGAGAAATTTCTTACTCACAAAACAATGTCTTCAACAAGATCATTGCCAGGCACAACCAGCTAAGGCCAGACCTTAGATTTTTACCCTGCAAGATAAGACTGGAAACTCTCCTGTGTTGTCTTCCTGCACCAACAGTCGATGCAACGAGTCTCAGATCACGCAGCCAGATCTCCGTCACCACAAGAACAAAAATCACCATCGCTACCCTCAAATTTCCGTTTTCCTTACATTCTCCGCATCTGACATCACCATGGCTCAAAGCATGGCACTTGGTGGAAACAAACAACAGAGCTTCGCACCGCTCCCGTTGAAACCAATCGGCCAGAAAAACAAGGTGCGTACGACCGAATAACTTCTGATCCAGCAATCTCCACGCATGATACGCCCATGGGAGTTCGCCGGCGGAGCCTTCCGGGACCCGCCTATCCAGACCAGATCAAAGAGGGAAGACATCAAGCAGATCTTTGTCTTCATGCGAAAGAAATCAAAGGACCACCACCTTTATTAGATCTGCCACAGCGATCCCCACACCGCCGGCCGATTTCCGGAGGACGGATCGAGCAGGCAAAAGGAAGAGAGCCAAACCGGAAACCACCGCAGCAGCGCCGGAGCCGCCGCCCAGCAAGATCCCAGCGCCACGCCTTGTCCGCTGCCTACCACGGCGCCTCCTCCGAGGGCCGACCTGGCCTAGATGGCCCCAGATCTAGCCCACGCGGCGCACCCGCAGACGGTCGTCGTCGCAGCGAGGCCCCCCCTACACCACCCGTACCGCCTCCGCCGAGCCACCATGCGCCACCCACGACCTCCAGAGCAGGCCGCGCCGTCGCCCCGACCCGCCATCACGCCTCCACGGCAGCCCCCCCTCTCCAACCTTCGGCGGCGAGGGCGCCCGCCGCCACCGCGAGAGGGACCTGCGGCAGCGGCGGCGGCTAGGGTTGCCCCGAGTCGCCGGGTCAGGGTTCTCTGTTAGTGCCCTCACATGCGCAGACGAGGACATACAATATACAAATATATATCTAACATGATTCATCCATAATTGAATTTCCATGATTTGAAATGTTTGACATACATACACTTGTGCGTCTACAAGAATTTGATCTATAGCGTAATTTGGGGCAGCAGCTAATTACAATTACACGCCTCCATGCAAGATCTGACGAGTCCAAGAACGATCTAGCTAGCTAGGCATCAATCTCTTGTTACTCTCTACCAACTCAACTCCCGAGTCATCGCTTGAATCTCTTCTTCCGATCCCTGGTAATCTGTATCTGCTGCCAGTTTCAACAACTCGTCGAGATCAACGTCCTCTCCCTGCGTGTCCGTTGTGCCTAGAACTCTGATGAGGACGGAAAGAAGCTTTCTTGCGCCGCGCATGGCTGCAACTGCATCGTCCCCGTCTCGCCTCCCGGCCGCACATGCGTCGTTGTCCCATAGAAGCACGCCGCCGCGCCATAGTGCCCGGATTCGCCGGAGCCTTCCATGAAAACGTGCCCGATGTTCTCTTGGTCCGTTGTGCGGTAAAGCTCCGAGGACGGCAAGAAGCTTTCTCGCGCGCATGTCTGCAGCAACTGCATCGTGTCGCCTCCGGGCACATACGCCGCCGCGCCGTAGTTCTTGGATTCGCCGGAGCCTTCGATGAAGCCATGCCGTGCGCTTGGTGTCGGAGCGTCGAGGTGGTCGCCGGGCGCCTTCCTTTTCTTGGACTTGCCGGAGTCGGACAGGGATGACGAAGTGGTGGTGGATGACGACGCGGTCGACTTGTTGCCCTTGCGCGGTAAATCTTGCAGAGAACGCGATCACCACCTCCCTCTTGCGGCGGGACCTCGTACTCCGTCATCAGCCATCCGAGACGCTCGACCCTTTCCCCCGATGCGGACTTCCTCATGTACGTGAAGCTTCTCACGATACCGCCGAGTTTGCTACCCTTGACGGCGAACCCACTACGGGAAAATTGGGCGCTGCCGTGCACTTAGGATTTGCCGTGCGTCGATGCACGGCAAAGACCTCTTTGCCGTGCGACCCCACCACGGCAAAGAAACACTGCACGGCGGCACCCTAGACGATACACGGCATCCGACAACCTCACGGCAAAGCTCAGCCTAGACACACGGCAAAGAATAAATTCACGGCAAAGCCTAAAAATAGCTCACGGCAAAGAAATCACACGGCACACTGCCTTTGTTGGGCCCACCATACAACGCAGTTCACGGCCTGGATTGACAGCAGGCCTTTGCCGTGTGTCTCACCGTCAGACACAGCAAAGTTTTGAATTGCAAATTTCTATTTCTGCGCGAAATATTCTCGCTATTTATTTTGTTCAACGCGCGAAACATTCGCGCCATTTATTTTATTCAAAGCGCAAAATATTTCCGCGAGTTTTGTCCAACGAGCGAGGGTCTTTGCCGTGTACTCTACACGACAAAGGTGTCTTTGCCGTGCACCATACACGACAAAGGTGTCTTTGCCGTGCACCTTCCACGGCAAAGACCTGTTTATTGCCATTTCCATCCCTTCTTTGCCTTTGTTTTCTTTTAGCGCATATTTTATCTCAAATATAACCCATATTGCATCTATGGACACTTTAATTATATGGTTTGGTCGGATTTCGGAGCTCCAGCGGTTGTCTCCCATCGAAACCCTAGTGTCTTCGGGGCAACCGGGGATCTACCCCTAGCTCTCTCTTCATACGAGGGTTGTGCAATGTGATTTTTTGTTTGTTTAGGCCATATCTACATAGAATACCAAGGTTGGGCCCAATATTCCACTGATTTCCCCCCGTAGGACCCGTAGAGGGAGTTTCCAACGACACGTCCACCACTTCTCTAAGTATTATCGCATGCGGGGGTCATTCTCCATCGAAAACAACCATGTGCGGGCCCCGGGAAGGTCTACCCCCTAGATTTCTCCGCACGAGGTTCCACCAATGTACTTTTTTGTTGGTAAAGGTTTGTTTAGGACATAGATACAAGGAAAACCAACTTTGGTACCCTGTGGCATATTCTAGCCCCCGGTATACCCGCAGCGGGACATTCCCCCTATAGGTCGAGGAATCTACTAAGTGTTATCACCTAAATGTGAAGAACCTCATACCGGGGAGATATGTCTTGCATATATGGCACTTCTACAACACTTTTACATGTATCCTAGGTCTACATGCATGTTCCCTAGCACCACATGATAGTTTGGGTGGGTTCCGGGGGGCTCCGAGGGTCATTCTCCATCGAAAATAGCCATCTACGAGCCCCGGGGAGGTCTACCCCTAGCTTTCTCCGCACGAGGTTCCACCAATGTACTTTTTTGTTGGTTAAGGTTTTTTTAGGACATAGATACAAGGAAAACCAACTTTGGTACCCTGTGGCACATTCTAGCCCTCGGTATACCCGCAGCGGGACATTTCCCCTATAGGTCGAGGAATCTACTAAGTATTATCGCCTGAATGTGAAGAACCTCACACCGGGGAGATATGTCTTGCATATATGGCACTTCTACAACACTCTTACATGTATCCTAGGTCTACATGCATGTTTCCTAGCACCACATGATAGTTTGGGTGGGTTCCCGGGGCTCCGAGGGTCATTCTCCATCGAAAACAGCCATCTACGAGCCCCGGGAAGGTCTACCCCTAGCTTTCTCCGCACGAGGTTCCACCAATGTACTTTTTTGTTGGTTAAGGTTTGTTTAGGACATAGATACAAGGAAAACCAACTTTGGTACCCTGTGGCACATTCTAGCCCTCGGTATACCCGCAGCGGGACATTTCCCCTATAGGTCGAGGAATCTACTAAGTATTATCGCCTGAATGTGAAGAACCTCACACCGGGGAGATATGTCTTGCATATATGGGACTTATACAACACTTTTACATGTATCCTAGGTCTGCATGCATGTTTCCTAGCACTACATGAAAGTTTGGGTGGGCTCCGGGGGTCATTCTCCATCGAAAACACCCGCTTATGCCCCGGAAGGTCTACCCCTAGCTTTCTCCACACGAGGTTCCACCAATGTACTCTTTTGTTGGTTAAGATTTGTTTAGTCCATAGATACAAGTAAAACCAACTTTGGTACCCTGTGGCACATTCTAGGCCCCGGTATACCCGTAGCGGGACATTTCCCCTATAGGTCAAGGAATCTACTAAGTATTATCGCCTGAATGTGAAGAACCTCACACCGGGGAGATATGTCTTGCATATATGGGACTTATACAACACTTTTACATGTATCCTAGGTCTGCATGCATGTTTCCTAGCACTACATGAAAGTTTGGGTGGGCTCCGGGGGTCATTCTCCATCGAAAACACCCGTCTGCGGGCCCTGGGAAGGTCTACCCCCTAGCTTTCTCCACACGAGGTTCCACCAATGTACTTTTTTGTTGGTTAAGGTTTGTTTAGTCCATAGATACAAGGAAAACCAACTTTGGTACCCTATGGCGCATTCTAGGCCCCGGTATACCCGCAGTGGGACATTTCCCCCTATAAATCGAGGAATCTACTAAGTGTTATCGCCTGAATGTGAAGAACCTCACACCAGGGAGATATGTCTTGCATATATGGGACTTCTACAACACTTTTACATGTATCCTAGGTCTACATGCATGTTTCCTAGCAACACATGAAAGTTTGGCTGGGTTCCCGGGGTTCTGGGGGTCATTCTCCATCGAAAACAGCTATGTGAGGGCCCCGGGAAGGTCTACCCCCTAGCTTTCTCCACACGAGGTTCCACCAATGTAATTTTTTGTTGGTTAAGGTTTGTTTAGGACATAGATACAAGGAAAACCAACTTTGGTACCCTGTGGCACATTCTAGCCGCCGGTATACCCGCAACGAGACATTTCCCCCTATAGGTCGAGGAATCTGCTAAGTGTTATCACCTGAATGTGAAGAACCTCACACCGGGGAGATATGTCTTGCATATATGGGACTTCTACAACACATTTACATGTATCCTAGGTCTACATGCATGTTTACTAGCACCACATGATAGTTTGGGTGGGTTCCCGGGGTTCCGGGGTCATTCTCCATCGAAATGCGACCATGTGAGGCCCCGGAAGGTCTACCCCTAGCTTTCTCCGCACGAGGTTCCACCAATGTACTTTTTTGTTGGTTAATGTTTGTTTAGGACATATATACAAGGAAAACCAACTTTGGTACCCTGTGGCACATTCTAGCCCCCGGTATACCCGCAACGGGACATTTCCCCCTATAGGTCGAGGAATCTGCTAAGTGTTATCACCTGAATGTGAAGAACCTCACACCGGGGAGATATGTCTTGCATATATGGGACTTCTACAACACATTTACATGTATCCTAGGTCTACATGCATGTTTACTAGCACCACATGATAGTTTGGGTGGGTTCCCGGGGTTCCGAGGTCATTTTCCATCGAAAACAACCATGTGCAGGCCCCGGGAAGGTCTACCCCTAGCTTTCTCCGCACGAGGTTTCACCAATGTACTTTTTTGTTGGTTAAGGTTTGTTTAGGACATAGATATAAGGAAAACCAACTTTGGTACCCTGTGGCACATTCTAGCCCCCGGTATACCCGCAGCAGGATATTCCCCCTATAGGTCGAGGAATCTACTAAGTGTTATCGACTGAATGTGAAGAACCTCACACCAGAGAGATGTGTCTTGCATATATGGGACTTCTACAACACTTTTACATGTATCCTAGATCTACATGCATGTTTTCTAGCACCGCACCACATGAAAGTTTTGGTGGGTTCCCGGGGTTCCGGGGTCATTCTCCATCAAAAACAGCCATGTGCGGATCCCGGGAAGGTCTACCCCCTAGCTTTCTCCGCACGAGGTTCCACCAATGTACTTTTTTGTTGGTTAAGGTTTGTTTAGGACATAGATACAAGGAAAACCAACTTTGGTACCCTGTGGCGCATTCTAGGCCCCAGTATATCCGTGAGGATCTACTAGCTATCTTACTACGAGGGTTGACTAATATTTTTGTTTATTTGTTAATGAAAAAATAGTTTATTATACTCCCTGCGACCCATATTATTTGACTTGGATTTGACTTAATCCGGATATAACATACATTTGAATCTGGACAAATCCAAGTCAACTACTTCTTCCGACCTATATTAGTTGACTTGGATTTGTCAAAATTTGGATAAACCTATATAATAAATAGTGTCTAGCTTTATCTAAATCTAGACAAATGCAAGTCAACTAATATGGTTTGGAGGGAGTAATATTAATAGAAATAAATAATTTAAAATTAAAAATTAAAACTGATTTTCCATGGATATACGTAAAGGTCAAAATTGTGTGCCGTGTGGTGTGCACGGCAAAGAATTGCCTTGTGGCGCTCACTTGTGGCTGCTCAGGCGAACACTTTAGTGCAGCCATGAAACGGCAAAAGAATTCTTTGGGGTAAAAAAAGCAAAACCTTATCCTCTCCTGACCAAACCGATCCACAGACGCGCCTTATTTCTCACGCCGCCCGCTCCGCTTGTATCCGTCACTTCCGCCTCCTCCGCTCCTTCGGCTCCGCCATCCAGGTTTGCTGGCTTCATTGGATGGCAAGCGATTTCCGCGGAGAGGCTTCATTAGGCTTGAGCCTCACCTCAAATTTTGCGAAAAAGTTATCAAATATATAGGCTCTAGTTAGTTAGCAATCAACTGGAGCTTCTCCTGGACTCCTGTTATTAGTACATGCGTTCACGATAGGTAGGAAAAAAAAGAAAAGGAAGCACAACTGAATTTGAGTGCACATTTCTCTCTGGACTCCTGTTATTAGTACATGCGTTCTTATTTTTCTTGTTTATTTTATATTTTCCATCATTGTCATAAGAATTTGAGTGCACAAAATCATATTGCTTTGTTTAAGTCATTATAGTTGAGTGATGTTTTATCTCGAGCCCACCCTCCAATTTCGTTCTAGAATCGACACTGTCCATGGCCACCACGATATGGCTTTGCTCTGCCTTGTCTCGCCGAGTGGATGTGTGCGGGAGGCGGCCGGAAGAATGGCCGCTTGTGGATGTGTGACAGCGCCGTCGATCCTAAGACCGTCTGGTCTATGAGAGAGATTAGGCGTGACAACTCAATCTCTTCGTCTTCCATACAGTCCCGCCCGACAGCGTCGTCTAGAGCCATCGATAAGATTCGGGTATTCACTTCTTCTTTGGTCATCCACATTTCATTCCATGTTTTCCATTTGTAATATCCATGACCTTCCAACGTAGGAGGACTTGGAGAACGAGAGGAGACAGAGGGAGCAGGCTCAGGCTATCATTGCTCAGCAGAGTCAGATGATGGCGTGGTTTGCCTGTAAGATGGCGACTCATGAGTCCCAGATAGCGGTAAGTTCTTGCTCATAGGACCTAAGACGAATTCTAGTTCCATACACCTTGCTCGCACATGCTTGATTTGTAGACGTTGCTGCCGAGTGGCGCCACTCTTCCTACGGTTGATCCACCTCCTTTTGACATCAACACATGGGTAAGTTGTCTTGTGTATTAGGTGCCAATCTCAAAATACCACATATGTAGTGCATATTGACTATGGCTCATATTTTCTATATTGTAGCTACATGCCTCAGGTGGATCCAACAATATGGAGTTTGGGCGACAACCGTCTCAGGAGGAGACCATGCAGACGTCTCCTACAGGGGGACAACGACCTGATAACCCGCTCCATCGCTCACTCTTTTAGGTTTGTACTCTCGTTCTAGTGACTAGTAGAATTTCACATCGTAGAATCACTCCCGACATAGGACATAGGACTTGTAGAAAATACGACTTGTCAAAATTGTGAAATTCTTACCATATGACTTGTAGAATCACTCCCAACATAGGACTTGTGTGAATCTCATGTCATTATTCTTGCTATATGAATTGTGATTATTCTTACCAAATGACTTGTCAAAATTTACTTGCTATGTTCTATCCTATGTCAAAATTTACTTGTGAATCACTTGTAGGATGTCCATGAAGGATGAACTTGTCGATCTCCGGTGATGTGTTGACATGTGGAGTTGTATTATGAAATTGTATGCACTTGTTATGCACTATTTGTGGTCATGGAGCTTGTGTATGATCTTATTTCTAGTGTTGGAGCTTGTATGTGACTATTATGGACATATTTGTGGTCATGGAGCTTATGTCACTATTATGGACATATTTGTGGTCATGGAACTTATGTCACTATTATGGATATATTTGTGGTCATGGATCTTCTATTTAACTATTATGAACATATTTGTGGTTATGGACCTTGTATTCGACTATTATGGACATATTTGTGGTTATGGAGCTTGTATGTGACTATTATAAACATATTTGTGGTTATGGAGCTTGTATGTGACTATTATGGACACACTTGTGGTCATTGAGCTTGTATGTGATTATTATGAACATATATGTGATCTATCTGTGGTCATGAGCATGTCTGTGATCTATCTGTGGTCATGAACATATCTGTTTATGGCTATATTTTATATTTGAATTGAAGAAATGAAATGAAAACAAACAAAAAAAAATCATTAGGCCTTTGCCATGTACAAACGCACGACAAAGAAGCTAATTGTCCTTTGCCGTGCATAAGCGCACGACAAAGATGCCACATGTCGCCATACTGTGCACCTGGAGTATTTGGGACAAATGGAGTCACTTTGCCGTGCAAGAACACACGGCAAATATTTCGCCCAAAGGCACACGACATAGAGACGCACGGCAAAGGCAGGCAGACTGGATGCTCAAGGTGGTATTTGCCGTGCCACACCACACGGCAAAGACTTTGCCATAAAACACACGGCAAAGGTAGAAACACGACAGAGTAAGAGCACACGGCAAATGTGAAATAACGGCAAAATATGTGCCGTGCGCGGTGCACGGCAAAGCTATGGTGGGGTCCATCGCTGGAAGCGCACGGCAAAGGTTCACGGGGCCGACCATCACGGCGTCGTCGGCGGTGGCGTCGTCAAGTACCTTTTGTGTGCCGTCCGGGGGTGGCAAGCACACAGCAAAGGATTTTCCGTGTATGGTGCACGTCAAAGAACTCTTTGCCGGCCTTATCTTTGCCGTGCGGTCTTTGCCGTGTAATTTCTCACGGCAAAGCCTTTGCCGTGCCTTTTTGGGCCTTTGCCGTGCATTATATGTTACACGGCAAAGAACAAATTTCCTGTAGTGACCTGTTCTCCCCGTGCCACGTCCCGCCGACCACCGTGCGTGCCTTCCTCCCTCCGGCGGTCTTGTGTCGCCACAGCTGCTGTCGGTGACAAGTACCACACCGGCTTGCCTCCTTGCCGGTGCAAAGGCGCGAGCTTCTCCACCAGGTGCTCGGGATCAGCGGAGTAGATGTCGACGTGGTGGACGAAGCCGTGAGTGCCAGGGACCGGGTTGCCGGCGAGCTCGCGGTGGAGGTACCTGTCGGTGAGCTCGTGGTCCAGTGGGCAGAAGGTCATGCCCGGAGCAAAGATGCAGGCAGCTGGCGTCGTCACCATCTTTCTTGATGGTCTCGCTTCTTGGCTAGGGTTTGTGCCGTCTTTGCACGTGCAAAACGATCGATCTCATGCCATGTGTACAAGTGCTGCTCATATGGACGTACGGCTGAAAACCCAGTGCCAAGTGATCAAGGCAGTTCGTTAGCGCGTATCGGTCTCGATCGTTTCTAAGACATATAATTATTGGACTTGTTCATTACTTGGACGAGAGTGGATGAAACGCAGCGAGTCGGACTCCGATCCATACTTGAGTGTTGTTGGCACGTCATAAGTACAATAATACTGCTACATACAGTCCTAATTTATCACTTTCGGGATTAGCTTCACCGTGAGTTCACGGATGAGGAACGACTCGAAGATAGTAACCGTCATGTGGGCTATATGAACTTTACTCGTACTCCATCCGACTCATATTAGTTGACTCGACTTTGCCTAGATACTGTTGAATCTAGACTAGATATTTAAGGTATGCATAGGTGTTTCTGGGCTGAAGCAGCCAACACAGCGTGTTACCTCATCAACAGGTCACCTTCTATTCCACTTGAGAAGAAAACTCTCATTGAGGTATGGTCAGGTTCACCTGCTGATTATTCACAACTATGGAATCCTGAAACTAAAAAGATTTTGCTAAGTAGAAATGTTGTTTTCTATGAGTCTGTTATGTATCATGATAACTTGCCATCAGATACCTCTCCTATTGCTGTTGGAGAGGAGGGAGTTAGTGTGCAGGTGGAGAACCTGCAGAAAACTGTTGATAATGATGCTATCGTTGAAGATACACATGAGGAAAATATTGATAATATTGTTGTTCAGCACTCACCTACTGTTTTGCAGCAGCCACATGGGTCCATTACTGCTAATAGACCGAGGCGTAACTGTGGTATTTGTCCTCGTTTAATTGAAGAGTGTAATCTTATTTATTATTCTTTGAGTTGTGCTGAACAGGTGGAGAACGATTCTGAACCTGCTACATATAATGAAGCCATTGCATTCGTTGACCGCGAGAAGTGGATTTCTGCTATGAAAGAAGAGATGCAGTCGCTTGAGAAAAATGGCACATGGGATGTTGTGCCCTTGCCCAAACAAAAAAAGGCGGTCCGCTGCAAGTGGATCTTCAAGAAAAAGGAAGGTCTGTCTCCCAAAGAGCCTTCAAGGTACAAGACAAGGTTAGTAGCAAAAGGGTTCAGCCAGATTCCAGGTATTGATTATAATGATGTGTTCTCCCCAGTTGTAAAGCATAGTTCTATTCGTACTTTCTTTAGTATTGTGGCTATGCGTGATCTTGAGCAGTTAGATGTCAAGACTGCATTTCTGCATGGAGAGCTTGATGAGGAAATATACATGGACCAACCAGAAGGGTTCATAGTACCTGGTAAAGAGGATTTTGTGTGCAAATTAAAGAAGTCTCTTTACGGCTTAAAGCAATCTCCAAGACAATGGTATAAAATGTTTGATTCATTTGTGATCTCACATGGTTTTGAGAGGTCTAAATATGATAGTTGTGTTTATATCAAGTTTGTTGATGGGTCACCTATATACTTGCTGCTATATGTTGGTGATATGTTAATTGCTGCCAAGGGCATGAAAGAAATCACTACTTTGAAGGCACACCTAAGTACTGAGTTTGAGATGAAGGATCTTGGTGCTGCTAAGAAGATCTTAGGTATGGAGATTACCCGAGATAGAAAATCTGGTTTGTTATTTCTTAGTCAGCAAAGTTACATTAAAAAAGTTCTTCATCATTTTAATATGGATGGTGCCAACTCAGTTAGTACTCCTATTGCTCCTCATTTTGAATTGTCAGTTTCTCAATGTCCTACTACTGATGAAGAGTTTGAGTACATGTCAAAGGTGCCATATTCTAGTGCTGTTGGTTCTTTGATGTATGCCATGGTTTGTTCTCATCCTGATTTATCATATGCTATGAGTTTGATAAGTGGATACATGTCTAATCCTGGTAAAGAACATTGGAAGGCTGTTCAGTGGGTTTTCAGGTACCTTCTTGGCACTTCCAATGCTTGTTTGAAGTTTGGCAGGACCGGTGAGGGACTCATTGGCTATGTGGATTCAGATTTTGCTGCCAATTTGGATAAGCGAAGATCCCTCACAGGTTATGTGTTCAATGTTGGTGGTTGTGCTGTTAGATGGAAGGCTACATTATAGGCTGTTGTTGCACAATCTACTACTAAGGCCGAATACATGGCTATTGCTGAAGCTTGCAAAGAATTTGTTTGGTTGAAAGGTTTGTTTGCTGAGCTTTGTGGAGATGATTATTGCATTACTTTGTTTTGTGACAGTCAAAGTGCCATATACCTTACAAAAGATCAGATGTTCCATGAGAGAACTAAGCACATTGATGTCAAATACCATTTTGTTAGAGACATTGTTGCTCAAGGTAAACTAAAGGTATGGAAGATCAGCACTCATGATAATCCTGCTGATATGATGACTAAACCTATTTCTGTTGCTAAGTTTGAGCTTTGCTCGAACTTAGTTGGTTTAACTGAGTAGCCCAAGTGGCTATTGGCGCCGAAAGTATTTGCTTTATTTGTTCAGGGAGATGGTTGTTGTTGATGCTACAAGGAGGAATTTGTCTCAAGGTGGAGTGCGGTGACCTAGCATACCACTGCATGTGTAGTACACTATAGTTGTTGACATGACATCCACAGAACACCGTTCCGTAAATATCACATCCCTCAGAGTGGTACAACAGAAACATTGTGGGTCCATATTACAAATACACACATTATTATTATTACAATACCGGAAGTTCAAGACTTCCTAAAGATTCAACTTACAAACCAAAATATAAAGTGTTTCAGCGGAATTTAAAAGTAGCAACTCCGACGAGGAGTTGAGCTCGGCAGCTTATTTTATAGAGTTCATGCTGCTCGGCTCCGTTGGTTACTACTAACTAGGGATACTTAGTTGGACTCGTTATCATCGACACCGTAGCGGATTTCGTAATCCACTCCTTCAACACCTTCGGACAGATCAGGTTCCTTGTAGAACACTTCTTCTTGACATTCGGCTGCATACATTGGCACGTCTTCGGGATCCTCAGAGTCTAAGCAAAGATCAAAGGAAAGAATGAGTAACAGCGTTACCCAACAAGTTCATTATATGCAAGGTGGGAAGTTTGATGCTCTAACTACCACCTCGGATTATAATTCCTTGGCACTATGCAATTTTTGTAAATCTTTCTTCAAAGATTGATTTTATTCTGAAAAAACTATGACAATCAGCCTTCACAGATTGACCAGAACTTTCATGGAGTTCCTTTCCTGCCGCGTTCGCAGCTCCTTCCCGGAACAGGGAGTAACAAGTTACAATCTTACACTTTGCAGAGGTGCGTTACTTTACCCATGAGAGATCAACTCCTTGTTGCACAACCGGGCGTACTTTCCCGTCCACAATTCCATGATATGGGGCCCAGTAGTTGGTCCAAGCCAATCACTGCCCCTTTCGCGACCTCGCATGCCTCCTTGGTGTACACCATGCCCACATAATGAATTACGGCAATGGTTTGTACAAACCGTTAGATGTCAGAACTATCGTGGGACGATGAGGGTTCCCACCCATATGATGCATATCCTCTACGAATTACCAATTAATATGCACACTACAAGGATAACCACGACACGCACATTCGGCTTCATGCGAGGAAGAAGATACGGTGACTTCTCATCCCATTCCAAATCTCATGGCTAACGCATAATAAACGGCGCTAGAATCACTGATGTCAGGGGTTATTAAGTCCCTACTTGATCATCATTGTTGCAAATAGAACCCTAAGTTCTATTGCTCCATTATATCATCACTTAGGATGATATCTATGATTTCTTTATTTGTGAAAATAATATTTTCTTTCTTTTATAGTATATATGATAACACACACTTTGATAAAGACTCTTCAAAGGACATGAGCAAGTGATGAACTTGCCTTGTGATGGCAAGGTAGTGAAGTCTGATGCTTGCACTGGACCTTGAGCTTCTATGTCTACAAAAACATCATTATTGCCCGATAAGGACAATATTTAAAGAAGCAAAATGATTATGCAAGTAATGTAATGCATCATTTAACTTGATATGCATTCTCTCCATTATTATAAAAAGTCTTTTTAATAATAAAGGATTTATAAATATTATTTTTAATATTTATACCATATATTGAATTATTTTATTTCCCTTTTATTTAACTTTTATGGATTTAATAATTCTTTTAGGAATTATCACTTAAATATCCAAAAATTGTCATGAAATATTTATTTAGTTTTTTCAAAAATACTACAATATTAATATATAATGAAAGTGATTTTTATTTATTTTTATCATCTTTCAATAATTTTGTAAAATTCCATAAGGAATATATAAATTACAAAATTCTTAATAAAATTTAAATATCTAAAATTTTACATCTTAATTTATTTGGATATTGTGGATTATTGTGAATCCAAAAATATTTTATTTAGAATTTTTGGACTTTTATTTTATTTTCTAGAATTTAATTAAATTCAGGGGTATTTTAGTCTTTTCCTATTTATTAAAACATGCCTTAAAGGTTTTTGGGCTAGCTTAATCTTATTGGGCCCTGGTGGCCCATTAGACATAGCCAAAATAGCCACCCCGAAGGGTCTGGCCCAACTCAGCCCACTCCCTCGCTGCCTCTCACCCTCGAGCTCACTCCTCTCCTCTTTTGTCCCCGACCCCGTGGTTGGTGATATCGCCGCCGCCGATTCCCGCCATCGTGGGGAGTTCTGGTCGCCGCTGTGGTGTAGGAGGAGGTTGTCGACTACGCCACTCCATCCTATCCAATTGGATTTGAGCATGGGGCTCTCCTACGACGGATCGATGCCGGGGCTGGCGTGGATCTTGGTGTTGCCGCTGCCGTCGTGCGTCGTGGTGATTCGCCTCACCTATAGGCGTGGTCATGGTCGCCGCCGTGGTGATGTATGGGTTGCAGCGCCCCTCATGGGGTGCTCCCCGTGCCGCCATGGTCGTCGACCACCTCTGCTTCCTCTTCTAGTCTTCAGCGAGGACCTTTGGTGAGTTCTGTTCCTCTCCCCTAGTGCTCTCTATGCTCGCTCATCCTATGCTAGATGTTGGCAGTGACCTCTCTGGTTACTGTCTTGTCCTGATTAAGATGATTTATTCCATTTAGGGTTCTTATCCTGTGGTTGATCATATACTGGATGAATTAGATCATGTGTGGATGGTTTGTAAGCATGCTAAATGGTTATTAGCCTGAGGCTTGTTGCTTGGGATGAACTATAATGGTTCTGGTGGCTTATTAGATGATTATCTGCTTAGATTTCATATGATTTAGATGACCTAGTTGCTCTGAAACTAATGCTTGGTAAAGTCAGTGGGTTTGATAACCTACCACTGCCATTTCTTGGTTAATGATAATGAGTATGGTGTGATAAAATCACTGTCTTAGTGCTATTGGCTTGAGAATTCATATGTGGTTTGAGATCACAATGATCTTAAACTGTGAAGATTTACATAGAAATGTCCTAATTATGGTTCCTGTATTGACAGGAAAATGATTGGTAGATTGATTGAATCTGTGATGATTGAATGTTTATACTGATTCATGTAGAATTGTTCTTGTGACACCATCTTGGTATGGCACACAAGATTGATTCTAATCCCTTGATTGGGTTGGTTTAAGCTTAAAACAAGCTTGGCTTTAAAAGATATATAGAAATGTTCTTTTCTAAAATCCCTAAGACCAATGATGTTGGTCTGAGGCTTAGGGGTTTAGGCCTTATCTAGTTGGTTCATATGGATAGTCCTGGTAGTGGTACCAACTATTGTTTCTTGAATCAAAGCTTGGATAAAAATGATAGTAAGCTTGATTATTATATGGATCCAAAATATTAGCTTCTAAGGTGCTACCTTTATCTTAGGGATGTGCCTAGAAATTCAATCTTAGCTATATTTGTGCTTGAATTGAAATATATAGCTTGACAACCAAATCAATGATGTTGTTCCGAGTTTTGGTTGGATCCTTGTACTTTGCTGTTTGCTTTTAGAGTTTAAAATCTCAATGATGGATTCACCCCACTTGGGTGCTTTCTGAGAGTTTGTTTCATAAAACAACACATGCTTCTGTCTAGATAATATGATTAGATCATGTGAGGATTTTATGATACTCACCACAAAAACTGATGATTATGGAGTTGGGTGGTGATGTTGATCTTGTTTTGCTGAGCTCCTGTGCTTGACCTTGAGCTAGCCTGCTCCTCCTAGCTCCTAGACTTGGTCTTATTGTCCACCTGATCCTTCCCCCTCCTTATGTCACCATCCTGGTGACGAGGTATTGGGCTTTGGTTGGTTTGGTTGCTGGCTGTTGTACTTGGTTTAGATGCTGGCTGTTCTTGTGTGTGAGCAGTGAAGAGATGCACTAGTGCCTCTCCATGGCTGTGCTGATGGTTTTGTGTGCTTGAGCTGTGCTGTGAAGCTGACAACACACCACATGCATTTAGGTGTGTGTCCTGCTTGTGTGCTTACTGTGCACTTGTGGATATGCTTTGGACTTGAGAGTTACTTTGATCTGATTAATTTTACCTGGCTGGTGAAACTTGCCCCTCCTTGCTGTCAATTTGACTCTTTGGCTTAAAATTTATGAAAGATAGATTCTTTCATATTGGTGAAACTTGCCCCTTTTATAAATTTCTCAATGATGAAACTTGTTCAGTGCATCTCACTGACATGTGTGAGAATAAAACTATTCTAACCCTAACCTCTATTATTGTTTTATTAGTGTTTGTCTTGCAGGTACAGATTTGAATATGAAGATTTTAGTTTAGGTTTTCTTTATAGGATAGTTAATGTAATCTTCTTTATTCTTTTGTAATTTTCATTTTATTATTGTGTAATCTTCATTTTATTCATCTATAATAAAGATTATATGATTATCAATAAAGAAATATTCTTATTCTTTATTTATTTGCTATAGTGAAGTTTGTGGATAATTTCAGTAAGTTACATTTTTGTAACTTATTTATGGAATGAAAATATGAAATAAGTTTTCATATTCTTAATTGTTTTCTTTGGATAAAGTTTGAGTTATAATATTTAATTCTTAATTAAATCAAGATTCAAACCTTATTCCTAATTCATTTGAAACACTCAAGTTTAAAATTCAAATTCATTTTCCAAAACACATAATTCCTCAAAGAACATATCAAAATCTATAGCAATCATCCTTTAAGACTAAACCTAATCTCAAAGTATAAAAGAAACCTTGATCACTTTAGGTTTTTATTTGGCGAAAATTTTACCCACATTTTCACTGATGAATGCATGCAACATTCCAAATTCCTAAATCTACCCTTCGTTAGTTCCTAAATGCTGGGATGTTACAGACTTCTCCCCTTAAATTAAACTTCGTCCCGAAATTTGTGGAGATGTACCTGAATAGTTCTGGATAGGCTTTTCTTAAATCCTCTTCTTTCTCCCACGTGGCTTCCCTTTCAGGGTGATGTTCCCACTATACCTTGCAATATTTGATTGCTCTGTTCCTCAATATTTTCTAGTTTTCTTCTAGAATCTTACAGGGATTTTCAATATAGGTTAAGTCTGCTTGTAATTCTATATCCTGGTGTGTGATTGCATCATCCGGAACTTTCAAACATTTACGAAGTTGTGACACATGGAAAACATTGTGCACTTGAGCTAATCTTGATGGTAACTCTAAAGCATAAGCTATAGTTTTGTTTTGACTAAATATCTTGAATG
Source organism: Avena insularis (assembly GCA_023614405.1). Classification (NCBI taxonomy): domain Eukaryota; kingdom Viridiplantae; phylum Streptophyta; class Magnoliopsida; order Poales; family Poaceae; genus Avena; species Avena insularis. Next base: position 348,152,397 of record CM042691.1, read on the forward strand.
GTCCGATGTATCTTGGACTCAATTTTCCTTTAACTCCGAACCTTTTCACCCCTTTCATTGGACTTACTTTCAAATAGACCATATCTCCCACTTCTGGATGCCATGATCTTCGACTTTGATCCGCATAACTTTTCCGCCTACTCTAGGATATTTTCAGTCTATCCCTGATCTTATCAATGATATCTTGTCTTTCCTTGATATAATCTGGCGCAAATTCTTTGCTGCTTCCAGGCTCATACCAACATATTGGTGATCTACACTTCGTTCCATACAGAACTTGGTATGGAGCTGCCTTCAGACTACTCTGATAGCTATTATTATAAGAAAATTCTGCCAATGGTAGATGATCTTCCCATGTTCCTCCAAAATCTAGTGCACAAGCTCTTAACATGTCTTCTAGCATTTGATTTGTTCTTTCAGTTTGACCTCCTGTCTCAGGATGATATGCTGTGCTAAAATCTAACTTTGAACCAAGTGCTTCATGCAATTGCTTCCAAAATGCTGAAGTAAACACTGATCCTCTATCGATTCTGATCTTTTGGGTACTCCATGCTTACTTACTATCTCTTTGACATATACTTCAACTAACTTCTCGGCATTATCTTTTTGATTCACCGGAATGAAATGTGCACTCTTAGTGAGTCTGTCCACAATTACCCATATCATATCCTTCCTTTTTTGTGTCATGGGCAATCCTATGATGAAGTCCATACCTATTTCCTCTCATTTCCATTCATGAATTTCCAAGGGTTGTAATGGTCCTGCTGGACTTTGATGTTCAGCTTTCACCCTTTGGCAAGTATGGCATTCAGATACATATTTAGCAATATCTCTTTTCATGTTATTCCACCAGAATAGTTCTTTCAAATCCATATACATCTTAGTACTCCCTGGATGTATAGAATATGGTGTTTCATGTGCTTCTCTGAGTATGACATCTCTAATCTCAGTCACATCTGGAACACATAGACGGTCTTGAAACCATAAAGACTCATAATCCCCAAGGTGAAAAACTGATTTTTGCCCTTGAGATATCTTCCGAATTTCCTCAGCAATAAAAGGATCTTCTGCTTGATGTCTAAAATTTCTTGCTTAAGATCACTGTCCTGCTCTGCATATACCTGCATAGTAGCTAATCCTCCAAGAACCTCTGTTCTAATGAATTGAAGCTCTCATCTTTCCAAGTCCATTTGTAACTCTTTTGGTAACTCCCGATTACTAGGATGAATATCTACACTCTTTCTGCTTAAAGCATCAGCTACAACATTTGCTTTTCCTGGAGTATAGTTGATTGTTAAATCATAATCCTTGATTAGTTCCAACCAACGCTTCTGTCTCATATTCAATTCCTTTTGAGTGAAGAAGTATTTGAGACTTTTATGGTCAGTGTATAACTCACATCTGGCTCCATATAGGAAATGCCTCCATCCTTTCAGCGCAAAAACTACTGTTGCGAACTCTAAATCATGAGTTGGATAGTTGACCTCATGTGGTTTCAGTTGTCTTGAACCATAAGCAATCACTTTCCGATCTTGCATTAATACACATCCCAAACCTTCTTTAGATGCATCACATTATACGGTGAAGTCCTTCCCTGTCTCAGGAACTGCTAAGATTGGAGCTGTGGTTAATCTAGTCTTCAACTCTTGAAAACTTGCTTCACATTCCTCATCCCACTTGAATGGTGTATTCTTCCTTAATAATTTGGTCATTGGTCCGGCTATTTTGGAGAAACCTTCAATGAATCTCTAATAATAACCAGCCATTCTTAAGAAACCTCGAATCTGCTTCACATTGGTCGGTGCAGTCCACTCTAGTACTGACTGAACTTTGGATGGATTTACAGCAATTCCATCCTTATTGATCACATGACCGAAGAATTCTACCTCATCAAGCCAAAATTCACACTTACTGAACTTAGCATAAAGTTTGTGTTCTCTTACAGTCTGCAATGCTATTCTCAAATGATCAGCATGCTCTTCCTTATCCTTGGAATATATCAGAATATCATCAATAAAGACTATGACGAACTTGTCCAAATATGGCATGAAGATCTTGTTCATCAGATTCATGAATATTGCCGGTGCATTGGTCAAACCAAATGGTACTACCAGATACTCATGGTGTCCATATCTTGAGACAAATGCTGTCTTTGGAACATCTTCCAGTTTGATTTTTATTTGATGGTATCCAGATCTTAAATTGCTCTTTGAAAATACTCCAGCTCCTTCCACTTGATCAAACAAATCTTGAATTCTTGGTAAAGGATACTTGTTCTTGATAGTAACGTTGTTTAGGTTTATATAATCACCACACAATCTTCTTCCACCATCTCTCTTATCCACAAAGATTACTGGTGTTCCCCATGGGGATACACTTTCCTGAATAAATCCTTTTCTAGCTAACTCATCAATTTGCTCCTTGAGTTCTTTTAACTCTTTGGGTCCCATTTTATATGGTGCTTGAGCTATTGGTGTTGTACCAGGAATTAGGTCAATAGTGAATTCTATCTCCCGGTATGGTGGCATTCCCGATAGCTCTGCTAGAAAAACATCTTGGAATTCATTTACTATAGGAATCTCTTCCAATTTGACCTCTTTCATTGAGTTCAACTGCAGGTCTACCATGATATGACTGTGCTTATCTGCTTGGTAGACTATCCTTGCTCCACTTGGAGTTTTAATTGAGATAGTTTTCTCCTCACAATTTATCTGCGCTCCATGTTCCATTATCCAATCCATTCCCAGCACTACTGCAATTCCCTTCAAAGAAATCACATAAAGGTCTACGAAATATGTACAACCACAGATCAAGATAACCTGATCTTGTTTTATGTGGCGTATAATCACATTACCTCCTGCCGTAACTACGGTCATAAGACTTTCTAATGTTGCCCTTCTAATCCCGAACTTATCACAAAAATCTTCAGAAATGAATGAAGTAGTTGCACCAGTATCAAATAGAACTTTGCCGGGATTGGTAAGGATATTGAGCGTACCTATCACTGCATGCTCCGAATTATCCACCTCCTCAAGGGTTGCACAATTCAGTTTCCCGGTAGGTTGGTTCCTCTTGCCATTGTTGTTCGTGACATTATTTCCTCCTTTATTGGGCTATCCATTTCCTCCACCGGCTTGTCCTCCTCCCTTGGTAGACCAACCTCCTGGTGGTTTGCTCGGAAAATCGGGCTTGATATGCCCCTGCTGACCACAACCGTAACAGATCACTACAGGCTTTTTGCATTCCCTCTGGAAATGCCCTGGAATTCCACAATTGTTACAAATAAAATTCCTTCTCGGATTGGATTGATTTCCACCATTGCCCTTGTTATTGTTATTGTTATTGTTACCATAATTTCTATTCCGAGGTTTGAACTCCAGGTTAGGTTTAAGTTTTCTTGCCTGGATCCTCTTGGTTTCCTTTTTGGCTCTCTTCCTCCTATCCTCTTGGACATTCTTATAATCATCTTCAAAAGTAATGGCTACATCTAACAACTACTGATAAGTTTGCTTATTGGCTAACCTTAGCTGCATCTTCACAAATGGATTTAATCCATGTAGGAAACGCTTCTTCCGCTTCTCTTCAATGTTGACATCCTCCTCAGCATAGCGAGACAGTTGACTAAACTCCCGGATGTACTTCATAACACTAGTATATCCTTGATGAAGCTCCTCACACTCTCTCCGCTTCAACTCTATAACACTTTCCGGAACATGATATTCACGGAATCTCTGCTTGAACTCTTCCCAGGTAAACTCCCTTCCTGGTTGTTGCATGGCCAACTGATTCTCCCACCATGATCTTTGCAGGTCGGTCAGAAGATGAGTTGCATACCTCAATTTCTCCTCATCATTGCAACCTACAGTTTTCAGCTTCCTTTCAGTATCTGCTATCCAATCTTCTGCATCCATTGGTTCAGGAGCTGATGCAAAAGGTAACGGTCTTGCATTCTGGAAATCAGATAGACTCTCTCCTCCACCTTAAGTGCCCTCTGATTTGCTCGCCCCAGCAGATCTTCCATGAACTTGTTCTGGGTCTCTTGCATCCTTTGCATACACTGCATAAAATTCTGCTCCATTAACGGCCTCATTGGTGGTGGTGGTGGTAATGCTCCTTGATTTGCTGCATCTGCATCGGCCTTCTCCTTGGCCTCTCGCTCCATCCGCTGCTGCTCAGTTTCCATTTCTACACCCGTATCCATGACCCTCTAGTCCTGCAACATAAAGCGAATACTCATAATTACATCATGCACATGTGTTCTGAGCTCGACTTTACGCACAGAACTAGTCACACAATGAAGATTCAAAGAAAATCCAAATGTGGATTTCACATATGATACATACTATCATAATAATACAAAGTCATTTCAACATATACCATATAGGTATAATCACGAAGCTACCTTATTCATCTCACTATCTTATTTCTTGGAATACAATACACGGTACTTGATATCACTAACTAGTTGCCTCCTTCTAGTAGTAACTATGCTCATCATACATGCCTGATGTCCAACCGTGATGACGTGTTGTTCGTCACACAGTTTGTGGAACAAATGGCCTTCCAGATGGAACATACTCTATATCTGAAGTGTCAGGACTTGAGTCATTACTCAACCTGAGCGCATTGACTCCCTCCAGCTCAGTTGAAAAGTCTTCAGAAACATATTCAACATTATCTCTAGCCTGCATCTCCTGAGCTTCATTTCTTGAGTTGTCAACAGGATACGCAGATCCTACTGCTTCCCAGGTGCTCCCTTGGGCAAGATAGTTAAACACTGGATAATGTATATTCCCTGGGTTTTGAGAAGATGTTGATGATTCAAACACTCTCTCCTCGGGATCTTCTTCTTCATCCTGATTATCTATTGACATGGTATTTCTACTACTGTTATTAGGGTTCATCCTTACACCCATCCAACTAGATTGTCCAACATTTCTGTCAGAACCATCTGTGGACATCTGGTGTTCATGAGATCCATCATATGATCCCATTCTCCAACCATCCGAATTCTCAATAGGAAGTTCTGAAACAGAACCTTCCTCTGAGCCCTGTGGTACTGCATACCTCATATCCATAGTAGGATCATTTATAGGTTCAGGTCTTGGGGAATAAGGATATGGTATAAAAGATTCAGGATCTAGAGGTATATCCTTAAAGATAGGTGTTGCACCTCTACTTGCTTCCTTCTCTAACTGGAATGCCAACTGCTTCCTCCTTTCCGGACCAGTTAGATCCTCTAACATGTCATTTTTATCTTCGACAATCACTTGATGTGTCTTATAAAAAGACGCAACGAGTGTTCGTCCATAAACTTGGAAGCTAACTTAGGATGCTTCTTAACCAGAGTAAGATGATCCGGTATAGGATCCAAGTCTATGGAATCATGGGGTACCACAGAGAATGTGCTACCTTCTAACTCCTTGGTTTCTGCTCCCGGATATTAGCTATCGCCTCCACAATAGCAACATGATATGCTGCTAAATGACTCCTACCTTCACCTATAGGTAGATCATGATATAATCCAAGATCCTCTGGAAGTTGGATACTCACACGATACTTGGATAACATCCGGCCATCAAGGTAAGTGATAGTGTTCACTAGAATTCTAGTTGGACAACTAAAGAGCTTTAAAAGTTGATGAAGTTGGTCAGTGAATGATACTTGATAATCATCAAGAGTCTCCTCTTTCCTTACCAAAGTCTATTTGGAAACTTTGGTGCCATATCTCTGTATATCAGAAAAATAATTTTTATTAGTATCCAATAATATATTGCACATAACAAAGAATTATCGCACTAAAATATATAACGGAATATTCTCATTTGAATACCCATTATATTACTTTTAGAGAAATCATATCGTTGCTAAACTTTCCTACAGGTAATACCCTTTACTAGGTTTCCATCCTAAGGTCAAAGCAATTTGCTCTGATACCAACTACGGTGACCCATCATACCACTGCATGTGTAGTACACTATAGTCGTTGACATGACATCCACAGAACAACGTTCCGTAAATATCACATCCCTCAGAGTGGTACAACAGAAACATTGCGGATCCATATTACAAATACACACATTATTATTATTACAATACCGGAAGTTCAAGACTTCCTAAAGATTCAACTTACAAACCAAAATATAAGTGTTTCAGCGGAATTTAAAAGTAGCAACTCCGACGAGGAGTTGAGCTCAGCAGCTTATTTTATAGAGTTCATGCTGCTCGGCTCCGTTGGTTACTACTAACTAGGGATACTTAGTTGGACTCGTTATCATCGACACCGTAGCGGATTTCGTAATCCACTCCTTCAACACCTTCGGACAGATCAGGTTCCTCGTAGAACACTTCTTCTTGACATTCGGCTGCATAAATTGGCACGTCTTCGGGATCCTCAGAGTCTAAGCAAGGGATCAAAGGAAAGAATGAGTAACAGCGTTACCCAACAAGTTCATTATATGCAAGGTGGGAAGTTTGATGCTCTAACTACCACCTCGGGTTATAATTCCTTGGCACTATGCAATTTTTGTAAATCTTTCTTCAAAGATTGATTTTATTCTGAAAAAAGTATGACAATCAGCCTTCATAGGTTGACCAGAACTTTCATGGAGTTACTTTCCTGCCGCGTTCGCAGCTCCTTCCCGGAACAAGGAGTAACAAGTTACAATCTTACACTCTGCAGAGGTGCGTTACTTTACCCATGAGAGATCAACTCCTTGTTGCACAACCGGGCGTACTTTCCCGTCCACAATTCCATAATGTGGGGCCCAGTAGTTGGTCCAAGCCAATCACCGCCCCCTTCGCGACATCACATGCCTCCTTGGTGTACACCATGCCCACATAATGAATTACGGCAATGGTTTATACAAACCGTTAGATGTCAGAACTATCGTGGGACGATGAGGGTTCCCACCCATATGCTGCATATCCTCTACGAATTACCAATTAATATGCATGCTACGAGGATAACAGCCATGACCTGCACATCCGGCTTCATGCGAGAGGAAGAAGATACAGCTGACTTCTCTGTCCCATTCCAAATCTCATGGATAACGCGTAATATACGACGCTAGAATCACTGATGTCAGGGGTTATTAAGTCCCTACTTGATCATCATTGTTGCAAATAGAACCCTAAGTTCTATTGCTCCATTATATCATCACTTAGGATGATATCTATGATTTCTTTATTTGTGAAAATAATATTTTCTTTCTTTTATAGTATATATGATAACACACAATTTGCAAATACTTTGATAAAGACTCTTCAAAGGACATGAGCAAGTGATGAATTTGCCTTGTGATGGCAAGGTAGTGAAGTCTGATGCTTGCACTGGACCTTGAGCTTCTATGTCTACAAAAACATCATTATTGCCCGGTAAGGACAATATTTAAAGAATCAAAATGATTATGCAAGTAATGTAATGCATCATTTAACTTGATATGCATTCTCCCCATTATTATAAAAAGTATTTTTAATAATAAAGGATTTATAAATATTACTTTTTAATATTTATATCATATATTGAATTATTTTATTTTATTTCCCTTTTATTTAACTTTTATGGATTTAATAGTTCTTTTAGGAATTATCACTTAAATATCCAAAAATTGTTATTAAATATTTATTTAGTATTTTTCAAAAATACTAAAATATTAATATATAAAGAAAGTGATTTTTATTTATTTTTATCATCTTTCAATAATTTTGTAAAATTCCATAAGTAATATATAAATTACAAAATTCTTAATAAAATTTAAATGTCTAAAATTTTACATCTTAATTTATTTGGATATTGTGGATTATTGTGAATCCAAAAATATTTTATTTAAAATTTTTGGACTTTTATTTTATTTTCTAGAATTTAGTTAAGTTCAGGGATATTTTAGTCTTTTCCTATTTATTAAAATAGTCCTTAAAGGTTTTTGGGCTGGCTTAATCTTATTGGGCCCTGGTGGCCCATTAGACATAGTCAAAATAGCCACCCCGAAGGGTCTGGCCCAACTCAGCCCACTCAGCCCAACATAGTCAAAATGATAGTAAGCTTGATTATTATATGGATCCAAAAGATTAGCTTCTAAGGTGCTACCTTAATATTAGGGATGTGCCTAGAAATTCAATCTTAGCTATATTTGTGCTTGAATTGAAATATATAGCTTGACAACCAAATCAATGATGTTGTTCTGAGTTTTGGTTGGATCCTTGTACTTTGCTGTTTGCTTTTAGAGTTTAAAATCTCAATGATGGATTCACCCCACTTGGGTGCTTTCTGAGAGTTTGTTTCATAAAACAACACATGCTTCTGTCCAGATAATATGATTAGATCATGTGAGGGTTTTATGATACTCACCACAAAAACTGATGATTATGGAGTTGGGTGGTGATGTTGATCTTGTTTTGCTGAGCTCCTATGCTTGACCTTGAGCTAGCCTGCTCCTCCTAGCTCCTAGACTTGGTCTTGCTGTCCACCTGATCCTTCCCCCTCCTTATGTCACCATCCTGGTGACGAGATCTTGGGCTTTGGTTGGTTTGTTTGCTGGTTGTTGTACTTGGTTTAGCTGCTGGTTGTTCTTGTGTGTGAGCAGTGAAGAGATGCACTAGTGCCTCTCCACGGCTGTGCTGATGGTTTTGTATGTTTGAGCTGTGCTGTGAAGCTGACAGCACACCACATGCATTTAGGTGTGTGTGTCCTGCTTGTGTGCTTGTTGTGCACTTGTGGATATGCTTTGGACTTGAGAGTTACTTTGATCTGATTACTTTTACCTGGCTGGTGAAACTTGCCCCTCCTTGCTGTCAATTTGACTCTTTGGCTTAAAATTTATGAAAGATAGATTCTTTCATATTGGTGAAACTTGCCCCTTTTATAAATTTCTCAATGATGAAACTTGTTCAGTGCATCTCACTGACATGTCTAAGAGTAAAACAATTCTAACCCTAACCTCTACTGTTGTTGTATTAGTGTTTGTCTTGCAGGTACAGATTTGAAGATGAAGATTTTAGTTTAGGTTTTTTATAGGATAGTTAATGTAATCTTCTTTATTCTTTTGTATTTTTCATTTTATTATTGTGTAATCTTCATTTTATTCATCTATAATAAAGATTATATGATTATCAATAAAGAAATATTCTTATTCTTTATTTATTTGCTATAGTGAAGTTTGTGGATAATTTCAATAAGTTACATTTTTGTAACTTATTTATGGAATGAAAATATGAAATAAGTTTTCATATTCTTAATTGTTTTCTTTGGATAAAGTTTGAGTTATAATATTTAATTCTTAATTAAATCAAGATTCAAACCTTATTCCTGATTCATTTGAAACTCTCAAGTTTAAAATTCAAATTCATTTTCCAAAACACATAATTCATCAAAGATCATATCAAAATCTATAACAATCATCCTTTAAGACTAAACCTAATCTCAAAGTATGAAAGAAACCTTGATCACTTTAGGTTTTTATTTGGCGAAAATGTTACTCACATTTTCACAGATGAATGCATGCAACATTCCAAATTCCTAAATCTACCCTTCGTTAGTTCCTAAATGCTGGGATGTTACATGAAGTTTGTTATATGTTGATCCAAATTCTACAAAGTATATGCCAACTTCTAACGAGTGGAGCGAGGCCCGTCGCCGGAGGCTTGGGCCAAGTGTAAACCCTTTGTAAGCCACTTATATAAACCCCTTGTAAGACGCTGGTTGGGATGAGTTGCATCTGTGAAATCCCCGGCGTTTGTAAACACTCCTCGATATAGTGAAGTTTCGCTGGCTGGCGCCCGTGGTTGTTTCCTCTCTTTGTTGGAGAGATTTTTCCACGTTAAATCTGTGTCCCCTTTCTGTGATTTTGTTTTCGTTCTTCATTATTTACTTTCTGCAATTGTAACACGAAGGAAGTAATAACATTGTCCATGATAAAGGAAGTATGGACCCAGTGCAATCTATGCGGATGATGAGAGATGCATTGGCTATCCTCGAGATCCCCCCAGAGGTATGCAAAGATCTTGCCAGAACATGGTTGGCCACCGCCTAGCACGGGCTGGATCAAGATCAACACCGATGCTGGTACCTCTGTTGAGGAAATGAAGTGGGAAGCTGGGGGAGTTGCAAAATCCTCTGAAAGCTCCCTTGCTGCTTGGAGTAAACCATTGCCTGGAGTGACTGATCCCCTAATCACTGAAACGATGGCTCTCAAGGAAGGAGTTATCTTTGTTAGAGTTTATAGTTTGTGCACCGTAATATGGCCTGTCATGTACGGTATAGATAGGAGTTTGGGAAGGTTCTCTCTGTAACGATCACGTCCAGATTATAAGGGCTTAGATCGATCTCCTTCCTTATCTCCAACCGTGTAACCTCTCTGTATCTTATCATCGTATGCCGGCCTTATTTAACACACAACCGATGGTAGATCCATCCATCGTTCCCAGAAACCAATCACGATCATATGGTATCAGAGACATCTTCTTTCTAAAACACATCTACATGTGCCTTTCCCCTCCATCCACCATGACCAATCCTCTAGCCGGCCAAAGCGTCTCCAAGAAGCTGACCCGGGAGAATTTTCTCCTATGGCAATCCCAAGTTCTTTCGCCTATCAGGGGAGACTGTCTCATGAGCATCCTCGACAGTGACATGGAGGTGCCGCCTAAAACCATTGAGGTTGAGAAGGACGACAAGATGAAGGAGGAGCTGAACCCTGTGTACGATGCATGGCTGGAGAATGACCAGCAGATCCTGTCATTCCTCCTCAACTCTCTCTCAAGGGAGATCCTCGTCAACACCATCGGCATGGAGATGTCGGCCGAAGTATGAGGGGCAATCAAAATGATGTTTGCCTCCCAGTCCAAGACGCGGGTGTCAAACCTGCGCGTTGCCCTCACCAAGACGAGGAAGGAGAACATGACGACGGCTCAATTCTTCGCAAATTTGAAAAGCCTTGCCGACGAGCTTGTAGCAGCAGGCTGTGAGATCGAGGAGGAGGAGCTCATGGAGTACCTCCTGGCAGGCCTCGACGACAGCTACGACCCCCTCGTCGCTGCCTTTGGTGTCAACAACAGCAGAAAAGACCTCACGGTGAGTGACCTCTATGCGCACGTCGTTTCCTATTACAATCGCATGGAGCTCCTTCAATGGAGGTGGTTCCTCCGTCAATGGAGCCTTCCGTGGACGAGGAGTAGGACCGTATGGACTTCCTCGTGTATGTGAAGCTTCTGACGGTACCGCCGAGTTTGCTGCCCTTGACGGCGAACCTGTTCTCCCCATGCCACGTCCCGCCGACCACCGTGCACGCCTTCCTCGCTCCAGCGGTCTTGCGTGTGCCTGCCCTGCGCATCGGGCTGACGAAATACCACACCGGCAGCTTGCCTCCCTTGTCGGTACCCGGGGCGAGCGCGAGATTCTCCACCAGGTTCTCGGGATCCGCCGAGTAGATATCGATGTGGTGGACGAAGCCGAGCGTGCCGGGGACGGGGTTGCCGGCGAGCTCGCGGTGGAGATACCTATCCGTGAGCTCATGGTCCGGCGGGCAGAAGGTGCAGCCTAGAGGGAGGGTGGCCATGGACGTCGATCGAGCGTGGCAAACTCAAACTCCAACGCGCGTGCGTGTTAGGGCTCACGGGTGCAGGAGTGTGAGGTGTGGATCTGGCAAATACGAAGATTTGTGAGATGGCCAGCCGCTTCCTTACTTTGCTTATATGTGCTGATGGATCATGCATGGGTCAGTTGTCTAAACCGAGTGGGAGTTAATGGGTTGATCGGTATTAGTAACAGATCAAATTTATTAATTACGTGTTCCACTCAAAAGAAAATATTAATTACGTGTTGTGTAGTTAACCCGTTGCCCTATTCACCAGTCCCGCGAGCATGGAACCATAAACTTACACATGGTAAACAGTCCCACTATGGCACCGATAGGGTCTATTGTCACGGCGAAAGAGTAGACAATGGAAAAGAGTCCAAAACAAATCTTAAATAATAGACAAAATCTAAATTGAACCTGAAACTCCTAATCCTTGAAATTGGCACTCCAAAATTGTCAATCCCGGTCTATTTTAAACCTTATATCCGTTTGGCACACCGGGAAAACGACTTTGAGGATCAGAATTGTGGGCTACTCCCGATTGTGGGATCAGGATTGTGGGCTTTCTTATGGTCAAACAGACTAGCAAGACTCGACGACGAGGTGCATCCCCACATCGACGGAGCGCTCTAGCAAGGCAGGTAAGCAACAGAGGAGCTGAGAGAAGGCCGAGCAGCACCAGACGCTCACTCAGGGGATGAATACGTGATCAGGAATGCTAGAGACGCACAACAAAACGATGGCTTTGTCCTTGAGAGCGCCCGACCTAAGACGGGGAAGAAGCGCATGGTGTCGGTGATTGGGGGCCTTGGCCTGCCACGTCGCCCTAAGTCGGGCCTCCTCCCGCTTGGCTACGCGCTGCTGTGCCTTAGACATCCGTCTCGTTCTCCTTGTCGCTGCGAGGCCAACAGTGTCAGCGCCACCATGGTCTTGCGCGGCTGCTTCCTCCATCCTCCCATCGCCGCCATTTGCGACACTATCAAGACAAGAATTCGATTCGCAAAAAAATATCAGCCAAGAATTCGGTTGCCTCTATATTTTGCGGCCACAAACACATCATTGTATATTGTAGGAGTTAGGTGAAGTGTGCTATTTTTTAGAGGACTAAACTGTAAATGTACTAGTATATACAGAAAGAAAGAAGATTGAAAAAGGTGCGGGTTGCAACCTTCAGAAAAAGAGAGCTTCATCTTCAATCCCCTACATGTGCTCTACATGCAGTGGCGGAGCTTAGGTTAGTTTATCACACCAGGTGCTACTGAAAGTAAATTTCAGATCAACAACCTAACCTTAAAATTACATTAATGGGCTATTATGTGTTAGCAATAGGGAGATGTATTAATGTTTTCAATGGGGTTGACATTGATGTTCGTAAAATGTTTTAGCTGTCTGGCCAAACTTTATTTTATGGTATTTGTTTTGAACATCTTAACTGGCATTTCTTCATTAAGCGGCAACCACTTAGTTTTTTTCAAAAAGAGTAACTGCTGAAATAAAAATCTACTCTCTCCGGCTCAAATAGCACTTGCATTTTATAAATTGATTGCTCACATTATTGTTCAAAGTGGAGTAACACCATGGTGAATTGTCGTTTGAGAATGTCTATCTGTCAACAAGGTTGCCAAAGGTTGTGTGTAGCTTGCTACTTGGCTTGGTGAGCCCACGGGTCTTCGGCTGACGATTTCGTAATATTTGGCCAGAGCTAATCTAAGGTGATCTTCTATAACTTCATCTTCCATGAGTTCATCGATTTATGTTTTTTATATTTTATCAAAAGGTCCACGAGGCTTACTTTTCTGTTTGGTTATCTCATTTTTGGCACATCATTAGCTGAAATAGTCAGCTGCTATATTTTATTTGTGTATCAACCAACCAATGTTGTTCATCCATTGATGTATAGTTGGTAATGAGCTCCGGTTCTTTTGGAGAGGTTGAGGTTTGTCCTTCAACAAAGTATAGCTATTTATTGATGAAGAAGAAGTTTTGGCATTAGGCATAAGTTGTGGTAGGCCTGATCGTTACTTTGCTTGGGCTTCTGGTTGTGTTGGAGGCTCTTTGTTTGTTCTTCCGTCTAGCAGTATGTGGAGTAGTTATATTACAGTATATTAGCCACGAATCGTGAGTCACGAATCGTGAGTAATCAACCGATTAGCATTGAAAATGTCTAACCGCTCTCTTCTGCAGATTGTCCAGCCTAACTCCACCTTCATAAGCCATGCAAGTTTGGTGCCTATTACTTTTTAGTGAGCACCTCTTTGGACCCAATGTCAACTATCTGGAAATACCGATTCATTATCGGCGTCTTACAATAGCCGAATAGAAACTTATTGAGAAAATATTACAAAAACGCCTTAATAGCTGGAAAGTAAATTGATATCTCTTCGAGGAAGACTTGTTCTCATAAATTCAGTACTCACCAACATGGTACTGTATATGATCTCGTTTTTCCAAATACCAAAAGGGGTCTTGAAAAAAGTGAATTATTTCCGATCATGATTCTTTTGGTAAGGGGATAGTGAAAATAAGAAATACCGACTGACCCGATGGAATGTGTTTGCCGCCCCCAAAGAATACGGTGGACTTGGCATACATGATTTGCAAGTCAAAAACATCGCGCTTCTAGGTAAATGGCTGTTCAAACTCCTTGCAGAAGATGGGGCCTGGCAAAGCATTTTATGGAGGAAATATGTGGGCTCTAAAGCTGTGTCTCAAGTGGTTTGGAAACCCGGTGATTCACACTTCTGGGTTGGACTGATGGCGTCCGAAAAACATTTCTTTCGTTTCGGTTTAATATTAAGGATGGATCGTAGATTAGATTTTAGAAAGATAAGTGGATTGGCCAAACTTCTCTTCGGAAACAATGTCCAGCTCTATATTCGATTGTTAGACACAAAGGGGACACTCTCTGTTGTAATGGGGTTTACTTATCCAAATGTGTCTTTGAGAAGAAGTCTCATGGATCCTAGACTGGTAGCTTGGAATAATCTGTTATTACGATTATCCACAATACAGTTATCGGATGGTGTATATGAGCTCAAATGGACATTACTCAACAACGGTAACTTTTCTATGGACTCATTCTATAGAGCATTGATCCAACCTAATATCTCAGTCGATGACAATAATAAAATTTGAAAGATGAAAATACCTTTGAAAACAAAGATATTTGCTTGATATCTTCGTAAAGGGGTAATTCTAACTAAAGACAATCTTGTTAAATGGAACTAGCATGAAAGCAAACAATGCATTTTTTTATCATCATAATGAGACAATCAGACATTTATTCTTCCAATGCATATTTTCACAACCTATATGGTTAATCATTCAAGTAGCCTCTGGTTTATCTCGCCCAGGCTCGGTGACAAATTTATTTGGTAATTGGTTATATGGGGTTGAGGATAAATACATGACTTTATTTAGGGTGGGAGCGCTTGCCATTATTTGGTCGCTTTGACTATGTAGGAATGAAAATATTTTTAATAATTTTGTGTCTTGTCCATTGCAGGCTATCTATCGGACTACGACTATTCTTTGATCATGGACTACACTCGAACATATGGAGTTTTAGAACTTATCTGCGGAGGGGTATATGCGATTAATCGATTACACTGGAACATATGGAGTTTTGGAACTTACCTTCGGGTGCTTCTCCTTTGCTACCGCTAGAAACAAGTCCCGAATCAGGAGACGAATCAAGCTAGAAACCAAGTCAGATAAGAGATCATACAAATACCACCCACTCTGCCGCGCTTCCATGTGGTGTCTGATACATACGTGGACCCAATTAAACGTGCTTGCGTTCCTCTGCACGCACGGTGCCCCTGACGTCCACGTTCGCTGCTGGCCGTATCAGGACCTGCCTCGCTCCACGTCGGGTTCGATCGATTCACGGCTGGGGATCGATCAACCGGCCACCTCCGATCCATGGTCACGGGCTAGCTAGCTCAATGGTCACTGCTCACCCCCACTACCCAGCAGCAGCCGCCAGCCTATATAAATTGCGCCCGCCCGGCTCCATCAATACATCAGCAACACCATCTCGACAACACATCCAGGAAATTCCTAGCTAGCCCTTTCGATCTTGATTTCTAGAGTTTTTCATTAATGGCGACAGTTATGGCCATGACCTCATTCGCCGGTGCCGCCGTCGGGCTCCAGGCGGGAGCAGGCGGCCGCTTCGCCGCTCTGCCTCTGCCGCTGCGCCGAGGCGCCGTCGTCGTCAGGGCCCAGGCCGACGAGCCCAGGACGCCACCACCAAACAAGCCCAAGGTGAGCACCTCCATCTGGGACGCGCTTGCGTTCAGCGGTCCCGCGCCGGAGCGCATCAACGGCCGCCTCGCTATGGTGGGCTTCGTGACGGCGCTCGCTGTCGAGGCGGGGCGCGGCGACGGGCTCCTCTCGCAGCTCGGCAGCGGCACCGGCCAGGCGTGGTTCGCCTACACCGTGGCGGTGCTCTCCGTGGCGTCGCTGGTGCCGCTGCTCCAGGGCGAGAGCGCCGAGGGCAGGGCCGGGGCTGTCATGAACGCCAACGCGGAGCTCTGGAACGGCCGCTTCGCCATGCTTGGACTCGTCGCGCTCGCCGCAACTGAGATCATCACGGGCGCGCCCTTCATTGCCATCTAATCATAACTAGCGCACTGATGTGGACTCATCGTCGTACCTGCATGTACAGCATCATGAATTTCTGTGTAGTGCCTGCTAGCTATGACTTGCCAATTGTACTCTTGATGCAGTAGGTAGGAGAAATGTTTAGCCCTAACAGTAACCGGGGTTTTTCTTTTTTTGCAAATATGTCACATATACTCTTTCAATACATTTGCTTCCGTTGCCCCCAACTCATGTGTTTTTTTTGGTTTTTTTACATTTTGTTTTAGAAATACATAACGGTTTATACCCACACAGTCACACGCAAACACGCACCTGGTCACCAGCACCACACACAAACACATGCTCCTGGCGGTAAACAGCATCTCTCGTTTGCGGTGCGAGAAAAGCCGGGCGGAGCAGATGCCGCATAATACCGTAAAATCAATATTTTTAAGGGATCAGGTATGCCATATATGTTCCGCTCCGTCGTGTGTACCGCAAAACAAATTTTATCTCAAAGCACACAATTCAATGTTTGAACGAGAAATATAACATAGTAATAACAAACGATTAAAGTAAAACACTAATCCAATGAGAAGCTTCTCAATCATAGTAATAACAAACGATTAAAGTAAAACACTAATCCATGACGTCGCTTCCGCTATCATCTTCCGCCTCCTCGGCGTCGCTTCCACTGTCATCAATCTCGACGATTCCAACATTGTTCGCCCCCCTCCGGAACTCTTCTCGGCGCGTCCATGAATGAGGCAGAGGATCCAGAATCGTGCAGCCACGAACGGCCCAGAATCGCGCCCTCCCTTCAGGGTTGTGGAGATCGGGGTGGAGCCGCCGCCCGTGAACGAGGCAGAGGGAAAGCGCTGCCCTGCGCTCCTTGAAATGCTTCTGCCAATATGAGCTCGCGGGCGCGTATTGGGCCATTTCCCTCTTCCACTCCAACAGTTGGCGGCAGCAATCCTCGCTCTGGTTAGCCAACTCGGCACCGCGAAAAACTGGCGTCACCAACACCCGGTAGCTGAGTTCCCAGTCGTCCAGAAGCGTCACGTGAGGCGGCATGAGGATGTCGTAGTGGGCAAACATCGCGGCCTCGTAGAATTTTAGATTGGGTCTCTCCATGGCACAGAGAGAGAGGGAGGGGATATATATATATATATATATATATATATATATATATATATAGAGAGAGAGAGAGAGAGAGAGAGAGAGAGATGGTAGGAAGGGGAGAAAGTGGGGGTGGAAACGGCCGGCGGCAGAAGATCGACGATGGTGGTGGCTGTGCGGGAAGTAGGGGAGGGGAAATTTTCCTCCTACCAACCGAAGCGCCATGGCACGGTTCACCGCATCCGCAGCTCTCGATACAGGAAATATGCGCCTCGGAAGCGATCTTTTGCAGTGAAACTTACAAATATTTTGGATGCCGTATAGTTTAGGGTATCTAGAATGACAACTTTTTCTAGCTTATTACCACAAACAGTCGATTATTTTACAGGATGGGGCCAGATGCCGTATCTGTTAGAGATTCTCTAATGTCTAGGATTGCAAGCCGCAACCTGCATAAGTCTACAAAAGCAAAATTTAGTTTAAACTAGTCTAATTTTATTGAAAATATTTAAATTAGACTAACAAAATTTTGAATACGAAGCAGGCGGATCGGGTGCTGCTTCGCAATTCTAGCAACGTCTACCAAAAGCTTGGTTTCGAAGGTTCAAAATTGATGAAAGAAAAATTCTATGAAAAAACACCGCACAACGCTTAACTTGTGTGATGGCTCTTTGCAATTTTGCTGGGCGCCCACATGTAGCCGCTTAGGATAAACAACTAATATAGGGATTGATTTGAGCCGAGCCGAGGCTGGCTCGGCTTGGTGTTATACAATTTTTACAAGATCTTGAGAACTTATAGTATCTATATTTACATTTACTTTTTTGTTTGCACTCAATGGATGGAGATAGGCGAGGCTAAGGATTCACCTGTAGTGTTGCACACGTATATGGGAAAAAGATAATAATCTCATTCATGAGTTCTGATCTAATATTAAAAAGATTATGGGTGGTACGTCCGTACCTACTAGTTATTAAGTACAACAGTCAAAAGCCCTAAGATCTATGACGTTACCGTTGCTCCCAGATGGATCCCTAAACAATTATTATACTCCTCTTACTATCACTAGGTTTCACGCGTACAAGCCGCATTACCATTCATCTCAACCTATTGTATGTATCAATCATAGGGGTCTTAGGTACTTAACAAGTCCTTAATTGAGGTATGATAAAAGAATACAAAGGATAAATCCAATATTCAATCACAACACATTATTCCATGTTAGAAGATACAGATAATGCTACTAGGCTATGCCTTAGCACATAGCCCATGAGTACTACTCACTCATGACAAAATCAATAGTCATAAATATTGTATAATTGTTTTTAAAACAATGCCACCAATCTCGATGAGATCAAGGTTACAAGTAGAGGACTATGAGTATGGAGGGGAATTGGAGATGGAATGTAAGGATGACTATGACTATGGTGATGGTGATGACAACGGCTCTACGGTGGATCTCCTCTCCTCAGATGTGTTGTGAATGACTTCAGATGTGTTAGGGTTTTTCGTGGCTTCGATGCGAATTATATATAGGTGCACAAAAGTTTCTAGGTTTTACTTGGGAAAGTAGCAAGTCAGAAATATTCATTATTTGGCCTAGATTCTGCCATAAAAGTGTCCATTTCTGCAAATGGAAAATTTCAACAAAAGATTTACACATCTGTGTAGTAATTAGTTATTAGTAGTAAGGCTAGAGACATCTTCGTCAATTACATGACTTGTGTGAGGTTTAAAAGCTGACAAATGGTTGTATTTCAATTCCATCAATTTACCAAAGCTTAAACCTTGATCGTCCTTGATCAAGAAACCAAAATCATAAGAAACTCAATGTTAAACTGAAAGAACGAGAAGACAAGTTCACTCTACAATTACTAGTCTAATGTAGGTACCACTTATTCAATCTGAAAGCTTAGCATAGATAGAGTAATGACAAGAATATCATACATGCTTTGTTAACTCAAGACAATATTCATAATAAAGATTTTATCAACACTTGAACCAACCAAAGCTTCACACAAAAAAACTAGTTGGCACTGATTCGGGATTGATCCCTTCGAGAAAACCATAGAGTAGGCCGGCGAGCGTAGGTAAGATAGATCTGGCCACAATGATGGAGATGTTGTCGGTCGTGGCTGTCGGTGGGGAAGACGATGAAGCGCCATGTGTAAGTCATGTCGACAAAGCATGGATCTAGAAATGCCCTGAACTCAATGACAGGAGGAAGAAATCAAGGACAGAGGATCTAGATCGGGAGATAATACAGAGGCTTAAGCAAAAGAATGGAGGCTGATACAGGTGGCTAGGGAATAGAAGCGGGGTTAGAGATGGCGACATAAATGTTGTGAACGTTTGCTACAAGTGTCGTCACACTATGAGTCCTTTGTTTTCCCAATACCCACGGGTGATGACCCACAAGTATAGGGGGTGTATCGTAGTACTTTCGATAAATAGGAGTGTCGATCCCAACGAGGAGCAAAAGGTGCTGAACAGTGGTATGGAGCAGTAAATTCCTGTGAATACTTAGCAAATGGATTTTTAGTGATTTTCTGACAAGGCAACAAAACAAGGAGCAAGTAACAAAGGTAACGAACAAACGGAGCAAGTGGCCCAATATTTTCTTAGCAAAGGACAAGCCGGTGGAAATACTTATAAGGACCAAACGTTCTCGAGGACACATGGGAATTCTGTCAAGTGCTTTCGCTTCAAATAGTTGAGTACTCTTCTCACGCAGTGTTGTAAGTGTTGTGTGGGTGAACCTGTGCTAATGTATCGACTGTATTTGGACTAATACATACTTGTGATTAAACCCCTTGCAAACATCCGTAACTACAAGAAAGTAATTAAGATATAAATCTAACCACGGCCTTCAACTCTGAGATCCTACACTCCCTTGTGCAAAGGTGTCCTAACGGGGGTTCAAGTTTCTGTCACTCTGGCAACCCCACAATTAGTAGCCAAATACACAATGCATCCCCCTCGGCCCATAAATGGTGAAGTGTCATGTAGTCGACGTTCACATAACACCACTAGAAGAATAGCACCACAACTTAAATACTAAACCAATTAATAATAACTCATCACAGATTCACTACTAACAACATGACTTCTCCCATGTCCTTAAGAACTAAACGAACTACTCACAAGACATCATATGGATAAAGATCAAAGATGATATGGTAATGGATAACAATCTGAACATAAACAATAATCCAATGGTTCCACTCACAGGCATCAACTACAATAGTAATCAACACCGGGAAAGTTTCCCCTAATGAACTAAAGCAATATCCAACACAATTGTTACAACGGACGGAGTGGTGATGATGGTGCTGGTGGAGATGATGGTGGATGATGATGATGATACCGATGTAGCCTAGCTTGATGACGGTGTTGATGGCGATGGTCTCCCATCTTCGGGAAGGAATTCCCCCGGAAGAAATCTGTCTGTCGGAGAGATCTTTCTCTCTCGGTGTTTTCCGCCCCCAGAGGCGGCGGAAATCTATCTTTGGTCGCTCCCCGAGGCGTAGGGTTCCAGAGGGAAGATATAGGAGTCGAAGGCAGAGTCGAGGTGGGCCACACCTGCCCTAGGCGGGGTCAGTGGGCCGCGCTAGGGTGTGGGCCCCTTGCGGCCCCTCTTCGCTCCTCCTTGTGGCTTCCTTCGTCTTCTGGTAAAATAATATGTTTCCATATTTTTATGTTATTTTTTTATCTTTGCGAAATTGCACCAAAACGCCTTCTTTTCTATCTGAATCCATACTCCTGCAGTCCATCCTCCAAGAATCATCCAACATGCATAAAACATATGTGAAAATCCATAAGTAATACCTCATAATAAGACAAATATCAATGAATAGAGGTAAATTATGATATAGAATGGTGATGCAAATTGGGCGTATCAACTCCCACAAGCTTAGACTTCGCTTGTCCCCAAGCTAAAACCGAGCTCAGTAAACATGTCCATAGGTTTATGGAGTGGAGTGTCGATAAAATAATACGAACAAGAAGCATCACACTTATCATTGCACAACTCATAAAAGAAAGCAACTCACCATTATATAACTTAGCTTGCAACCAAGTACAACAGTCACAATATAGATGCATAAAGATAAATCATAATTGGAATTGGCAAACTTGTTCTTGGTCAGAGAACACCTAGCAAACAGTTTCACAAAAGATTTTTGTAGAAGTTTCAAAACAGGAACACTCTTTGCTCAAAAAGGTTTTTCACAAGTGAAGGCTTTCAAAGTAATACTCAATAGATAAGAGTTTTGTGCAAACAAGG
Organism: Avena insularis; assembly: GCA_023614405.1. NCBI lineage: Eukaryota > Viridiplantae > Streptophyta > Magnoliopsida > Poales > Poaceae > Avena > Avena insularis. The sequence goes on from CM042691.1 coordinate 348,173,964, forward strand.
AAGATAAAAAACATGATTGAATAAATCACCATATGAATGCTTGAAACACAACAACTCAAATGCTTGCTGGAGATAGAGAGGAAGTAGGTTTACTGACTCAAATGGTAACTAGGAGAAAGGTCCCTTCATAGAGGGTTGCAGGGATTACAAGTCATAAAGAGCTTCCAAAAGATTATGGTACTTACTAGCTTTGAGCCCTCATTGCCCCTATCATAAGCATCTTGAGATGATTAAGGTTAAAGTGAACAAATATGGAGTATATGCTTGACGCAATATAAGTTGGCAATCTCATGTCCCTTGAATATGAGGGCCACTCCTCATGCTACTCAACTTTGGTCACATGTAAGTTCTTGTCATTGTAAGTATTTGCATATCATTGAAAACCGCCAACGGGGTACCCCTTGCACATGGTACACGAGCTTTCACATAACCAAAATGACAAGGCAAGCAGACAATGAGCATCTCATAGATCTTTTTATTTACTATGTGCATAGCTGATGACTCACTATGGTGATGCTACAAGTTTCCACCATGATTAAGCATGGCTTAGGCTAGCGGCCCAGGCGTTTCTCTAACACAGGATACAAACTCCATGGACTTACAAGTTCCCTCTTTATTTCACACCGTTGACATCCATAGGCAAAAGAGCACGATATCAACTGTGTATAGAGTACAAGTGCAATATTGAAAACGTTCCCGTGACAGCACGGTTCTGCTAATTCTAACATATAGATGCAAGCATATACAACTTCGATGTTCACAATGGTTCAAGTCTATTAGGGGCAAGTAAATAAGGTGTGCCATCAAGTTTATGAGAGCTTTACTAACTAGTTTTCACATAACAAAATACTTTTTAATTTGAAAGGTAGATGAAGCTTGAGAATTTGCTTGGAATAGCAAAAGCTACTAGGTAGATTTGGTGGACACAAATGTCAAAAGTTTTGGTTCAAAGGGATTTGGAAAAATGAGAAGTATGCCTTCTCAAAACAGGTTTTTGGCTAGCAAGGTTGGGTAGCAAGCAAGAGAGTTGAAAGAAACAAGCGAACATACAAGTAATAAAGCCAAACATGCAATCTTCCTTGAAGACACAAAAGAATCTTAAATAAAGAATACTAAGCTTATGAGCCAACAAGAAAGAAAACAAATGATACAAAATACATGTAAGCTTTTTTCTTTCTTTTTCTCTTTCATAGTAATGCTACTGACCAGAACTCGATTTGCCAAAACCAATTTATATCCACTTGATGATCCCAAAGTGGTGCCAATACTGATCAACAAGATCCATCATATAATAGAGATTGCAAACTAAAATAAGAAGTTCAAAAAGTAAAAGATGAGACTTCTCATTAATATTCAATAAAGGCACTCACACCAAGGGATACATAGATAATCAACTAAAGGAGATATACTTCCACATGCAAACCAAACTATAAGATAACCCCTCTACCAGATATATGAATCCACTAAAAAGGTAAAAGGTAAAGGTAATGGTGGTGATACTGAAGATTACTCCCAAGCTTGGAACAAGCTAAGGGGATGCCAAACCTGATGACGAATTACTCCCTTGGTGGTGGTGGTGTTGTCTTGTCATCATGAAACTTCCAAGGCAAAGGTTCCCCATCCAAAAAGGATGTCCTTGTCTCTGCAATCCTGAAACTAGCAGCAGAGCTTATGCGATCAAATCTAGCCTCATACTCACAGTTTTGATTCTGCATGTCAGAGTTGTGCTTGCAATTGATTGGTGGTCTGACGGAGTGAGAAGATCTCTTCTCGGAGCTCCGCAGCTTCTCCCTCATGCTTGGTGATGAGTTCTGAACTTATCTTGTGAATAACATCCACTTTGCATTCTGCCATCTTCTTGTACCTGAAAACTTCCTATTCCAATGCTTCCATCATGTCTTCTAGACTGCCTTCTCCTTTAGAGCCTTGAACTTATTTCATCTGTACCTTCCCCTCTTTGAGGAACAACTCTTTGGGATGAATACTCAACTCATACATGTACGGGTTGAGGATGTCTGCAGAGGAATCCTCCGTGGGTGATCCAGAGGAAGACACTGAGGCTCCAAATCTGAGAATTTTCCTGATAGAAACAGATCGAAACGAAAACACGACGAGAACACGGTGCAAGAACCTCGGGGGATCCGGGGGGTTATATATTACGAAGTTTCAAGGCATAAGGAAGGTACTGACAAGGAAACAAAGCGGAGACGAAATTCGAGGGTGGCACACCCCCTCCAGGCGCGGCCAGGCTGGGCTCGCGCCTGGGGTGGGTCTGTCCACCCCGGACTCCGTTTCCTCTTCAGTTCCGTCTCGTAGTCTTCCTTATGTATTAAAAACATCAAAAATATAAAAAGATTGGAGTTTCACGGACCTTCTATTTTCACCACTTTTACCTATTCAAGGACGAACTCTGCAGTTTCGGGTGTTTGGCTTCTGATAAATTCTTCTGGAGTCACCATTTGAATAACATCCACATCTTCATTATAAGAATCTCCAGAAATATAATGTTTTAGTCTTTGACCATTAACCACCCGTGTTGTGTCATCCTTCAGAGAAGAAATTTTGATGGCACCTAAACGGTACACTTCCTTGATAACAAAAGGTCCTTCCCATTTGGAGAGTAGTTTCCCTGCAAAAAATCTGAGACGAGACCTATACAAAAGAACTTTCTCACCAACATGGAACTCCCTTTTGAGAATTCTTCTATCATGCCATCTTTTTACTTTTTCCTTAAAGAGCCTAGCATTTTCGTAAGCTTCACCTCTCCACTCAACTAGATTACTTAAGTCGAGCAGTCTTTTCTCACCAGCAAGTCTAAAGTATCTATTCAACTCTTTCACTGCCCAATAAGCTTTGTGTTCTAATTCTAAAGGCAAGTGACAAGCTTTACCATAGACCATTTTGTAAGGAGACATCCCCATAGGATTTTTATAAGCAGTTCTATAAGCCCACAAAGCGTCATTCAACTTTTTAGCCCAATTTTTTCTAGATCTATTGACAGTCTTCTGCAAGATAGATTTGATTTCCCTATTGGAAAGTTCTACTTACCCACTAGTTTGGGGGTGATAAGCTGAAGCTATTCTGTGGTTTACATCATACTTAGCGAGAGTTTTTCTAAAACCCCCATGAATAAAATGAGAGCCTCCATCAGTCATGAGATATCTAGGCACACGCAACCTAGGAAAAATGACATCTTTAAGCATTTTCAAAGAGGTCTTACCATCAGCACTGTTGTAGGTATGGCTTCTACCCACTTTGTAACATAGTCAACAGCAACAATAATATGTGTATACCCTTTTGAAGGAGGAAAAGGCCCCATAAAGTCAAATCCCCAACAATCAAAAGGTTCAATAATAAGAGAATAATTCATAGGCATTTCACTACGTCTAGAGATGTTACCTACTCGTTGGCATTCATCACATGATAAGACAAACTTCCTTGCATCTTTAAAAAGGGTAGGCCAATAAAATCTAGATTGTAAAACCTTTTGTGCGGTCCTATCCCCAGCATGATGTCCTCCATAAGCACTGCACGATATTTTCTCAATATCTCTTGTTGTTCAAATTCTTGAACACATCTTCGCATAATACCATCTACTCCTTCTTTATATAAGTGTGGGTCATCCCAAAAGTAATGCCTTAGATCATAAAAAAAAATCCTTCTTTGCTGAGCTGTAAAGGTTGGAGGCAAATACTTGAAAACAATAAAGTTAGCATAATCATCATACCAAGGACTCTCATGCGGACTTAAACTTATTGCAACTAGTTGCTCATTTAGAAAACTATCATTAACAGGCAAAGGGTCAAAAAAATGTTTTCTAAACGAGATAAATTATCAGCAACAAGATTATCAGCACCTTTTCTATCCACAATATGCAGATCAAACTCTTGCAAAAGCAACACCCACCTTATAAGCCTAGGCTTAACGTCCTTCTTTGTCATAAGGTACTTAATAGCAGCATGATCAGTATGAATAGTAATCTTGGAATCAACAATTAAGGTCTAAACTTATCACAAGCAAAGATTACAGCTAAGAACTCTTTTTCAGTAGTAGCATAATTCTTTTGAGAAGCATCCAGAGTCTTGCTAGCATAATGAATAACATTCAGCTTCTTGTCAACACGTTGTCCACGGACAGCACCCACAGCAAAATCACTATCATCACACATGATTTCAAAAGGTAAACTCCAAACAGGTGGTTGGACAATAGGAGCGGTTGTCAAAGCTTTCTTCAAAGTTTCAAAAGTTTCTTTACAATCATCATAAAAAACAAAAGGTACATCTTTTTAAAGAAGATTAGTAAGGGGCTTTGAAATTTTCGAGAAATCTTTAATAAACCTCCTATAGAAACTAGCATGACCAAGGATACTACGAATACCTTTGATATATCTAGGACAAGACATCTTCTCAATTGCTTAAATTTTGGCCCTATCAACTTCAGTGCCTCTTTCAAAGATCTTGTGTCCAAGAATAATCCCTTCATTAACTAAATTGATATCTCTTCGAGGAAGACTTGTTCTCATAAATTCAGTACTCACCAACATGGTACTGTATATGATCTCGTTTTTCCAAATACCAAAAGGGGTCTTGAAAAAAGTGAATTATTTTCGATCATGATTCTTTTGGTAAGGGGATAGTGAAAATAAGAAATACCGACTAACCCGATGGAATGTGTTTGCCGCCCCCAAAGAATACGGTGGACTTGGCATACATGATTTGCAAGTCAAAAACATCGCGCTTCTAGGTAAATGGTTGTTCAAACTCCTTGCAGAAGATGGGGTCTGGCAAAGCATTTTATGGAGGAAATATGTGGGCTCTAAAGCTGTGTCTCAAGTGGTTTGGAAACCCGGTGGTTCACACTTCTGGGTTGGACTGATGGCGTCCGAAAAATATTTCTTTCGTTTCGGTTTAATATTAAGGATGGATCGTAGATTAGATTTTAGGAAGATAAGTGGATTGGCCAAACTTCTCTTCGGAAACAATGTCCAGCTCTATATTCGATTGTTAGACACAAAGGGGACACTCTCTGTTGTAATGGGGTTTACTTATCCAAATGTGTCTTTGAGAAGAAGTCTCATGGGTCCTAGACTGGTAGCTTGGAATAATCTGTTATTACGATTATCCACAATACAGTTATCGGATGGTGTATATGAGCTCAAATGGACATTACTCAACAACGGTAACTTTTCTATGGACTCATTCTATAGAGCATTGATCCAACCTAATATCTCAGTCGATGACAATAATAAAATTTGAAAGATGAAAATACCTTTGAAAACAAAGATATTTGCTTGATATCTTCGTAAAGGGGTAATTCTAACTAAAGACAATCTTGTTAAATGGAACTAGCATGAAAGCAAACAATGCATTTTTTTATCATCATAATGAGACAATCAGACATTTATTCTTCCAATGCATATTTTCACAACCTATATGGTTAATCATTCAAGTAGCCTCTGGTTTATCTCGCACATGCTCGGTTAAAAATTTTTTTTGTAATTGGTTATATGGGGTTGAGGATAAATACATGACTTTATTTAGGGTGGGAGCGCTTGCCATTATTTGGTCGCTTTGACTATGTAGGAATGAAAATATTTTTAATAATTTTGTGTCTTGTCCATTGCAGGCTATCTACCGGACTACGACTATTCTTTGATCATGGACTACACTCGAACATATGGAGTTTTAGAACTTATCTGCGGAGGGGTATATGCGATTAATCGATTACACTGGAACATATGGAGTTTTGGAACTTACCTTCGGGTGCTTCTCCTTTGCTACCGCTAGAAACAAGTCCCGAATCAGGAGACGAATCAAGCTAGAAACCAAGTCAGATAAGAGATCATACAAATACCACCCACTCTGCCGCGCTTCCATGTGGTGTCTGATACATACGTGGACCCAATTAAACGTGCTTGCGTTCCTCTGCACGCACGGTGCCCTGACGTCCACGTTCGCTGCTGGCCGTATCAGGACCTGCCTCGCTCCACGTCGGGTTCGATCGATTCACGGCTGGGGATCGATCAACCGGCCACCTCCGATCCATGGTCACGGGCTAGCTAGCTCAATGGTCACTGCTCACCCCCACTACCCAGCAGCAGCCGCCAGCCTATATAAATTGCGCCCGCCCGGCTCCATCAATACATCAGCAACACCATCTCGACAACACATCCAGGAAATTCCTAGCTAGCCCTTTCGATCTTGATTTCTAGAGTTTTTCATTAATGGCGACAGTTATGGCCATGACCTCATTCGCCGGTGCCGCCGTCGGGCTCCAGGCGGGAGCAGGCGGCCGCTTCGCCGCTCTGCCTCTGCCGCTGCGCCGAGGCGCCGTCGTCGTCAGGGCCCAGGCCGACGAGCCCAGGACGCCACCACCAAACAAGCCCAAGGTGAGCACCTCCATCTGGGACGCGCTTGCGTTCAGCGGTCCCGCGCCGGAGCGCATCAACGGCCGCCTCGCTATGGTGGGCTTCGTGACGGCGCTCGCTGTCGAGGCGGGGCGCGGCGACGGGCTCCTCTCGCAGCTCGGCAGCGGCACCGGCCAGGCGTGGTTCGCCTACACCGTGGCGGTGCTCTCCGTGGCGTCGCTGGTGCCGCTGCTCCAGGGCGAGAGCGCCGAGGGCAGGGCCGGGGCTGTCATGAACGCCAACGCGGAGCTCTGGAACGGCCGCTTCGCCATGCTTGGACTCGTCGCGCTCGCCGCAACTGAGATCATCACGGGCGCGCCCTTCATTGCCATCTAATCATAACTAGCGCACTGATGTGGACTCATCGTCGTACCTGCATGTACAGCATCATGAATTTCTGTGTAGTGCCTGCTAGCTATGACTTGCCAATTGTACTCTTGATGCAGTAGGTAGGAGAAATGTTTAGCCCCTAACAGTAACCGGGGTTTTTCTTTTTTTTTTGCAAATATGTCACATATACTCTTTCAATACATTTGCTTCCGTTGCCCCCAACTCATGTGTTTTTTTTGGTTTTTTTACATTTTGTTTTAGAAATACATAACGGTTTATACCCACACAGTCACACGCAAACACGCACCTGGTCACCAGCACCACACACAAACACATGCTCCTGGCGGTAAACAGCATCTCGCGTTTGCGGTGCGAGAAAAGCCGGGCGGAGCAGATGCCGCATAATACCGTAAAATCAATATTTTTAAGGAATCAGGTATGCCATATATGTTCCGCTCCGTCGTGTGTACCGCAAAACAAATTTTATCTCAAAGCACACAATTCAATGTTTGAACGAGAAATATAACATAGTAATAACAAACGATTAAAGTAAAACACTAATCCAATGAGAAGCTTCTCAATCATAGTAATAACAAACGATTAAAGTAAAACACTAATCCATGATGTCGCTTCCGCTATCATCTTCCGCCTCCTCGGCGTCGCTTCCACTGTCATCAATCTCGACGATTCCAACATTGTTCGCCCCCCTCCGGAACTCTTCTCGGCGCGTCCATGAATGAGGCAGAGGATCCAGAATCGTGCAGCCACGAACGGCCCAGAATCGCGCCCTCCCTTCAGGGTTGTGGAGATCGGGGTGGAGCCGCCGCCCGTGAACGAGGCAGAGGGAAAGCGCTGCCCTGCGCTCCTTGAAATGCTTCTGCCAATATGAGCTCGCGGGCGCGTATTGGGCCATTTCCCTCTTCCACTCCAACAGTTGGCAGCAATCCGCTTCTGGTTAGCCAACTCGGCACCGCGAAAAACTGGCGTCACCAACACCCGGTAGCTGAGTTCCCAGTCGTCCAGAAGCGTCACGTGAGGCGGCATGAGGATGTCGTAGTGGGCAAACATCGCGGCCTCGTAGAATTTTAGATTGGGTCTCCATGGCACAGAGAGAGAGAGGGATATATATATATATATATATATATATATAGAGAGAGAGAGAGAGATGGTAGGAAGGGAGAAAGTGGGGTGGAAACGGCCAAGCGTAAGATCGACGATGGTGGTGGCTGTGCGGGAAGTAGTAGGGAAATTTTCCTCCTACCAACCGAAGCGCCATGGCACGGTTCACCGCATCCGCAGCTCTCGATACAGGAAATATGCGCCTCGGAAGCGATCTTTTGCAGTGAAACTTACAAATATTTTGGATGCCATATAGTTTAGGGTATCTAGAATGACAACTTTTTCTAGCTTCGTACCACAAACAGTCGATTATTTTACAGGATGGGGCCAGATGCCGTATCTGTTAGAGATTCTCTAATGTCTAGGATTGCAAGCCGCAACCTGCATAAGTCTACAAAAGCAAAATTTAGTTTAAACTAGTCTAATTTTATTGAAAATATTTAAATTAGACTAACAAAATTTTGAATACGAAGCAGGCGGATCGGGTGCTGCTTCGCAATTCTAGCAACGTCTACCAAAAGCTTGGTTTCGAAGGTTCAAAATTGATGAAAGAAAATTTCTATGAAAAAACACAACGCTTAACTTGTGTGATGGCTCTTTGCAATTTTGCTGGGCGCCCACATGTAGCCGCTTAGGATAAACAACTAATATAGGGATTGATTTGAGCCGAGCCGAGGCTGGCTCGGCTTGGTGTTATACAATTTTTACAAGATCTTGAGAACTTATAGTATCTATATTTACATTTACTTTTTTGTTTGCACTCAATGGATGGAGATAGGCGAGGCTAAGGATTCACCTGTAGTGTTGCACACGTATATGGAAAAAAGATAATAATCTCATTCATGAGTTCTGATCTAATATTAAAAAGATTATGGGTGGTACGTCCGTACCTACTAGTTATTAAGTACAACAGTCAAAATCCCTAAGATCTATGACGTTACCGTTGCTCCCAGATGGATCCCTAAACAATTATTATACTCCTCTTACTATCACTAGGTTTCACGCGTACAAGCCGCATTACCATTCATCTCAACCTATTGTATGTATCAATCATAGGGGTCTTAGGTACTTAACAAGTCCTTAATTGAGGTATGATAAAAGAATACAAAGGATAAATCCAATATTCAATCACAACACATTATTCCATGTTAGAAGATACAGATAATGCTACTAGGCTATGCCTTAGCACATAGCCCATGAGTACTACTCACTCATGACAAAATCAATAGTCATAAATATTGTATAATTGTTTTTAAAACGATGCCACCAATCTCGATGAGATCAAGGTTACAAGTAGAGGACTATGAGTATGGAGGGGAATTGGAGATGGAATGTAAGGATGACTATGACTATGGTGATGGTGATGACAACGGCTCTACGGTGGATCTCCTCTCCTCAGATGTGTTGTGAATGACTTCAGATGTGTTAGGGTTTTTCGTGGCTTCGATGCGAATTATATATAGGTGCACAAAAGTTTCTAGGTTTTACTTGGGAAAGTAGCAAGTCAGAAATATTCATTATTTGGCCTAGATTCTGCCATAAAAGTGTCCATTTCTGCAAATGGAAAATTTCAACAAAAGATTTACACATCTGTGTAGTAATTAGTTATTAGTAGTAAGGCTAGAGACATCTTCGTCAATTACATGACTTGTGTGAGGTTTAAAAGCTGACAAATGGTTGTATTTCAATTCCATCAATTTACCAAAGCTTAAACCTTGATCGTCCTTGATCAAGAAACCAAAATCATAAGAAACTCAATGTTAAACTGAAAGAACGAGAAGACAAGTTCACTCTACAATTAGTAGTCTAATGTAGGTACCACTTATTCAATCTGAAAGCTTAGCATAGATAGAGTAATGACAAGAATATCATACATGCTTTGTTAACTCAAGACAATATTCATAATAAAGATTTTATCAACACTTGAACCAACCAAAGCTTCACACAAAAAAACTAGTTGGCACTGATTCGGGATTGATCCCTTCGAGAAAACCATAGAGTAGGCCGGCGAGCGTAGGTAAGATAGATCTGCCACAATGATGGAGATGTTGTCGATTCAGGTGGCGGTAGGGAAGACGATGAAGCGCCATGTGTAAGTCATGTCGACAAAGCATGGATCTAGAAATGCCCTGAACTCAATGACAGGAGGAAGAAATCAAGGACAGAGGATCTAGATCGGGAGATAATACAGAGGCTTAAGCAAAAGAATGGAGGCTGATACGGGTGGCTAGGGGAATAGAAGCGGGGGTTAGAGATGACGACATAAATGTTGTGAACGTTTGCTACAAGTGTCGTCACACTATGAGTCCTTTGTTTTCCCAATACCCACGGGTGATGACCCACAAGTATAGGGGGTGTATCGTAGTACTTTCGATAAATAGGAGTGTCGATCCCAACGAGGAGCAAAAGGTGCTGAACAGTGGTATGGAGCAGTAAATTCCTGTGAATACTTAGCAAATGGATTTTTAGTGATTTTCTGACAAGGCAACAAAACAAGGAGCAAGTAACAAAGGTAACGAACAAACGGAGCAAGTGGCCCAATATTTTCTTAGCAAAGGACAAGCCGGTGGAAATACTTATAAGGACCAAACGTTCTCGAGGACACATGGGAATTCTGTCAAGTGCTTTCGCTTCAAATAGTTGAGTACTCTTCTCTGGTGTTGTAAGTGTTGTGTGGGTGAACCTGTGCTAATGTATCGACCGTACTTGGACTAATACATACTTGTGATTAAACCCCTTGCAAACATCCGTAACTACAAGAAAGTAATTAAGATATAAATCTAACCACGGCCTTCAACTCGAGATCCTACACTCCTTGTGCAAAGGTGTCCTAACGGGGGTTCAAGTTTCTGTCACTCTGGCAACCCCACAATTAGTAGCCAAATACACAATGCATCCCCCTCGGCCCATAAATGGTGAAGTGTCATGTAGTCGACGTTCACATAACACCACTAGAAGAATAGCACCACAACTTAAATACTAAACCAATTAATAATAACTCATCATGATTCACTACTAACAACATGACTTCTCCCATGTCCTTAAGAACTAAACGAACTACTCACAAGACATCATATGGATAAAGATCAAAGATGATATGGTAATGGATAACAATCTGAACATAAACAATAATCCAATGGTTCCACTCACAGGCATCAACTACAATAGTAATCAACACCGGAAAGTTTCCCCTAATGAACTAAAGCAATCTCCACCACAATTGTTACAGCAGGTCGGAGTGGTGATGATGGTGCTGGTGGAGATGATGGTGTGGATGATGATGATGATACCGATGTAGCCTAGCTTGATGACGGTGTTGATGGCGATGGTCTCCCATCTTTGGGAAGGAATTCCCCCGGAAGAAATCTGTCTGTCGGAGAGATCTTTCTCTCTCGGTGTTTTCGCCCCAGTGAGGCGGAAATCTATCTTTGGTCGCTCCCGAGGCTTAGGGTTCCATAGGGAAGATATAGAGGGGCGGAGTCGGAGGCAGCAGTGGGCCACACCTGCCTAGGCGCGGGTCAGTGGGCCCGCCTAGGGGTGTGGGCCTCATGCCCCTCTTCGCCCTCCTTGTGGCTTCCTTCGCCTTCCGTAAAATAATATGTTTCCATATTTTTATGTTATTTTTTATCTTTTAAATTGCACCAAAACGCCTTCTTTTCTATCCGAATCCATACTCCTGCAGTCCATCCTCCAAGAATCATCCAACATGCATAAAACATATGTGAAAATCCATAAGTAATACCTCATAATAAGACAAATATCAATGAATAGAGGTAAATTATGATATAGAATGGTGATGCAAATTGGGCGTATCAACTCCCACAAGCTTAGACTTCGCTTGTCCCCAAGCTAAAACCGAGCTCAGTAAACATGTCCATAGGTTTATGGAGTGGAGTGTCGATAAAATAATACGAACAAGAAGCATCACACTTATCATTGCACAACTCATAAAAGAAAGCAACTCACCATTATATAACTTAGCTTGCAACCAAGTACAACAGTCACAATATAGATGCATAAAGATAAATCATAATTGGAATTGGCAAACTTGTTCTTGGTCAGAGAACACCTAGCAAACAGTTTCACAAAAGATTTTTGTAGAAGTTTCAAAACAGAACACTCTTTGCTCAAAAAGGTTTTTCACAAGTGAAGGCTTTCAAAGTAATACTCAATAGATAAGAGTTTTGTGCAAACAAGGAAGATAAAAAACATGATTGAATAAATCACCATATGAATGCTTGAAACACAACAACTCAAATGCTTGCTGGAGATAGAGAGGAAGTAGGTTTACTGACTCAAATGGTAACTAGGAGAAAGGTCCCTTCATAGAGGGTTGCAGGGATTACAAGTCATAAAGAGCTTCCAAAAGATTATGGTACTTACTAGCTTTGAGCCCTCATTGCCCCTATCATAAGCATCTTGAGATGATTAAGGTTAAAGTGAACAAATATGGAGTATATGCTTGACGAAATATAAGTTGGCAATCTCATGTCCCTTGAATATGAGGGCCACTCCTCATGCTACTCAACTTTGGTCACATGTAAGTTCTTGTCATTGTAAGTATTTGCATATCATTGAAAACCGCCAACGGGGTACCCCTTGCACATGGTACACGAGCTTTCACATAACCAAAATGACAAGGCAAGCAGACAATGAGCATCTCATAGATCTTTTTATTTACTATGTGCATAGCTGATGACTCACTATGGTGATGCTACAAGTTTCCACCATGATTAAGCATGGCTTAGGCTAGCGGCCCAGGCGTTTCTCTAACACAGGATACAAACTCCATGGACTTACAAGTTCCCTCTTTATTTCACACCGTTGACATCCATAGGCAAAAGAGCACGATATCAACTGTGTATAGAGTACAAGTGCAATATTGAAAACGTTCCCGTGACAGCACGGTTCTGCTAATTCTAACATATAGATGCAAGCATATACAACTTCGATGTTCACAATGGTTCAAGTCTATTAGGGGCAAGTAAATAAGGTGTGCCATCAAGTTTATGAGAGCTTTACTAACTAGTTTTCACATAACAAAATACTTTTTAATTTGAAAGGTAGATGAAGCTTGAGAATTTGCTTGGAATAGCAAAAGCTACTAGGTAGATTTGGTGGACACAAATGTCAAAAGTTTTGGTTCAAAGGGATTTGGAAAAATGAGAAGTATGCCTTCTCAAAACAGGTTTTTGGCTAGCAAGGTTGGGTAGCAAGCAAGAGAGTTGAAAGACACAAGCGAACATACAAGTAATAAAGCCAAACATGCAATCTTCCTTGAAGACACAAAAGAATCTTAAATAAAGAATACTAAGCTTATGAGCCAACAAGAAAGAAAACAAATGATACAAAATACCTGTAAGCTTTTTCTCTTTTTTTCTTTCAAAGTAATGCTACTAACCAGAACTCGATTTGCCAAAACCAATTTATATCCACTTGATGATCCCAAAGTGGTGCCACTGATCAACAAGATCCATCATATAATAGAGATTGCAAACTAAAATAAGAAGTTCAAAAAGTAAAAGATGAGACTTCTCATTAATATTCAATAAAGGCACTCACACCAAGGGATACATAGATAATCAACTAAAGGAGATATACTTCCACATGCAAACCAAACTATAAGATAACCCTCTACCAGATATATGAATCCACTAAAAGGTAAAAGGTAAAAGGTAATGGTGGTGATATCAAGTATTTCCCCAAGCTTGGAACAAGCTAAGGGATGCCAAACCTGATGACGAATTACTCCTTTGGTGGTGGTGGTGTTGTCTTGTCATCATGAAACTTCCAAGGCAAAGGTTCCCCATCCAAAAGGATGTCCTTGTCTCGCAATCCTGAAACTAGCAAAGAGCTTATGCGATCAAATCTAGCCTCATACTCACGCTTTGATTCTGCATGTCGAGTTGTGCTTGCAATTGATTGGTGGTCCGACGGAGTGAGAAGATCTCTTCGAGCTCCGCAGCTTCTCCCTCATGCTTGGTGATGAGTTCTGAACTTATCTTGTGAATAACATCCACTTTGCATTCTGCCATCTTCTTGTACCTGAAAACTTCCTATTCCAATGCTTCCATCATGTCTTCTAGACCGCCTTCTCCTTTAGAGCCTTGAACTTATTTCATCTCAGACCTTCCCTCTTTGAGGAACAACTCTTTGGGATGAATCCTCAACTCATACATGTAATGGGTTGAGGATGTCTGCAGAGGAATCCTCCGTGGGTGATCCAGAGGAAGACACTGAGGCTCCAAATCTGAGAATTTTCCTGATAGAAACAGATCGAAACGAAAACACGACGAGAACACGGTGCAAGAACCTCGGGGGATCCGGGGAGTTATATATTACGAAGTTTCAAGGCATAAGGAAGGTACTGACAAGGAAACAAAGCAGAGATTTAAATTGAGGGTGGCACACCCTCCAAAGCGCGGCCAGTGGGCTCGGCGCTGGGTGGGTCTGTCCACCCCGGACTCCGTTTCCTCTTCAGTTCCGTCTCGTAGTCTTCCTTATGTATTAAAAACATCAAAAATATAAAAAGATTGGAGTTTCACGGACCTTCTATTTTCACCACTTTTACCTATTCAAGGACGAACTCTGCAGTTTCGGGTGTTTGGCTTCTGATAAATTCTTCTGGAGTCACCATTTGAATAACATCCACATCTTCATTATAAGAATCTCCAGAAATATAATGTTTTAGTCTTTGACCATTAACCACCCGTGTTGTGTCATCCTTCAGAGAAGAAATTTTGATGGCACCTGAACGGTACACTTCCTTGATAACAAAAGGTCCTTCCCATTTGGAGAGTAGTTTCCCTGCAAAAAATCTGAGACGAGACCCATACAAAAGAACTTTCTCACCAACATGGAACTCCCTTTTGAGAATTCTTCTATCATGCCATCTTTTTACTTTTTCCTTAAAGAGCCTAGCATTTTCGTAAGCTTCACCTCTCCACTCAACTAGATTACTTAAGTCGAGCAGTCTTTTCTCACCAGCAAGTCTAAAGTATCTATTCAACTCTTTCACCGCCTAAGCTTTGTTTTCTAATTCTAAAGGCAAGTGACAAGCTTTTCCATAGACCATTTTGTAAGGAGACATCCCCATAGGATTTTTATAAGCAGTTCTATAAGCCCACAAAGCGCCATTCAACTTTTTAGCCCAATTTTTTCTAGACCTATTGATGTCTTCGCAAGATAGATTTGATTTCCTATTGGAAAGTTCTACTTACCCACTAGTTTGGGGTGATAAGCTGAAGCTATTCTGTGGTTTACATCATACTTAGCGAGAGTTTTCTAAAACCCCATGAATAAAATGAGAGCCTCCATCAGTCATGAGATATCTAGGCACACGCAACCTAGGAAAAATGACATCTTTAAGCATTTTCAAAGAGGTCTTACCATCAGCACTGTTGTAGGTATGGCTTCTACCCACTTTGTAACATAGTCAACAGCAACAAGAATATGTGTATACCCTTTTGAAGGAGGAAAAGGCCCCATAAAGTCAAATCCCCAACAATCAAAAGGTTCAATAATAAGAGAATAATTCATAGGCATTTCACTACGTCTAGAGATGTTACCTACTCGTTGGCATTCATCACATGATAAGACAAACTTCCTTGCATCTTTAAAAAGGGTAGGCCAATAAAATCTAGATTGTAAAACCTTTTGTGCGGTCCTATCCCCAGCATGATGTCCTCCATAAGCACTGCACGACATTTTCTCAATATCTCTTGTTGTTCAAATTCTTGAACACATCTTCGCATAATACCATCTACTCCTTCTTTATATAAGTGTGGGTCATCCCAAAAGTAATGCCTTAGATCATAAAAAAATTTCCTTCTTTGCTGAGCTGTAAAGGTTGGAGGCAAATACTTGAAAACAATAAAGTTAGCATAATCAGCATACCAAGGACTCTCATGCGGACTTAAACTTATTGCAACTAGTTGCTCATTTAGAAAACTATCATTAACAGGCAAAGGGTCAAAAAAATGTTTTCTAAACGAGATAAATTATCAGCAACAAGATTATCAGCACCTTTTCTATCCACAATATGCAGATCAAACTCTTGCAAAAGCAACACCCACCTTATAAGCCTAGGCTTAGCGTCCTTCTTTGTCATAAGGTACTTAATAGCAGCATGATCAGTATGAATAGTAATCTTGGAATCAACAATTAAGGTCTAAACTTATCACAAGCAAAGATTACAGCTAAGAACTCTTTTTCAGTAGTAGCATAATTCTTTTGAGAAGCATCCAGAGTCTTGCTAGCATAATGAATAACATTCAGCTTCTTGTCAACACGTTGTCCACGGACAGCACCCATAGCAAAATCACTATCATCACACATGATTTCAAAAGGTAAACTCCAAACAGGTGGTTGGACAATAGGAGCGGTTGTCAAAGCTTTCTTCAAAGTTTCAAAAGTTTCTTTACAATCATCATAAAAAACAAAAGGTACATCTTTTTAAAGAAGATTAGTAAGGGGCTTTGAAATTTTCGAGAAATCTTTAATAAACCTCCTATAGAAACTAGCATGACCAAGGATACTACGAATACCTTTGATATATCTAGGACAAGGCATCTTCTCAATTGCTTAAATTTTGGCCCTATCAACTTCAGTGCCTCTTTCAGAGATCTTGTGTCCAAGAATAATCCCTTCATTAACTAAATTGATATCTCTTCGAGGAAGACTTGTTCTCATAAATTCAGTACTCACCAACATGGTACTGTATATGATCTCGTTTTTCCAAATACCAAAAGGGGTCTTGAAAAAAGTGAATTATTTTCGATCATGATTCTTTTGGTAAGGGGATAGTGAAAATAAGAAATACCGACTGACCCGATGGAATGTGTTTGCCGCCCCCAAAGAATACGGTGGACTTGGCATACATGATTTGCAAGTCAAAAACATCGCGCTTCTAGGTAAATGGTTGTTCAAACTCCTTGCAGAAGATGGGGTCTGGCAAAGCATTTTATGGAGGAAATATGTGGGCTCTAAAGCTGTGTCTCAAGTGGTTTGGAAACCCGGTGATTCACACTTCTGGGTTGGACTGATGGCGTCCAAAAAATATTTCTTTCGTTTCGGTTTAATATTAAGGATGGATCGTAGATTAGATTTTAGGAAGATAAGTGGATTGGCCAAACTTCTCTTCGGAAACAATGTCCAGCTCTATATTCGATTGTTAGACACAAAGGGGACACTCTCTGTTGTAATGGGGTTTACTTATCCAAATGTGTCTTTGAGAAGAAGTCTCATGGGTCCTAGACTGGTAGCTTGGAATAATCTGTTATTATGATTATCCACAATACAGTTATCGGATGGTGTATATGAGCTCAAATGGACATTACTCAACAACGGTAACTTTTCTATGGACTCATTCTATAGAGCATTGATCCAACCTAATATCTCAGTCGATGACAATAATAAAATTTGAAAGATGAAAATACCTTTGAAAACAAAGATATTTGCTTGATATCTTCGTAAAGGGGTAATTCTAACTAAAGACAATCTTGTTAAATGGAACTAGCATGAAAGCAAACAATGCATTTTTTTATCATCATAATGAGACAATCAGACATTTATTCTTCCAATGCATATTTTCACAACCTATATGGTTAATCATTCAAGTAGCCTCTGGTTTATCTACCTGTGCTCGGTGACAAATTTATTTGGTAATTGGTTATATGGGGTTGAGGATAAATACATGACTTTATTTAGGTGGGAGCGCTTGCCATTATTTGGTCGCTTTGACTATGTAGGAATGAAAATATTTTTAATAATTTTGTGTCTTGTCCATTGCAGGCTATCTACCGGACTACGACTATTCTTTGATCATGGACTACACTCGAACATATGGAGTTTTAGAACTTATCTGCGGAGGGGTATATGCGATTAATCGATTACACTGGAACATATGGAGTTTTGGAACTTACCTTCGGGTGCTTCTCCTTTGCTACCGCTAGAAACAAGTCCCGAATCAGGAGACGAATCAAGCTAGAAACCAAGTCAGATAAGAGATCATACAAATACCACCCACTCTGCCGCGCTTCCATGTGGTGTCTGATACATACGTGGACCCAATTAAACGTGCTTGCGTTCCTCTGCACGCACGGTGCCCCTGACGTCCACGTTCGCTGCTGGCCGTATCAGGACCTGCCTCGCTCCACGTCGGGTTCGATCGATTCACGGCTGGGGATCGATCAACCGGCCACCTCCGATCCATGGTCACGGGCTAGCTAGCTCAATGGTCACTGCTCACCCCCACTACCCAGCAGCAGCCGCCAGCCTATATAAATTGCGCCCGCCCGGCTCCATCAATACATCAGCAACACCATCTCGACAACACATCCAGGAAATTCCTAGCTAGCCCTTTCGATCTTGATTTCTAGAGTTTTTCATTAATGGCGACAGTTATGGCCATGACCTCATTCGCCGGTGCCGCCGTCGGGCTCCAGGCGGGAGCAGGCGGCCGCTTCGCCGCTCTGCCTCTGCCGCTGCGCCGAGGCGCCGTCGTCGTCAGGGCCCAGGCCGACGAGCCCAGGACGCCACCACCAAACAAGCCCAAGGTGAGCACCTCCATCTGGGACGCGCTTGCGTTCAGCGGTCCCGCGCCGGAGCGCATCAACGGCCGCCTCGCTATGGTGGGCTTCGTGACGGCGCTCGCTGTCGAGGCGGGGCGCGGCGACGGGCTCCTCTCGCAGCTCGGCAGCGGCACCGGCCAGGCGTGGTTCGCCTACACCGTGGCGGTGCTCTCCGTGGCGTCGCTGGTGCCGCTGCTCCAGGGCGAGAGCGCCGAGGGCAGGGCCGGGGCTGTCATGAACGCCAACGCGGAGCTCTGGAACGGCCGCTTCGCCATGCTTGGACTCGTCGCGCTCGCCGCAACTGAGATCATCACGGGCGCGCCCTTCATTGCCATCTAATCATAACTAGCGCACTGATGTGGACTCATCGTCGTACCTGCATGTACAGCATCATGAATTTCTGTGTAGTGCCTGCTAGCTATGACTTGCCAATTGTACTCTTGATGCAGTAGGTAGGAGAAATGTTTAGCCCCTAACAGTAACCGGGGTTTTTCTTTTTTTTTTGCAAATATGTCACATATACTCTTTCAATACATTTGCTTCCGTTGCCCCCAACTCATGTGTTTTTTTTGGTTTTTTTACATTTTGTTTTAGAAATACATAACGGTTTATACCCACACAGTCACACGCAAACACGCACCTGGTCACCAGCACCACACACAAACACATGCTCCTGGCGGTAAACAGCATCTCGCGTTTGCGGTGCGAGAAAAGCCGGGCGGAGCAGATGCCGCATAATACCGTAAAATCAATATTTTTAAGGGATCAGGTATGCCATATATGTTCCGCTCCGTCGTGTGTACCGCAAAACAAATTTTATCTCAAAGCACACAATTCAATGTTTGAACGAGAAATATAACATAGTAATAACAAACGATTAAAGTAAAACACTAATCCAATGAGAAGCTTCTCAATCATAGTAATAACAAACGATTAAAGTAAAACACTAATCCATGATGTCGCTTCCGCTATCATCTTCCGCCTCCTCGGCGTCGCTTCCACTGTCATCAATCTCGACGATTCCAACATTGTTCGCCCCCCTCCGGAACTCTTCTCGGCGCGTCCATGAATGAGGCAGAGGATCCAGAATCGTGCAGCCACGAACGGCCCAGAATCGCGCCCTCCCTTCAGGGTTGTGGAGATCGGGGTGGAGCCGCCGCCCGTGAACGAGGCAGAGGGCAAGCGCTGCCTCGCCCTTGAAATGCTTCTGCCAATATGAGCTCGCTAGCGATTGGGCCATTTCCCTCTTCCACTCCAACAGTTGGCGGCAGCAATCCTCGCTCTGGTTAGCCAACTCGGCACCGCGAAAAACTGGCGTCACCAACACCCGGTAGCTGAGTTCCCAGTCGTCCAGAAGCGTCACGTGAGGCGGCATGAGGATGTCGTAGTGGGCAAACATCGCGGCCTCGTAGAATTTTAGATTGGGTCTCTCCATGGCACAGAGAGAGAGGGAGGGGATATATATATATATATATATATATATATATATAGAGAGAGAGAGAGAGAGAGAGATGGTAGGAAGGGGAGAAAGTGGGGGTGGAAACGGCCGGCGGCAGAAGATCGACGATGGTGGTGGCTGTGCGGGAAGTAGGGGAGGGGAAATTTTCCTCCTACCAACCGAAGCGCCATGGCACGGTTCACCGCATCCGCAGCTCTCGATACAGGAAATATGCGCCTCGGAAGCGATCTTTTGCAGTGAAACTTACAAATATTTTGGATGCCATATAGTTTAGGGTATCTAGAATGACAACTTTTTCTAGCTTCGTACCACAAACAGTCGATTATTTTACAGGATGGGGCCAGATGCCGTATCTGTTAGAGATTCTCTAATGTCTAGGATTGCAAGCCGCAACCTGCATAAGTCTACAAAAGCAAAATTTAGTTTAAACTAGTCTAATTTTATTGAAAATATTTAAATTAGACTAACAAAATTTTGAATACGAAGCAGGCGGATCGGGTGCTGCTTCGCAATTCTAGCAACGTCTACCAAAAGCTTGGTTTCGAAGGTTCAAAATTGATGAAAGAAAAATTCTATGAAAAAACACCGCACAACGCTTAACTTGTGTGATGGCTCTTTGCAATTTTGCTGGGCGCCCACATGTAGCCGCTTAGGATAAACAACTAATATAGGGATTGATTTGAGCCGAGCCGAGGCTGGCTCGGCTTGGTGTTATACAATTTTTACAAGATCTTGAGAACTTATAGTATCTATATTTACATTTACTTTTTTGTTTGCACTCAATGGATGGAGATAGGCGAGGCTAAGGATTCACCTGTAGTGTTGCACACGTATATGGGAAAAAGATAATAATCTCATTCATGAGTTCTGATCTAATATTAAAAAGATTATGGGTGGTACGTCTGCATCTACTAGTTATTAAGTACAACAGTCAAAATCCCTAAGATCTATGACGTTACCGCTGTTCTAGATGGATCCCTAAACAATTATTATACTCCTCTTACTATCACTAGGTTTCACGCGTACAAGCCGCATTACCATTCATCTCAACCTATTGTATGTATCAATCATAGGGGTCTTAGGTACTTAACAAGTCCTTAATTGAGGTATGATAAAAGAATACAAAGGATAAATCCAATATTCAATCACAACACATTATTCCATGTTAGAAGATACAGATAATGCTACTAGGCTATGCCTTAGCACATAGCCCATGAGTACTACTCACTCATGACAAAATCAATAGTCATAAATATTGTATAATTGTTTTTAAAACGATGCCACCAATCTTGATGAGATCAAGGTTACAAGTAGAGGACTATGAGTATGGAGGGGAATTGGAGATGGAATGTAAGGATGACTATGACTATGGTGATGGTGATGACAACGGCTCTACGGTGGATCTCCTCTCCTCAGATGTGTTGTGAATGACTTCAGATGTGTTAGGGTTTTTCGTGGCTTCGATGCGAATTATATATAGGTGCACAAAAGTTTCTAGGTTTTACTTGGGAAAGTAGCAAGTCAGAAATATTCATTATTTGGCCTAGATTCTGCCATAAAAGTGTCCATTTCTGCAAATGGAAAATTTCAACAAAAGATTTACACATCCGTAGTAATTAGTTATTAGTAGTAAGGCTAGAGACATCTTCACAATTACATGACTTGTGTGAGGTGTAAAAGCGGACAAATGGTTGTATTTCAATTCCATCAATTTACCAAAGCTTAAACCTTGATCGTCCTTGATCAAGAAACCAAAATCATAAGAAACTCAATGTTAAACTGAAAGAACGAGAAGACAAGTTCACTCTACAATTAGTAGTCTAATGTAGGTACCACTTATTCAATCTGAAAGCTTAGCATAGATAGAGTAATGACAAGAATATCATACATGCTTTGTTAACTCAAGACAATATTCATAATAAAGATTTTATCAACACTTGAACCAACCAAAGCTTCACACAAAAAAACTAGTTGGCACTGATTCGGGATTGATCCCTTCGAGAAAACCATAGAGTAGGCCGGCGAGCGTAGGTAAGATAGATCTGGCCACAATGATGGAGATGTTGTCGGTCGTGGCTGTCGGTGGGGAAGACGATGAAGCGCCATGTGTAAGTCATGTCGACAAAGCATGGATCTAGAAATGCCCTGAACTCAATGACAGGAGGAAGAAATCAAGGACAGAGGATCTAGATCGGGAGATAATACAGAGGCTTAAGCAAAAGAATGGAGGCTGATACGGGTGGCTAGGGGAATAGAAGCGGGGGTTAGAGATGACGACATAAATGTTGTGAACGTTTGCTACAAGTGTCGTCACACTATGAGTCCTTTGTTTTCCCAATACCCACGGGTGATGACCCACAAGTATAGGGGGTGTATCGTAGTACTTTCGATAAATAGGAGTGTCGATCCCAACGAGGAGCAAAAGGTGCTGAACAGTGGTCTGGAGCAGTAAATCCCTGTGAATACTTAGCAAATGGATTTTTAGTGATTTTCTGACAAGGCAACAAAACAAGGAGCAAGTAACAAAGGTAACGAACAAACGGAGCAAGTGGCCCAATATTTTCTTAGCAAAGGACAAGCCGGTGGAAATACTTATAAGGACCAAACGTTCTCGAGGACACATGGGAATTCTGTCAAGTGCTTTCGCTTCAAATAGTTGAGTACTCTTCTCTGGTGTTGTAAGTGTTGTGTGGGTGAACCTGTGCTAATGTATCGACCGTACTTGGACTAATACATACTTGTGATTAAACCCCTTGCAAACATCCGTAACTACAAGAAAGTAATTAAGATATAAATCTAACCACGGCCTTCAACTCTGAGATCCTACACTCCCTTGTGCAAAGGTGTCCTAACGGGGGTTCAAGTTTCTGTCACTCTGGCAACCCCACAATTAGTAGCCAAATACACAATGCATCCCCCTCGGCCCATAAATGGTGAAGTGTCATGTAGTCGACGTTCACATAACACCACTAGAAGAATAGCACCACAACTTAAATACTAAACCAATTAATAATAACTCATCACAGATTCACTACTAACAACATGACTTCTCCCATGTCCTTAAGAACTAAACGAACTACTCACAAGACATCATATGGATAAAGATCAAAGATGATATGGTAATGGATAACAATCTGAACATAAACAATAATCCAATGGTTCCACTCACAGGCATCAACTACAATAGTAATCAACACCGGGAAAGTTTCCCCTAATGAACTAAAGCAATATCCAACACAATTGTTACAACGGACGGAGTGGTGATGATGGTGCTGGTGGAGATGATGGTGTGGATGATGATGATGATACCGATGTAGCCTAGCTTGATGACGGTGTTGATGGCGATGGTCTCCCATCTTCGGGAAGGAATTCCCCCGGAAGAAATCTGTCTGTCGGAGAGATCTTTCTCTCTCGGTGTTTTCCGCCCCCAGAGGCGGCGGAAATCTATCTTTGGTCGCTCCCCGAGGCTTAGGGTTCCATAGGGAAGATATAGACGAAGGGGCGGAGTCGGAGGCCAGGCAGGTGGGCCACACCTGCCCTAGGCGCGGGGTCAGGTGGGCCCGCGCCTAGGGGGTGTGGGCCCCTTGCGGCCCCTCTTCGCTCCTCCTTGTGGCTTCCTTCGTCTTCTGGTAAAATAATATGTTTCCATATTTTTATGTTATTTTTTTTATCTTTGCGAAATTGCACCAAAACGCCTTCTTTTCTATCTGAATCCATACTCCTGCAGTCCATCCTCCAAGAATCATCCAACATGCATAAAACATATGTGAAAATCCATAAGTAATACCTCATAATAAGACAAATATCAATGAATAGAGGTAAATTATGATATAGAATGGTGATGCAAATTGGGCGTATCAACTCCCACAAGCTTAGACTTCGCTTGTCCCCAAGCTAAAACCGAGCTCAGTAAACATGTCCATAGGTTTATGGAGTGGAGTGTCGATAAAATAATACGAACAAGAAGCATCACACTTATCATTGCACAACTCATAAAAGAAAGCAACTCACCATTATATAACTTAGCTTGCAACCAAGTACAACAGTCACAATATAGATGCATAAAGATAAATCATAATTGGAATTGGCAAACTTGTTCTTGGTCAGAGAACACCTAGCAAACAGTTTCACAAAAGATTTTTGTAGAAGTTTCAAAACAGGAACACTCTTTGCTCAAAAAGGTTTTTCACAAGTGAAGGCTTTCAAAGTAATACTCAATAGATAAGAGTTTTGTGCAAACAAGGAAGATAAAAAACATGATTGAATAAATCACCATATGAATGCTTGAAACACAACAACTCAAATGCTTGCTGGAGATAGAGAGGAAGTAGGTTTACTGACTCAAATGGTAACTAGGAGAAAGGTCCCTTCATAGAGGGTTGCAGGGATTACAAGTCATAAAGAGCTTCCAAAAGATTATGGTACTTACTAGCTTTGAGCCCTCATTGCCCCTATCATAAGCATCTTGAGATGATTAAGGTTAAAGTGAACAAATATGGAGTATATGCTTGACGAAATATAAGTTGGCAATCTCATGTCCCTTGAATATGAGGGCCACTCCTCATGCTACTCAACTTTGGTCACATGTAAGTTCTTGTCATTGTAAGTATTTGCATATCATTGAAAACCGCCAACGGGGTACCCCTTGCACATGGTACACGAGCTTTCACATAACCAAAATGACAAGGCAAGGCATAATGAGCATCTCATAGATCTTTTTATTTACTATGTGCATAGCTGATGACTCACTATGGTGATGCTACAAGTTTCCACCATGATTAAGCATGGCTTAGGCTAGCGGCCCAGGCGTTTCTCTAACACAGGATACAAACTCCATGGACTTACAAGTTCCCTCTTTATTTCACACCGTTGACATCCATAGGCAAAAGAGCACGATATCAACTGTGTATAGAGTACAAGTGCAATATTGAAAACGTTCCCGTGACAGCACGGTTCTGCTAATTCTAACATATAGATGCAAGCATATACAACTTCGATGTTCACAATGGTTCAAGTCTATTAGGGGCAAGTAAATAAGGTGTGCCATCAAGTTTATGAGAGCTTTACTAACTAGTTTTCACATAACAAAATACTTTTTAATTTGAAAGGTAGATGAAGCTTGAGAATTTGCTTGGAATAGCAAAAGCTACTAGGTAGATTTGGTGGACACAAATGTCAAAAGTTTTGGTTCAAAGGGATTTGGAAAAATGAGAAGTATGCCTTCTCAAAACAGGTTTTTGGCTAGCAAGGTTGGGTAGCAAGCAAGAGAGTTGAAAGAAACAAGCGAACATACAAGTAATAAAGCCAAACATGCAATCTTCCTTGAAGACACAAAAGAATCTTAAATAAAGAATACTAAGCTTATGAGCCAACAAGAAAGAAAACAAATGATACAAAATACCTGTAAGCTTTTTTCTTTCTTTTTCTCTTTCATAGTAATGCTACTGACCAGAACTCGATTTGCCAAAACCAATTTATATCCACTTGATGATCCCAAAGTGGTGCCAATACTGATCAACAAGATCCATCATATAATAGAGATTGCAAACTAAAATAAGAAGTTCAAAAAGTAAAAGATGAGACTTCTCATTAATATTCAATAAAGGCACTCACACCAAGGGATACATAGATAATCAACTAAAGGAGATATACTTCCACATGCAAACCAAACTATAAGATAACCCCTCTACCAGATATATGAATCCACTAAAAAGGTAAAAGGTAAAAGGTAATGGTGGTGATACCGCAGTACTCTCCCAAGCTTGGAACAAGCTAAGGGGATGCCAAACCTGATGACGAATTACTCCCTTGGTGGTGGTGGTGTTGTCTTGTCATCATGAAACTTCCAAGGCAAAGGTTCCCCATCCAAAAAGGATGTCCTTGTCTCTGCAATCCTGAAACTAGCAGCAGAGCTTATGCGATCAAATCTAGCCTCATACTCACAGTTTTGATTCTGCATGTCAGAGTTGTGCTTGCAATTGATTGGTGGTCTGACGGAGTGAGAAGATCTCTTCTCGGAGCTCCGCAGCTTCTCCCTCATGCTTGGTGATGAGTTCTGAACTTATCTTGTGAATAACATCCACTTTGCATTCTGCCATCTTCTTGTACCTGAAAACTTCCTATTCCAATGCTTCCATCATGTCTTCTAGACTGCCTTCTCCTTTAGAGCCTTGAACTTATTTCATCTGTACCTTCCCCTCTTTGAGGAACAACTCTTTGGGATGAATCCTCAACTCATACATGTACGGGTTGAGGATGTCTGCAGAGGAATCCTCCGTGGGTGATCCAGAGGAAGACACTGAGGCTCCAAATCTGAGAATTTTCCTGATAGAAACAGATCGAAACGAAAACACGACGAGAACACGGTGCAAGAACCTCGGGGGATCCGGGGGGTTATATATTACGAAGTTTCAAGGCATAAGGAAGGTACTGACAAGGAAACAAAGCGGAGATTTAAATTGAGGGTGGCACCCCTCCAGCGCGCCAGTGGGCTCGCGCTCGGGTGGGTCTGCCACCCGGACTCCGTTTCCTCTTCAGTTCCGTCTCGTAGTCTTCCTTATGTATTAAAAACATCAAAAATATAAAAAGATTGGAGTTTCACGGACCTTCTATTTTCACCACTTTTACCTATTCAAGGACGAACTCTGCAGTTTCGGGTGTTTGGCTTCTGATAAATTCTTCTGGAGTCACCATTTGAATAACATCCACATCTTCATTATAAGAATCTCCAGAAATATAATGTTTTAGTCTTTGACCATTAACCACCCGTGTTGTGTCATCCTTCAGAGAAGAAATTTTGATGGCACCTGAACGGTACACTTCCTTGATAACAAAAGGTCCTTCCCATTTGGAGAGTAGTTTCCCTGCAAAAAATCTGAGACGAGACCCATACAAAAGAACTTTCTCACCAACATGGAACTCCCTTTTGAGAATTCTTCTATCATGCCATCTTTTTACTTTTTCCTTAAAGAGCCTAGCATTTTCGTAAGCTTCACCTCTCCACTCAACTAGATTACTTAAGTCGAGTAGTCTTTTCTCACCAGCAAGTCTAAAGTATCTATTCAACTCTTTCACTGCCCAATAAGCTTTGTGTTCTAATTCTAAAGGCAAGTGACAAGCTTTACCATAGACCATTTTGTAAGGAGACATCCCCATAGGATTTTTATAAGCAGTTCTATAAGCCCACAAAGCGTCATTCAACTTTTTAGCCCAATTTTTTCTAGATCTATTGATGTCCTTCTGCAAGATAGATTTGATTTCCCTATTGGAAAGTTCTACTTACCCACTAGTTTGGGGGTGATAAGCTGAAGCTATTCTGTGGTTTACATCATACTTAGCGAGAGTTTTTCTAAAACCCCCATGAATAAAATGAGAGCCTCCATCAGTCATGAGATATCTAGGCACACGCAACCTAGGAAAAATGACATCTTTAAGCATTTTCAAAGAGGTCTTACCATCAGCACTGTTGTAGGTATGGCTTCTACCCACTTTGTAACATAGTCAACAGCAACAAGAATATGTGTATACCCTTTTGAAGGAGGAAAAGGCCCCATAAAGTCAAATCCCCAACAATCAAAAGGTTCAATAATAAGAGAATAATTCATAGGCATTTCACTACGTCTAGAGATGTTACCTACTCGTTGGCATTCATCACATGATAAGACAAACTTCCTTGCATCTTTAAAAAGGGTAGGCCAATAAAATCTAGATTGTAAAACCTTTTGTGCGGTCCTATCCCCAGCATGATGTCCTCCATAAGCACTGCACGACATTTTCTCAATATCTCTTGTTGTTCAAATTCTTGAACACATCTTCGCATAATACCATCTACTCCTTCTTTATATAAGTGTGGGTCATCCCAAAAGTAATGCCTTAGATCATAAAATTTTTTCCTTCTTTGCTGAGCTGTAAAGGTTGGAGGCAAATACTTGAAAACAATAAAGTTAGCATAATCAGCATACCAAGGACTCTCATGCGGACTTAAACTTATTGCAACTAGTTGCTCATTTA
Organism: Avena insularis; assembly: GCA_023614405.1. Taxonomy (NCBI): domain Eukaryota; kingdom Viridiplantae; phylum Streptophyta; class Magnoliopsida; order Poales; family Poaceae; genus Avena; species Avena insularis. Next base: position 348,201,859 of record CM042691.1, read on the forward strand.
GAAAACTATCATTAACAGGCAAAGGGTCAAAAAAATGTTTTCTAAACGAGATAAATTATCAGCAACAAGATTATCAGCACCTTTTCTATCCACAATATGCAGATCAAACTCTTGCAAAAGCAACACCCACCTTATAAGCCTAGGCTTAGCGTCCTTCTTTGTCATAAGGTACTTAATAGCAGCATGATCAGTATGAATAGTAATCTTGGAATCAACAATTAAGGTCTAAACTTATCACAAGCAAAGATTACAGCTAAGAACTCTTTTTCAGTAGTAGCATAATTCTTTTGAGAAGCATCCAGAGTCTTGCTAGCATAATGAATAACATTCAGCTTCTTGTCAACACGTTGTCCACGGACAGCACCCACAGCAAAATCACTATCATCACACATGATTTCAAAAGGTAAACTCCAAACAGGTGGTTGGACAATAGGAGCGGTTGTCAAAGCTTTCTTCAAAGTTTCAAAAGTTTCTTTACAATCATCATAAAAAACAAAAGGTACATCTTTTTAAAGAAGATTAGTAAGGGGCTTTGAAATTTTCGAGAAATCTTTAATAAACCTCCTATAGAAACTAGCATGACCAAGGATACTACGAATACCTTTGATATATCTAGGACAAGGCATCTTCTCAATTGCTTAAATTTTGGCCCTATCAACTTCAAGGTTCTTTCGAGATCTTGTGTCCAAGAATAATCCCTTCATTAACTAAATTGATATCTCTTCGAGGAAGACTTGTTCTCATAAATTCAGTACTCACCAACATGGTACTGTATATGATCTCGTTTTTCCAAATACCAAAAGGGGTCTTGAAAAAAGTGAATTATTTTCGATCATGATTCTTTTGGTAAGGGGATAGTGAAAATAAGAAATACCGACTGACCCGATGGAATGTGTTTGCCGCCCCCAAAGAATACGGTGGACTTGGCATACATGATTTGCAAGTCAAAAACATCGCGCTTCTAGGTAAATGGTTGTTCAAACTCCTTGCAGAAGATGGGGTCTGGCAAAGCATTTTATGGAGGAAATATGTGGGCTCTAAAGCTGTGTCTCAAGTGGTTTGGAAACCCGGTGATTCACACTTCTGGGTTGGACTGATGGCGTCCAAAAAATATTTCTTTCGTTTCGGTTTAATATTAAGGATGGATCGTAGATTAGATTTTAGGAAGATAAGTGGATTGGCCAAACTTCTCTTCGGAAACAATGTCCAGCTCTATATTCGATTGTTAGACACAAAGGGGACACTCTCTGTAATGGGGTTTACTTATCCAAATGTGTCTTTGAGAAGAAGTCTCATGGGTCCTAGACTGGTAGCTTGGAATAATCTGTTATTATGATTATCCACAATACAGTTATCGGATGGTGTATATGAGCTCAAATGGACATTACTCAACAACGGTAACTTTTCTATGGACTCATTCTATAGAGCATTGATCCAACCTAATATCTCAGTCGATGACAATAATAAAATTTGAAAGATGAAAATACCTTTGAAAACAAAGATATTTGCTTGATATCTTCGTAAAGGGGTAATTCTAACTAAAGACAATCTTGTTAAATGGAACTAGCATGAAAGCAAACAATGCATTTTTTTATCATCATAATGAGACAATCAGACATTTATTCTTCCAATGCATATTTTCACAACCTATATGGTTAATCATTCAAGTAGCCTCTGGTTTATCTCGCCCAGGCTCGGTGACAAATTTATTTGGTAATTGGTTATATGGGGTTGAGGATAAATACATGACTTTATTTAGGGTGGGAGCGCTTGCCATTATTTGGTCGCTTTGACTATGTAGGAATGAAAATATTTTTAATAATTTTGTGTCTTGTCCATTGCAGGCTATCTACCGGACTACGACTATTCTTTGATCATGGACTACACTCGAACATATGGAGTTTTAGAACTTATCTGCGGAGGGGTATATGCGATTAATCGATTACACTGGAACATATGGAGTTTTGGAACTTACCTTCGGTGCTTCTCCTTTGCTACCGCTAGAAACAAGTCCCGAATCAGGAGACGAATCAAGCTAGAAACCAAGTCAGATAAGAGATCATACAAATACCACCCACTCTGCCGCGCTTCCATGTGGTGTCTGATACATACGTGGACCCAATTAAACGTGCTTGCGTTCCTCTGCACGCACGGTGCCCCTGACGTCCACGTTCGCTGCTGGCCGTATCAGGACCTGCCTCGCTCCACGTCGGGTTCGATCGATTCACGGCTGGGGATCGATCAACCGGCCACCTCCGATCCATGGTCACGGGCTAGCTAGCTCAATGGTCACTGCTCACCCCCACTACCCAGCAGCAGCCGCCAGCCTATATAAATTGCGCCCGCCCGGCTCCATCAATACATCAGCAACACCATCTCGACAACACATCCAGGAAATTCCTAGCTAGCCCTTTCGATCTTGATTTCTAGAGTTTTTCATTAATGGCGACAGTTATGGCCATGACCTCATTCGCCGGTGCCGCCGTCGGGCTCCAGGCGGGAGCAGGCGGCCGCTTCGCCGCTCTGCCTCTGCCGCTGCGCCGAGGCGCCGTCGTCGTCAGGGCCCAGGCCGACGAGCCCAGGACGCCACCACCAAACAAGCCCAAGGTGAGCACCTCCATCTGGGACGCGCTTGCGTTCAGCGGTCCCGCGCCGGAGCGCATCAACGGCCGCCTCGCTATGGTGGGCTTCGTGACGGCGCTCGCTGTCGAGGCGGGGCGCGGCGACGGGCTCCTCTCGCAGCTCGGCAGCGGCACCGGCCAGGCGTGGTTCGCCTACACCGTGGCGGTGCTCTCCGTGGCGTCGCTGGTGCCGCTGCTCCAGGGCGAGAGCGCCGAGGGCAGGGCCGGGGCTGTCATGAACGCCAACGCGGAGCTCTGGAACGGCCGCTTCGCCATGCTTGGACTCGTCGCGCTCGCCGCAACTGAGATCATCACGGGCGCGCCCTTCATTGCCATCTAATCATAACTAGCGCACTGATGTGGACTCATCGTCGTACCTGCATGTACAGCATCATGAATTTCTGTGTAGTGCCTGCTAGCTATGACTTGCCAATTGTACTCTTGATGCAGTAGGTAGGAGAAATGTTTAGCCCCTAACAGTAACCGGGGTTTTTCTTTTTTTTTTGCAAATATGTCACATATACTCTTTCAATACATTTGCTTCCGTTGCCCCCAACTCATGTGTTTTTTTTGGTTTTTTTACATTTTGTTTTAGAAATACATAACGGTTTATACCCACACAGTCACACGCAAACACGCACCTGGTCACCAGCACCACACACAAACACATGCTCCTGGCGGTAAACAGCATCTCGCGTTTGCGGTGCGAGAAAAGCCGGGCGGAGCAGATGCCGCATAATACCGTAAAATCAATATTTTTAAGGGATCAGGTATGCCATATATGTTCCGCTCCGTCGTGTGTACCGCAAAACAAATTTTATCTCAAAGCACACAATTCAATGTTTGAACGAGAAATATAACATAGTAATAACAAACGATTAAAGTAAAACACTAATCCAATGAGAAGCTTCTCAATCATAGTAATAACAAACGATTAAAGTAAAACACTAATCCATGACGTCGCTTCCGCTATCATCTTCCGCCTCCTCCGCGTCGCCTCCACTGTCATCAATATCGACGATTCCAACATTGTTCGCCCTCCTTCGGAACTCTTCTCGGCGCGTCCATGAATGAGGCAGAGGATCCAGAATCGTGCAGCCACGAACGACCCAGAATCGCGCCCTCCCTTCAGGGTTGTGGAGATCGGGGTGGAGCCGCCGCCCGTGAACGAGGCAGAGGGAAAGCGCTGCCCTGCGCTCCTTCTTGAAATGCTTCTGCCAATATGAGCTCGCGGGCGCGTATTGGGCCATTTCCCTCTTCCACTCCAACATTTGGCGGCAGCAATCCTTGCTCTGGTTAGCCAACTCGGCACCGCGCAAAACTGGCGTCACCAACACCCGGTAGCTGAGTTCCCAGTCGTCCAGAAGCGTCACGTGAGGCGGCATGAGGATGTCGTAGTGGGCAAACATCGCGGCCTCGTAGAATTTTAGATTGGGTCTCTCCACGACAGAGAGAGAGAGGGAGGGGATATATATATATATATATATATATATATATAGAGAGAGAGAGAGAGAGAGAGAGATGGTAGGAAGGGGAGAGAGTGGGGGTGGAAACGGCCGGCGGCGGAAGATCGGCGATGGTGGTGGCTGTGCGGGAAGTAGGGGAGAGGAAATTTTCCTCCTACCAACCGACGCGCCAGGATGCGGTTCACCGCATCCGCAGCTCTCGATACAGGAAATATGCGCCCCGGAAGCGATCTTTTGCAGTGAAACTTAAAAATATTTTGGATGCCGTATAGTTTAGGGTATCTAGAATGACAACTTTTTCTAGCTTCGTACCACAAACAGTCGATTATTTTACAGGATGGGGCCAGATGCCGTATCTGTTAGAGATTCTCTAATGTCTAGGATTGCAAACCGCAACCTGCATAAGTCTACAAAAGCAAAATTTAGTTTAAACTAGTCTAATTTTATTGAAAATATTTAAACTAGACTAACAAAATTTTGAGTACGAAGCGGGCGGATCGGGTGCTGCTTCGCAATTCTAGCAATGTCTACCAAAAGCTTGGTTTCGAAGGTTCAAAATTGATGAAAGAAAAATTCTATGAAAAAACACCGCACAACGCTTAACTTGTGTGATGGCGCTTTGCAATTTGTGCTGGACGTCCATCGCGCCCACATGTAGCTGCTTAGGATAAACAACTAATATAGGTATGGATTTGAGCCGAGCCGAGGCTGGCTCGGCTTGGTGTTATACAGTTTTTACAAGATCTTGAGAACTTATAGTATCTATATTTACAGGATCTTTCACGTTTATTTTTTTGTTTGCACTCAATAGATGGAGATAGGCGAGGCTAAGGATTCACCTGTAGTGTTGCACACATATATGGGAAAAAGATAATAATCTCATTCATGAGTTCTGATCTAATATTAAAAAGATTATGGGTGGTACGTCCGTACCTACTAGTTATTAAGTACAACAGTCAAAAGCCCTAAGATCTATGACGTTACTGTTGCTCATAGATGGATCCCTAAACAACTATTATACTCCTCTTACTGTCACTAGGTTTCACGCGTACAAGCCGCATTACCATTCATCTCAACCTATTGTATGTATCAATTATCGGGGTCTTAGGTACTTAACAAGTCCTTAATTGAGGTATGATACAAGAATACGAAGAATAAATCCAATAGTCAATCACAACATATTATTCCATGTTAGAAGATACAGATAATGGCACTAGGCTATGCCTTAGCCCATAGCCCATGAGTACTACTCACTCATGACAAAATCAATAGTCATAAAACAATGCCGCCAATCTTGATGAGATCAAGGTTATAAGTAGAGGACTATGACTATGGAGGGGAATTGGAGATGGAATGGAGGGATGACTATGGTGATGGTGACGACAACGGCTCTGTGGTGAATCTCCTCTCCTCAGATGTGTTGTGAATGACTTCAGATGAGTTAGGGTTTCTAGTGGCTTCGATGCAAATTATATATAGATGCATAAAAGTTGCTAGGTTTTACTTGGGAAAGTAGCAAGTCAGAAATATTCATTATTTAGCCAGATTCCGCCATAAAAGTGTCCATTTCTGCAAATGGAAAATTTAAACAAAAGATTTACACATCTATGCAGTAATTAGTTATTAGTAGTAAGGCTAGAGACATATTCGTCAATTACTTGACTTGTGTGAGGTTTAAAAGCAGAAAAATGGTTGTATTTCAATTCCATCAACTTACCAAAGCTTAAACCTTGATCGTCCTTGAGCAAGAATCCAAAATCATAAGAAACTCAATGTTTAAACTGAAAGAATGAGAAGACAAGTTCACTTTACAATTAGTAGTCTAATGTAGGTACCACTTATTCAACCTGAATGCTTAGCATAGATAGAGTAATGACAAGAATATCATACAGGCTTTGTTAACTAAAGACAATAATCATAAGGGATTTGATCCAGTACAACTCCCTCCATTCTAAACTCGTATAATGTCAAACACAAAAACGGTTCAGATCACTTGATACCCTTTGGTAATTAGTATATACACATATATTTAACTTTGTATAAAATTTCATATAACTTAACTAAATAATATGTTTTATAGCCATACATGTACTAGTACGAGCCCTACACAAAGGGAAAAAAGTATGGATGTATGTCGGATCATGGCCGGTAACGACCGTGTCTGCGCGCGGTGGTAATGGTGGTAGTTAGGTCCGGCGAGCCGATGAGTCGGGCTGGTCAGTGCACGCCTTGGCTTTGGCCTCGTAGATGAGTGTCGGCGGCGCTGGCATGGCGGAAGCGGCGGCGGCGTGGGAGAGCTTGGCGGCAACGACCAAACTATCAAGCAGCTCGCTGGACTGTCCGGCAACTTGTCCGGCGACTTGTCCGGCGGCTCGCGGGACTGTCCAGCACCTTGTCCGGCGACTTACCCGGCGGCTCGCTGGACTGTCCGGCAACTTGTCCGACGGATCGCTGGACTGTCCGACAACTTGTTCGGTGACTTATCCGACAGCTTGCCGGACTGTCCGGTGACTTGTCTGGCGGCTCGTCGGACTGTCCGGCGAGGCGCCGCAGGAGAGATTGGTTGTGGCGATCGTGACGATGGCTGGCGGAAGTGGCGGCGATCGTGACGGCCGGCGGCGGCGGCGGTCGCGACGATGGCCGACGGTGGGACAAGCTGGATCATGCGTGCGTGTGGGACAGATCCCAATACGTATACCTCTACAGGATAATAGGCTTATAGCTCCTATGCGACGTCTTTATGTGCAATTGGAAGGAAAGCGACATCATTGGAAAGAATAGCTCGCATGCGACGGTTGTGAGACAGCTAATATCCCAGGAACACACGGGCCTTAAAACGGTCATAAGGACACATTTAACTTTGTTCCAAGATTAGGGTTAAGCCAAACCGGTTGGTTGGGACAGCCAGTCAAGCCAGTCAAACCAACCGCTTCCGACCGAGAGCGCGCGTCACACTGACTTTAGCTTCCCCGACGGTGGCGGCGGACCTCACCCATCGTTCTCGGCGGCGGCGGCACGGCAATTAATTTAGGCAGCGGCGCTTTCGTTCGATGGCAAAGGTGGTGGGTGCCATTTGAAAGCTAATTCCTCTCCCATTCTTCTCGATTCGAGATCTGAGCGTGCCCATTGATGCTAGATTGTGGAGGCGAGGGTGTGCTGAACGGGGCGAGGGGGAACGATATGGAGCATGGAGAGGGGACTTCTAATCGGTATATCTCGTATCTCTGCACTTAATTTCTCTAAGATTGAGCTCTTTGTTCGCTTCCGCTAGCTCACAGTCCCCGCCAAAAACAGGGGAGACGATGTTGCGCGCCAAACCTTCGAATTTCGCATCAATTTCTTTCCCTCTAGGGATGTTTTAGTTGATGGCAGCACACAGATCATTAAGAGAGACACAGTTGTTAAATGGGAGGTGGAATTAGAACATGTTGATCCCCAAGAGCTAATAAACATGGGAGAGGAGGCGGTGAGGAAAATGGTGGAAAAAATTGGGGATAGTGTGGTTTGGGGGCCAGAGCAAGAAGTTTCTTTGTTACGATTTGATGATTACAAATGTGACTATGTTAGGGTTGAGACAGGTGAACATATAGTTGATGAAATCGATGAGCGAAATGGTTGGACAAGCAAAACTGTTCTGTTTTTAGCACAACTCATTGATCTGGAACCTGATTCGAGGGTTGGATATGTGGACTCGAAGCTGGCTGCTCAGATGGTCGAGGATGATTGGGCTGCACAAAAGCAAGTAATGCCTATACTTACTGAGTTGGAAGTGTTAACAGTGGAGGATGGTGATGCTAATGCACAAGGGAAGGCTGCAGATGGTAATGCACAAAGGATTGTAACTTGACTGTAATTCAGTTGAGATACATGATCGGACTGATTTGGTCATTCCACCAATAGATGACATTGAAATGGCAAAGCTTTTGGCATTCCTATAGATGACAGAGATAAGGAGAAGAAGAGGGATGAAGCTGCAAATGATGGTGACAACCATTTAAGAGATGAAGAGACAGATATAGATCTAGAGTTGTTGGAAAATGCTGCAGTTCATGTAGATGATGCACATGATGATGAGCTAGTAACAGTTTATGACAAAGAGGACCCAGTTATTGAAGTTGGGAGATTGTTTCCAAGCATGGATGAATTCATGATGTGTTTCAGGACATATGCAGTCAAACGTGAGTTTGCTACCAAGACTATGTGGACTGATAAAAAGAAGTTCTATGCAAAATGCATAGGTTATGATGGTGGTGCCAGGCCTTGCAAGTGGTATATATCTGCTAGACGCCAACCTGATGGAAGGACAATAAGAGTGAATCAAATTCCAAAACCTCATACTTGCATTACAAGTTTTCAAACAGTTACAAAGATGACATCACAATTATGGGTTGCAGAAAAGATCAAGCCCATTTTAGCCACAACACCAAACAACACTGCAAAGAGACTGAAAATAGACTTGGAAAAGCAGTACCCCATTAAGCTGAATTATACTACAGTGTGGAAGGCAAAGCAAAGGGCAATGAAAGAGCTATATGGTGATTGGTCAAATACCTTTTGAATGCTTTATAACTTCAAAGCAGAAGTAGAGAAGAGGTCACCTGGCAATGTTGTGGAGATAGATACTGAGGTAACAGCTGATGGGAAAGTCTTCTTCTCTAAATTCTTCATGGCTTTAAAGCCTTGCATCGATGGCTTCAAAGGTGGTGTCGCCCATATTTGAGTATAGACTCATCTTTCTTGATCGAAAGTGGAATGGTCAACTAGCAAAGATGCAATGCTTTAGATGGACACAATTGTATGTTCCTCGTAGCTATTGGCATGTTTCACTGAGATGAGGCATCATGGACATGGTTCATGATGCAGTTGAAAAGATGCATAGGGCCAGTCTCTCCATTGGCGGTGCACACAGATGCATGTAAAGGTTTAGAAAATGCAGTGAAGATTGTTTTCCCTCATGCTGAGCAGAGGGAGTGCTTCGGCCATATGTGGATGAATTTGATCAAAAAATTCAGAGGAGATGATTTTGGACGCATGTGGCAGTGACAAGATCTTACACCAGTGGACACATTCATATCACCTTGAGAAGATTAAGGCGGCATGATCTGAGGAGGATAGGGTCAAGTTTTGTACATGGTTGGAAATCTACCATTCTCTTTTATGGTACAGGTCTGGTTTTAACACTGACATCAAATGTGATCATATCAACAATAATTTGGCAGAAAGTTTGAACAACAAAGTGAAGGAGTTAAAAGACTTGCCTGTCCATGACATGGTTGACCAGATCAGGATCATGATCATGAGGTTATGGGAATTGAGAAGAAGGCTTGGTGATGTTCTTCAAGGAGATAAGCTTCCTGATGTTGTGCAGCAGGTGGTCAACAGGAGCAGAAATCTTGCACATTTGCGTGTTGAGAAATCCTCATTGTGGGGTGCTGAAGTCAGAGATACAAAGACTGGCAGGAGGCATGTTGTTGACACTCAATTGCATGAATGCACATGCCTTGAGTGGCAACACACTGGGAAGCCTTGTGAGCATGCCATACTTTTCTTGGCCTCAAACACAAGCTAAATATGCACCCATATTTGCATGAGTATTATTCTATAGCAAAATTCAAGGCTGCATATGGAACACCAATTCCAGCACTTACAAATCAGTCTCAGTGGCCTGAAGTGGACATTCAGTTCTCCTTGTGTCCTCCTTTGATGAAAAGAAAGCCTGGCAGGCCCAACAAGAGTAGATTCAAGGCTTGGTTTGAGAAAGGTGGGAGCAGCAAGAAGGGAAAGAAAGATGCCAAGCCAAAAAGGGTCCAAAAAGGTAACAAGAATAGATGCAAACTCTGTGAAGAACTTGGACACCGAGCTGGCTCTACCAGGTGCAGATAAACTGCTGAAAAGCCAAAGTATGTTCATCCAAAATCTATCCCATTTCTTGTTGATGATTTTTCTCCCCCAGCTAACTTGCTTGTTTTCAGGAGGAAGCGTGGAGAAAAAGGCCCACCTCTTGTTGTTGACGAATGCTGGCCAGTAAAAAGGGCAAGAATCAATGGCCAAAGAAAGAAGAGAACTAACCAGATCATGTTTGGTGCTGCTGAGGTGCAATCTGAACTTGTTTTGGAGCATGATGTGCAAATTGTTGAGGCTTTAGGGCACACCGTTTCTGATTTGGAAGCTCTGGTGTAAAATGAGGGGAAAAATGAGCCTGTTGTGGAGGTTCTGGTGCAAAATGAGCCTGTTGTTGAGGCTCTGGTGCAAAATGAGCCTGTTGTTGAGGCTCTGGTGCAAAATGAGCCTGTTGTTGAGGCTCTGGTGCAAAATGACCATGTTGTTGTGACTCTGGTGCAAAGTGACCATGTTGATGAGGCTCTGGATCATGATCATGAGGTTGTTGAGGAGGTGCAGGAGGTGAACGAGACTCTTGGACGTGCTGTGGGGAGGCCCGATGGTAATGGTAAGAAAAATAAGAGCATAAACTTGTTGTGTGGTGTGAAACTTGTGAAGGAGAAGAAAACGAGGGGTAAGAAGAGCCAAAAGAAATAGACTTTGAATTTGGCACTTGTTCTAAACATTTGTTATTGTAATAATTTGGTAGTTGTTGTTGTTGTAAACATTTGTTATTATAATAATTTGTCACTTGTTGATAATTTGGACAAAATTCAAATATGATGGTAAATTTGAATTTCAACAAATGTAGCTATGTCACTTTTCTATGTTTGTATGAGCTTCCAACGTTTTTCTCATATGTACAATATAACTCATCCTCACCCTGATCCCTTTTGTGAAGTACAACTCACCCTCACCCAAAATGGGGTAGAAATGGGCTCCAAAGCTAGGGTAAACCACCCCATTTCTAAGCAAGTTTTTTTCCACCATTTCTAAAACCAAGTTTGATATTTTTCCTCACAAATATGTCACATAACATGACACCATGCGAAGGTTTTGTATTTTTTTGATTTTTTTTGAATTAGTTATGCACATTTGAATGTCTGGTCAAACTTGAAGGGTTTTCATAAATATTCTTAGCTAGGGGTTGAGGCTCACAAAACCAGCATTGGATCTCTGATGAAATAGCATGTTGTGAACCTAAAAATGATTTTTACAAAAAATCATCAGCATAAAATCATGTACCTATAGTTCATATCTTACCCACTTCCAGCCGATTCGGCAGGATTTGTCTTTTTCACCAGGGATGGAATAAAAGGTTTGAGATACTCAAGTTGGGAAATTGTACATGCTAGGTGGTCTAGTATTTTTGAAAAATAGGATGTTACCATTTTGAAACTTCAATTTGGTGGTTGCTTCACAAATCCCCCCTCTTTCGGCACTCAAAAAATAGAAAATGGATTTTCTGTGCGTCGAAAAGGAAAACTTTGTGCTACAACATTGTTAGTCATCCTATTATAGACATGCATGCCAAATATGGGCACATTATCACAAACTATGCCTTGATTCTAGCCATATCATTGGTCATTTGACCCGAAAGCCAGAAAACCTCGGAGGAGATAGGTCATTTTGTGAAGGGTTTTTTGAAATATGATCAATAGACCAAGTTTGATATTTTTCCTCACAACTATGTCACATAACATGACACCATGCGAAGGTTTTGTATTTTTTTTTATTTTTTTTGAATTAGTTATGCACATTTGAATGTCTGGTCAAACTTGTGAAACCCCGTTGACTGCATCCTAAACCCAGCTAACCCTAAGGCTGAATGAGGAACGTAGATCTAACCCTAGCGTGATACTGTGACCGTCCGATCGCGTCTTCTAGAAGGATTCTGCGGGTGGCTCTGGGCGATCCGTGGAAGGGCTTGTTCTGCAATCTGATTGGTTGACGTCTCTTAGAAGGATTTCGTGGCTAGCTCTTGGCGATCCGTGGGATGGATGATTCTGAAATCTGATTGGCTTCATCGTTTTTTCATGAACAGATAAGATACAGCGTGGCACACTCCATTGACCGTTGGACCGAGCGTGGCATGCGAGGGCGCTGGGCGGGGCGGGCTGCACCATGCATGCATTGCCCCTAAGCGTCAGATCTAGCTATTTTGCGTGCAACAGCGCTGCAGCGTATTTACTCCCTCTGTCGCATTAAATAAGTGTACGTCTAACAACTTTCTTCAGTCAAACTTACTCCCCTCAGATTCATTGTAATAAATGAGACTTTGCATGATACCACATCTATGTTATTTTGCACTATGGAATATTAACTTAGACTATTAACATATGCATGATACCACATCTAAGTTACTCCTAGATACTCCCTCCGTCCACAAATAAATTGAAGAGACAATTTGCTAAATGTTATTGGACTTGATTTTCGTGAAGCAATTTTTCTACTTTAAAGTGCATTGGAAAGATAGAAGTACACTTTTTGTGGACAAATTTTGAAGCCAAACGTACACTTATTTGTGGACAGAGGGAGTATGCATTTCACTATGACTAGCCTAAGAAAAAATATCAAAATCTAAAATATGTAATAAATATAAAAGTACAGCGTGGCACACTCAATAGAACGTTGGACCAAGCGTGGCATGCGAGGGCGCTGGGCGGGACGGGCTGCACCATGCATGCATGCTATGCAGCTGCCTCTCGCGTCGCAGTCTAGCTATTTTGCATGCAATAGCTCTGCAGCATATTTACTCCCTCCGTCGTATTAAATAAGTGTACGTCGAACAACTTTCTTCAGTCAAACTTACTCACATCCGGTTCATGCGCCATACAAAAAGTCAAGATTTATAAATCTAAAATATCAACTTTAACTACGTATATAAGAAAAAAAATCAAAATCTAAAATATTATAAACTTAGTTTCATACTCCCTCTATTTCCTCCAATTGACATCCCTCTGATTACTTCCACCGATTTTTCTTGCGTGTGTAAAAACGAATGAGTTTGTTGCATGCGGTGTGTAAAAACGAACGAGTACCTTGGTACTACATTCCTGCATTTATTACCGAGTAAATCAAGGTCAAATTCTATTTTCTCTTTTATTTTTTACTGCCAATGAACAACTACCTTGGACTTTTTTTCTCACTTTCGCATTAATGCATGCATGCATGCAGGGGCGGGGGCGACGGTGCAGGGTCACGTCGCATCCTAGCAATTTTTTTCTCTCTTTCGCATTGATCACGCATGGGCCCGCTCGTCCACTAACGCATAGCGCTCTGTGCGGTTTAACGCTGGATTCCCACGCCGCCCTTCACGCCCCGCCCTCAATAAATAGGCAAAACGCCTTTGCCTCCTCATCTCATCTTGCCCCTCATCTTCAACCTCGAGCCCGTCCCTTTGCCTCCTCCCAGCCCCCAAACACTCCGGCGACCATGGCGACCTCCCCCCTCCGCTTCCCTTCCGACACCGAAGTTAGCGACGAGGACAACCACCCGGACCACAAGCAGGTCTGGGAGCAGGAGGCGCCCCCGCGCCCCAAGCGTGGCAAGAAGGGACGCAAAGCCCCGCCCTGCCCCTGGGCGGAGGGCCCCTTCGTCCACAACCCCGTCCCCGGCGGCGGCAACCTCCCTGACGACGGCCCCTCCGAAGAGTACTGGAAGACGGCAGAGAAGAAGGAGGCAAAGGAGGAGGCTGCCTACGCCAGGTGGGAGGAGAAGCAGGGCAAGCATGCCTTGAAGAAAAGGCGCAGGCGGGAGGAAGAGGAACGACGGGAGGCCAATCGCTGGGCCTTCCAGGAGGAGCAGCGGCGGCGGGAGCACCGGGAGAGGCTGGCGGACTGGAATGTCGCGGCGGCTCGGAGGGCGGCGGCACCGGCACCGCCTCCACCGCCGATGGAGTAGGGTAGCTAGGGTTAGGGTTTAGGGGCTAGCCGAGGGTTTAGGCGGGGCGCCTATTCCCTTCTATATTATTGTACTTTTTTCTTTTTATTATAATGTTATCCCAATGTTATCGATCCGACTATCTAATATCAGGAATGTTATCCCAATATAATCTATCCCCTCATTTTATTGTAATTTGTGTTTTATTGTATTGTCATTTGTCAAAACACCCAAAACAACAAGTGTATAAAACAAAACACAAAAAAACAAGTTCTCATATAATACTCGTGCAATATTTATAAAATGAGTGAAATTAGAAAAGCTCGAAAGGAAGAATAAGTTAACGTAATGATGGTTGATTATTTTCAAACAACACGTGGTTCATTTTCAAACAAGACATTTACATATTTACATAAGTTAAAGGAGCGCCCAAGTTATGTTAGTTAAATGGATGCCCTTGAACTTCATTTATATATTTACTTTCGCAAAAGAAAAGATTGCGACCTGAGCACGAGTATCTACAAATCCACACGTCCCTATTTAGATTGTAAAGTGAGTACCATTTTTTTGCCCAATCAACATATAGTTACTATTGGGTCTAGATACGTCCATTTTGGCCTGACTGAGTTCTATTGGGGCCTGGCCTTTTTCAATCCTCGTCAATTGTTTTTTTACTTTTCAACCCCTCCTCCTCCCCTGCACACGGGCGCCCCCTGCACACTGATAAAAGGAACACTGACGAAACTGAAGGAACACTGATTTCGAAAACAGAGCAGCTCAAAATTAGCCCGAATTTGTGTTGCATTTTATTCAAGCCAAAGACATAGACCATTACATCCATTACAAAGCATCACTCGAACACTGACTGCGCTGTCTAATGACTAACGATCATGAGATAAACTAATCCGAGAGAAATTACACAAAAATAAAAAAAATCGGCCATCAAATTGTCCTGCTTCTTCAATTCGATGATTTGCCTTAGCTGCTTGTTCATCTTCTTCAGCTCGGCCTTCACTTCTGCATCCACCGTAGTACCAGCGGAAATGGGGTTGCCACATCCCAATTGCTCCACCACGGACGGGTTTTCGAGCTCCCGGGATGCTACCTCCACCCCAATTCGCTCGATGTACTCATCAAGCCACTCAAAATGCCCACATTTTGGCAGTTCCTGAAATCGCAGAGATGAACCCTAAATCCCAAATTCGATGAAATGCATGAAATTTCGAAAGAAAAGCGAGAAATTGGCGCTCGGAACACTCAGATCTCACCTTTCCTGGCTCGGGCTTGCTCTCACACTTCACAAATTCCCGGCCAATATTGTCGTTCTTGTCGGTGGATGTGACAAGCCGCTTCGGGGGCGCGGTACGGGGGCAATCGGGGCACCTCCTCATCGGCACCGCACCATACCGAGGCCATGAGCGGTGGGAGGAAGCAGAGCTCGACATCCCTCGCCGGCGTTGCCGCACTTGCTCGCCGGAGAAGAAATCGGAAGGCGATGAGATGCTGGAACGGTGGCGGGAGTGCTCGGGTGCGGGGACGGATCAGGGCCAACGCTCTCTTCAACCACAGGGTGGGTCCCATGATATGAGGTGGACATCAGGTGAGTTCCGCCGTGACATGGAGAGGCTGTGGGTCCTACTGTGCTCAGCTGATTCGAATTCGTTGACGGTCTCGTGGGGTTAAGTAGAAGTGTCACACGGGAGCTATTTGCCGTTTCAGAAGTGTCGCATGCGAGCTATTCTTTGCAACGATGTCGCTTTCCTTCCAATTTCACGTAAAGACGTCGCATAGGAGCTATAAGCCCACAGGATAATATTATATTTGGATACATGTTTAATATATACGTAAACATATTTATACGAGTTTAATAGGAAGGGGTTGTACCGGATCAAACCCCTAATCATAATAAAGATTTTATAACACTTGAACCAACCAAATCTTCACACAAAAAAATTCTTTGGCACTGATTAGACATTGATCCCTTCGAGAAAACCATAGGGTAGGCCGGCGAGCGTAGGCAAGATAGATCTGGCCACAGCTTCGCGGGTGGATCACTTCTTGATGGTGGCACCGTGATGGAGATGTCGGCCATGGTTGTCGGTGGGGAAGACGAGGAAGCGCCATGTGTAAGTCATGGCGACAAAGCATGGATCTAGAAATGCCCTGAACTCAATGACGGGAGGAAGAAATCAAGGACAGAGGATCTAGATCGGGAGATAATACAGAGGCGGAAGCAAAAGAATGGAGGCTAATACGGGTGGCTAGGGGAATAGAAGCGGGGATTAGAGATGACAACATAAATGTTGTGAACGTTTGCTACAAGTGACGTCATGCTATGGGTCCTTTGTTTGCCCAATACCCACAGGATACAATGAAGATACATGGAAATTAATATTGCGGGCGAATAGTGAGATTTGAGGGGCGCATGAGCAGGTTCTCCACCGCATTTTTGCCATATTTACAAGTTTTTAAAAATCATAAAATAAAATCCTAAAACTAACCAATAATATATCCCACAAAAATTCAAAATCGCATCAATTTTTTTTATTCCGAGCAACCTGGGGAATAAAGAAAAAAAGGAAAGCAATCCACATAGATTTCATTCTCACCCGCAGCTGGAATAGATTCGCGAGCCAGTCAGTCAAATTGGTTCCATTAGAGTCCTCGATCGATGTTTTGTAACTTTCCTCCCATTTTTTCTTGGCTCTACGGTTTAGACCATGTATTATGTTGAACCGAACCATCGAAAAATATGTACTTTGGTACCCTTTCAATTAGCTGCTATGTTGGCATCGGTTTTTACTGTGCTACTCTTAACTTTGTTCTTTCCATTTGTTTGCTTTCTTCAGAATGTAACGGCAGGAGTAACTTAGCCATTTGAGGAAGAAATGGCGGGTTGTCTTCACAGCTGAGAAGCCATGAAATAAGAGAAAATATTTTCAAAACCACACAACTGAGAAGCCATTAAATAAGAGAAATTATTTTCAGAACCACATTATTTATTTGCAAGTCATTTGCTCCCTAGCAAACAACAAGAAAAGAAATACCACGTCGTCATATACCACAGTCTTCTACCAGGGACCGCAAGCATAGTGCGACGACCTTGACCGTGTCTTTGTGTCCGTCGACTGGGAGGTGGCCTTTCCCCTCTGCTCGCTGAAGGTTGTCACGCGGATTGGCTCTGACCATACGCCCCTTCTTCTCTCCTCTGGAGGGGGCCTCACCTCACGGCTCAACCGCTTCCACTTTGAGTCCTTCTGGCTTCAGAAGCAGGGATTCGTGGAGGCAGTTCGGGCCCGGTGGCGCGCGGCGGCGGCCGCGCCCCCTCTTGTTTTTTGTGCGGTGGATGTTTGGCACCACTGTGCTAGACTTACCCGCCAATTCATGAGGGGCTAGGGGGTAACTTGGGGGCGGAGCTTAGGGCCCAAAAGGACACTATTTTGCGAGAGATTCAGGCCTTGGATCGGGAGGCAGACCTGAGTGGCCTCTCGGTCGAGGCCTGTTCCCATAGGTACTCCCTGGAGACCTCCATTATGGAGATCTACAAGGGAGAGGAGGCGTTCTGGCGACAACGGAGTCGCCAGAATTGGACTGTCCAGGGGGAGTCAAACACGGCCTACTTCCATGTCATCGCTAATGGCAAGATGAGGAAGTGCTCGATCCCTTGCCTCTGGGAGGGGGATTCCTTGTTGGAATCCCCCCAGGCTCTGTCCTCCCATATTTATGCGTTCTACAAGGATCTCTTCACGTCGTCGCCTCCTTTCGGGCTTTCCCTTGCTCCAGACTTTTGGTCAGTAGGGGCCTTGGTCACTCCTGCGGAGAATGAGGATCTCACCTGTCCCTTCCTCCCAGGAGAGGTGGCGGCGGCCCTGAAAGCCATGAAGGTTGGCTTGGCGCCTGGGCCTGATGGGCTCCCGGTGAGCTTCTTCCCGACCTTCTGGGATCAGCTCCAGCCGGTAATCCTGTAGATGTTTTAGGAGTTCTATACCGGGATGCTAGTGATGTCTCGGTTGAATTTTGGTGTTATTACTCTGATCCCCAAGGTTGTGGGGGCCACTGATATTCACCAATTCCGCCCGATCACGGTCATAAATGTAATCCAACGACTCTTTGCGAAGGTCTGTGCAATCCGGCTTGCCCCGGTTATGGAGAGACTCACGCACCCCCTCCAGTTCGCTTTCCTTAAGGGACGCCTCATCCATGATGACGTGCTTTCGCTCCATGAGATCATTCATGAGGTCAAGTCACGTCGTCAGAAAGGGGTGTTCCTTGAGCTGGACTTCCAGAAAGCCTATGACCACCTGGACTGGGCTTTCTTGAGGTTAGTGTTGGAGAGGAGGGGCTTTGATGAGTGCATGATCTGCTGGATCATGCAATTTGTGATGAGTGGGAGAACAACGATCAACATCAACGACGATATTGGCCCCTATTTCCCCCCTCCTGCGGGGTTAGACAAGGGGACCCGATCTCCCCCTCCTATTTAATGCCGCAGTAGATGCCCTGCCAGAGATTTTGGATAGAGCCAAAATCTCTGTCCATATATTTTTTTGAGGGTAAAACATTAGGGCAAAGTACCCCACTGCAATTTTTATATATCATAGAGTGTTACAAAAAAATATTTACAAGCTCAAGCCACCTCAAAAGAGGGATAACATTCTAAGCAGCTATCTCCTGTCTAAATTATTTTCAATCCAATCTTTGAGGCCCTGATAATTCTTCTTGTTAAGTCTATACAGGACCCATCTTAATTCCTGAGCAACAATAGCCCTCCATTCCTCAAGCGAAGCATGCTTGTTGTTGAAGATTTCATTGTTTCTGCATATCCAAATGCCCCAAGCTCCAAGTATAATAATTTCCATTGCAAAACGGACTTCGAGATCTTTTTTAATACTGGCTAAAGCTTCAAAAAGATTTTGATCAGTCACTTGGGCATGTGAGATTTCAGCCCAGCAAGCTCTTGCAAAAGGGCAGTCCCAAAATAAATGAAGAATGGTTTCTTCACTGACGCAGCCATGAAGCACACAATCATAGGATGCCAGAGAAAAACATTTCCTTTTCAGAAGGTTTCTTGTGTTTAGCCTATCAAGAAGCAAGAGCCAGAAGAAGAACTTGTGCTTTTGTTGACAAGAGGACTTCCACAACCAGGAGAAATGTGGCTGTACAGGTTGGCAACCAGATAAAGAATAATAAGCCTTTTGGACTGAAAAGTTACTGCCCCAAATGTAACTCCAGCTGTCAGCCTCCCCCTGCCTGCCAGTATTAAGAATTTGCTCAAGGCTTTGATATTCCTGGTAAGCTTGCTGTGACAGAGGGAGGTAAAAAAGATCTTGAGTATTATCTGTCTGCAGGAACTCATTGACAGAGATGTGTGGGTTTTTTGCATAGGAAAGGAGATGAGGAAGCTTATGCTGCAGACAACCATCATTCCACATATCAGACCAGAGAAGGGTGGATTTTCCATCTCCCACCAAGCATTTTGCAATTCCTTTAAAAATGTCAATCAATTTCAGATGAGCTTTCCACCAAAAGGATCCCTCCAGACTTCTTCCAGGGAGTTTACCATTGCAGTAATAAGTGTTCCATATAAGGTGAACCCATGGGATATCCTTGTGATTATAAAATTTATCCAAATTCTTCAAAAGAAGTGCAGAGTTTTGAACATTAAGATCAAGCACTCCCAATCCCCCATGGTTTTTGGGCCGACAAACTTTCTTCCATGCTACAAGAGCTTTACCTCTAGCTTGAACATCAGATGTTTTCTTTCTCCACAGACATTGTCTCATATATTTAATCAACTGTTCCTTAATAGTGACAGGAAGTTCAAAACAACTCATGTAATATATGGAAAGGGAAGATAAAACAGATTTAACTAGCTGCAGTTTCCCCCCATAATTAAGAAAATCAGCAATCCCACACAACCTTTTCTCAACTCTCTGAACAATAGGCAGGAAATGCTCCACTGCAGGCTTATTTAAACTTAAAGGTAGACCAAGGTAGGTGAATGGCAATGAGCTAGTGGGGCAAGAAAGAGTATTGGCAAAGTGCCCAAGCCTCTCAGCGTCCATATTAATTGGCATCATACTAGATTTATAATAATTAACTTTGAGTCCAGTGGAGAGAGCAAAAGTATGCAGGAGGGACTTAAGGCACAATAGTTGCTCAGAATCAGCTTTAAAGATTAATAAAGTGTCATCAGCATACTGCACCACAGGGAAATCTGGACAGAACACATCTTCAATGGGGAGGGAAAGAAGACCAAGATTCATTGCTTTATTGAGGATGCTTTGGAGAAGATCAGCAGCCAAGACAAACAGGAGAGGAGATAAAGGATCCCCTTGTCTAACACCTCTTCTGCAATAATTTTTTTTCCCAGGCACTCCATTTAAAAGAACGGAGGAGGAAGCTGATCCAAAGATTAACTGAATCCAAGAAATCCATTTATCACCAAAACCTTTGGCTTTGAGGATATTGATAATTGCAGAGTGCTCAATTCTGTCAAAAGTCTTCTCAAAGTCAAGCTTAAGAATTAAAACTTTTTCTTTGGACTTGTGGCATTGATCCAGGAATTCAAATGCCCAACCTAAACAATCTTGGATAGATCTTTGTTTGAGGAAACCATATTGATTTTTGTGGACAAGCTTAAGGATGACCTTCTGCAGTCTATTAGCCAGAATTTTGGTTATAATCTTGAAGACACTATTTAGCAAAGAAATAGGCCTAAAATCAGCAGGAGTCAGAGGAGCTACAATTTTTGGAATGAGGGTGATAAAAGAGGCATTAATGCTTTCCAAGGAGGTTTGCCCCTCAAAAAAATCCACAAGGAGTTGTTTCACATCATCTTTAATAATAGGCCAGCATTGCTTCATGAATTCATTATTAAAACCATCAGGGCCAGGGGATTTGTCATTTGGTAGATCTTTAATGACCTTTTCAATCTCCTCATCAGAGAAAGGTTTTTCCAAAGCCTCCTTTTCCTCTGGCTTTAAGCATTCCCCAGCCAAGTCATTCAGATTGAAGTGCATTTCAGGCTTATCAGAAGTACCCAATCTATCTTTAAAGGAATTCCATAGGAGATTTGCTTTGCCATCATGATCATAAATTTCATCATTAGAAACATCCTTAAGCATGGAAATGTAATTATGCCTAAAACTTATGGTAGCTCTGGAATGAAAGAATTTTGTGTTTTCATCACCCAGCTTAACCCATTTAATTTTCCCCCTCTGCTTCCAATAAGTATTTTGGTCTTGTAACAGAGAAATTATAAGATTTTTCAGGAGATCCCTGAGATTCCATTCTTGGACAGTAAGAGTTCTCAATTCCTCAATGACATCCAGAAGATCAATTGTGGCATTAACATTGCAGATTTGTGATTTCAGGCAGGGCAAATTTTTGGCCCAGGGCTTCAGCCCCCTTCTCACATTTTTTAATTTAGCATTGATTTTTTTGCAGAATCCTGAAAGCCCACAGGAATATTCCAGGCATTTTGAACAATAGCTTTAAATTCCTTATGATGCATCCAATGATTTTCAAATCTGAACACCTGGGCTTTGGGAATCATTGTGCCAATTGAAATGACACAAGGAAAATGATCAGAGGTGGATTTTGTAAGAGGAGCAACAAAAGTTGAGGGAAAACTCTGAGTCCAGGAAGCAGAAGTAAAAAACCAGTCCAACCTTTCCAAAAGGGGTTCTTTTTGCATGTTACTCCAAGTATATTTTCTACCTTTAAGGGGTAGTTCAATGAGACCCAAATTATTAATGGCTTCATTGAAGAGAAGCATACCATTAACATCCCCACCCAATTTGTTTCTATCAGAAGGCTGTCTACAGAAGTTGAAGTCACCCACAATGAGCCAGTCCATATCATCAGGCATATCAATATTTCCAAACCAGTCCAAAAAGTCTTCCTTTTTTTTCATGTAAGCATGGCCCATAAATATTGGTGAGGATCCAGGATTCATTGGACAAGAGAGATGTCAAGGTGATGGAGATGGAGAACTCATTGTGAAAGGAAAGATGCCCAGAGAACAGATAACTATTCCAAATGGTGATCAAACCTCCAGAGGCTCCTCTGGAGGGAAGAAATTCAAAATTGGTAAATTTGGGGGGGGGGGGGGGCAGAATTTTTTTATGTAAGAGCTGTCAAAATCTTCTCTCTTAGTTTCTTGAAGACAAATAATGTCACAGCCAGACTCCTCAATTTTATTTCTGAGAGCTATCCATTTTTTTCAGAGTTAATGCCCCTGATATTCCAATTCAAGATCTTCCAAATTCTTTTGTTATTCATTAAGAAACCAGATGTAAGTAGAGAGATGGGGTGGTATAAGTAATGTAATCACCCAAGTGTGGAAAGAACAATCACATAGGCAAAAGGCAATCCATATCATAGCACCACAGACAGATTCCACAACAAGTACCAAACACATGAAAAGATCACAAGAACAGGTTACAGGACAGGGAGTCAACAAGACTCCAGCAAAAGACTTAGTTTGATACATTTAAACACTTAAGAGGAGGGCTTATTCTTGGCTTGCTGTCCACAGGTACCAGCAGCCCCGCTTTTCTTCTTGCCTCCAATGCTCAAGCCTGATGAACCACTTCCTTTGATGCTGCCCTTTTGAGGAGCCTTAACTGCCACTTCATTGGCCTTCCCTTTCTTGAGCAACCTCTTCTCCAGGTCCCCATCCTTAACCTTGCAGAAGGAGGCAGCAAGATTTTTAACCACTTTAGGATTCAAACATGGAGGAACAGCATTACAAACCAGACAATCAACAATTAGACAATTTAGGTGGCTTTTAAAGCCCCCATTCAGTTCCACAATTCTAGGGCTTCTTCTCACCTCAGTATCAACAAGAGGCTCCTTTCCCTTTCTCTTTCTAGCAGGGGTGGAGGGAGAGCAGGAAGATTTATTAGCTTCAATGCCCAGACAAGAAGGAGCCATCTGGGAAAAGCTCTCATTAGGAATGATGAAAGAAATGGAGTTCTCCTCAGCAATAGGCTCTTTAATAATTTCCCATAAAGGAGAAGTAAGGAAGCTCTTGACCCAATTAAACTTCTCAGGGGTAGCAAGCATGAGTGTAATGAAGTTAAACCAACTTACAGGAATATCACACTTGACAGAGCCCAATGGAGAAGTGCCCTTCTGAATATGGGGAGCAAAATAATTTTCCCAGAGTTCCAAGCCTTGTTGGGAAAAGCCCTGCTTTGCAATGTGCACATCAGGAATGGAAACAAAGGTTCTCACCATTCCCACCTGAAGATGTGCCTCATTTGGAGAAAGAAGATGCTGATCCTCTAACATCCAATCTTCATTATCAGCAGCCACTGTACTTGAATCCATAGGACTCCCCACCCTCTTCTCAGCATCTGAGTTTGCCTCATCATCATCAACCAAATAGTTTTGTAAAATATTCTGAAGGCCTTCACCAATACCAACTCCTTGGGGTCCATCAGCCACACCCTGATCCTCAGCAGCCTCAGGCACATCATTGACAGACTCATCATCATCAGACTCCCAGTCCTGGACAATGACAGCACCTGTAACCCCACTGTTAACATCCTGAGGTGGAAGATGCTGGTTGTCAACATGCATGTCTTCACCAGGAGCAATGACAGGGCCTTGAACAGGAGCAGCAGCAGCTTCCCAGGGGTCCCAACCTTCATTATTGTCACCTTCAGGAGCAGGATCCTGCACAGGGGCCAACCACTGACCCCAACCACCCCCAGGAGCAGGGGGAGGAGGAGGAGGGGGGATTTGGGGCCCAAAGACAGGGCCATGAACAGGAGCAGGATGTGGGTCCTCATTTTCATCTGGAAGTGGGTCCTCATCAGGTGGACCCCCCCCCCCAAGCAGGTCACTTTGCAACACTTCAACAGAAAAAGTCCATGATTTAGACTCCACCAAGTCGCCAATGGTAAAACTTACACTCTTGGGGATTTCAACCAGGTCAGTGACACGGATCTTAGCAAGAATCCTACCTTTTTGGTCTGGGTCCCTCTCCCATAAAAGAACCTTCCCAATATCAGCAAAAACTGCATTCAGATCCTCAGTATGCCACTGGTCTAAAGGAGGCCCAACAAGCATCACCCAACATTCGTTATTGAATTGAGCCCTCCTCCAATTATCTCCCTCATTGTGCTTAACGAAAGACACATGCACATCTTGGAATGGAATCGGGCTAGCCGCAATGAGTCTATCCCGATCACTGACATGGTGAAACTGCACATAAGCAGACCCGAAGAGACAAGCCTGGACATCTCTAAAGTGAACTCGAACCTCATTGTTGAGGAAATCAACCAGGACATCACGAATATTCAAGAACGGAACTGGACCAGGGGGAAGGGGATTTATGGTAGAAATGGCATACTGTTCATGCGACCTTGACCTCCGAGGCACTACCACCCTTTTGACACGATTCCGCCCAGCCACCTGCATAATCTGGAAGCCATTCGGCAAGAAAGGAGCAGGATCAATCGGGATGTTCGCCATTACGACACTCTTCGCTGGCGACGAGCAAGAGGGTAATGGGGTTTCAGCGGACGGGGGAGTTGAGGAGACAGGGGAAATGACAGTTGATTTTTGCAAAGAAGTGGCAAACTCGTGAAAACTGTTGTGAACAATGGGCCGAGAATGGGTAATTTCCTGGGCCTTGAACCACCCTTGTAAGAATTGTCGGGCCAAATACAATTTGGGAAAGAGGGGAATTTCAGAAAGGGAAGGAGACCAGGCAGTTTAAATGCCGCGTGATTGGTGCCTCCTGAAGACCCGACCAGCGTTACAACTGGTTTAATACCGCCATCAGCGAGCACCTGTGCGTAGGATCTGTCTTGAATGCTTGATTTGAAATCACACTTAATATGATCCGCAGACACAGGCGAAGAAACCGCAACAGGTGCAGGAAATTTTAGGCGCTGGAAAACCGAATCACCTTTATTGGAAGGCTTCAACGAAGGAGATTTTTTGGAATTTTCCTTTTTGTACGTGACAACTTTCCATTCTCCAGCAGATTCTTTATAAAACTCTCTTTCTTCATGAATCCAATTTGGCCCCCCATTACCCCAAAGGTTGGCATGGATCACAAAAGAAGTACATGAAAACTTTGAAATATTGTAGATTTCAAAACCCACCGCTCTTGAAGCAACCGAGAAACGAAAAGTTCTATCTTGCAGAAGTTTCACCTGGAATTTAGAAGCCTGACCACCAAAGCAAGCTTGGAGTGTAAGACCAACCGTATGAAAGTCCAACTTAAAATTTGCTCTTCCAAAAGAACAAACCAGATAAAAAGGTCTTTTTGTGAAACCACCAAGGAAATTAACTTGATGCCTGAATTTATCAAAAATCCTCTTCTCAAAATCCCGCCCTAATGAAAAATCCAGAGCAGGCCGACTCAAAGATACATCCTTGGGAGCACGCACCGAAGGGAGGTTCTCGGTGAAATCCAGAGATTTAGGCACTATCTTCTCAATATTGGTGGAAAACTTCTTAACCAAAGGGCTAGGCAAAATCTGCGCACCGACGACAACCCTCTTCAACTGAAGATCAATAGAAATACCTGATGCCACAACCTCACCTTGAATCAAGTATCTAGCATCAATCACTACCTCATTGTGGTTGAGAAGCACCAGCCTTTTAGAACTAGGAAAAAGCATCAAAAATCCTTTAGAAGGCTCAAGATCATCAGACGGCAAAGAGGAGCAAAGGGCATGCCATTTAAAACCAGTGTCCTCATCTATTCCAGAGATGGTAGGAGATCTACCAAGAAATCCAGATGAGGGATCCAAAGAATCATTAACATGAGGGATATGAGAGGGGAACCTCAAAACATATCCAATAGAGATCTTCTCCCCATTTTCTAAACATTTACCCTCAAGGGGAGAGCCTTTGGCGTTGAGAAGAACCAGCCAAGAATCGGCCGAGAGAGCGAGAGAGCCTTCAAGAAACTTACCACCCGTGGTCACACCAGAGTAGGTGATCTTCCAACAACCCCCTGAGGAATCCATGCATATCCTTTGCCGGTGAGACGCCGGCGAACGCCGGAGGCCGACCAACGGTCACCTCAGAGGAGTCTCAAGCCTCGGAAATCGTGGCCCGTCATGAGCTATCTTTTAACGTGTGGTAGGGCATCTTATTCCTGGAGGGGGCATCTCCCACCTCCAATATGCGGATGACACTATGATCATGGTGCAGGGATCGGATCTTGACATCATCAACCTTAAATTCCTGCTTCTCTGCTTTGAAGACATGTCAGGGTTAAAGATCAATTTTGACAAGAGCGAAGTAGTGGTGTTGGGATACTCGGACAAGGAGAGACAGCGGATTGCTGACAATCTCAACTGCAGGCTGGATGACTTCCCCATCTCGTATCTGGGGATGCCCATTCGTGAGACGAGAGTTCTGATTAGGGACCTTGCCCCCTTGGTCACAAGGGTCCGCTCTAAGGCAGAACCCTGGCGAGCGCGTCTCACGACTAAGGGTAGCAAGTCGGTCCTGATCAATTCCTATCTCTTGAGCTTGCCTATGTACCAGATGGGACTGTACTTGCTGCTCGAGGGGACCCATGCCGACTTTGCCAAGGAGTTGTCTAGGTTCTTTTGGGCAGCAAAGGACAGCCACTGGAAGTACCATATGGTTAAATGGGCGGATGTTTGCGCCCCCAAATCCCTTGGGGGCATAGGGATCCTGGACTCGCGCCGCTTCAATGTGGCCCTGATGCTGAAATGGGTGTGGCGCATCCTTAGGGATGTCGGGGGTCTGTGACTGCAACTCATTAAGGCCAAGTACCTTTGGGGCCGGCCGCTCTTAGCATGCGATCGCCGGGAGGGCTCCAAATTCTGGAGAGCCATCCATGAGATTGAGCATTTCATTGGGTTGGGCATTGACTTCGCCGTCGGAAATGGCCAGGGGGTCCGATTCTGGCTGGATCTGTGGCACTCCCAGATTCCCCTGGGGGTCCGGTTCCTTCCATATTTGCCATCTCCGCTGCCCCGACAGCCCTGGCCGCCGAGGTCTTCAGCGAGGGTCGTTGGAACCTCCTGTTTTGTCGTACCTTCAAGACGGGTGAGACAACGGAGTTCCTGCAGCTTATGGTGTCCC
The DNA here is from genome assembly GCA_023614405.1 of Avena insularis. NCBI lineage: Eukaryota > Viridiplantae > Streptophyta > Magnoliopsida > Poales > Poaceae > Avena > Avena insularis. The sequence goes on from CM042691.1 coordinate 348,228,800, forward strand.
TCCCCGCGGCGCTATCGGAGAGCCCCGACTCGACCTCTTGGCGTCTCCTTCCCTCGGGGGAGTTCTTGGTGGGCTCGGCTTACCGGGCCCTCTTCCAGGGCCCGGAGCTTCGCTGGACGGCCCCCCTCTGGAAGGCCCCCCTCCCCCTTAGTATTCGCAACTTTGTTTGGCAGCTGCTTCGTGACCGGCTGCCGTCAGGTGTTGAGGTGGCCAAGCGCAATGGCCCCGACAATGGCCGGTGTCCCCTATGTGGGACTCCGGAGACTTGCGCTCATATTGTTTTTATGTGCTCGGCGGCGCAGTTCTTATGGATCTTTGTCCGGGAGGCTTTGGGCCTGGCCTGGCAGGCTCAGGAACTTGGGGAGTTCCTACAGTCCCAGGCCAACAGGGCAGGAAGGGGTCACCGCCTTTTCTGGCTCGTGTTTGCGGCCATCTCCTGGACACTCTGGAATGTCCGGAACAAGATGGTGATTGAGAGGATTTAACCCACACGGACTTCTGACTCTATTTTTGCTTTGCTTGCTTTCTTACAGCAGTGGTCCCCCTGGTGCGGCAGCGTGACCGGGCAGCTTTCGATGACACTCTGCGGGCCCTGAGGACGTCGGCGCTTCCCTTCTCGGCGCCACCTCCCCTTCTGTCACCCTTGACGCCTGGAGGACGTTAGCTTATTCTCTCGCTACCAGGCCTTTTTTGTTTTGTTCTTGGGCGCTTGTGTGCTGTTGCCCCAGCGGTTGCTCGATACCATTTTATTTTTCCCCTTGGCTGCGGCCGACTTGTGTGGTTGACCGTTCAGACGGATGTTTATAAAGCGGGGAAAAAGTCTGATTCGAGCATAGAGCGACGACGGCATTGACCCGGAAGACAAACAAATGCCAATGTTCCATACAACCCCAGAGCTTTCCCGCAGTGCCGCCCAAGATCAAGGACAAGACCAATTGAAAAAGCAGAAGCGTATGAATAAATTAGAATCAGTATCTCTTTTTGTGTAAGTTAATATAGTTTGGGTAGCTCTGCTTAGTAGCAGTAGAACGGTCTAGAGCAAGCAACTCCGCTTCCGTGATTAGCAGCATGGTCTAATCAGTTACAATTTATCATGTAATTTGTTGTGGATATACCTATCAGATCAACGACATGCTTAATTAAAAATATTGTGTACGCGGGCGCGGCGTGTCGCAGCGGCACATTCCCTAGTTGAGTATATCAGGAGGGGCGCGTATACCGTAACAGGTGGGAACTCCTTTGGCGGGATGGCGCTCCCCATCTGAATCCCGCCGGCGGAGTGCTCCCCCTGGGCTGGCCGGCGTGCCAGCCCTTCCTCCTTCCCGCCCCATGGTCTAAGCCGGTCCTGGCCCCCTCCCGCCGCTGCGGTGGCGGGCATCTTCGGCGTCCGCCGGCGGAGTGCTCCCCCTGGGCTGGTCGGCGGCGACGCTCGTCCTGCCGCCGGCCGAGGGACGGTTGGTCCTTCTCAACGCCGCTGGCGTCACCGTCGACGCCCGGGACCGCCGCCGGGGAGAGTTTGTGCGGCAGGGGGGGTCCATCGGTTTCCCTGCCCACACGGTGAAGGTCGGCGCGCGGGTGGTTGCCGCCTCAGCGCTGGGTCCGTACCGCGGACGGCGTCCGCCGCCGCCGCCCCCCAACCCTCTCCTGCCGGAGCAGGTGGCCGCCCTCGCCGACTTGCACGGGCTCGCCTGGGGGGACGTCGAGGAGGACGCGGGGGAGCTCGACATCGCGGTGCCCGCTTTGGAGGTGGCGCCGGGGCCGGTGCTCGGCGTGCGCCTCGACGGCGAGCTCTCAGACGGCGAACACGGAGTCCCGCGGCCGACCTGCCAGTCCGCCCTCCTCCCTCCCTTCCTGGGGGACTTCCTTCCCCTGGCCAGGGCGGCGGCCTCGCCGGCGGGGAGGGTCCCCAGCCAGGGCTGCCCTGGCGGCGCCTCAGCACGGGGTCGGAGGGTTGGGGAGGGGGCCGCGTCGCGTCGGTTCGGGGCTGGACGGGCGGACCGCTCGTGGGCCGAGGCCTGTGGGTGGTCTGGCCCAGTCGGCCCAGGGACCTGTGGTGGGCCCGTCGAGATCCCCCAGGGGCCTCCGCCCCCTTCGGCCCGCACCGGCCCAGGTGGGGTCACCCACGCTTGCCCTAAGGCGCCCCGACCACGCGTCCGACTCGGTCTCCTCTGCCCCTGCTCCCCCGCCGCCATCCTCCTCTGGCCCCGCCTCCCGACGCTCGTACCTGGCTATCTTGATGGCCCCCCGCCCCCGCTGCCCGCGCCAGGCGCCCTCCTTCCTGCTGGCGCTCCCCCTCGCCGCGCCACTCCCTTTCCCCTGAGCGGGACCGTCGGCCGCCGCCTTCGCGTGGCCTGCGTGGTGCCTACCGACACCCCGGCCGCCGCTCGCCCCCGCCGGCGTGGCCCTCGTCTGACCGCTGGCCGTCCCGCTCACCTCCCCACGCCAGGCGCCGCCTTGACCCTCCCGCCGCTCCCCCCACGCCCGTCGATGGCTGACATGGACCGGGAGGCTCGCCTCCGGTCTGCTGCCCTGGCAGGCTTCGGCAGGGGCAGGCAGCGGATGAGGGCCACTGGCGCGAGGGGGCCCTCCCGCCCGCTCCCGCCCACGTGGTGCCGGCTCGCCGTGAGGTTGGGGTGGACGCGTCGGCGGCCCCTAAGAAGAAGAAGAAAAAGACCAAGAAGAAGAAGAAGGGCCCGTCTTTGGCCGCCGCGGGCGTGGCGGGACCGTTGGTTCCCTCGCCCGTCCCCGCCCCTGTGGTGCCGCGTGGTGGTGGCAGCATGCTGGCGACCGCCATCCCGCGGCCCAGGGAGTCTCTGGAGTACTATGGTCACGGGGTCGACGGGGGCTTCTACTTCATCGACCTGGGGGGTGTTCAGATGACGGTCCCGGAGACCCTGGCGAGAGTGTCGATCCTCCCGGACCAGGTGCCCCCTATCTTGGTGGTGGTGACGGCGGCCCTTCTCCAGGAGGAGCTCAGCGCGGTGCTGCCTGGCCACGAGTGGCCGGTCCGCCGCATCTCCGACTCGGAGTTCGTGGTCTCCTTCCCCTCGGTGGTGGTCCTGCGCATGTGCGCCCTTGGCTCCTCCTTCACGCTCCCCATCCACCAGCTGAAGGTTGCCATCCAGCCTTCCTCGGCCGCCCAGGAGACGGTGGCCACCCTCTCGGAGGTCTGGGTGCGCCTCCTCGGGGTCCCTTTCGAGGCTCGGTCCCCCGAGGTGGTGGCGCTTATCTCTCAGGCGATTGGCAAGCTGACGGAGGTGGACTTGGGCTCGCTGGCGGGACACGGCGCGATCAGGCTGCGCATCCTCTGTCTGTCCGCCTCTGTGTTCCCTGTCTGCCTCCCCGCCGTCTTGACGCGTGGGCCGGGACCTCTTGGTGGAGCTTGACGAGGCGGTGGTTGCACCGGTGGCTAGCCCCCCGTCCAGCCTCCCTCCCCCGGCCGGTGACGACCCGGGGGCGGACCGCGGGTCGGAGCGCTCCGACGACAGTGACTTGGGTTCCAACCCCGAGTCTCCCCTCACCACCGTCGCGTCGCCGCCCCCGCCCCTCCCCGCTCAGGGAGCCACCAGAGGAGGTCCGACGGCCTCGCTGACGGCCGGCCTCTTCGGCGGGGGTCCCTTCTTCCCTGGAAGACGACCCCTGTCTCTGAGCGCCCCGGCCAAGCTGGCCCCGGTGGACCTTCCTCGCTGCCCGGATCCTCCCATCTCCTTTGACCTCGACATCGTGCAGTACGGCTCCAACCTCCCCCGGGCCTCTCCGCCCCGCCCGGCCCCCCCGGTCGCCTCATCCCCCCTGGAGCTGGAGTCCTCGGGGAGTGAGGGGATGGTCGTTTGTGCCAGTCTATCCCCGCGGTCCCCCGGAGTGGTGTGTTACTCCCTCGCTCCGGACACCCCTGCCCCGCTAGCACTCGCGTCGGCCGCTGGTGACCCGACCTCCCCTGCGGCGACTTCCAAGCTGTGCCGAGCCAGGGCCCCCAGGCCACCTCCCCCGACCCCTCCCGCCACAGTGTTCGTCTCGCTGACTCCCGGACAGGCCTACCCGGGCCCGAACCGACGGTGGCCGAGAGGGCCGCACGTCGGGTGGCGGCACGTGACGACTTCTCAGGTACCTCCTACGACCCTTTCGCTACTCAGCCTGTCCCGGGCCCTTCGGGATCGCTTGGTTCCCCGTTTTGTGTGCTTTCAGAGGTGTCGCTGGCTCACCTTGGCGAGGTAGCTGATGACTGCGGGCTGGTGTTCCGGGGCGAGAAGGGCCCGCGTCTCGAGCAGCTTGCTGCCATTAAGGCGCGGGAGGGGTATGCGGGGCCGATCGCTGCTGCCCGGGCGCGTGATGCCCGGGAGCGGGAACGCTCCCAGATCCCTACCGAGGACAGGCCCGTTGGGCATGACCCCAGTGGGGATCCCCCTCCTGCCCCTGATGTGTGGGAGATCACCCAGGCGCCGACCCCCTCGGGTAGGCCACGTGGGAGACCTCCCAAGGCAGCTGTGTCTCGCCCCATCCCCCCCCCCCCGTGCCCGTTCGGTCCCCACTAAGGGGACTGCCCTGGCCTAAGTGTCCTGATGGACACCCTTCGAGCCTTTTGGATGTTCATTTGGAACATCCGGGGGTTTGGGCACGAGGGCCGGCGCCGCCAGATCAAGGACTACATCCGCCAGGAGTCGCCGGATATTGTCGTCTTTCAGGAGACAATTCGCCAAGACTTCACCATTTCCGAGTTGGAAGCCCTCAGCCGCTGCAAGTTTTCCTGGTTCTGGCTCCCTGCCTCTGGCCATTCCGGGGGTATCCTCCTGGGGGCGAAGGAGGATACCTTTGTGATTGATGATATGGACCGTGGGGAGTTCTTCGTGAGCATGGCCCTCACGCATAGGCAGACTCGCTTCAGATTCGAGGTGATTACTGTCTATGGCCCCGCGGACCATCGGAGGTCCACTGAGTTTTTGCTCGAGCTCAAGTCGAAGGTGGAACGGACTGATATCCCGGTGGTGATAGCCGGCGATTTCAATCTGATCCGCTCTGTACAAGACAAGAGCTCGGCGAATGTGGACCTCCCTAGGATGCGTATGTTTAACGACTGCATCGCTGACCTCGCCCTCCACGAGATTGTGCGGGTGGGCGCTAGATATACGTGGACAAACAAGCAACTCCAGCCTATCCGCAGCGTCCTCGACCGTGTCTTTGTCTCTGTTCAGTGGGAGGTTGCCTTCCCCTTCTGTGCCCTGAAGGCGGTTACTAGGATTGGGTCCGATCATACCCCGCTCCTCTTCTCGTCCGGAGGGGGCCAGCCTCCTAGATTGAACCGCTTCCACTTTGAGTCCTTCTGGCTACAAAAACAGGGCTTTGTGGAGGCAGTGCGGTCTAGGTGGCTAGCTGCGTTCGCCTCAAGCCCTCGTGTTTATTGTGCTGTTGACATCTAGCACCATTGTGCCAAGATGGCTCGCCAATTCATGAGGGGTTGGGGGGCTAACTTGGGTGCGGACCTCCGTGCCCAGAAGGCGTCGATTCTGGGGGCGATCCAGTCTTTGGATCGGGCGGCTGATCTCCACGGCCTCTCGGCCGAGGAGTGGTCCCATAGGTACTCCCTAGAGACCTCCATTATGGAGATCTACAAGGGGGAGGAGGCGTTCTGGCGTCAGCGGAGCCGCCAGAACTGGACGGTCCAAGGGGAATCAAACACGGCCTGCTTCCATGCCGTTGCGAACGGTAGGAGGCGGAAGTGTTTGATCCCCTGCCTCTGGGCGGGTGAGGACCTGTTGGAATCCCCACTGGCCCTCTCCGCCCATATTTATTCGTTCTACCGGGACCTCTTCTCGGCGGCCCAGCCGTTGGGCCTCTCGCTGGCCCCGAACTTCTGGTCGGCTGCCGCGCTGGTCTCCCAGGCAGAGAGTGAGGACCTCACCCGTCCTTTTCTCTCGGAGAAGGTGGCGGCGGCCCTGAAGTCCATGAAGGCTGGCTCGGCCCCGGGTCCCGATGGGCTGCCTGTGGGTTTCTTCCAGTCCTTCTGGCCCCAGCTGCAGCCGATGGTTCTCCAGATGTTCCAGGAGTTCTATGTTGGGACCCTGGTGATGTCTCGCTTGAACCTCGGCGTTATTACCCTGATCCCCAAAGTAGTGGGGGCCACGGACATCCGTCAATTCCGCCCGATTACTGTGATTAACGTCATCCAACGCCTGTTCTCCAAGGTCTATGCTCTCCGCCTCGCTCCGGTGTTGGAGCGACTTACCCACCCCCTCCAGTTCGCCTTCTTGAAGGGACGCCTCATTCATGACGACGTCCTGGCCTTCCATGAAATTATTCATGAAGTCAAGACTCAACGTCAACGAGGGGTCTTTCTCAAGCTGGACTTCCAGAAGGCCTATGACCGCTTGGGCTGGGCTTTCTTGAGGTTGGTGCTAGAGAGGTGGGGTTTCGATGACCGCGTGATCCGTTGGATTATGCAGTTCGTGATGAGTGGGCAGACGGCGATCAACATCAATGGGGAGACTGGCCCATACTTTCGCCCTTCCTGCGGGGTTAGGCAGGGGGACCCTATTTCCCCCCTCCTCTTCAACGCGGCGGTGGACGCCCTGGCTGAGATTTTGGATAGGGTCAGAGTAGCTGGCCACATCTCGGGGGTGGTGGGCCATCTGATCTCGGGTGGTGGAATTTCTCACCTCCAGTACGCTGATGACACCATGATCATGGTTCAGGGCTCGGACCTGGACATTATTAACTTGAAGTTCCTGCTGCTGTGTTTCGAGTCTTTGTCTGGGCTGACGATCAACTTCGACAAGAGCGAGGTGATGGTCCTGGGTTATTCCGACGCGGATCGCCAGCGGATTGCGGATAACTTGAATTGTAAGCTGGCGGACTTCCCTATTACCTATCTGGGAATCCCCATCCGGGAGACTAGAGTTCTGATCAGGGATTTGGCCCCCTTGGTTTTGAGGGTACGCTGCAGGCCGTGGCCATGGCACGCCTTACGACCAAGGGGAGCAAATCCATACCGATTAACTCATGTCTCTCGAGTCTGCCCATGTACCAGATGGGCCTGTACCTTCTGCCTGAGGGGACCCATGCCGACTTCGCCAAGGAGTTATCTAGGTTCTTTTGGGCTGCAAGGGATGGCCATCAGAAATATCATATGGTCAAATGGGCAGATGTTTGCGCCCCCAAATGTCTTGGGGGCTTAGGGATCCTGGACTCCCGGCGCTTTAATGTGGCGCTGATGTTGAAGTGGGTGTGGCGCATCCTTAGGGATGACGGAGGGCTCTAGCTGCAGCTTATCAAGGCCAAGTACCTTCGGGGCCGACCACTTTTGGCATGTGAGAGGCGGGAGGGCTCTCAGTTCTGGCGAGCCCTCCAGGAGATCAAACACTTCATTGGCTTGGGCGTGTCCTTTGGGGTGGGGAGTGGCTGGGGGGTGCGTTTCTGGCTTGACCCGTGGCTTCTCCCTATCCCGTTGGGAGTCCAGTTCCCCGGGCTGTTCGCCATCTCCTCCTCCCCAGCGGTGCTGGTGGCCGAGGTCTTTGACGTGGGTCGCTGGAACATCCTGTTCCGGCGCTACCTCGGTGTGGCCGAGGCCGCGGACTTGTTGCAGCTTCGGAGCTCCCTTCCGACTGCCTTAGCAACTTCCCCGGATTCGGCCTCATGGCGGCTGCAGCCGTCCGGGGAGTTCTCTGTGGGCTCGGCATACCGAGCCCTGTTCCAGGGCCCGGAGCTGACCTGGACCTCCCCCCTGTGGAAGGCCCCCCTTCCGCTTAGTATTAGGATCTTCGTGTGGCAGCTGCTTCGGGACAGGCTCCCCTCGGGGGTCGAGGTGGCCAAGCGTCGCGTCCCGGGCACTGGGTTATGTCCCCTATGTGGGACCCCGGAGACCTGTTCTCATATTTTGTTCTCCTGCTCGGCGGCGCGAGCTCTGTGGTCCTTTGTCCAGGAGGCGCTGGGGCCTGCTTGGCAGGCGCAGGAACTCGGGGAGTTCCTGCAAACCCAGGCAAATAGGGCCGGAGGAGGGCGCCGCCTCTTCTGGCTCGTGTTTGCGGGCATCTCTTGGACCTTGTGGAATGTGCATAACAAGATGGTGATTGAGAAGATCTTCTCCTCCCGCGTGACTAACCCAGTTTTCTCCTTCCTTGGCTTCCTTCAGCAGTGGTCTCCCCTGGCGCGGCAGCGTGACCGGTCGTCCTTCGATGACACTCTTCGGACCTTGAGGACAGCGGCGCTCCCCCTCTCGGCTCCTGCCCCGTCGTCCCCTTCGGTGGCATGAGTGTCCCTCCAGTCGTCTCGCCGTACCTTTTTTTGCTTTGCTTTTGGGCTTGTCTGTGCTGTGGCCCCAGCGGTCCGTTGCTACCTTTTCTTTCTTGTTTGGCTTCGGCCGATTTGGATGTTGTACGAACCTTGTTTGTGGATGTTGCTTTATTTATAAAGCGGGGCGAAAGCCTATTTCGAGAGAGAGTATATCAGGAGGCGCGGTTCGTTGGCAAGAAAAAGAAGAATGTATCCGCACGGTTTTGACCAATTGTTTGGAATGAGCAGCTGCTTAGGTACTATCATATCACCTACGTAGTAGAAAAAAATGCAAGGCTCACTCTATTTTTGCCTACATACACCACCACTCACGTATATATGTATTTTCAATGTATTGTACAGTAGTACAACTGATGCATACGTACAGTGTGTATTTACACGGAGGGCAACTAACGAACTCACTCATGGTGCACATCCACCGCGCCGTGCAGATAGTCCATCGACGTAACGCGGTACGATACTACTAGCTAGTATTATGTTTTTAAACTTCAACTTGATAACTCCGGTCATCATGCGTTGCCGGCGGCGACGTGGAACTGCGGCGTGTAGGTGTGCGCCGTGCCGGGCGCCTCCTCCTGCGGCTGCTCGTTCAGGAACGCCCAGTTGCTCCTCGTCCACCTGCGCACGGCGCACGCACGAAAACCACGTCAGATTATTTAAAAGTAGAGCTGAGTGCCATCATCGGATCGGAGGCTGGTTTTGGAGTATCTATCGGGGCCACGTACCAGTCTCGGCTCTTGCCGGGGCTCTCTCCGGCGGCGGCGGCGGCGTCGGCGTCACCTGTACCCATCTCGTCGTGCCCACGAGCCACCGGAGATATGCTCCTCTGTTTCGAGCTGCCCAGCGGGCTCTTCTCCTGCATAAGCAGAAGAAGGCAACTCTCAGCTGTTTAACTGGCAAGTTGTACTAGCTAGGAGAAAACAGAGCAGCAGTTCTAGAGGCAGCAAGATCCAGTGCATACCGTGGTTTGACGAGGGGAGGCAAGCGGCGAGGCGTCGTCGACCACGGCCTCGCCGCCGCCGCCCTCCGGCACCGGCACTGGCTTTACCTGTTGCCGCCAGAAGGCCTCCACCTCCTCCTTTGTCAGCGACCGGGTCCTCATTCTACGAGCTTGTTACACACACACACACACCGAGTGTCCTCGTATAGTTAGTTTTCTTCATCAAATTAAAGCAACAGAAATACTCTACATCCATGGCCTGCAAGCAAGCAACCGATCGAGCCGTGTAGGAGTACTTCCGTACGTACGTACCTTTGGTGTCGTCGCCAAGGACCGGCGAATCCCAGCCGGCCATCAGAGATCCCATCGAGCTAGGATGAATTTTTTGTTCTTTTTATCGGCCGGTGTAGAAATCAAGCAAATAATATCTGGAATCGACGATGATGACTGATAAGGAATGCGTACGTGGTGAGTTCTCTTCTGAGGATGCATCAAGGGTCGAGCTGGTCGTCGTCTTATATAAGGCGTACGTTAACAGCATAGCGTATCAGCAGTTTAGGCTTAGCACACAGATAGATTGTCGATCTTATCCGGCCGGACTACTGGAGTAGTGTGCAGCGGTTTCAGTTCGAAAACCTGGGGGCCGGGCCGAAGTTCTGTCGCCGTGCTTATCTTAACATGCAACTTGGCTGCTGCTCAAAGCAGCGTCGCATCCTCGGATGTTAATTTTTTATTTTATTTCCACAAGAGCGATCGATCGAACGAATAATTAAAGGATTATTGGTGATCTGGTTCAGTGCTGGAGCAGACAGCAGAGTGTGCTTAGATAAAGAATATGCATGCATCCTTATCCAGAGGCATCGTCATCCATCCTCTCGCCCAAGTCGCGGACACCAGACGTCCTGCTTGCTAAGAACAAAACACTATAATTTGCCTACCTACTCCCTCCGTTAGGGATTATAAGACTTAAGAGCTTTTTTAAAATATTAGAAATTATAAGTCCTCTCTTATTTATTAGTCTCTCTCCTCCAATGCATGTTCTCTTTTTTTCTCTATCTTCTCTCATGCATGTGTAACTATTGATGCATGTAGTAATCAAGAGGGTGAGTTATTGATTTTCTTAATCCTATCAAAGTCCATAAGCCTTATAATAATCCCTAACTAACAGAGGGAGAGTACTAGCCTCCACAGCGATTTGGTAGCCTGAACCATCGGATCTGACCATCTAACGCACCAGATCTTGCGGTCGTCCCACGGAGCATCCCAAGGTAGTTTTTACTCGCCTCCCAAGCGCGGCCCGCGAAACGTTTATGGGCAGCTGCTCTGGAGACTGAGCTAGGAGCTTACCCGTGAATCGGGCCAAGATGTTGCCAACCGCGGCCTCCATTAACTGGTCCTCCATTCAATAGGGGAGGCAGGCGCGCCATGCGTTTCTTCTCTTCCGTGGTGTACATTGACTCCGGCGGCGCAGGGAAACTAGAAAGCCACGATGGGGCCGCCGTTTCTTCGTGCAATTAATGGCGTAAAAGCTGTGCATCCATGGCTCTTTCTGTTTCCTTCACTTCCGGTTGTAGTGGACGGGTATTTATGCCCCGCTCACCTCCTCTCCCTCTTCTTGTTTGCAGGAATTTGATTTCTTCCTCACCCTATCGTGGACAATAGGGGCTAATCCAGGAATCCTTGTTGTATTTCTTTGTTGATTTCCCTAGCGATTATGGACGACGGGAGAGAGAGATATGGCGACGTCAACGATGAGCGACGAGGAGGATCCGAGGAGGTCGAGGTGGCAGCGTTTGCGACTCGAGGACGCAAAGCAGGATCATAAAGAGGTGGAAGATGCTGCTCGTCGGTGTAAAGAGAAAGTTGATGCATTGGAGATCTAATGGTCTGGTATGCTCGAACATCTCCGGCTCATCTCGTTCTGCTCCTAGATCCAAGGACCAATACACAATGGTTCGTACAGATACATCTTAGCCTGACTAATGTTTGCGTGAAAGCTACTCAGGGGAATGTGTTAAGCCGAGAGGATCTAAGTGTTCTCTTCCTCTTATAGAGTTGAGGATATAATGCCTTCCTTTGTTATGCACAATCTAAGCTTTCAGCGGGCTAAGGTTTTTAGACCATTTGGTTTAGTAATATGTTGATTTTGTACTTTAGTCTGTACAAACTCGAGGACAGAGTCGATTCTCGACTTCTCGCAATGCAAGAGGTTAATTTCAAGAGAATGTGATATTCCTGTTAGAGTTTTTTTTTTGAATTAATATTCCTGTTAGAATTGAATTTCGTGGAAGAGTAGAAGATGCTAGGCTTTTAAAGGATAGAATGGTGTAACTTTTTGCTGTGTCCATTTTTTCTCTGCTTCCCGTGAATGTGTTTTTGACAATAAGTAAAATTGAAATATAGTTATGCCCGTGTAATAATTTGTCTTGATATAAATATGCGCCAGCACCTACATCAAGGCACCCTGACCCAAATTATTCAGAATTTTACAAAAGGGTCCAATTTACAAATTTGTATACCACTCATTACTTATGATGGACGGACGCGGCAACGCGCGCATTTCATGGTCTAGTATATTATTATGTTATACTATGTTATGCTTATCCTAGCAAGCGTCCCCACACCCAGGTGCATGAATCACTGGCAATCAAAGTTGTGTGTCCTTTCCATACGAGGTATAGTGTTACTCTACTCTGCATTCCATACGTAATGTTTTTCCATTTGATGAACTAGCAAGCTGATTCTTGCAAATGTGAAGGCTATATTTTTAAAATGTCCAGAGAATTTATCTATAATTCCTTAGATACATATATTCTGCGCTTAGAATGAATATGGCTCTATAGTCACCACAATGTTTCGGGTTAATTAAAAGGGTGGACTAATTCTGTCCCGACATCATGAAACCTGAGTTGCAACTCTTAGCCAGCAATAATCACGATACAAATCTAACAACCAACACATTTTCCCTCGGCTGCAAGGAGTAGTGCAAGAACCGGTTGTTGCCCGTTTTTAATTGGATTGCCACATTTCCTTGAACATGCTCAGACTATCTTTATCCCAATTCCCCTATTGGAGCCTCTAAATTTGCGAAGACTCAAGCCCTCAAGCATATTTTGGGTGATCCTTCATAGAGATTACTGTTTTAGTATCATGGAGTATTTCGATTTGCCAAACTGACATCAAAGGAATCCACCCATCCTTTATCACTCCATACAAACTCTTAAGGAGGAGTCGATCCTTATTTTTAGCATCACAAAGAGAAATGCCTATGCTAGGATCGGTGACCAGCTTCTTAGATTTTCTTTGACCCTTGGTGAACAACATTCTATTTAAAAAAATTGTAGCAAATAATATATTGTTGTTGGGCCATGTCCCTCCACATAGAGGTGTGTTGGCAGCCCAACTACAGACCGTGAAAGTCCAACACATTTCAACCTTTGATCGATGTTCGTATCCAACGGACGTGGTGCTTCTTGGGAGAGGAGTAGAAAAGAAAACCCTAGCCACCCTTGGTGGTTGTGTCTCAATCAGAGAGTGAGCAAGCGAGAGAAGCAAGTCAATGTGGTGGCTGCTGACAGAGAGGGTGAGAGAACACACAAGAACACCATAACCTAGTGAGAAGAGAGGAAGAAGAACGAGAGGTGATTTCTGACCAGATTTTTGAGATCTGATCGGTCTGTCTTCAAACTAGTGTTTGGAGGCTCAAACGTGGTTGAATTGGCTCCAAACTTGGTGAGCTTGTTCCTTGCTTTGAGTACTTTGATCTGATTAGCTGGTTTGAGATTCGGGCCAGCGTAGCATCAGATTTGGAAGCGGTTTAGTTAGTTCGGACTGCTGCAGTTTTAGCACAGAGCAGTTTTGGTAGACGAACAGTTTGGGCAAGAAAACGGTGTCCGATTGGCCTGAAATTTGGCATGTATGTTGGATACTCGTATGTCCGCTTGTCTACCAAGTTTGGTGCTGATTAAATTTACGATTTAAAAGCAGTTTGCTAATTACCAAAGAGGACAGAAACTGAGATACTCTGCTTTGGTGTAATCTTTCTCTTAAGTGGTTGTTGTTGTCGGTTGGCAACATGCTAAGTGTGTTGTATATCTCTAGATGTTCTAAAGAAGACTCAGTACTCAGGTTTCTCATAGTGAAGCTCAGTGGACCGGTTGGTCCGTACCTGTGGTTTTTCCTCCTCATCTTGAGGAGGTTTTTCACGTAAATCCTTGTGTCACCTATGCATGTGCTTATTGTTTTATTTTTTCTGCATATCTATTGAAAACCTAGTTTTAGGCTTTTCTAACCCAAACATGGTTTTCCTTAAACTGATTAGTAACAGAAAATTTATCAAAACCAGTTCTGCTAAAAATAGGCTGAAAACTTGTTTTGTGTAAACCCACCCCTAATATTTGCTATCCAAACAACCACTAAGGCAGTTTCAGAGCTATGCACAAACCAGGGGCCACTGCCCCCCCCCACCACCCTAGCCCCCCAAATTATAAATAACTAGATGGAGAGGCGCGCTTCACCGCGCTGCCTGCCTATCGTTGTCACACGGCGTGGCTATTATGGTGCAGTCATTGGAGCTTTGATTTAGGTTGCATGTGACATTTCACTCGTCAATGTCTTTAGCGCTGGTGTACCACAATTGATTTGTTAAGTCTAGAAGCACAGTAAAAAGGTTGATTCATGCAAGAAGCATCAATAAAGATCTCAACTTATTTTATCCCTGGTTAAGATCTAAAGAGGATCAACTTTTTATACTTCCGCTCAAACTAAGTTAAGAGAGTGGCAATTAAAGATTACGTAGTACCGAAAGCCCAAGACACAAACATAATCCATAATATTTGCTTCCACCACAGGGAACAACAATCAAATTGAATCTTCCCATAAGAGGCAACCAACAATTTCTCCGACGCTACATGGAAATTGAAGGTTCAGGCAGGTCATGTATCAGACGCATCAGACGTTGATCTGTTCAGATACATAATTATCAAACCATATTTGATGCAATGATACAACATACTCCCTCTGTTTCAAAATATAAGATGTTTTAGGTTTGTGAAGAAAGTGTATCTAGACTTTTTTTAGTGTGTAGATTTATTCCAAACATAAGTGAACTTACATATTAAAAGTAGTTCAGATACATTTGCTTCACAAAGCTAAAACATCTTATATTTTAAAACGGAGGGAGTACAAGCTAAAACAGATCAGAAGCCTTGACAGCAAAGGTTGCATGACAACTACAGTTACAACAAACAAGCGTTCTCACAGATAACCTGTCCCTTGCAGCATCTTCAGCAGCTAGGATCCATTGGTTCTCAGGTGCCATGGGAAATAAGAGATACTGTACTTGAGCACATCATGCCAAAAGGAAAAGCAGTAAGTTGGGATGAGCTACATGAAGACATTTCCAGCCAATGAATCAATATAAAGTAGCAAATGTCATCAACTCGTGAACAACCATATTGCAGATAAGGTTTGGAGACGTACATAAGAGAAGACCAGCTCCAAGTACACCTAAGGTACGGGTGAGTACAGACCATCTCCAGAATTCCCACTACCAAATACTAAGCAATTGATTATAGGGCTCGAAGGATGATGCAGGGCAGGACTCTCCAAGTTAAAAGTTAGACTTCTCATCAGCATATATAGGCTCTGTTAATCTTTTAATGTGGTCCATAGCCCTACCTAATATCAAAACGTAAGGTATACAACCATATGTGTTGATAGCATGGGCATTGGTGGAGACTAGGATAACTGCAACTACTGAAGTCCTTGGTGTCCTGCAATCCTTTAACTTTAAGAAAATATTTTAGTAGGAAAAAGCATATTTAAGTTTAGAATCATAGTTAAACACAAGATACACACAAGACCATCAATAAAGACCTCGAATGTTTATCCCTAGTAAGGATCTGAGGATGACCAACTTTTTATACTGGCAGTCAAGACTGATCCAGGAGAATGACAATTAAAAAAATATGTAGCACTAACGTTGAATTCATAACTGAACTAAGACACGATAGCGACTTATTTAGCACTTGCCAGTGCACCGTGAAGGAGTGGAAGTGGCAACACATCCTCTAATGCGACAAACTCATAGGAGACATGGTGGAGGGTAGGAGATGGAGCAGCTATTGGGGAAGGAAGGGACATAAGAGGAGCCGGTGCGGAAGAAGGAAAAGAGAGGGAGGATCTAGCGCTTTGCTTCGTCTAGAGGAGGTTGTTGATACGGAAAGTGGGCTAGAGAGATGGCCCACATGGAAGCTACACAGTCAAAGCAGAAGACGTGAGAAGGCATCCAGACTCACGACCTATAGTTTAGAGGTGTACAAAAAATGGCTTGAAAATACATGTGTGATTTCAAAAAGAGGTGGTGGGACCATAATATCATTCCCAGTTCTATATAAAGAAAATTGAAGAACCTCATAGAATTTGCTTTTCAGATTAGATGTTGGTGAAGTCATGGTTGTATTTCTTCTAGATTAGAGTCTAGGCTACCGCTAAACCTTCTATTATAGGGTAAATGCACATTGACAGTGTCACAATATATAACTATATATCACATAAGCAGTGTAGATAAATAAATCAGGTGATATTTTTGTAAGACTTTGAGAGATCAAGTTGTAATTCATACATTAAAATATCAAAAAATAATTTAAAGTGGCAGTACAAACACCAAAGAATTTTGAGATAAAACTAATTTACGAATGTCCATAAAGAAACAACACCACCACTAAGTCAGCTCTTTATCATTAACATTATGGAACAGTTGTTTATCATTAACAGTACATAATGGTTTTTTATTGGAACAGTTAGATCTGTAGGAGTGGTAAAATCATTTGATTAACAACACCAAGAAATAAATTTAGTGAATGAAGTTCGTCTCCTTATCATTAACAGTATTGAACAACTCTATTATGAATTTATAATAGTTTTACCTAGAATAGTACCGAGACATTTCTTCTGGATAGTTTGCTTCAGAAATATAAGTAGCTCTATTAGAAATCCCAAGATGACATTGATTCCCTTGTAGAACATGCATGAATAAAACTACGATTATTATTCAAAAACAAGGTAGATGCAGAGCCATACTATCACACTACATTTACATCCACACAAACAAGATATAGAGATTGGAAGTGCATATGTACCAGATACGTACCATAAATTTGAAAACCCAAAGCATCGCATGGTTGGTATTGATGAGAAGTGGAACAGACCAAAGAGTCATACCTGCTGCAGTTGCACCTTTGCCGCCTCAGAGATATCATAAATAAGGCCATTGACTACAATACTTCCAATACAGGTTACCCGCTGAACAATTTTGTCACCTAGGATTTTCTCAGCATCTTCCTAAGAAAAATGACCGTGCAAAGACTACAATAATTAGCGCATTCTTGCTTGTCTTATAAACATGGCTGATACCAAAACTGTGTCCACGCCGAAAAATCATTTTGTTGTCCATGGGTTAAACTGAGTAAGAAAAAGAGTCAATTCACAACAATACTTATAACATCCGACATATTGTACTCTCTATGTCCAGAAATAACTGACTTGAGTTTGTCTAGATACGAATGCACCTATACACTAAAATGTGTCCTGAAACATTCGAATTTAGGCAAAGCTAAGTCAGTTATTTCTGGACGGAGGGAGTAGTAATTTTACCACTCCTGCAGATCTAACCGTCTCATACTGTTAATGATGAAGAGCCAAACTACATTCCACATTTATCATCAACAACCAAAGGATGCTAAAGATTCTACTCGAAGAACAACTAACTTGAGAAAGTCAACAAAGATAATCTTTATTTAATTAGATATAGCAAACAAATCATGTAACTCCCCAAGAATACATCTACAAACCTTGCAAACTATATAATACAAATCTTTAAGAGAAATTAAGGAAAAGATAAAACTCACAAATATCATAAATGGGGTACAGGAGTGCTCACTGAGTGATGCAAACAGGAAGTTGCACTTGTTGGAATTATCACATGCATACCTCGGCCTTGGTAGATCCCACAAAGCACGACTGCATAGGTCCAACTCGTGGTCCTCTCCAACCTAACGCCCCTTCGCCGCCACACTCACCATCTCTCCCACCGGCGCCAGTATACGTAGGGGGGCATAACCATAAGTCCACTTACTCAAACAAAAGCATTTCTGAATATGTGTATGGCATCCTTCAGTCTTCATGGCATTATATAATAGTGAAAGCTAAATCATCAAAACACCTCAAACTGGACAATGACAGTGTTCATGTTGTGTCCATCTCTTTGTTCGAACAACCATGTTAGTTACCAATGCAATCAAAGATGAGACAAACAAATTACTTAATTATGTTATTTGTCACAACCAATAATTTTCTGTTGAACCGTGGCCATTAACAATAGCTTAACGATGATATCAGAGTGCATGCAAGCATCCATCATTCATGGGATTTTTGAACATATAATCACCGCAGAATCCCATTATGGCTGCTCCTTTTTCCCCTTTCTCTCACATAGGAGTTTATTGCATAGCATGCATCCAGGGGCGGAGCCAAGTTAGGCCACCGTGATGCACATGCATCAGGGTCCAAACGTTTTTTATGTAGTACTCCCTCCGTTCACAATTAGATCGCATTTTGGGTTTAGTCAAAGTCAAACTTTTTAAAGTTTGACCAAATATTTATCAAAAAATAAAAATATCTATGATATAAAACTTATAGTATTTAAATCTTTGTAAGTTATATTTTCATAATATATGAATTTGAAATAATGAATGTTTATATATTTTCCTATATTTTTGGTCAAAATTGACAAATTTTGACTTTGAAGAATCCTAGAACGCGAAGTAATAAAAAACGGAGGGAGTACTTGCGATCATTTTGGGCCCTGTGCATCACCCTAGTAGATCAGGTGTGCATCACCGTGAGAGTAAAAGGCTCGGGAGGACAGCTGTTTCGCTACTCGGTTCAATTTTTTTTGCATAATCTTGTGTGTGGCCGTGGCCATAAGCGTGTAACACTGCCCCCGAGGAGTCTGGAAAGTTTAATTGAATCGATGAAGTTAAAAGCCAAAGCGGACCTCCATGCTTTAGCCAGCTTGCATGCTTTTCCGCCAGTTTGCATGCTGCGATCAAAGTGAAAATAGACAGAATACTTCTTCGCTACAAATTATGTAGAAAGTGAAAATAGACAGAATGCTTCTTCGCTACAAATTATGTAGTGAGAAAATACGATACATGCTGCTAAACAAACTACTTTGTCCGTTCTATTTTATAAGATATATATCATATCTACGAAAGTCAAAATTCATTAATCAAATTATATGTGTTGCAAAAAAATAATTACTCAAATTATATGCATGTTTGGAATAGCAAAGTTGTAGCAACTTCAAATTTATTGGATATGGTGTTGATCTTGTAGCAGTTTACAATATACCATAAAAAAAATTAAAGTTCAAGTTTTAATTGAAGACATTCATAGATCAAAATAGAACTTATGAAGTATATAGTATATAGTATATTTTTTGCTTGAAAAAATTCTGCTATATAAAGTGGTGCATCAGGGTCAACTTTTCCCTAGATCCGCCCCTGCATGCATCACTACCATATCATGTGTAAAATACACTCCTCTTTATGTGTACTTGTTAAATCTCCAAACGCTACATTACTTTGTTCTAGATACATTTATATCTTTTTATGACAATTCAAGATGGCTGAATTAAATAAAAATTTCATTGATGAAGCAAAGAGAGAACCCAGGTTATAAGCTCTATAAAAAATAGCGTATAGTACCACCATTTTATAAAAAAACATATAAGAACTCTTGAAGCTATAGCACAACGTTAGGTAAGAATTATCATATATTTACTTTGATAGGATGTGCTAACTCAAAACAGAAATATGAAAGACAAAATTGCACTAATATCGATAATCCATCACATAGGACTGTAGAAGAAGGCAAGTTAGTGAGCCCAACTTCTAATGCATACATGTAGGCTCCTGTATTTAGAAAACTGTAAACCAAACTGCCACAATGGTAATGTCTATTCATTTAGCATACCCATTTGAAATCCATAAATTACAGGCTTTAGAACCTGGAGAATCTAGTTTGTCTCAGAATAATGTCCAAAGTTATAGTATTTTATACCTAATCATATAAAAAGGTGGATTGGTATTGGGCGCGGGTTGAACAAAATCAGCAGCTTATTTAGTACTGACACCAAAATATAGAAGCCATCTTCTGGTGCTGAGCTTAATCTACTAATAGATCATCTAGTTCCATCACTACTGCACCCAAAAGGAGTTAGACAACCTAACTGTCGTGACCAAAAACAAAATAAAATTGATCGTAACCAATTAGTCTGTTGAAAAACCACGACAACTACCTTACTGATAATAAAAGTGTGATAGTGCATCAATATTAAATAGACTCGCAACACATGTAGACCTTTGAGATAGGACATACATGGTAGGGGATAGCTGATGAAAGATACATGCCATGTTCAATCTATAATTCATCTTTGTATGTACTATATGTAGGAATCTTCGCTATCGGCATTGCCAATAAAATTAAGACATGCAGTCCAGCTTGCTCCAAAAAAAGAACTCGGCTCTGGACGTACAATCCTAGAGGCCGACGCGCATTGATTGCAGCACCAGATAGTACCAGTAGGGGAGAAGACACTTCGAGACCAGGTGCTGAGTCGGCTCGACCACAGGCGAAGTAGGTGGCACGCGGAGATGAAGGCTGAAATGTGCTGGTCGGGCTCGTGCCCTCATCCTCGGTGATGGCCGTGATCCAAGCGCTCCGCCGCGACGGCCAATATCACCCATGCGGCGTCGTGACTCCTGCTCGACATAGCTCGAGGACGAAGCACCTTCTAGCCGGATACCCCTCCTCTCCCCTCTCATCCTTGATCAGGACAGCGCTGTCGGGAGTTTAGGGGCCTACGGTGACTATTTCTCCCTTCTCTCTTCTCAGTATCCACCAACGGAACCAGAACAAAATAGAGAGAGGAACAAATCCACAAACTGAATCAGTTTAGATATAAAATCCCAACTCACCGATCCGGAAAAATATAGAGCATTAGAGGAAATCCACCAATCGCCGGCGCCCAACGGCGAGATGAACCCGCCGAGCAGCGACCCGGCGGAGAAAGCAGGAATCAGCGGAATCTGCCATCCACCATGGCCGTCGCGCCCGCAGTGAGTCAATGGAGACACACCAAAGTGATTAGCACAGCTGGTGCCATCGCCGTGCAGTGGTCCCGAGAAGGCTGCTGGGTGCTAGCTGCGATGTGCAGGAAAACACAAGATCATCATCAGAAACAAACATCAGAAAATAGGTCGATTCATCGCCACAATCCCTTGATCCCAAAAGGAGAGAGGGGGGAGCCTCAAAACCTCGGGTCCCAAGCTCGACGGCGCAGCGGCGGAAATCCCGGAAACAAAGCCGAGCACAGTAGACCAAGAACCTTGTCTCCAACCCCACCGTCTCCAATCCTCCACCGCCGAGAAAAGAAAGAAAAGTACCGGCCCCGGAGATAACCAGGCAACACCCTCCCCCATCCCCATGACCAAACAGACCAAAAAACAACCCACCCAAAAGTGACTGACAGAACGGCCCTGAAAAAACTGTCCCACATGTCAGTCAACAAAAAAAAAACACGCCCCGGCTGAACTCCCGGCCGCAGCAGACGTCCAAGCCCAGCAACGACAGGCAGAAGGCCCACAAGCAGCGAGAAAAGACCGCACGATGTCCCTCAGATCGCTGAGAGCGAGCCCTTCATCTCACGCTTAAGTTCTTAGTTAATTAGTGAAGGAATTTTTGTGTTTTCCCCGCATACATCCTTGGCAAGCTTTGCCACTGCCTTGGGGGTGCACGACCTCGATCATGGTGCACTCCATGAACACCATGCGTGGGTAGGCTTTCCATGGATGTCCGAGGTACTTCTCCATGACATAGCCCTCCTCACTACTAGAGAAAAGGCTATAGGAGACATGCTTATGCGAGGCACATTTAGACCATATGCGCCTCCTATAAAATAAGCGAGGCACACTCCTTCTCCATGCGCCTCTAGTATAAAAATAGGCGAGGCGCATATGATAAGAATGCGCCTCCTATAATCCCTGTACGGACTAAATCTAGCAGCCCCATATTATGCGAGGCGCATTCCAGATATATGCGCCTCCTTTATATTAGATAGCCGAGGCGCATACGGGCAGAATGCGCCTCGCATAATCTGTGTGAGCCCGCGTGTTGGTAGGTGCACGAATATGCGAGGCGCATATGGTTATATGCGTCTCCTATATTTGATAATATGCGAGGCGCATATGATCATATGCGTCTCAAGTAACTCCTGCGGGCCCGGACAGAGGTAGGTGGCCGCATATGCGAGGCGCATATTGCTATATACGCCTCCTATAGTTTGAATTATAGGAGGCACATATTGTGCAATATGCGCCTCGCATAACTTGACAGTAGCTTTCTTGTCAGTAGCCTCCCCCTCCCCAGGAAGCTGCGTTGCGTCTGCGTGGGAGGACACGGCACATGGCACGCCAGTAAAAAGCAGCAATTCCCTTCCCGCGCCAGAGCCCACCCTCTCCCCTGCTGGTTCCGAGCAGAGCCAGCGCCGCCACTCCAGGCCGATCGATCGCCGCCGATGGCGTCCTCCGCTCCCCGTCCCCGCCTCCTCGTCCCCAAGCCCGACCCCGACGCGCCCCCCATGATCCCGCTCACCCCCGAGCTCTACGCCGCCCTCCGCCGTGAGTACGCCACCAAGCCCTACCCCGACGCCCCGCCCGCGGCCCATGGATAGGACGAGACCACGATGACGCCGCTCACCGCCGAGATCTGCGCCGCGCTGCGTCGGGAGCTCGAGCCCTCCCCCGACGACAACTCTGACCTCGCGCGATGCCTCCGCCTCACCCAGCACCGCATCGACCACATCTCCGCGCGCCTCTCCTCCGCGACGCCTCCACCGCCTTCGTATCCTCCGGCGCGGCACCTTCGAGGCCCTCAGCACCATGATCTCGCGCGACCTCTGCCTCTACCGCGACAAGCGCATCGTCGGGCCCGTCCCGGGCGTCTCCGTCGGCGACTCCTTCACCTACCGCGCCGAGCTCCTCGTCGTCGGCCTCCACAACTACACGCAGGACAGGATCGACTTCGTGCCCGCCAGCCTCGTCAGCGAGGGCCACCCCGTCGCCACCAGCATCGTCTCCTCCGGCGGATACCTCGACGACCGCGACAACGGGGACGTGCTCGTCTACACGGGGAGCGGCGGGAGGCCAAGGAACGGCGGGGACCACCACGCCGACCAGGCCTTCGAGCGGGGCAACCTCGCGCTCGCGTACAGCTCCAAGTACGGCGTCGAGGTGCGCGTCATCCGCTGCCACGACTGCGACGCCAGCCCCAGCGGCAAGCTCTACGTCTATGACGGCCTCTACAAGGTCGAGTCGCCCCTGCCTCCCCTCTGTAGAGGCCCTCCCCCACCCGCGGCGCCTCCCCGCCTCCAGTCGTCACCACCGTCTTCCCTGTCGCCATGGGAGCCCGTAGGCCCGCCAGCACGCCCCGCGGCCGCCTTCCTAGTCCCTCTGCTAGCCGCCCTCCGACCGTCTCCAGCGCCTCGCTGCCTCTGCCCGCATCCCGCGCTGGGTCAATCGCCTCGCCAAGATCGGGGTCGTCTTCACCTTCGTCATCCCCGGCAGCAGCGGCGGCGGCGCCAAGCAGCAGCAGGTGCGCGACAACGGCAAGGGCGAGCCTGCTGCCCGCGTCAGGAGTCGCTCCGCGCGCCAAGCCGCCGCCACGCCGAGGCCCAAGACCTTTCGTTTTACAGCTCACACCACACCTCTTCTTCCTTTTCTTGTTACTACTACAGTTTTTTATCAGATTATTTGTGCATAGTAGTACCCGAGATTATGTGTAGGAGATGGCGAAGAAGTGTTATGTCGTGTACGTCATGATTGATGTATGAACTTGTATGTCATGATTGATGTGTAATGTATTGTATTCATGTTGGTTCTATTATGCTTTGGCAAATTGCAAGTTTCTGAAAAATTATGTGCTCTTTATACTGTATTCTGGACTATATTGTATATTTGAATATCTGTATATTATTATTTATAGTGGTCTGTAAAACTTGAATTTTGAAAATATTACCGGAGGCGCATATAGGACACTATAGGAGGCGCATATACTATAAATATATGAGGCGCATTGTGAAACATATGCGAGGCGCATATTATATGCGCCTCCTATACTTCACATATGCGAGGCGCATATCGATATGCGCCTCGCATAATAATATAGGAGGCGCATATCGATATGCGCCTCGCATATGTGAAGTATAGGAGGCGCATATCATATGCGCCTCGCATAAAAAATAGCCGAGGCTTGAAGCTAGAGGCGCATATCATATGCGCCTCGCATAAGCTTTTAGGTGCGCCTCGCATAAGCTTTTCTCTAGTAGTGCCTGGGGGAAGCTTTTCAGCGACAGAAAAGCTGTGGTGCGTTCTTGAGTGGTGATCATGTTTTGTTGACCTTGGTGCGGCGGGCGTGCGACGATGTTGCACTTTTGAAACACGGTAGTCGCGTTGCCGAAGATGAAGTCCACCATCGTCCCTTCCATGCGACACTTGTGGTACAGCTAAACCTGTGCACGGGTTGGTTCCAACCCGGCTAAACCGACGACCCAACCCGCACCGCACCGCTCGTCGGTTTCGACCGGTGTCACTACACTAGTGGAAACGATGGCTTTTGTTGATCCAGAAAAAGGGCTTTAACACCGGTTCTTCTACGAACCGGTGTTAAAGAAGGGCGTACCAGCGTGGCCCTGCAAAAAGAGCCTTTAACACCGGTTCGTGCCACGAACCGGTGTTAAAGGACCTCGCAATGTTGGCCAGAGTTTCCCTTGAACACCGGTGCGTGGCATGAACCGGTGTTAAAGGGGGGCTATATAAAGACACCACCGCAGCCCACACACACCCCACTCTTCCATTTTTTCACTATCTCATTTTGGAGCCTAGCAAGAGGGTGTGAAGAGTGCTAGTTTGTGTTTTTTTCATATGCACAAGAGGTGTTCGGTGAAATGCCCGAGAGCTCAAAATAAGTTTTTTTGTTGCTATTTCCGTCTCGGTCGAGGTCGGCAACTATCCTTTCATGTGTCATTGATGTACTATATATATAAATGGTCATCTCCCTATTAATTTTTGATATATACTACATATTAATGCAGATGAACCGGCAATGGATGTACGGTGACCGCCGCACTTCCGAGTACATTACGGGCCTCCAAAATTTCATCGTTGTGGCTAATGCAAACCGTGGTCACAATGGTTTTATGTGCTGTCCGTGTGTTCACTGTCAGAACAAGAAAGACTACTCAAATACCAGAACCATTCACGCCCACCTGCTTCGATCCGGTTTCATGCCCCGCTATAATTGTTGGACCAAGCACGGAGAAAAAGGGGTTGTGATGGAAGACAACGAAGAAGAAGAGGATGATGACAACTATCATAATATGTATCCTGAATATGATGATACTGCAACGGGGGTAGACAATGAAGATCAAGAGGGAGCAGATGGGCCCGCTGATGACGATCTTGGTCGGGCCATTACTGATGCAAAGGAAGAATGTGAAACTGAAAAGGAGAAGGAGAAGGTGGAGCAGATGTTAAAGGATCACAAAACATTGTTGTATCCAGCTTGCGAAGATGGCCACAAAAAGCTAGGTACCACACTGGATTTGCTGCAATGGAAGGCAGAGAACGGTGCGACTGACAGCGCATTTTCCAAGTTGTTGGTAAAAATGAAGAATCTTCTTCCAAGAAATAATGATTTGCCCGACAGTACATACCAAGCAAAGAAGGTTGTCTGCCCTCTAGGATTAGACGTGCAGAAGATACATGCCTGCATTAATGACTGCATCCTCTACCGCGGTGAGAAGTACGAGAATTTGGATGCATGCTCGGTATGCACTACACTACGGTATAAGATCAGACGAGACGATCCTGGCAATGTTGAGGGCGAGGCCCCTAGGAAGAAGGTTCCCGCCAAGGTTATGTGGTATGCTCCTATAATACCACGGTTAAAACGTCTCTTCAGAAATAAAGAGCATGCCAAGTTGTTGCGATGGCACATGGAAGACCGTAAGAAAGACGCGATGTTGAGACACCCCGCTGATGGGTCACAGTGGAGAAAAGTCGGCGAGTACGGACTTCGCACGTGACGCAAGGAACTTAAGGTTTGGTCTAAGTACAGATGGCATGAATTCTTTTGGTGAGCAGAGCTGTAGTCACAGCACCTGGCCTGTGACCCTATGTATCTATAACCTTCCTCCTTGGTTGTGCATGAAGAGGAAGTTCATTATGATGCCAGTGCTCATCCAAGGCCCGAGGCAACCCAGCAACGATATTGATGTGTACCTAAGGCCATTAGTTGAAGAACTTTTACAGCTGTGGGCCAAACCAGGTGTACGTATGTGGGATGAGCACAAAGAGGAGCCATTTGACCTACGAGCATTGCTTTTCGTAACCATCAATGATTGGCCTGCTCTTAGTAACATTTCAGGGCAGATAAACAAGGGATACAATGCATGCACACACTGTTTAGATGAGACTGAAAGTGTATATTTGGATAAATGTAAGAAGGTTGTGTACCTAGGGTATCGCCAATTTCTTCCGAACACGCATCCGAAGAAAGAAAGGCAAGCATTTCAAGCGTCTGGCGAACCCCGGAGGAAGCCTTCCTCCGTGCGGTGAGGAGGTATTTGGTATGGTCAAGGACCTAGAAGTAATCTTTGGAAAAGGTCCTGGCAGTCTATCTGTTCCGAATGACGATGCCGGACACGCGCCCATGTGGAAGAAGCAATCTATATTTTGGGACCTATCCTATTGGAAAGTCTTAGAGGTCCGCTCTTCAATCGACATGATGCACGTGACGAAGAATGTTTGTGTGAACCTGCTAGGCTTTCTAGGAGTGTATGGGAAGACAAAAGATACACCGGAAGCATGGCAGGACCAGCAACGTCTAAAAGCCCCTGAAGAGCCTATGAATCCTGAGAACGAGAAGGGTAAACGATGCCACTTAACTCCTGCCAGCTACGCTCTTACCAAAGCAGAGAAGGAAATCTTTTTGAATGTCCGAAAGCGTATCAAGGTCCCATCGGCTTCTCCGAATATAAAGGGAATAATAAATATGGCAGAGCAAAAATTCCAAAACCTGAAGTCTCATGACTGCCACGTGATTATGACACAATTGCTTCCGATTGCATTGAGGGGGCTTCTACCTGAAAATGTTCGAGTACCCATTGTGAAGCTATGTGCATTCCTCAATGCAATATCTCAGAAGGTAATCGATCCAGAAAGCCTACCAGGGTTACAAACAGATGTGGCCCAATGTCTTGTCAGCTTTGAGTTGGTGTTCCCACCATTCTTCTTCAATATTATGACGCATCTCCTGGTTCACCTAGTAGAAGAGATTGCCATTCTCGGTCCTGTATTTCTACACAATATGTTCCCCTTTGAGAGGTACATGGGAGTCTTAAAGAAATATGTTCATAATGGTGCTAGGCCGAAGGAAGCATCTCCAAGGGCTATGTAATGTAGAGGAGGTCATTGAGTTCTGTGTTGATTTTATCCTGACCTTAAGACGATTGGTGTTACAGAATCACGACATGAGGGGAGACTGTGTGGAAAAGGCACCCTAGGATGTAAAGCAATGATATGTAGGGACGGGCATTCTCTCAATCAAGCACACTACGGTTTTACAAAGATCTATCTTGGTTGCCCGTATATCAATGAACACAAGAATTTAATACGCCTCAAACACCCGGGCGGTCGATGAATGGATTATAAGTGAACACATGGCGAAGTTTTGGCGGCTGGCTGCAAAGACTTCTCACGAATAACACCTTTGTTGGGGATCATTGTACTTGTTGGCCAGACACCATCTTCGATTGTATGTACTTTCCAAGTGCGAGATAAATGGGAATATATTTTACACGATAGGCCAAGATAAAAAGAGCACCAACCAAAATAGTGGTGTCCGCTTCGATGCAGCAGAAGACAATGGGCAGAAGACCACGTATTATGGGTTCCTAGAGGAGATATGGGAACTTGACTATGGACCTAATTTTAAGGTCCCCTTGTTTCGATGCAAATGGGTCAAGCTAACAGGAGGAGGGGTTGAGGTAGACAAGAAGTACGGAATGACAATGGTGGATCTCAACAATCTTATGAAGGTAGACAAGAACTTAGACGAACCATTCGTCCTAGCTAATGATGTGGCTCAGGTTTTCTATGTGAAGGACATGTCCTCCAGAACAAAAAAATAAAAAAAATGCAAACGAATACATCATATGATGAGCCAAAGCGTCACATAGTTCTTTCAGGGAAAAGAAACATCGTGGGAATCGAGGAGAAGACAGACATGTCAGAAGATTATAATAAGTTTGATGAAATTCCGCCCTTCACAGTGAAAACTGACCCAAGCATTCCGTTAAGTAAAGAAGATGCTCCATGGTTACGTCTAAAGCGATCATAAGGAAGGACATATGCCAAGAAGTTCATGCTCATATTATGTAACTCTAGTTCATGTTTTTAATATTAATACATGTCTTGAGTGTTAGTCTTGTTTTGTGGATGGACCGGGACTATGAGAAGAAGTTGTCCCGATTCGTACTTACTATTAAGATCTGATCTCCAAACGCGCGCAGTCACATATTAGGGAGTGCCTCTATGACCAGTTTCTTGGAGATGCCGGAGGACTGGGCTCCGTCGGCATCTCCCTGAAACTGGCCGTAGTGGTGTCCCTGCTCTCGAAAACCATCTTGCAGCTTTGTAAATTCTCTAACTAGATCAATACACCTGGGAGCTAACTAATTTCACATATTAGGGAGTGCCTCTATGACCAGTTTCTCGGAGATGCCGGAGGACTGGGCTCCATCGGCATCTCCCTGAAACTGGCCGTAGTGGTGTCCCTGCTCTCGAAAACCATCTTGGAGATGCCTCAAACTGGCTGGAGGACTGGACTCACAAGGATGCCTATTTATAGTACAACCAACTCGACATAGTGTCGACACTTACGAAATAATGTCGACACTCACCCCTATTATTAGTGCTGACTCGTGTTTTGTCCCGGTTGGTGTCTCCAAGCGGGACTAAAGGTTCATCTTTAGTCCCGATTGGTGTCTCCAACCGGGACTAAAGGTTCATCCCGCCATTTTTTCCCGCCATTTATCTTCCCGCCAGTTCTTCCCTCCAGTTCTTTCCGCTAGTTCACTATATATATATGTAGGCTTGGCCTCCATTTTCATTGCACATCTCTAGACTCATATCTGCAACCTCATCACTCTTTCCCATGGCTTCCGCCGTAGCACTAACCCCCAGGGAGGCGGAGGCGCTTTGCGCCTCGAACTACCCCACGCCCTTGCCAACTCGTGTCCTGTCTGGATGCTGAGCGTCGGAGGCGTGTCGGTTCCTCCTGTCCCTCTAGGTGTGGCGCGCCGGATGGCCATCACGAACCACTACTACTTCGATCTCACGTCGGAGCAGCGGAGGAATCCTAGATGGCATCCCGACTATTTCCCTACTTGGGAAGCCTTCTTCGTGGATCGGCGTGAGAGGGCGCTCGCCAGGCACAAGGAGGACGGCCCACCTCCTCCTAACTTCAATGAGGCCGGCCGTCGGCTATGGTGGCGCGGTCGGACTCTCCAGAGCGTCATGGCCTATGACACTGCCGCCGACTCTAACCCCCGTATGCGCTACCCTCAAGTCCAGCCCACGCGCTACCCTCAAGTCCAGCCCACGCGTACTCTCCAGAGGTTCAATTACGGCGACCCCGACGACGATAGCGATGGCGGCGGTGAGTACGACGACTACAGTGGGGAGTATTACAGGTGTAGGCAGGAGCATGACTGAATCACTCCGAAACAAGTTCGGCCAATTGTTACTTAATCTGGCCATGTATCTTAATTTTCAGTTCTTTTATGTATCTTAATTTTCAGTTCCAGTTCGGCTTTATGTAACTTACTATTAGTTGCATTCTCATTCGAGGTTTCTTGGCTTTCGGGTCAAATGACCAATGTTATGAGCATAAAAAACGGACGGTTTTGTGAAGCAACCACCAAATGGCTAATTCAAAAAACCACCAACACATTTTACAAAAATACTAGACCACCTTATATGCAACCACCTTATATGTGCATACATGTGCATCATGGCATGGCAAACAATGTTGCAAGAGGAAGTTTTCTATTTTATCGCACCAAAAAGGCATTTTCCATTTTCCGAGCATAAAAAACGGACGGTTTTACAAAATTCATTTTTAGGTTCATATATAAAATGTAAAGTAAATATAAAATGTTTTGACATGAATGGATAGATATTATTTTTCTGAAAATTATGATATATTATTCATATTTTTCTGAGTTGAAATGAAAAAGATATGAATTTTCCAAATTCATATCCTATTTTTTGAATTAAAATGCCCTTTAATGCATGAAATAAATTCCCTTTAACACGGTTCGAGACACGAACGGTGTTAAAGAAACTATTTATTTCGTACACCACCCCCCTTTAATACGGTTCGTATACGGAACACGGTTAATAAATCTTGTAGCAACGGAATTCCTTTAACTTTAACCGGTTCCAGCCCGAACCGGTGTTAAAGGTGGAGGCATCATCGCCCCTTCCTTTCTTCCCATAGAACCAGATCGATCGAACCCTCGCCCGTGCCACCGCCCTCGCCACAAGCGAGAGAGCGAGCGGCGATCGTCGCCGTCGCCGCGTCCAGCCCTCGCCCTCGCCGTCGGAGCCCGCGCGCCTCGCAGCGCCAAGACCGCCACCATACAGCGCTCGTAGCGAGAGCAGCCAGCTGGCGCGCGTCCAGCCCTCGCCGTCGCCAGTCGCCCTCGCCGTCGCCCTCACGCGCGTCCAGCCGTCGCCCTCGCCCTCACGCGCGTCCAGCCGTCGCCGTCGCCCTCGCCCTAGCCGTCGCCCTCGCCCTCGCCCTCGCGCGCGTCCAGCCGTCGCCCTCGCCATCGCCCTCGCCCTCGCCGTACGTCGGAGCCGCCGTCGCCCTCGCGCGCGCCAAGACCGCCACCGCCACCGCGCCACCGAAGCCGTCGTGCTCGTGGTGAAACTTTGTTACTTATTTGTAGTTGAAACTTTGTTACTTAGTGTTGGTGGTGAACTTGATGGTCAAAATCGGGAAACTCGAAACTAAGATGGCATGTAATTATGGAGGGAGTTGTAGTATAGATAGGGTGTCAAGAGGGGCGGGCAACATAGTTTCACCGGCTAATATAAATTGTACTACATGCATAGATTAAAACTTGTATACAAATTGGACTGCGTGTAGGTGTAGCTGTCTAAGACTAAATAATTCTCCGCAAACCCGCCCCACTTGTATACAAACTTGCATCCTGCCAACGTTACCCTCTTGGGGGTGTCGTTGTGGAGCTCTGACTCATCCTGATTAGGGTTTGGACCCCTCGAAACTCGTTTAAAATGATCAAGCATCCTTAGGGTTTTAATTTCATTTGTGTATTTATTTGTGTATTTTTGTATGAATAATATGTATATTTGTGTATGAATCCAAGTCCACTTGAATGTTTACACTCTTACTCTAGATAATATTATTGTTTTAGAAACTATGGATCCACTTAGTAGAAACCTTGAAGAAGAAGAAATAATGGAGAACATTATTGATGAGGACACCTCACAATATCTGAACTTGGAGGGACATGATGACAGCTCAAGTAGTCATGGAGAAGATGAAGACTCCGGTGAACGCAATTTAGTGATTACAAAGTCCGGCGAGGTATATGCATTGATTAAGCCTCTGCTGACTTCCACCAACAATCTTCTTCTACATGTATTAATTAACGCTTCTTTCTTCTTTTAGCCCTCTGGGTCGACCAGTCAGCAACCATCTTCTTCTACGAAAAAGAGCAAGCGGGCGAGCCATCGGTTGAAAGATCGTGCAAAGTTCACGATCGAAGCAGTCCGTGTTGATGGCAGGCCGATGGAGCCCAAGAAGGCCGCAAACAAATTTGTACGTCAGGCTGGAGTTCTTGTTAGGGACCAAATCCCAATCATAATTGAATATTGGAATAAGCCAAAGAAGGGCGACGATACCTTTGTCGATGAAAGATCCAAAGAAATGCTTTGGAATTCGTTGTTGGTAAATTTCACCCTTCCGCCAGAGGAGGATGAAAACAATCCGGTTATAAAGGAAAAGGTCAAAGGGTGGACTCTAAAGAAGATGGCTGACGCTTTTCGGAACTGGAAGACAAAATTGAACAAATTTGTCAAAGCTGGCGAGACTCCAAATTTCGAAGACGCATATTATGCGAAGATAAGACCTCACTGGCCCGAATTTGTGACATATAAAAAGGGTTCTATAGCTAAAAAGAGGCCAGAAATCAATACGCTTAATGCCCAGAAGAAGGAATATCACCAGAGGACAGGGTCAGGTGGCTACATATCTCAGAGGCCTAAATGGGAGGAAGCTGAGAAGGCCCTGCGCGACAGAGGGATCACGCCCCAGACAGATGGGTGGGACCTACGTGCAAAGACTTGGTTCTACGGAATCGGGGCATGGTTGGACCCAGAAACAGGACTGTGTATCTTCCCAAACACTTCTTGCCAAACCCATCACTGAACTCATCACGGCATACGAGGAAACAGCCGCCGGGACCTTCCATCCCGACAGAGAGAATGACCAGCTCACACGCGCCATCGGTAAAAAAGAACACACTGGACATGCACAAGGCACAGGGGGTATGACGTGGAAGGATGGGTTTGCCGAGTGGAGCGACTCTTACAGATGGCGCGGCAGAAAAGAAAAAGAGCGTACAGAGCGGATGACACAGATAGAACATGCACTTGTGGCGCTGCAGGCGCAAGTGAATGCACAACAAAGCCATCAAGCTACCGGCCCATCTCAGCGGAACGAAGAGCTTGCATTGGAAGCTGCCGGTGGCCCAGACTCTGCGCGGAAAAGCAGCGTGGCTTCCACGGAGAACGTGCAGCCCACGCTTGAAATGGCGGGTCCTCGATACCCCGTGGATGAGATCACGGAGAGCGAACACACCGAGCTGCATGTGAGATTAATGGGCTTATCCATTAAGGTGGTTGTCGGCTATGCCTTACCTCCTGTAGCTGGTGGAACTTACCACTGCCGACCGATTCCAGATGGCTATGCTATTGTCGGGGTGGATGAGGTTGTGAAGGAATATGAGGAAGCACAGCTTGAACATGCTACAGGTGAAGGGGAAACTCAACTCAAATTTGCAGTGAAAACAACCATTCTTTGGAAGAAGGAACACATCGTGCTTCCAAATTGGAGGCCACTGGCACCCCCGCCGTCTCCGCAGCGTCAGCAGTCTGAGCCGCTTCAGCCATCTCCTGCGCGGCAGCCATCTCCGGCGCTTCAGCCATCTCCTGCGCGGCAGCCATCTCCGGCGCGCCAGCCATCTCCTGCCCGTCAGCCATCTCCGGCGCTTCAGCCATCTCCTCAGCGTAAGCGGAAGAGCACTGCCACGAAGAGCATCAGTAGCACTGCCACAAAGAAATCCGCAGGAAACCGTACGCCAAAGAGTTCAAAAAACTACGTCCCGCAGCCTTCCGCCAAGCCATTGCCGGTTTTACCGTGGAATCGCAGCGACGAGGAGACCAATAGGATCTCGGAAGAAGAGGTCAAGAAATTCTTTGCACCTAGACGGGCCGAGCCAAAGGAGAAAATAGATCCGGCGGTGGTGGAGAAGTTTTACAATAATCTTTTGAAACCTGAAACCCCACTTGTGCCGGACTACGAGCGCCAGATTTTGAAGGCGGATGCAAGGCGCCGTAGGGAGACTGAAAGTAGCAGTCGTGCGGCACCCCAGAAAACAGTTCCCATGCTCGGAGAGCAGGAAAACCAATCATGCGCCCCGCTCCAAGTGTTCGACACACGGGACGCTCCTCCCGTAAATGCTTACGAGGCAGAGCTACAAAGAAAGACCAATGAGATGGGGATGACTTACATTGCATACTTGAACACCATGGGAGACAACTTGCCCAAATGCGATGCCAACCCCATACAGCCATGGAAGTATGGGAAGAATCTCGTCAAGAAAGAGGAGCTCAAGAATCTACCAACAAAGATACGAAGATTGCACAAGTGGTACCTTGATTTCTGCAAGACGAGAAAGGAAGAATGGATCACGGCGCATATAAGAGATGAGATTTTCTTGTGCGAGGCAGCGAGATCGACTTCAACATTCAAGACTTGCATTTTCTATTCAATCAGAAGGAACTCGACAAAGCTGCCATCAGCCTTTATTGTGTGTAAGTACTATTTTTGTATTTTCTATCTCATCTCATTCACTTCATTAATTGCATGTATATATATATGCTCACCATATATGTATATACTATTATGCATGAAAAAGGTTATGGAATGCATGAAAGGAGGACCTTTTGACATTGGGTTCGTTGACCCAAATAGAGTTCATGAAGAAGTGGTAAGAACCAAACCCGGACAAACAGAAGATTACTTGCTAAGGTCTTTACTAAGACAACAAACCAAAAGGGAAATACTATTGCCTTACAACTTCTCGTGAGTACTGTTACCCTCTCTCTTGTACACATTCTGTTTCGGCTTACTCGATGTTAAGTGTAACGGATGATGAGTTATGCGTGCGTAGGTTCCACTTTATTCTGCTAGTCATTCAACCCGACTAAGGAAAAGTCCTTGTCATGGACTCGTTACGAAAAGAAAAAGAGCTATGGGCAGACTTTAGAGAGATGTCCAGAGGTAATTTCAATCATATTATCGCACTAGATCGGCAACTTTCGTGACAACAAGTAATTAATTACTCTTTTATCCATTTTCTTTGCCGGACAGGGTTTGGAAAAGGTTCACGGGCAGGGCCGTGGGTGAATGGTCAGAAGAATTAAAATTTGTAGACCAAAATGTAAGTAATACTAGCTAGCTAGGTCTGCGTATCTCTTTGATTCTGCTTCCAATTCCATTATATCATGCTTTATTGATTATTATTTTGATTGAACTCTCTATTCTCGTAAAGTGCGTGTATCAGGGACCCGGCAATAACTTATGTGGGTACTATGTTTGCGAGTTCATTCGCAACACGATATGTGCGACGGGCCAAGCCGCACTAGAACAACTTAGAGTAAGTAAACAAAGTATACAACATTATTTTATTACCATCAATTGTGTTGAGTTTTATTCTTATATATATATTGACCACATTCTTCATATATATTCAGATCGAACGGATGCGGGACCAACTCCTACCATTTGACCGCATACGAGCCATTCAAGAGGAACTGGCGGGGTTCATACTTGATCAGGTCGTCACGCCTGGCGGAGAACTCTTTAGATATCCACCAAAATGAACAATGACGATGTATGTGCTGATGACGATGTTTGTGTATAATAATAGTTGCTTAATTATTCCTGTACTCGTATGTACCGATGACGATGTATGTGTATACCGCTCCCGATCGATTCCCCCCCCTCTCCCGCAGAAATACGCCCAGAACGGGGCAGAGGCTGCCACGGCAGAAAAACGGCCTAAATCTACGCATGGCGAAGATTTACCGCTTTCCTATCATGATGAGATTTAACACCGGTTCGTGATACGAACCGGTGTTAAAGGGGGAGGACTGAGCCCTGTGGCAGCCCCACGTGCGCCACCCTTTAACACCGGTTTGTATAAGAACCGGTGTTAAAGAGGGCCCCCCTCTAACACCGAACCCTCAACAGCGGTTGTAGAACCGCTGTTAGAGGGCCCTCCCAACCGGTGTTAGAGGGGGGCTCTGCACTAGTGCTAGTTTCGCCGGGTAAAAACCGTTGAAACCATGTGTGCCAGACTGCCAGGGCGAGGGTTCTGTACCAAGCTCTGGAGCTAGCTCGTGGTGGTCACGTTCACCGGCACCAACAACCGTGTGGTTCTACGCATGACCAGTGTGGGCAACTCTGCTTTTTCCGCTTAACAAGATGCAGTCTCCGGATGCACAAGTTCTTTGTTGGCTCCAGCCTCCGGCGAGCAGGCCTGACTGCTATGCCGACACCCTCTGCCCGGCTATCTTCGACGAACATTCTTGGAAGGTGGCCTAGACCACGGCAGCAAACTCAAATCGACGCTCAAGTATTCGCAGAAGGGGACCAGCTCGCTCGCTCGCTGATCCGAGCTAGGATCAGAGGGACATGGGAATGTGCATGAAACTGGATAGGCCTCCGATCTGGACATTCACTCAAGCACATGGCGGTCTCTATGACCACAGCGAGTATTCCAGTGCTCGACTCAGCGGTGCATCCAGATATTCGATCCCTCAAGCACCTGGCGGTTTCTAAGACCACAGCGAGTATTCCAGTGCTCAGCAGTACATGTGCATTAGAGGGATGAGTTGGAGAGGGCACATGCATGCAGGGACAAATTAGATGGCACCTTGCCGGGGGGCTCGTATATTGCTGCTCGTTACACCTCAAAACCATGCAACCCGTTTAAACTATGTAAACCGACCTAGCTGAAACCGTGTCGGACGTACGGGCTGGTTTCAGTAACCCGTCCAAACCGGCGATGCACAGGCTTAGGTACAGCTGCATGTTATTCTTGGTGAAGAGCCTATCCTGGTACGTACCTCTATATGCATGGGAAGGTACTATATTAACAAGCCAAGATAGTAAGAGACTACTAGATTATTACAAAATTTGGATCTCGGTATCACTCGGGGAGAGGAGTAAAGCTGTTGTCTCTCACCACAGTATGTATTGGCGCCGCAGGCGTCCAGAGAATTCATGCATTGATCGTTATTTTCGAGGACAAATAAACACTACAGCACGCGACGGCTACGCCGACGGCAAAAAGCCCTCGACGTAGCCCACTTTGCCGTCGTCATACGCTACGCCGAGGGCTGCCGTCGGCGTAGCCCTCTCGTACCTTAGAAGGCTGTCTGTGGTAAGAAGGCACCTCTACTTTGATCGTTTATTATTGGAGTCACTTTTCCCCCCTTTTGTCGTATCTTTGTGTATCTTGCTTTTTTTTTTACCAAAAATGACCATTCCCCTTATAGTAAGAACAAATCTCCGCGGTGGAGCACGCTCCAGTCCATGCTTCGCTGTGGAAAGAAGAAAGCTCCAAGTAAAGTTATATGGCTACACATGGACGTAGTGGCACACTTCTCATGCTTCGCTGTGAAAAGCACAAAGCTCCACCGTACGTGGAGCCTTTCAATGCATGTGACTGTGAGCCTATAAATCCTTCCATCACACAAGGATCTATCTATAGGTATCCTCCAAATACAATACTATGGGTGAAAACCAGCAATGCGTCTCCATGGCGACCTCTTCCAATGTGGAGCTCCAGGAGGCGCATACTATCCTTTGGAACCTCACCTTTAGCTACCTAAAATCCATGGCCCTCGACTGTGCCATCACCCTCGGCCTCCCCAACGCCCTTCACAAATGCGGCGGCGCCGCCACGCTGTCGGAATTGCTCGACACCATTTCTGTCCCAGACAGCAAGAAGGCCTACCTTCCTCGTCTCATGAGGTTCCTTTCCGCCGTAGGTATCTTTACCATTAATGATGTGCCCACCGCAGGGGAGTGCAGGAATGGGGAATCCACGGCCATCTACCGCCTCACGCCAGTTTCTCGCCTCCTCGTGGATGAGGCAGGTGCCAAGCAGCCATGGCTGAGCCTCTCGTCGTTTGTGCTTTCCCAAACCACCAAATACCATGTGGGGGCGGCCATGCACCTATCGGACTGGTTCAAGAGCGACGACGGCACGGCTGCCGTCGAGATGCCGTTCAGGATGGCACACGGCACGGACTTGTGGGGTGTCATGGATCGTGACCCAAAGATGAACCAGGTCTTCAACGACGGCATGGGATCCGACACCAGGTTCGCAATGGACTTCATCATCAACAACTATGGCGATATGTTTGAGGGGGTAACCTCGCTGGTCGACGTCGCTGGCGGGACAGGCTCCGCAGCGAGGGCCATCGCCAAGGCCTTCCCGCACATCAAGTGTTCAGTTCTAGACCTCCCCAACGTGATCCACACCATCCCACCTGACGGCGTTATCGAGTATGTCGCAGGTGACATGATGCATTCAATCCCACCGACTGATGTTGTGTTCCTCAAGGTAAAGTGCCCTTGAATCCATGACTGAATTTTTTGTTTTCAAGTTGTTTCATTAATCAATTAACAAAGTGTGTTGATTGAGCCTTGCTTCGGTGTCCCCCCCTTGAGAAAAACGTTGAGGAAAAAACCGGTTTTGGGGTCCAACGGTGTGTTCCGGTCAGATTAGGAGCGGACTTTTTCTGATATTTTTTCTACCGTTCTACGTATTTGAGTCTGGTTGTACATAGAGTACATAGGAGAAAACAAACTGCCAGCATTCGTGGTAATTTCGATCCAGATCGCATCAGTCATACACGTGCGCATTTGGAGCTGTGGATTTTGGTCGTCAGAGCAGCTTAACTCGTTCGGGCGTTTGTAATATTTGGCATGCCAACAATCAGTTTATCACTCGTGTTTGCAGACTGAGTTTTCATTTTTGACCAAATTTTAAGTAAACTCGGCAAAATTTGGACGAATACAACGATTTCGTTAAGACATAGACGAGTTCGTACATATTGTGTCAAATTCGGACATATACCCGAATTTTGTCTGCATTAGGATAAAAGAAAAAAACGTTGAAATAGCTACTAGGCGATGCCGATGCCGACGAACACGCCGTTTACATGCCGATGCCGATGAACACGCCGTTCAGGACGAGGCCGCATGAGCGCGTCCTCAGCGGTGAGCGCATCGGCGACTCCACCTCCCGCTTCACCGGACGGAGCGGAGGTGTGTCCACTGTGCCAGTGTGAGGCGACTACCGGCGCCGAGCCAGACAAGCACGACGTTGACGTCGAGGAATACGTAGAAAGGAAAGCCATCCTCCTCGGCAGCTAGTTGGCCACCGCACAGCGTTGGGCGGCCGACATCAGGGATCAAGGAGGATAGCCCAACTTAGGACCGGCGCTGAGCTCCAGGTAGCGGGAAGGCCGAAAGATGATTTTCTTAGGGCTGCATTTTCTTAGAGCTTCCATCGCCGCCGATCGGCCGGCTTTGCCTACGCACGCTGAAGCCTGAGCCGGCGGACTAGGCGGTTCCCATCGACGAGGACGACTTCGTCCTGAAGATGGCGTTGTAGTGCTCCCTAAACGACGTGCCGCCCATGCAGGCTCCCGGCACATACGCCTATTCCAGGGAGGACTGGGAGCGCGAGGAGGCCAACCGCGTTCGACGTCATCGGGAGCAGGCCTAGCGCGAGGCCGCGCACGTCGCTCGCCGGCAGCGTGCCTACCAGAGCGCGTCGCTTATCGTCCTCGGCGACGAGGAGGAGGAGGCCGGTCCCTCGTCTCAGCCGTGGCGCTACTGTGACGTCGGCCAGAGCATCTCGCGTCTCCCGCAGCCGCAGAGGGAAGACGACGACAAAGACGATGGCACCTGGGACACCGACTACACCTTCTACCGCAACTTTGGCATATGAACGACGTGCCCGGTAACATCAACATCGGCATCGCCTACTAGCTATTAGAACGTTTTTTTCTTTTAGCCTAATGCAATCAAAATTCGGGTGTATGTCTGAATTTGACATAATATGTACGAAGTCGCCTATATATTAACAAAGGCACCTATATTCGTCTAAATTTCGCCGAGTTTGCTTAAAATTAGACCAAAACAAAAAACTCGGCCTAAGAACATAAATGAAAGACTGACTGTTTTAACACCGAATGTTATATCTGTCTAGCGCTAAATAGCGCATGAATTAGGCCTAAAAACGCAAAACGAGTGGAGGTGCTGATGACCAGAAATCCATCGGTGACGATGGTGCGTGACCGATGCGTTCTGATCCGGATTACCTCGAGTGGACCAGCAGTTTTTTTTTGCGTTGGACAGTTTGTTTTTCCTACGGACGTCATGTACAACCAGACTCATATACGTACAGCTGTAAAAAAAATATCAGAATAGATCCGCTTACCCGGAACATACCATCGGACTCTCAAAACCGGTTTTTTCCTAACTTTTCCCCGGAGGGGGGGGACACCGAAGCAAAGCTCGTGTTGATTAAAGTATGTGCTACATGACTGGAACGACGATGACTGCGTTAAGATCTTGACAGAGTGCAAGAAGGCGATCCCAGAATCAGGTGGCA
This sequence comes from Avena insularis, assembly GCA_023614405.1. Lineage (NCBI taxonomy): Eukaryota > Viridiplantae > Streptophyta > Magnoliopsida > Poales > Poaceae > Avena > Avena insularis. The sequence continues at coordinate 348,268,219 of CM042691.1, forward strand.
AAGTAATAATCGTCGATATTGTCGTCGGGTCTACTTCCAAAGACAAGATGGAAGCACAAGTCGCGTTCGATCTTCTGATGATGGTGATCACATGTGGAAAAGAGCGTGACGAGCATGAGTGGCGCAAGATATTCATGGATGCAGGGTTCAGCCACTACAAGACGAGGCCCGTTCTCGGATTTTTTGCCGTCACCGAACTGTATACTTAGCCATGCATGATTACAACAGATACTTGTTGTAAAGCATGTCGTCCAAGCAGTGGTTGCCGTGAGGTTCACTCGAGCTAAAGTATCTTTTTGCAGCAACAGTTTTTGTTTTAATGTGTATGTGCAAGCAACTGTTTGTTTGTATGCCTTTGGTGGCTTCCCTATTAGTGTGATGTTGCTTGATTATTTGAAATAATTAAAATAAGATTTTTTGAGCAATTATGTGGATTTCTATATGAAAAATTCAAGGTATTTTGAATTGTTTGTTGACACGGAAAATGTAAGGGAAAACCTCTGATTTTTTTTCATATTAGCCTTGGATATATACTTCCTAATCGAATCTCTTTAGAAAGAGGATCATTTTTCTAATGATAACCTGCTCTAGTCCTCTTACGAAACTTTCGTTATTGGGTTATCCATACACTTCACATATTTCTAGTGATTCACATGGCAACATCAAAAGATACAAATCTTGGACTTTACAGTAACCTCAATTCATTTTGGTCCGTTCATTTCCTTCAATCCAAGGATCCACATTAGTTTGTACTAGTGCTCAGAGCCTCAGACATTGGTTAGTATGATTTGCGCAAGGGGCAAAATTGGCAAAGTTCAACACAACTGGTGCCTGCCCGTTATATCCAAACTATACGCTCGTGACACTATCTTCTTCCTCGAGGAAGCCTCAACGCCATGCGAGTGGTTTCAAGGTCGCGGGTAAAGCTACCATGATACTGTCATAAAGCTTTCCATGTATAATACTTGACGACGATGAGGTTCCATGGATCAATCAACGCCGAACAGTGAACCATAACATTGTTAAGAGCTGCTCCGATCGAATCTGCTAGGCGCCGATCACTTCCATGTAAATTTTATTGGGCCAGTTCTGATGAAAGGACATATTGTGAGCATGGTAGTCCACAGCTTGGCAATGCTCCACATTGCAGAGCGCTAGGTCCCGCCGGTGCGGCTGGCGCAGATTGTTTGGAACAAAATTGAAAACAGGAAAAAGTACAAAGTAGGAATTGAAGAAGGGAAGAGAGTGGTTTATTTGACTGTGTGAGAGAGGAGCTGACAGATGCGGTTCATAGAAAAATTAAAGAATACCCATTTTTTGAATTTGTCTCACTTTTGTCACCCTCTATCGTAATCGTTGTGTCATGTCAGACTGACCAGTGGCTAAAACGGGGTGCACATCTATCCCCATGACACCCCACTATTCCCCCACATGTGACATGCATGAAGCTAGAGGCGGGGCGTGTACTCAACACCTGTTGATGGTAGCCAATCATCCCCTTGAATGAAATTTTGCACATACAGGATCACGTGGTGGCCATGCCACATGACACGGCCGCTCACATCAATGTCCGTTCTAATGTTGTTGTATTCGTCGTAGATGAGGTCACTCACCAATGTGCTACTGTTCCATGGGAGCCACCCTTTAGGATGCATGACCTTGGTTCATAGTTTTTGGAGGCCCTAGGGCAACATAAAATCAAGAACCTCTTGTTTAATATATCAGAGCTTTCCTAGGGTCAAGGGGGCAATGGCCCCCTACTCCAAAATATATATTAGAGATATTTTTAATGTTTATGCTAGAATTTTAGAGATTACTTAAAGTTTATCATGAATAGTATTCTTGGACGTCTAAACAATGTTGTTATATTAAAGACTTAAATATTTGTATTATACGACGCGAGTGGAGCTTCCAGGGATGGCCCAGATACGTCTCCACGACATATCCTGCATGAAAGAGATCGTCGGGCGGCAGAAAGGTTGCAGAGGTGGAAGGAGAATCCCGACGGATCATCGGGGTCGCCACTTTACTGAGCAGTGACTCTGTTCTGTTGTCCTTTGAGCAGCAGACTTGCAACGAATGTGCACTTCTGTAATACGGCAGTCGTGTTGGCAAAGATGAAGTCGACAGTCCTGGTAAAGCTGCCTGCTCATCTTGGCGTACAGTATGTCCTGATATCCCTTGAAGGCGCAGCGGTACACCACAGACTTGTCCAACTCTGACATGAACGCCACGGCCTGGTGCATGGCGGCACCGGCGGTGTTCTCGACCGTGAGGTCATGGGCGATGAAGCCCTGACCCAGAAAAACTGCATATATAAATTCATCGAACACACAACCATCGCCTGCACTTAATATATACTACTACCAGGGAGAGTCTCGGTAGGATGCGTGCATCGTTGATCGGATCGATTGGGTTCTTGGACGGCACACCGACTCGACGAAAATACATACTAGATATGCTTTCCAAGTATATCTTTGAACTATTTCGGTGTTCCATTGCGTGCTGGCCCACCGTACGGCCGGCCGACACACCCTACCTATCGTATATGAGTGCGCTATATAAACGTAGAATGTATATGCTCTTCTAAGGACAACAATCTCTCAAATCAACAATGAATATTTCATATCATCGGATTAACAAAGCAAAGATTCATAACGTTATTGAACAAATTAATGAAGGGTACATGCAACTATGACCCCTTGTTTAATATATCAGAGCTTTCCTAGGGTCAAGGGGGCAATGGCCCCCCTACTCCAAAATATCTATTAGAATATTTTTAATATTTATGCTAGAATTTTAAAGATTACTTAAAGTTCATCATGATTAGCATTCTTGGACGTCTCAATGATGTCTGTTATATTAGAGACTTAAATATTTGTATTATTGATGTCTACGCACTTCTATTCTTGTAGAAAGTTGTTAGGCCTCCAAGTGCAGAGGTTTGTAAAACAGCAGCAAGTTTCCCTTAAGTGAATTACCCAAGGTTTATCAAACACGGGGAGGAAGTGGTCAAAGGTATTCCCTCTCAAGCAATCCTGTAATCAAGATACAAAAAGTCTCTTGTGTCCCCAACACACCCAATACACTTGTCAGGTGTATAGGTGCACTAGTTCGGCGAAGAGATAGTCAAATACAAGTGATAACGGTGCTAGAAAATAGCTTGATGGTGAGGTTAAGACTAAAGCAAGCAAACATGCAACAGATCTAGATGCAAACGGTGTTTCAATGTTTAGAAATAAGGCCTAGGGATCATACTTTCACTAGCGAACACTCTCTCATATAAATATCCTCTTTTCATGATACTACTCTCCGGTTGGACACTCTAATCAATGGTAGGTCTATAAAAGCACTCCTCAAAGTCCACCTTCCCCAATCTAGATAACCCCACATTGTCACCTTGAGCGCTAGATGGTTCCATCAAACACCACAATTTCATAGAGACATTCAACTCCAAATATAATCCATAACAAATATTCAATCTAGCCAAAGTGCCACACACGGTATGCTCACTGTCACTTTCACACACGTGGGAAAAAACATAGATCTATTAAAGCACAAAGATTATTTATGTAGACTCAAACCTAAGTGCCACCATGGCGTGCACGTTGTCACTTTCGCACACATGGGGAGAGCAGAGATCTATTAAAGCACTTGAGTAGCAAGGTAGATCTACTTGATTACAAAACTCATGATCACAATATGACCATGCATAGAGAGAGAGATGAACACATAGCTACCGATAGAGCCCTTAGCCTCGAGGAAGAACTACTCCCTCCTCATCATGGGAATAAGCAACGGTAATGAAGATGGCGATGGAGATCGATGGAGATGACTCCGGGGGCACTTCCCCGTGCCGCCAGGGTGCCGGAACAGAGACTTTATGTCCCCCGAATCTCCCTTTCGGTGGCGGCGGCGCTACGGAGGTTTTTCTGGAAGTATGATGGATTATTTAGGGTTTTCTCCCCGGGGGCTTCTTATAGGCGAAGGAGGCAAGGTAGGTGGAGGGCCAGGGGGCCCACACCCTGCCTAGGCGCGGCTAGGGTGAGACTCACGCCTAGGGGGTGCGACCACCCTGGTGTCCTGCTCCAACTCTGCTTCGTTGTTCCGTGTTGCTCCGAGAAAAATAATGACTCTGGCTTGTGTCCCTTCCAATTCCGAGAATATTGATTTTCTGTCTTTCTGGAACCAAAAACATAAGAAAACATGCAACTGGCATTGTGGCATCTTGTTAATAGGTTAGTACAAGAAAACATATAAAAACACTTCAAAGTGTAGACAAAGCAAAGCAAAGTAGATACTAAACAAGCATGGAGCATCAAAAATTATAGATACGTTTCTGACGTATCAAGCATCCCCAAGCTTAACTACTGCTCGTCCTCGAGTAGGTAAGTGATAAAAATAATAATTTTTGAGGTGACATGCACCATTAAAACCAAGATCAAACCATTTGCAAGCATTGAAATACGGGATCAAAGAACTCTAAGCATGGGCATGAAAGATGGAGTTCTAACAGTAAGACAAAGTAACTATGCATGCAACATGAAAGGCTACAAACAAAGATCATGAATAACATGCATTGAAAACGTTTTTTTGTTTCACATACAGAAAACATGGCATAGTGGCATTCAGCTGGTCCCTCATAGAGTAGCAAATAGATGCATATTACACCTTCAAATTTCATAAGAGTGACTAGATATAAATAGCACAAGAACAAGTAATATCAACAATATGCATCAATCAATAAGTTTTGGGATACTGCACACAGAATGACAACTATGCTCTCTTAATGGTGCCAGAGGTAGAAGATGGAGACTCAATATAATGGTGGAAGAAAGGCCCTTCATAAAGGAAAGAAGGGATTTCAAGTTTCAAAAAGATCTTCCAAAAATTATGGTACTTGTTAGCTTTCAGCCCTCATTGCCCCTATCATAAGCATCTTGAAGTGATTAAGGTTAAAGTGAACAAAGATGGAGTATATGCTTGACAATTATAAGTTGGCAATCTCAAGTCCCTTGAATACGAGGACCACACCTCATGCTACTCAACTTCAGTCACCTGTAAGTTTTTGTCATTGTAAGTACATGCATATCATAGAGAACCGCCAACGGGATACCCCTTGCACATGGTACAAGAGCTATTCCATAACCAAAATGACAAGGCAAGAAGACAATGAGCATCTCAGCGATCTTTTTGTTTACTATAAGCATAGCTTTTTATTAAGAATGCTTCATAGATAGCTCACTATGGTGATGCTGCAAGTTTCCACCATGATTAGGCATGGTTTAGGCTAGCGGCCCAGGCGTTTATCTAACACAAAATACATACGCCATGGACTTACAAGTTCCCTCTTTATTTCACACTGGTAACATCCATAGACAAAAGAGCATGATATCAACTAAGTATAAAGTATGTGTGCAATGTTGAAAACGTTCTCCGTGACAGCACGGTTATGCTAATTCTAACGTATAAGTGCAAGCATATACAACATAGATGACACAATGGTTCAAGTTTATTAGGGGCAAAGAATAAAGTGTGCCATCAAGTTCGTGAGGGCTTTAATCACTAAGTTTTCACATAACAAAATAGTTTTTAATTGGAAGATAGCTGAAAACAAGAATATACTTGGAATGATGTAACACACCATGCATAGGAGTTTATATTGGACTTTTTGAAATAACTTCGTTTCTTGGAAGTTGGATGCATGAGTAGAGCTTACTCATACAAGTGGAGGCTAGCAAAAGACTGGGAGCGATCAACTAAGAGAGCAATAATGACCATAATCATGCAGAGCGACAAAACATTACTAATAAAAGCATAAAGTGGTACTACAAGTCAAGGAATAAATGATCATAGAGGCTATGATGACTTGTTTATAGTCATAACATGGTGTGAGCATGTGCCAAGTCAACCCAAACAAAGCATCAAAGGAGAATATCACAATACTATGCTTTTGTATGCTAAAACAACGCATGATTCTTTTAAGGCACATTAAGCAATCCTAATTGTTTGAAACAAGTCATGCTACAACAATAATCACTAAGCATAAGGTCAAAACAACATCTAGCATGACATGATAAAGTCTAAGTCACAGTCAAAACAAGCTCCTCTTGTACTACTCAAGCAAGACCTTTCTACTCCTCTCCAACACCAATCAACTTATTTGAAACAACTCACAAAGATAATAATCAATAACGACCAGTGAGATTGTCTCACACATCCAAAAATAAGAACTAAAAAGTTCTAAGCAAAAAGCACAAGAAAACTAAGGCTAAACGCAGTGCTAGCAAAGGAGAACACTCACAGACAATAAGAGTGAAAACTAGAGTGTTCTAGGCAATGAAAACAGAGCGTGTCTCTCTCCAAAAGAAGTGTGCTATGATAAAACCAACTTACTCAAGCAAACTAAGCAAACAAAAACTAAAAACGAAAACTAAGACGCTCCAAGAACAACATAACTGTGCATGAAACAATAAAAACGAAGTGTCTAGAAAGACCTGAGATTTTTATTGATGAAGAAGGGGATGCCAAGGCATCCCCAAGCTTTGACGCTTGTACCTCTTGAATATTTCTTGGGGTGACACGAGTGGCATCCCCAAGCTTGAGCTTTTGTCCATTCTTCATCTCATTACATCATTCTTTCCCTACACCTGAAAATTTTCCTTGATACAAACTACACACAATCTTCATTAGCAACATTAGTGTATTCAAAAGATAATAGACCTTTGGGTTTAGATTTAGAACAGAAAAACTTTCACTAAAAACACAAGCTACTGTAGTAAAAAAGAACCCAAAAAGGAATTAATAAGAAGCAAATGCAAATAATGGCAGAAATCTGTCAAAACAGACCATCAGGTAGAAACTGATTTTTTAGAAGACCTTATGTTGCTCAAATCAAAATGTGTTGAACTAATGAAAGTTAGTTAACATACTGGGGGATTTATTCGTAGATTTTCAGCTCAATCCGACTTACAGAGACTCCTCACTAATTTTTATAGTGGATGATAGAAATCTGTTTCGGGACAGCAACTCCCCAAATCTTACTTCCCTCTCATTAGAGGTCATTCTTGGCACAAAAAGCAAACAAAAAGGATAAGGAGAGGTTATTACAGAAGTAATAACTTCCAAGACTCAATAAAACTCTTGGGTTATCTTCCAACAAGTACTTTTCTTTAATGCCTTTAAGTTAGGCTTGATAGTTTGAGAAGATGCTCACATAAGAAATATGAATTGAAGAAAAAGAGAGCATCAAAAAGAAAATTCAAAACACATTTAAGTCTAACCCAATTCCTATGAAAAGGAATCTTGTAAAGAAACAAGTCATGAAAGCACAAAGCAACAAGCATAGGAAAGCAAAACAAATGCAACTTCAAAAATTTCAACATAAAGAGGGGAAACTTAACAATGTTGAGATATATAAAACCATGTTTCCCTCTCTCATAATAACTTTCAGTAGCATCATGAATAAAATTAACAATATAACTATCACATAAAACATTCTTATCATGAGCCACAAACATAAAATGATTATTACTTTCCACATAAGCATAGTCATTCTTATTAATTATAGTGGGAGCAAATTCAACAAAATAGCTATCATCATTATTCTTATCACCATAATCATCAAATATAGGAGGCATATTGTAATCACAACTAATTTCCTCCTCAATAGTAGGTGGACTGAAAATATCATATTCATCATTGTAATCATCATAAATTAGAGGTTTGGTATCATCATAAGCAATAGAATAACTATCTTCCAAAGCTGGGGAACTAAAAAGATTATTTTCATAAAAACTAGCTTCCCCAAGCTTACAAGTTTCCATAGAATTAGCAATAATGGTGTCCAAAGAATTTATACTAATAACATTGCTATTAGCATGCAAATGAAGTTCCACTGGTTTTTTAATTTTCTCTTCAAACACTTCATGTCCTAACTCAAGATAAATACTATAAAGCTCTCTAATTTTTTTGTTATTTTCCATTAAGCCTAACTAGTGAAAACAAGAATCATAAAGACAAAATTGCAGAATCTAAAGGAAATAACTTCGAGCACTCACACCGGAGGATGTGAGTACCTTTTACCTTACCTCCCGGCAACAGCGCTAGAAAAGAGCTTGATGTCTACGCACTTCTATTCTTGTAGACAGTTGTTGGGCCTCCAAGTGCAGAGGTTTGTAGAATAGCAGCAAGTTTCTCTTAATTGGATTACCCAAGGTTTATCGAACTCAGGAAGTAAGTGGTCAAAGGTATTCCCTCTCAAGCAATCCTGCAATCAAGATACAAGAAGTCTCTTGTGTCCCCAACACACCCAATACACTTGTCAGGTGTATAGGTGCACTAGTTCGGCGAAGAGATAGTGAAATACAAGTGGTAATGGTGCCAGAAAATAGCTTGACGGTGAGGTAATGACTAAAGCAAGCAAACATGCAACAGATCTAGATGCAAACAGTGTTTCAATGTTTAGAAATAAGGCCCGGGGATCATACTTTCACTAGCAAACATTCTCTCATATAAATATCCTCTTTTCATGATACTACTCTTAACTACTCTCCGATTGGACACTCTAATCATCGGTAGGGCTATAACAACACTCCTCAAAGTCCGTCTTCCCCAATCTAGATAACCCCGCATTGTCACCTTGAGCGCTAGATGGTTCCAACAAACACCACAATTTCATAGAGACATCCAACTCCAAATATAACTCATAACAAATATTCAATCTAGCCAAAGTGCCACACACGGTATGCACGTTGTCACTTTCACACATGTGGGGAAAAGTATAGATCTATTAAAGCACAAAGAGTATTTATGTAGACTTAAACCTAAGTGCCACCATGGTGTGCACGCTGTCACTTTCACACACATGGGGAGAGAAGAGATCTATTAAAGCACTTGAGTAACAAGATAGATCTACTTGATTACAAAGCTCATGATCACAATATGACCATGCATAGAGAGAGAGATAAACACATAGCTACCGGTAGAGCCCTTAGCCTTGAGGAAGAACTACTCCCTCCTCATCATGGAAATCAGCAACGGTGATGAATATGGAGATGGAGATCGATGGAGATGACTCCGGGGGCACTTCCCCGTCCTGGCAGGGTTCCGGAACAGAGACTTTATATCCCCCGAATCTCTCTTTCGGTGGTGGCGGTGCTACGGAGGTTTTTCTGGAAGTATGATGAATTATTTAGGATTTTCTCCCCGGGGGCTTCTTATAGGTGAAGGAGGCAAGGTTGATGGAGGGCTAGGGGGCCCACACCCTGCCCAGGCGTGCCCAGGGTGGGACCCGTGCCTAGGGGGGTGCGGCCACCGTTGTGTCCTCCTCCAACTCTGCTTCGTGGTTTCGTGTTGCTCCGAAAAAAATAAAGACTTTGGCTTTTGTCCCGTCCAATTTCGAGAATATTGATTTTCTGCCTTTCTGGAACCAAAAACAGAAGAAAACAGGTAACTGGCACTGTGGCATCTTGTTAATAGGTAGTACCAGAAAACATATAAAAACACCTCAAAGTGTAGACAAAGCAAAGCAAAGTAGATACTAAACGAGCATGGAGCATCAAAAATTATAGATATGTTTCCGACGTATCAATTATACGAGTGAGTAGAGCTCCTAGGGACGGCCCAGATACGTCTCCACGACATATCCTGCATCAGAGAGCTCGTCGGGCGGCAGAAAGGTTGCAGAGGTGGAAGGAGAATCCTGACGAATCATCGGGGTCACCACTTTACTGAGCGGTGACTGTGTTTTGTTGTCCTTTGAGCAGGAGCTTTGCAAGGAATGTACACTTCTGGAATACGACAATCGCGTTGTCGAAGATGAAGTCGACGATGCCTTCCATACGACAGTCATAATAAAGCTGCCAGCTCATTTTGGTTTGGCGTACGACGTGTCTTGGTATGCCTTGAAGGCGCAGCAGTACACCACAGACTTGTCCGACTCCCACATGAACGCCACGACACCGGCGGTGTTTTCGACCATGAGGTCATGGGCGATGAAGCCCTGACCCAGAATAACTGCATATATAAATTCATCGATCAAATTAATACATGTATGTCCTCCGTTTTATAATATAAATATTTTTAGCAAACTAAAACAGCATGCTACAAAGGTTTATATTGTGGAACAAATAAAGGTAGTACTTTTATGTCTTGGCAAACGTTAACGTACGTACAGAAATGTATTTGTACACGATCGACAAGGAGATCGAGCAAAAAGTGCAGCGATCCCACCCGGGCGTTCGCGTTCCGGGCTTATCACAGCCATCGGTTACTTCTGGATTCGGGCAGAAGTTCTATAGTCAAAGATGCTAGCAAGTTTGTATTTTAGTCCATAGAAAAGTCTAGAACTAGTCTACAGTCCATTTACCTATTTACCGAGAGAGAATAACATCTCGTCTCTCGCGACACCGCCTTTCTATCTAATTATACAAGACCACGCGCTGCTGCCACACCATGGCCTCCTTCGTGTATGGATCTTTTTTATTCGGACAGGTTTTTTTGTTCTGTATCAAACAGGGTGTATACTACCTTGTATATTGTAATTTCATGAAAACTTCTATGGATATTGAATGTATCTCTACATTTTCTTTGATAAAATATGAATGATGCATTGTGTATGAATATTGTATAAATTGTATGTACGAATATTGTGTGAATCTGGTGTACGAATATATGATGGATCTTTATGTTTTCTTTGATAAACTGCTCTGAATCTTACTTGGATCGTTGAATTTATGATGAATCTTGTATGGATTTTCTGTCAAACTGTAGTGAAATATATATAGAAATTGTATGAATATTCTTTGGAATAAATTATATGAAACCACTCTGAATCTGGTATGTATCGTTGAATTTTATATGAAACCACTCTGGTTTGATAATGTATGAAACTTGTATTATCTTAAAAAAATCTTGGAAACTTGTATGGATATTTGTAGAAATATTCTTGAAAAAAATATTATATTAAATATTGTTGAAAAATATAATTGTGTAAGAAATTATTGTTGAAAAGATTGTTGCAAAACATATGAATCTTGTACGAAACTTTTGAATCTAGGATGAAACAAAGTAAGAATGTCTGAAAATTGTTAAATAAATAGTATCAAAATAAAAATTATTAAATGAGTTTGTTGACACTTGCTTGAGTAGTTTTTATGAATTTATATTGTATATGAATATGTCTAGAATTTTGGTTTCATCTATATCACACTTGCTTGAATCTATAAGAAGGTTTCATAAATATGATGTGGAAAAAATCTGAAATTATATAAAATATATATCTATTGTATGAAACCTCTCCGAATCTGGTATGGATCGTCGAATTTATCATGATCTTGTATGGATTTGGTGTCAAACTTTAGTGAAACAAGTATATAATTTGTTAGACTATTCTGTAAAAAAATATATGAATATCTCTTGGTAGAAAAAAGTTTTTAAAAATGTGTGAATCCTGTATGAAACTTCTGAATCTAGGATGAAACAAAGTAAGAGTGTCTAATCTAAATATTGTTAAATAAAAAATGGTGACGCCACAAAAATCTGGTTTATGACTTATAAATGTATGCATAAAAAGATTCGAATTTTTTGCGAAAGTAAAACAGTAATTAGATAAGAAATGTGAAAGATCTGTACTAAAAATAAGTGAGTCCTCCTATCGTGAACTGAATTTGATGAAGGGGTCTTTTTGCAAATAACATGAATGAATAGGAAGGAGATGCTTTGACCATGCACGAATCTGGACAAACAGGATAAGCCAGTACACGGTATTGCTTTTTCGATCGAGCATGTCCATATGAACTTTGCTAGCATGCACGCACGAATGATCAAGAAACTTTGCTAGCATGCAGGCACGAATGATCAAGATACGTATACGCTGTGTGCTTACTGAGCGTGCCCGTTTGGTCCGTCCCGTAGCCAGCGTCGTCGCTCCGGTCGCCGGAGATGACGGTTGCGTCGACGCCGTCGCCGAACAGCGTCAAGTTCCACACATCTTGGGCGATGAAGACCGGCTCCCCCGCCTTGTACACGCCCTTCTTCACGTAGATGGTGTACCGCTTCGGGCTCCGCCGTGGTGCAGCCGCGACAGCATCGGCGATCTTGGTGTACCCGCCGCTTCCGTCAAGAGCGACCACCGCGTCAACGTGCTCCGCGCTCCCTGCACGCTCCATCGATCTTCTAGCTTCTCCTTCTCGTATCAACAAGTGCGACTGGAAAAGTGTTTGCTGCTTGCTTGCTTGCTTGTAGTAGTACTTGAATACACAGCCTTTGCTTGCACTTATTACCGGGGAGAGTCTCGGTAGGACGTGCATGGTTGATCGGATCGATTGGGTTCTTGGACGGCACACCGAGGCTTGACGAAAATTTTAGACATGTATTTTGGACGGAGGGAGTACATATAAGAAGGAATCAAAAGACAACTCTAATTTTAACTTTGCAGTACCTAGCAAGCTCTATCAAAAGCAATTTTGTTGCCATAGCTTGGGTAGAAAATGAACGTCATTTTTTTTTCGATGCAATCGTGAGTGGCACGCATAATGATAATTGTGTCGTCCGCATATTGCAACACCGGACAGGGTAAGTTGTCGATAAGAGGGTGCAGAAGAAGTCAATTAGCTGAGGCATGATGAATTAGAAGCCTCAGAACATCTACCACGAGGTTGAAAAGGTATGGAGATAGCGGGTCGCCCTGTCTCAGACCTCTCCGACATTGGATCCAGCGCCCAGGGGAGCCATTCAGAAGAACAGCGGATTGGCTAGAAATATTTAAGTTTTTAATCCATAGTCTCCATACAGGAGGAAGACCTTTGGCTTGAAGAATTTTGTCTAACGCCTTCCAGTTAATAGAGTCGAAAGCTTTATGAAAATCTAGTTTTAAAATAATTGCGGCTGCTTTCCGCTTAAAGCATGATTGAACTAAGGCATTCTCAGACGCCACGGGCCTCCAGATAAATTACCACAAAAGCACATTTGCGCCGATTCATGTTGATCCGGACTCGGCCAAAGCAATGGCAGACCATCTAGGTTGCAATGTTGCCTCTTTCCCCCAAACCTATCTTGGCTTGCCCATCTCCACTCACAAACTGAGGTTGTCGGCCTTCCGACCTTATATTCAAAAACTCAGGAAGAGCCTGCCGGGTTGGATCGGAAAAGCCTTACCTATTAGCGGGAGGGCAATTTTGGTTAAGGCATCGATTCGTTCAATGCTTTCCCACCTGCTCTCCGCTATGATCGTCCCGGCTGGCACCATTCTAGAATTCGACAAAATCTATCGAGCTTTCTTCTGGGCGGGAGATATTCAGGTTAATGGTGGTCAGTGCAAGGTCGCCTGGGATGAGCTTTGCCTGCCACTGTCCAAGGGGGGTCTAGGTTTCCGTTGCCTTCGAACCCAAAATCGCGCGTTAATGATGAAATTCCTAACTAAATTGCACTCCGATGGTTCACTTCCTTGGGAGGTTTGGTTGAATAATCAGTATGGCTGGTCCAATTGCAGAGACCTCGGGGATCCGAACCGTCTTGACTCTACCATATGGCGTGATTTGCTTCTTTGCCTGCCTAATTTCCGGAAAATTACAAAGGTCACAGTTGGTGCGGGTACAAAAACTTCTTTCTGGCATGATCTGTGGCTTTTAGACTCGACCCTAGATGGTCGCTTCCCAGCTTTATACTCTCACATTTTAAACAAGAATTGCTCGGTTGCCTCGGTTTGTAGTTCTAGTTTACTAGTTTTCGAAATGCAACCTAGGCTTTCGTTCTCCGCCAGTTTGGAACTCGCTGAGCTTCAATCTATCGTCGCCTCTGTCAGCCTAAATGCTAGTACCCCGGACGTTAGAATAGCGCGTCTAGACGGCAAGACACTAACCTCTAAATCAGCATATTTGGCAGCTTTGAACAATTGCAGGAGGTCTCTTTCGCTACATTCACTTGGAAGAACTTGGCGACGAATCGGTGCCGCATTTTCCTTTGGTTGGCGGACCGTGGCAGGCTATTCACGAACGACCGCGGGATCAGGAGAGGCATCGCTACCTCGGATTCATGCCCTTTCTGCTCTTCCTCGGAGACCACAGTGCATCTTTTTCTTCACTGCCCTTCGGTTGCCTCGTTCTGGGAGGCGATTCCGGATATTCATGACGAAGTTCAATCATGCCTCTCTATCCGGGATCTTGGGGAAGGCTTTCAGAATTCTAAAGTCAGATCCTCTGTTCTCATTTGCGCCCTTTGGAACATTTTGAAGAGGCGCAACACAAAAATCTTCAGAAATGAAGTTGAGCCTATGAATTTGGTTTTTCACAGGTGTGGGGAAGACCTGATGCTTTGGTCTTATAGGTGTTCTAATCAATCCCACAAGTCTCTGGCCATTGACTGGGCTATTATGTTCTCTCACCTGGGACAATTTGACTAGGACCTCACCTTCTTTTCTCTTTGTAATTGGTAGGGAAGTTAGCTTTAAATTAGGAGCTTTTATCCTTCTTTTTGCCTTTGTTTTTGTACAGTTTTAAGGCTCACACTGGTTGATTAATGAAAATGGTTCAGGCCGGCTTTGTGCCCGCCGTAGTACCCCTAAAAAAAAACGTCATTTTTTTTTCTGAAAATTCACTTGTACAAGCTACTCGGCATAGCTATGAATATTTCATACCTTGATACAAAGTATCTCAAGAGTACGTATCTCTCAAGAATACGTATATCTCAGGGACTGCAATCTCTCAAATTAACAATGAACGTTTCATATAATCAGATTAATAATTCAAGGATTCGCCACATCATAGAACATCTGTGAAACTAACCCTCTCCAAACTGGACGTGCCATTAATTTTAGCTGATTTCGCGAAATGCCACTAGCTGATTAATTGAGGAGCTCAGATCCGAAGCATAGACCATTTGTACAAATCAGTCACATGTACGTGTGGAGAGGAGGCAAGCGGCGGTGAAGCGGGGACGACGATCTCCCTGGCGTTGTGGACCTCCGGCGCCAGCTTCCTCTACGCTGCACGCATGAGCAGCCCTTTCTGTCATTATTCTCTGCCTCTCTGTATCCTTGTGTTGTCGTTCCTTCTCCTCCCTAAGGCGTCTCCTTTCCTCCATCTGCCTCCATAACTCATCAATGTGACATTGTTCTTCCTCTCTCTCTTGCTTTATCCCATGCCTCGGCCTTTTTCCGACGTTCTTCAGCATGAAACCTTTCCTATGCACGGCGACTCCTTTCTTCTATCTCACGAAACACCCACTCAGGTTGCTCCTTGACAATCCAATGATAACATGGGCAGATGGGAAGACGAGACTGTCACACATTTAAAATCATTAATTAAAGCTCATTAACACAAACAATGTGACTATTCATCATGGTGAAAACATACCGCAGGCCTTTCGTATAAAAATATTGGGGACGGTTGATCGTACTAATAATTGGGACAACATGAAAAGCTTCATGCCCATCTTATCAGAAAAAACCGTCGAATCCTTCACCTTGGCGAGACTGCCACACCAACATTAGATATGTTCCACCCCTGGGGCAATGTCGCATCCTTCATCTTCTTCGACCAAAATCCTTGGTCCCAGCAACACAAACTCATGGCACGTAAGAAAACAGGGACACGGAATTAGCAGTGTAGAAGGTTGCTTCGATGAAGTATGACGAAGGTTTTTTAAAGCATCGTTTAAGCGATGTTACACCATAATTGAACGAGTGTCGACAGAGTAATCAGCTAATATAAACTCAGTCTCTTTCGGTGGTCAATTAACTATATGCGTCACCGTTGCACTTTCGGCGGGAAAAACATCACAGATTCAACACATGAGGCATAAAAGTCGGTACATTTAGTACATTATTCGTGTGGGAATAAGTGCATTTAGAATATTGTACACGTGGGAATCAGCGCGCACCGAGAGTGGTAGGGCGCTCTAGGAGTGCGGCCGATTGTCGGTGCAGCAGGGTGCCGCCTCGGGCTAAGGCGGCAGGAGCTACATCAATGTGTCGCTGGTGTTAGTGGCAGGAGGAACCACTCCCTCCGTTAGGTGGTCCTTCCCATCGATGTCGCCTGACGTGTGCCTAGCGGCAGGGCCTTGCCGCCATCGGCTATGGCAGCAGTGCCATGTGTCGACTGGCGAGCCCCGCCACCACCAACAGGTGGTTCTTTTCACAATGTTTTGTACATATGGTCCTTTTCTACAAACATGATGGGCAGGTGGTCCTTTATGTCAAAAAAATCCAAAAACAAGTAGATCCGGGAGCAAATTAAGATGTCCTTCTATTTTTCTGTCACGAGACTAACTAATATTTCCATAGCAAAGTTGATGAATAATAAAATCAAGAGCAAGCCTATGCTTTTCTCACTTGCCTTTATGCGGAAGAATTACTGGTTCTACTAAAATACCATGATGGATCAAGTTTTATGGCAAGATGTACCTATTTATAGTTTGCCAATTCGAACTAGTACTAGCTATAGTCGCTTGAACAGATGGAAGCGTCAATGATGCTGACAAATATTAAATGCAAGACAACTCCATTGTTAGAGTTGGAAGCTTTGTTCACGGTTAGATGGTTATGTCTGTGAGGTGACGGGCGATTTATAGGTAAGGCAATTCTATAATATATAGTGAACCACCTTGTATGTGGCCTTTGAAAACACCCAACTATATGACAAACACACATAATGCCTCGACGACGAGGAGGACTACGAGGCCTACGAGTCGGTGGAGGATCCGCCACCGCCGCTGGAGGAAGAGGACTACTCGGCCTTCAAGCCACAACCGTAGGACTAGGCAGGGTATGCACTCCCCACCCCAGAGTGTGAGCGGCCGGACTGGTCGCAGTACCATGGTGCGGCCACGTATTACGTGGACTCGACGCCACTTCTACCACCCGATGCCTTCTACGTCGCCAAGCAGGAGGCGGAGGACCTGCCGGAAGACTACCTAGCCGAGAACCATGAGATGACGGAGGAGAGGAAGCTCCTCGCCGCCATCGAGCTCTCCCGACGGCAGGAGAAGGCTAAGTGAAATGGCCTCAGCGAATCCATGGAGGTGTCCGTGCAGATGGCAGTTGCGCCACCGTAGCCTTCACCTTCAACGAAAGGAGTCTGGCCGCTGCCGCAGGTTCTCATCGTCATAGAGGACTCAGTTCTCATTATCTATATGATTTTTTTCTTTTTTTAGTTGAACAATGTCCCTAAATGTAATATATAATATAAATTATATTTTCTTTATCTTTTCATATGCAAGCAAATGGACGAGAAGAGAACATGGCCTCGTAGCTGCTCACCGGCCACCGCAAACAGACGAATCTGAATGCTTGTCCAAATGACATGGCCCATTGGAATTGCCCTAACTAACTCATGTATGACGAAGTCATTTAAAAAGTTTGTTAGTTTATATTTTATAACTAAAAGGAGGAGAAGGGAACCACTAGCATCTCTAAAAAGTATATAATGTTCAAGAAATGCACCCTCTACCACTGCCAGGGAGAGGCGAACATGAGAGAAAACCATCTAGGGTTCCGCACCTCTCGCCGGTGATGCCGTCGTTCCGCTTCGCCTCTGGTGGCCCTAGTGCCTTGGAGGTGTGGCAGGCCACGGCCTCTCGGCGATGGGAGGATTTTCATTTTTTGTTTAGCCTGCTTTTTTGTATCTTCTTCAGGATGTTGAGTCAGATGACTATGTCCAAAAGTCAGAATAAGGTCTTCCCGCTTTATTACCGCTCTGGTGGTGCTTCTAGCACCGACTGAGGGCTCGTGGAGTCATTTATCCGGTGGATCTCATGGAATTATGTCCGTCTTCGTCTTCGTTGGTTTGCTTTTAGATCAGTCTCTTTCGATCTACGGTTGTTAGCATTAACAATGGTTGCTGCTCTAGTGCGATTGTCTTTGTGGCCTTAGCAAGACGACTTCCGTCTTTTTTTTTTTGGAAAGGAGCAGATGACTTTCCGTCTGTGTACTACAACAAGTTTTACAACAAGTTTTGTCCGGCTCCGGTGATGGAGGAGCGAGAACGGCGACGCGCCTTCGGCTCGTGCTAGTGTTTGTAGTTGTCGCTAGGTGATCCGACGACCTATTTATAATCTTTATTACTTTTAAGGCTTATTAAGTATTGTTGCTGATGATTATTAATAGATCGGTGAAATTCCGCAAACCCTCTGGCTCGGCTCCTATACTTGGTTAGGACTCCCTCTATTTGAAAATATAAGATTTTTTAGGTTTGTAAAGCTAATGTATCTAAATATATTTTAGTGCGTAGGTTTAAATAAATCTAAACACTAAAAGATGTTTGAATACATTTACTTCACAAAACGTAAAACATCTCTTATATTTCTAAACGGAGGGAGTACATTTTATTAAACATCAACCTTGTCCAAATCTAATATGCAGTACAATAGTTTGAACAGTGCGATAATATGTATACAGGTAGCCGTCGGCATGGGGTTTGTACTCTTCTTCACACAGAGTGACAGACCATTCCATTTTTACTGCCTTGATTCCGTAAGAACATGTCCATAGATGTAGCATTTTGAGTAGGCAGCTCCGCAACAGACTGATCCAGGAACGGTGCAGGTGGTATCCCTATCAGAAAGCGGCGTCGCCCTGCCCTCCCGCGTCCTGCGTCGGCGGCGGCGCCTCGTTGAGGAAAGCCCAGCTGCTCCTCGACCACCTGCGTGATCCATGCGCAAATATGAATGTAAAATACTGTATCTACGTGTACATGCTATATCATGTATGAACTCAAGGAGTGCGCGCATGGTAGCTACGTACCAGTCGCGGCTCGTGCTGGGGCTAGCGGGAGCGCCGCCGTCGCCATCGGTGCGAGTCATCTCCGGCGGCGACGAACGGACGTAAGAGAGAGTCGACGGACGCAGAGAACTCGGGCTCTCCTGCTAATAATGAACACGTGCAAGCACGTAGAGGCAATAAACGCTGAGTAATTAAGAAGGTCAATGCATGCGACCATCTCCAGATCGGTTACGTACGCGTGGAGAGGAGGCAAGCGGCGGCGAGGCTACAACGGTCTCGCCGCCAGCGTTGTGGACCTCTGCCGCCGGCTTCTTGTGCTGCCGCCAGAATGCCTCCACGTCCTCCTTGGTCAGCGAGCGGTTCCTCATGAAACGAGCTGCATCGCATACATATCAAGTGCGAATCTTGAAATACTATTAACTTGCACATCGATCCACCATGGATAATGGATGCACATGCACAGTACCTTTGTGGTGGTCGTCTAGCTCATGTGAGCTCCACCCAGCCATCAGAGAACCCATGTCGATCTATAGCAACTGGACTTTTATCTTGGAAGAGGAAACGTGTACAGGTAGCCCCGTCTCTCACCTGGTCATTTTATAGTTTGATCCTGGCATGGATAAGGATCGAGCATCGCATCGCTGCCCAGCCCAGGTGCTGCTGCGTGTAAGCCATGCAGCCACGCCGGCCGGCCGGGATGCCTGCGTACAAGTCGCCGTATATGTGCGTGCCTTCTCTTGTCGTCATCCTCACGATCGATCGGCCGAGCGCAGGTTGGAAATATCGCAACATGTACGTGTAGAGCCGCAGGTCATCGTTATCGGCAGCTTTCTCAATTGAACGCTAGCTGAGCGTATATACGACGACACGAACACGACCGTGTACGGCCACTTCGGACACAAAAATATGTGCCTTTTCATACGGATCGATCGGTACGTCCCATTTTAGGCAAGTAAAAAATTCCAAGACGAACTCATTGAACTTGTAGATAAATGATAAATTGAACCCTAAACTCCAAGATCTCCAAAATTGGCGCTCTAAATCTATCAACCCAGTTTGTCCTAGTTGTACTAAATCAACAGACACTTATTATAAATCGGAGGAAGTACCTTATTTTTCACACCAAGAGTAAATAAATTCAAATGACTACTCTAACTGACAGCACTGGCCCACCTATATTATATCTATGTTCAACCCTGCCTCGAGCTCCTCCCGCCTCCTCCTCGCGTCCTCACGTAGCCACTAGCCACTGATACGTCGTAAACATATCTATAATTTTTTATGTTTCATGCTTGTTTAGTATCCACTTTACTTTGCTTTGTCTATATTTTAAGGTATTTTTATATGTTTTCTAGGATTAATCTATTAACAAGATACACACTGCCAGTTACCTGTTTTCTGTTGTTTTTGGTTTCAGAAAAGTCAGAAAATGAATATTCTCATAATTGGACGGGACACAAGATAAAGTCAATATTTCACCGAGGAGAACACGGAGCCAGAAGACGAGACGGAGGATAGCCTCGAGGGGGCCACACCCCTGGCTGCGTGGCCTGGCCTGGCCTGGCCCGCGCTTGGAGGGAGGGGTGCAGCCGCCTCGGGCACCCCCTCTCCCTCCCTCTTCGCCTATAAGAAGCCCTCGATACCTAAACCCTAAGTACCCGATCAATCTTCCACGAAACAGTCTGTAGCCGTCGCCACCATCGTCCTACATTGGGGGGATCTGAAGCTCTTCCCGGCACCCTGCCGGAGGGGAGAGATCATCCCGGAGGCCTTCTTCATCACCATGCCAGCCTCCGGTATGATGCGTGAATAGTTCCACCTTGGACTACGGGTCCATGTAGTAGCTAGATGGTTGTTTCTCCTCCTTTATGCTACCATGTTTAGATCTTGTGAGCTCCGTTTATGATCAAGATACCATGTTTAGATTTTGTAATCATGCATGTTGTATTTGCGGGGATCCGATGGATATTGGGATTACTATGGCAGATTGGTTAATGATTCTATCTTATTGATTCTATCATGTCTGTGTTGTTTAAGATCTTGCATGCTCTCCGTTTCTAGTAACTATCTTGGCCAAGTAGATGCTAGTGACTCTAAGAGGGAGTATTTATGCTCGATAGTGGGTTCATGCCTCTATTGAATCTAGGGAAGTGACATAAATCTCTAAGGTTGTAGATGTGTTGTTTCTACTAGGGAGAAAACAATAATCTCTTGTTTATGGAACAAGTGTATTGTTTACTTTACACACTTTGCTTAAAACAGTTTATCCGTTGCTTGCAACTTAATACTGGAGGGGGTTCGGATGATAACCTGAAGGTGGATTACTAGTCATAGATGCAGTTGGATGGCGGTCTATGTATATTATTGTAATGCCCAATCAAATCTCATAGGATCATGAATGTCTAGTATTGCATTGTTATGTCTTGCTCTATCCTGTCAATTGCCCCGCTGTAATTTGTTTAACCAGCATGTTATGTTGTTTATCTTAAGGAGAATACCTCTAGTGAACTGTGGACCCCGGTCCAATCTTTACCATTGATACACCTTCCACTGTTACTGTTTACTTTCTGCAAACCACCATCACCTTCCACACCATACAGTTAATCCTTGTTTTTAATAAATCGGTGAGATTGACAACCTCACTATTTGTTGGGGTAAAATCTTGAGTTTGTGTTGTGCAGGTTTCCAAGTTGCTAGCAACACCTTTGGGTCATTTCCTTCCTCCTACTGGTTCGATAACCTTGGTTTCTTACTGAGGGAAAAACTTATTGTTGTACTCATCATAACTTCCTCTTTGGGTTTCCCAACGAAGCTCTGAAGTGATCTGAGCTGCAATCAGCCACGCATGCTACAACGGGGATGTACTAGCGGCTTCGACTCGGTCCTCTTGATCCCATTCACTATGGTCACGGTCGACCACTCCACCGTCCCTTCTGATTTGTTATTGATTTTTTTAACACATAAGGCCACGAAGCGCTTAGGAGCTTCATTCCAACGGTGGGTGTGTAATTACAATGAGGTCCAAACCAGAAAAAAGGAAATACAACTCAACCCCTACAATTTGCAAACACCACCCTAAAAAGATTACAGAAACGCAATCGGGTCCAAAGCAACCGCTGACGACGAACAGCGACGAGGCAGCGCCACCTCTACAGCGGTCGGGGACGAAACCACTTTGCTAGAGGAGGGGCTTCAGTGCTGCTCCGCCGCTGAAGGAAATCGTCTCGAAGAGGATACAGAGGCTCGTGCAATCAATGTCGGGCACGGCGAGGCCACCCTTCTTGCCATGGATAGTGACGGCGATCCTTCGCCATCGCTTGGAGAACGTCGTGGGGATAAGAAGCTCCAAGAACTCCCTAATGCCCCGCTCCATAGAAGACGTCCACCGCGCGCTCGCTCCCACCTCCTCGCCTCCATGGCAGGCCAGGTGCACTCGAGCCATAGAAGGACCGCCAACAACAGCGCAACGGTCGCGCGAGATGCTTTGGGAGTTGGTCGTCCGCCTTCTTATTCTATTATTGATCTCCTCACCTCCACGGCCGGTCAGAAGAAGCAGAGAAGCAGCAGTCATAGACAACCGTTTGCTGGCATCGCGCGCATACACCAGCAAGGAGGAACTCCCGCCGTTCCCCAAGCCACACCTCGACATGCTCTGAGATGCCATCCCCCTGCCTCCAAGGCTGGCCAGATGAGAGAAACAGAGCACCCCGACAATGAGGCGAGGGAAACAGCCAACATCGGCTTTATTAGATGTGGTTGTACTCCTCGTCGTCCCGAGCTCCGGCCAAAGGAGCCTCAAGACCACAAGGGCGGACCCTAACTTCTAGATCTGGCCGCACCCACCTGGAAGGACCACATCGCCTGGCAAAGATCCCACTATCGGCACGAAGCCACTACTCCTAACCCTATCTACACCGGCACCACCTCCGACCGGCTATTCCGGCGGAGAGGCCATGGGAGGGGCCCGAGATCTGGGGAGGGGCGGTCAGACGCGGGGGAGGGAGAGAGAGCTGGGGAGGGAGAGGGTGAAGGGAATATGCCCGAGAGGCAATAATAAAGTGGTTATTATCATATTCCTTATTTATGATAAATGTTTATTTTATATGCTATAATTGTATTAATACGGAAACGTTAATACATGTGTGTTTAATAAACAAAAGGAAGTTCCTAGTTATGCCTCTCTTATAAACTAGCTCGTTGATTAACAAGATGATCAAAGGTTTCCTGATCATGGACATTGGATGTTGTTAATAACGAGGTCACAACATTGTTGGAATGATGTGATGAACATTCATCCGAAGTATAGCATTACGATCAAGGTCATTGTGTTTATATTGCTATAACATCATACAAAGTGATCTTAGTCCTTAGACCATGAGATCATGTCAATCACTAACACCGGAAGAGTATCTTGATAACATCAAACGTCACACCGTAATAGGGTGATTATAAAGATGGGTTCAGTGCTACGAAGGTGTTATGTTGAGGCTCATGGATCAAGAGTGGAATTTGTCCATCCCGATGACGGATAGATATACTCTGGGCCCTCTCGGTGATATATATCACATTGGTTAGCTTGCAAGCAAGTGATTTGATCACTAGAATGTTATATCACGGGAACGAGAAAAGAGTACATGTCGGTACCGAGATCAAACTAGGTATGGGGATACCGATGATCGAATCTCGGACATGTAATATATCGCGAGACAAAGGGATTGGGTTACATGCGTATAAGGTTCACACAATCATAGAAGTCATCGTTGAATATGTGGGAGTCAGTACGGATCTCCAGGTCCCGCTGCTGATTATTGATTGGAGAGAGGTCTCGATCATGTCTACGTTATTCACGAACCGTAGGGTGACACACTTAAGGGATACTGACACCATTCGGAGCAAATGATATGTCAGAGAAAGAAAAAAAAGCACAGGAATTTATTTCACTAGACACCGAAACTGTTTCAGTTGAAATTGCTGAAATTGGTTCTGCATGTGAAATGGAATACTAGCAAGGGGTTTTATGTGAATGTTTGTTAATTAAAGTAATTAACAAAATTTTGAATAAATAAATAAAAGAGTTTTATTTAAATGAGAGCTTGCATTAATTTTGGTGGAAAATTAATGCATGTGAGTGGAATTGTGAGTGGAGATGTTTTTATGTGAGTGGAGCTTCCACCACATGAATGAGGGAGAGGTGGGGGCACCCTCCTTGGCCGGCTGCCATGCCCCCTTGGGCTTCCCCATCCCCTATAAAAGGACCCCCTCCTCTCACTTGTCACTCACACCTCCTCGCGAAGGATCTCTCTCCCCCTTTTAGAATTTCCCCATGGTCTCGGATCAGCGAGATACATGTTTCCGGTAGCTTTTTCTGGAAGGATTTGTTGCTTCCGCTGCTTCACTGGAGAGAGAGCGCGGAGGTTGTCGGGGTACCCGGACGTGTGTGCGATCACGGATGCACCACTGCTTTGTGGTGCTGGACCGGCTGGACCAGATGGACTTCATCACGATCTTGAGATCGGCAAGCGTTCGTCTACATCATCCGCGAGTATAACCTCGTTAACGCTATTCGGTCTTCGAGGGTATGTATTCTATGGATGTATATCCACCCATTGCTTGTATCTAGTAGATAGATCTTGGTACTTAGATGTTCCCATCGTAGGAATTTTTTTGATTTCTATGCTACGAATCCTACAGTGGTATCAGAGCCGGATCTATGCGTAGATGCTTTGCACGGGTAGTACCCATATGAGTATGTGGGCGATGATGATCATTTTATTGCTTCTTAGTTGTACTATGTATATTGGTGGCATAGTGGGATGAAGCGGCCCGGACAAACTTTACATGTCCTCGCACATGAGACCTGTTCCACGCTTGACATGTAACGAGTTTTGCATAAGTGGCTAGCGGGTGCCTGTCTCTCCTAGTATAGTCAATATCTAATTTGCAATGAGTTGTCAACAATTTGGTTATACTCGTTGTGGCTCATGTTTGTAGGTAAGAACGGTTCTATCTTCAAAAGCCCTAAGCCACGTAAAACTTGCAATGGATAAATTAGAGGCGTCTAGTTTAGATTGTTGCTGGGCTAGTGTCATGATATGGTGATGTTGTAAGTAGAAGTATAAGTCGATACTCTTACAACACACATAACGTGTAAGTTCCATAGACTTTGGCCTTACACATAGACATATGATAGTGATCATACCATGATGCACATGATGGAGATCAAGTGCAAGAACCATATCATTTCACTTATTAACATGAGATGTTTGTTGCATCTTATATTACTTGTTTGGCGTTTTATTAGCATAATAAGATGATCCCTCATTTAGATATCAAGATAAAAATGTGTTCTTCCTTAAGTATGCACCGACAATGTTTCGTCGCTTCAAGACATCACGTGATGATCGGGTGTACTTGAATCCACGAGCATATCTCGGGTGTAAGACAGTTACACACGCGAATACTAAGTTTCTTACTTGGTGAGCCTAGCATGTACAGACATGGCCTTGGAACACGGACCGAAAGGTTAAGCATGAGTCATATGAAAGATATGATGACCACATGGATGCTCTCCTTTGAAGCTACACCGACTCACGTGATGATCGGACTTGGTGTAGTGGATTTGGTTCATGTAATCACCAAAAAGGCACGAGGGATGTCGTTTTTGAGTGGGAGTTCATTTCTAATTTAGATTAGTAGAACTCAATTTATCATAAATTAAATCAAAGTAAATTTGCATAATTTTTTATAGTCATTGGCATTCTTTCACATGTAGGGGTTCGTAGCATGGAAAACAAAAAAATTCTACCGCATGCACACAAACAAGCCAAGATCTATCTACTAGATTGTAGCAACGAGTCGATAGAAGAACTCACCCTCGAAGATTCCAAAGCGGTTAACGAGAGCATATTCTCGTGGGTGATGTAGTCGTACACTTGCCGATCTCAAGATCGTGTAGACGATCCTTCCGGCGCTGCGTTCTGGCAGCGCTTCCGCAGTCGGTCACACGTTCGGTACTCGATGAAGACCTTCATCTCCCTTGTTCCAGCACGCAGCGGAGGTTGTAGTTCTCCCTTCGTGATTCCGGCAGCACGACGGCATGGTGTCGGAAGTAGAGGGAAGATCCCGCAGGGCTTCGCCTAAGCCGGATGCGAGTTATGGTGGATTAGGGTTTCCCGGAAATCTAGGGTTTAGAAATCTGGGAGGAGGAGGAGGTGTCGGCGGCGCGGGCGGGCGGCCGGCGATGGGCAGCAGGCGGCAGCGGCCAGCCGACGTCGACGGACCAGCGGCGCGGCGGCGGCGTGTGTGGCGGGCCAGCAGGCTGATGTGGCCAAGCGGCGGTTCGGGTGGAGAGGGCTTGGAACTTGTGTGTTGTGTTGGGGCAGCCCTACCCCTCTATTTATGAGAGGGGGAGCCTTGGGAGGGGTGGGTTTGAATCGAAACCCAAACCCAAGTTGGATTGAGAGAAGGACTTGTTTCTTCTCCCACTAGGAAACCATTGTTCCAGTTTGACTTTTCAAACTTCCGTTTGACTTTCAATTTAGAGCTTTATTTCTCTCTCTCTCGCAAATGCCAACACCAAGTGAACTTGGATATGATCCAATCATTCCACATACCCATGACACATTCATGGACCATTCTCCTTACGGACCGGTGAACCTTCTAGACCCTTCTAGAACCTCTCCGATGAAATCATCGGAAACTTTCCCGAACTCCGAAATAGGACTTTCCTTATATGAATCTTATTCTCCGGACCATTCCGGATCTCCTCGTGATATCCCGGATCCCATCCGAGACTCCGAACAACATTCAGTATCCCTACTAACATTCCATATCTACTAAACAACATCGAATCCTTAAGTGTGTCTCCCTACGGTTCGTGAATTATGCGGACATGATCGAGACACTTCTCCGATCAATAACCAATAGAGGAATCTGGAAATTCATATGGCTTCCACATATTTCAACAATTACTTTGCGATCGAATGAACCACTTACATACGATACCAATTTCCCTTTGTCTCACGATAGTTTACTTATCCGAGGTTTTGATCGTCGGTATCTGTGCATACCTAGTTCAACCTCATTACCGATAAGTACTCTTTTCTCGTTCCCGTGATATGTGATCCCTTGTGAGCCAGTCACATGCTTGCAAGCTAATTGGATGACATTCCACCGAGAGGGCCCAGAGTATATCTATTCGTCATATGGATGGACAAATCCCACTCTTGATCCATGTGCCTCAATCCATACTTTCCGAACACTCAATGCGACCTTTATAACCACCCAGTTATGGTGTGGTGTTTGATGTCATCAAATCATCCTTCCGGTGATGGTGATTAGCATGATCTCATGGTCGAAGGAATTAGGTTACTATGTATCAGAAAGCTTATAGCAAACGAACTATTAAAATGACTTGATCTTTATGCTACGCTTATCTATAGGAGTATGTCCATCATACCATTCTCCTAATGATATGATCTTGTTGTTAACAACATCTCAATGTTCATGATCGGGAAACCACGATCATCTATTAACCAACAAGCTAGTATTATAAAGAGGCTTTACTAGGGACTCTAATTTAAGTTTACAAATCACACAAGTATTAATGTTTCCGGTCAATACTATTATAGCATGAATGTAAACATTTATCATAAACACAAAGATATAATAATAACCACTTTTATTATTGCCTCTAGGGCATATCTCCAACATCACCACCATATGCTTAGTTGTAATTGATATAATAGAACTATAGAATTCTGGATATATACTTTACGAACTGGTATCGTATTGTGTTGAGTGTCAATCAAAGTTTAAAGTCCTATTGCAAACTTTCAGCAAACTCTTTTTACTCCGTGAAGTTTAATAATTAGTATTAAATCGAGAGTAACAATTACAGTGTTAGTATCTTAAGTATCATGTTTGCCTCCATGATTCTTGATTGTTTTAATATCAAGTTTATCTAGAATTGTTTCAGAAACCATCATGTGTGGCAGATATAACGATATTTGAAACAATGTTTTGGTTGCAATATGATAGAGTATAATGTATGTTCTCATATTGGATGAGAATTTACAAAGGTTGGAGATGCTAGACATCCTAATCATCCAAAAGGGTTTTGGAAAGTAACTTTATACTCACGATTCGTCTTTATAAGCTACATTAGCTTGATCATGTAAGTCGTCATGATAAGGATGAATAGAAGATGTATGTAAAGTGTTTACTACACTAAAAGATTACTAAAGAATGGATTTTGAAAGAATGCTGATCATTTTGATGATGGTGATGTACTTCAAAGTGTAAGTCCAAAGGTATTATTATTTGAATATACACGCTTTGGACTATGTGTCATGTGTATGGCACCACTTTTGATGTTGATAGATTCTTTTAAAAAGGAAAAAAGAAATGCTGAAAGAGAATCTATAAAATATATTTGGCAGAAAAGAAAAGATTGGAAATATCCAATTTAGGTATATAGATGATATACATGTTATGGTTGTATTCTTTGCTTGTTAAACAATGTGGTTCTTGGGTATTGGATACCAAATTGGTTGGTATGAAATTTCATACAGAACGACGCAATTCATGAACCACAATGGCCTAAGTAACTAGCAAGAGAATATGTGATGATGTTCATCGAAAACAAACAAACCGTTGTTTGTATTTCTCGTTGACATCAAAAGCTTGCCTTCAAGATTTGTTTTAATAATAGTTATTTAAATCAGGTATTATGAGAACAAAGATTGTTTAAATAATTACCGTATTCCATATAAGATGGATGATTTACAAATCTAGTTGGAGAAATCACATCCATAAAAACTAATGCTAAAATGTCCCAAGAAAAATGATTGAAAGATCACTTATGAAGTGACATCGCCGTTTAAATTATATTGGAAAGAAAACATGAAGAAACTCCATTTTCATGGATTTTTGGAGTCTTTGATTTGATCAAGTGACGCTTGTGAGACTTTTCTCGAGATAATTAAAACTTCGTTCAAAGGCCAAAGAAGAACGAACGACTAAAATAGTCGTAAGCGATGGGTTTCAACTTCATATGCTTTCTCCGGAAATTTGAGTGAATATTCACTTAATGAGAAAGAAGTATGAAATATTTGAAAACGTTCAAAGACTTTCAGGATGAAGTGGAAAATCATTGTGACAAGAAAATAAATGGTTTATGATTTTATCATAAGGGATTTATTTGAGTTACAAGTGTAACAAGAAAATAAATGATTTATGATTTTATCGTAAAAGGGATTTATTTGAGTTACAAGTTTAGCAAAACACCTAGATTTACATTTCCCGAAACACCATAGGAGTATGGAGTGTTTGAGATTTGTAATAAAACCTTGTTTGACATGGTTAGATCAAAGGTGTTGTTTATAAAACTGCCATTATATTTTAAAAGATTAAATCTTTAGAGACTACCGTTTTACACTGAAAAGAGCTCCATGTTGATCCGTTCAAATGACACCATGGAAGTTATGGTTTGGGGTAAAACCCAAATTGTCATTTCTTAAATTTTGGTATGCTAAGCATAAGTAAGATGTTTACAACCAAATTCGGATGAGCATGTCTTTGTAGGTTATTTTGAATAACCATTGTATATTTCTCCATAACACCGAGGACAAAAGGGTTTGTCGCTTGAAATGTGAAATTTCTTGAAAAAGGAATTTTTCGCAAAAGTTAAGTGGGAGGATAATAGAACTTTGATAAGGTTAACGAACCTTAGCTAAATGTACTGAGTGGCGCAGCGCCGGAAATCGTTCCGGAGGCAGCCATAATGCTCATAGCTTATGTGCCTCAAAGGTTGTGGTCACGGAGATCTAAGTTCTTATTGAACCAAGTCGGTCAGATAAACAATCAAATACTAAGATTTGAGAGTAAATCATTATTGTTTGACAATGATGAACCGACTACATGCAAAGAAGCGGTGATGGGCCCTGACTCCGTCAAATGGCTTGAAGCCATAAAATCCGTGATAGTTCCATACACGATAATTCAAGTTTTGAACTTGGAAGACCCTCCGAAAAGGTGTAAAAACCTATCGGTCGTATTTGGATCTATAAAGAAACAGACATTGATGTTTCACATCTATAAAATAGTCGACATGTCAGTAAAGTTTTTATGATAATGTTCAAGGAGTTGACTATGACAAGATTTGATCTTTCATAGCGATATTTAGTCTGGACGGATTAAAGTAGCAACCACTACATATAATTTGATATATGGTAGATGAATAAACAAAACAAAGTTCTTTTAATAGAACGGTTACCTAGGATGTGTACATGAGACGGTACAAAAGGTTTTGTTAAATTCAAAGGATGCTAAAAAGGCATGCAAACTTCAATGGTTGAAGTAAGCATCACGGAGTTGAAATCTTCACCATGATGAAAAAGGAGTTTTCATCAGGAGACGATGAAGATGCTTGCATTTGCAAGAAATTAAGTGGGAGCGCTATGTGGAGGACATCTTGTTAATTAGAAATGATGTATGTTTTATTGACAAAGGTTAAGAATTTTATTTCGATGAAAAACTTTGGCAAAACCCGAATATTTAGCATGAATGTCTATAGTGGATAGACTATGATGCTAATATGGTTGTGTCAAACGTACATATATGAGATATTGAAGGAGTTTAATATAGAAACAACAAGAAACGGTTCTTGTCGCATGGAAAAGGATTGAATCAAGATTCAAGTGTATCGACACTTGATAAGTGAAACAAGATTCAAATGCTTTGACACTTGATGAGTGAAATCACAAGGATGTTTTGATCAATCATACCATGATATGTACACATCCAAATATGTCCTATGCTCTAAGTGTTATGAGCATATACCAGAATGAATCATAAAATGATTATTGGACGATAGTGAGGATATTCTTATGATCTTTTGGAAGAACTAAGAATATATTTGTGTAGAAGTGACAAACAATTACAAATAGTTCATTATAAAGCGTTACATTGATACTAGTTTTGTCACAAGATACAAATTAAATTTATCTCAATTTAAACTATGGGTGGCACAATGAAATGGAAAGAAAGTTTCCATGATGGATTTGAAAGAGTTCCAAAGTTAAGACATTGTGACGAATACTACAACAAAAGGCTAAGTATATGACTGCTATAGTAGTAGCAAAGGAGGGAATTTGTGTCAAGTAGTTTGTTATCAAACTAAGGTGTGGTTTGCAACGGGCTAACAATAAAGATATATTGTACGACAATAGTATCGACATGATTTAACCCCAAGGAATTACAGGTCTCACCAAAAGACCAAATTTATACAATGCCATCTCATCGGAGAATGAGTGATGCGTGAAGACGCAAAGACATGCAAATACACACGGACTTGAAAGCGTCAGATCCGTAGATTATGTTAACCACTTGCAATCGCGTATATGGAACACCGGAAAGCCATAAGTGTTCAATACGCAAAGTTTTCAAACTAGATTATTGTCTCTAGTGCAAGTGGGAGACTAAAGGGAATATGCCCGAGAGGCAATAATAAAGTGGTTATTATCGTATTCCTTATTTATGATAAATTTTTATTTTACATGCTATAATTGTATTAATATGGAAACGTTAATACATGTGTGTTTAATATACAAAAAGGAAGTTCCAAGTTATGCCTCTCTTATAAACTAGCTCGTTGATTAACAAGATGATCAAAGGTTTCCTGATCATGGACATTGGATGTTGTTAATAACGAGGTCACAACATTGTTGGAATGATGTGATGAACATTTATCTGAAGTATAGCATTATGATCAAGGTCATTGTGTTTATATTGCTCTAACATCATACGAAGTAATCTTAGTCCTTAGACCATGAGATCATGTCAATCATTAACACCGAAAGAGTATCTTGATAACATCAAACGTCACACCGTAATAGAGTGATTATAAAGATGGGTTCAGTGCTACGAAGGTGTTATGTTGAGGCTCATGGATCAAGAGTGGAATTTGTCCATCCCGATGACAAAGAGATATACTCTGGGCCCTCTCGGTGATATCACATTGGTTAGCTTACAAGCAAGTGATTTGATCACTAGAATGTTATATCACGGGAACAAGAAAAGAGTACATGTCGGTAACGAGATCAAACTAGGTATGGGGATAACGATGATTGAATCTCGGACATATAATATATCGCGAGACAAAGGGATTGAGTTATATGCGTATAAGGTTCACACGATCACAGAAGTCATCATTGAATATGTGGGAGTCAGTACGGATCTCCAGGTCCCGCTACTGATTATTGATCGGAGAGAGGTCTCGATCATGTCTACATTATTCGCGAACTGTAGGGTGACCCACTTAAGGGATACTGACACCATTCGTAGCAAATGATATGTCATAGAAAGAAAAAGAAAGCGCATGGATTTATTTCACTAGACACCGGAACTGTTTCAGTTGAAATTGTTGAAACTGGTTCTGCATGTGAAATGGAATACTAGCAAGGGGTTTTATGTGAATGTTTGTTAATTAAAGTAATTAACAAAATTCTGAATAAATAAATAAAAGAGTTTTATTTAAATGAGAGCTTGCATTAATTTTGGTGGAAAATTAATGCATGTGAGTGGAATTGTGAGTGGAGATGTTTTTATGTGAGTGGAGCTTCCACCACATGAATGAGGGAGAGGTGGGGGCACCCTCCTTGGCCGGCGGCCATGCCCCCTTGGGCTGCCCCCTCCCCTATAAAAGGAACCCCTCCTCTCACTTGTCACTCACACCTCCTCACGAAGGATCTCTCTCCCCCTTTTATAATTTCCCCATGGTCTCGGATCAGCGAGATACATGTTCCCGGTGGCTTTTTCTGGAAGGATTTGTTGCTTCCGCTGCTTGGAGCGAGAGCGCGGAGGTTGTCGGGGTACCCGGACGTGTGTGCGAGCACGGATGCACCACTGCTTTGCGGTGCTGGACTTGATGGTGCTGGACCGTCTGGACCAGATGGACTTCATCACGATCTTGAGATCGGCAAGCGTTCATCTACATCATCCACGAGTACAACCTCGTTAACGCTATTCAGTCTTCGAGGGTATGTATTCTATGGATGTATATCCACCCGTTGCTTGTATCTAGTAGATAGATCTTGGTACTTAGATGTTTCCATCGTAGGAATTTTTTTTCTATGTTGCGAACCCTACAGAGGGGAGGGTCCGCCCTGATTTGTCATCGATGGATGCGGCTCACGCCATTTGAGGTGGCCCAGACCAACATTTGTTTGTAAATCCTATAGTGAAACTAAGGCTGGTCCTAGTGCTAGTATTATAAGGTGTATCATGCATGCCAACTTGGCAAAAATATGATGTGGCATCACAATTAATGAAGAGAGAGGTGGTTAGAGTATCATAGGTAGATACCGTATCATAGCACATAAAACTAGAAATCATAATGACAAGTAAATCTTGTACTCATATTTTACATAGAGATTCTACAAATTAATAAATATACCACTACTATGATACTACTACATGATACAATGCACTAGAGACATAGTATCATATACTAGTATCATATGCATGATACTAGTATTATGATACCCCACTATAACCAGACTAAGACTGCTAGACCTCAGAAACTAATTTATGTCAATGTGGCAAGTGCTTAATGTAGCATTCTTGTCAAGGACTTTCCCAACTAATGTTTAAATAGAGTACAGGGATATGTAGGGATATGTAGGTTTGTATTGGGAATGCCATCCGCTTCCAGCTAGTGTGCGGTTAACCAGGCTGACATCACAATAATCTAGGGTTTTCATATGGTCTAGCATTCATTCTTGTTCTTGGTACTACTTCCTTCGAGAAGATATCTAGTGATATCGGTCTCTATAGGATACCATTTCTCAAAAATACATTTTCAAGATTCAAAAAAAAATAAAAAATATATGTACAATATTTATTGTGTTTACGATCCCTAAAATTGTCAGAACTGAATTCGAAACACACATGGAGAAACGAAAAAGACAAATAGGCACGTGAATAGTGATTTTTGTGGTTGTCTTTTGTGCACTATTCATGTTGGATTTGTCATTTTCATTTCCCGTGTGTTTTTCGAATTTGGTGCTGAAAATTTTATATATTGTGTACACATATCTTGTGAACAATTATAATCTTTTTTTTGAAATTTTAATACTTAAATTTTTTTTGAGGACTGGTATCATAGTATCATTCAGTGGTTGGTGTCATTAGATATTTTCTCTACTTCCTTTCTACCCCTCTAGGAAAAGTCACGAGATTAGTTATTTAAAACGGGCCTTCTGCCTTGCATTGCTTTGGCCCATTTAACTAGATTCCCAGTATGGCACCTTTCCCATAAAAGCTACTTCGGTGAAGGAAGAAGCAAGTTGCCAAGAGAAGTGAAGTCATCAAGCTGGTATTAGTTAGCCAATCTAAAAGTAAA
Source organism: Avena insularis (assembly GCA_023614405.1). Lineage (NCBI taxonomy): Eukaryota > Viridiplantae > Streptophyta > Magnoliopsida > Poales > Poaceae > Avena > Avena insularis. Next base: position 348,302,340 of record CM042691.1, read on the forward strand.
GTGGTACAGGTCGGGTTGGGAAGAAAGATCTGTGAACTTTTCATGCCTATGTGAACTCCTTAGATTTTCTCCTAAGATACACTGCAATGCCCGACCAAGAAAGCGCTGTCCTTTCTAATTGTCAATAAAATTCAGAAGTAACAATAGCCCTAGGTTTTCAGAGGTGAACCAATAGTACGAGTACATGTGGACCATCCCAAGAGCGACACGTGGACCAATGAGATCTAGGAGCGTATCTTAAACACACGTGGACCAATAAGATCTACGTGTTTGGAAATAATTTAGAATTGACTTCTGACAAAGTTGCTTCCCTCAAAACGATAGTTAAAGAACACAAGCCATTTATATCATACTATATGCGCAAGATGAACAAGTCAAATGTTATTCCTGGATAGACCAAGATGGTTAACATTTGATATTTCAATATTTAAATTTTGTTATGCACATTGAACTCTAGCCAACAACTAATATTATTCTTCTCATATAGTACTTTTCAACTAGCTACAACAGTGTCCACCTCAACTGTTATCTCACAAAAGGTTTACCACTCGCATGCTCCTACAAGACCACTTTTCATCTTGTTAACTTCTTTCAAGGAATGAATGATGCTACCTAGATGACAAGAGGCTGGTCTAAGGTTTTTGAACTCGCTGGAATTAGGAAGAGGAATATGTGTCTGTTCCACTTTTTAAATGAGGGGTTACCAGGTTTTATCGGTTGCGTTAATATTCTGTAGTGAGGCTAAAAAGTATTTTGTTTATTCTGATGTTGTGTGTATCATTAAAGTAATATGTTGTAAGTGAACTTGTAGTGGTGAGGAACTTGATGTCAACCTGGTGCTGTACATGCTAAGTAATATTATCTTTATCTAATATGTCTTTATTTGGTTGATTGTGTGCATGTTGTTGCTTTTATATGCACTCTTAAAAGATGATCTAAAGATGTGATTTATTGTGTTCTCTTTTATGGTTGTGTGAAGTGACATATATATTGTGTTGATTGTCTATTTTTAATATATATTGTGCCGATTCTTCTATTTTTAATTTCTTTAATTTCTGTGACCGAGAGATGGTCTGTAACATCTAAACTGAAGAAGTTTATATTCAACAAACAACTGAACAATTGGAGCCGTTACAAGTGCATAGTCCCAAACAGTCGGACGTCGATTCGATTCCCTCTTTGCGCACATAAATTTTTTCTTTGATTTAATTTTTACCAAGCGCACTAACAGCTGGGGCCGGCCAAAAACATCAGGAAACACCATCAAACCCAGCGATACCGTGAGAGACCGATCTGACATGTGGGGTAAATGCGTCGATGAAAAAAAATCGACCATAGGTTGCGACAAAATCCATGATGAATAAAGCAGGGGACGAAATGGCAAACTGGGCTTCAGGGCTTGGGACAAAAACTGCGACGAAATCTGTCGCGACGAACCAAGGATCGTCCTGAAAAACCGGGTTGGAGGGTCTTCGAGGGAGTTGTGACGAAACGGCCAAGAACATTAGACACCTGCGACGTTTTTACTGCGCGTTATTAAAAAAAGTCATAGACCGTCCAGATTATTATAGTGACATAAGGATGCACTCAACGGATTTTGTCTGGAGGTAGTACATACATGTGGCGTAGATTGGGCTTGTAGCGTTTTAGGGTGGTCTGCCATTAGGGTCGCCATTGGTGATTGGCGGACTGAGGCGAGACCTTCAATCTGTATCGTCTACGACTCTTCAAAGCAGGGGTGACCCGGTTTTGATCTTCTTTGCAGAATTGGACTCTCTTTTCCTTTCAGGGACTTTGGTGGGTTATGGCGCTCCCGTGGTTGTGTGATTGGCTTCTAGACCACATATAGTTTGGAGGTGACTGTTTAACTTGCGTCTATCTACCCGTAGTTTTAGTCTTGTTTTGAGAGGTAGCTATATTGGGCTTTTTTAGGCTTGTAATTTTTTTCTATCAATGAATTGAAACATAAAGTTTTGTGTTCTTGTAAAATAAATAAATAAATAAAGCTAAACTGAATTCCTCGCTAGCAGGGCTTAGGGTCATAAGTGTGAAGCTAATCACGAAATTCCAATATACATGCAACTAGACATATCTTTCAAAGATGACGTCACAATATTATCATTTTTAGCAAGTTAAAACAACCTGCTAGAAGGCTTATATTGTGGAATAGAGAGAGTAACTTACTAGTTTTCTTCGTTTCACTTATATTACATGATGTGTGAACTTAAGTTGTCTAAAACTTTGTTCGTAGTGCTTTGAGCCTATCCTCCAATTTTATCATGTATTGGCCACCACCTAATTTCCAATATACCGCAAAATGTCCATGGATCTACATAAAAGTTTGCTCTTCTACTAGGGCTAGTCTCTGTACAGTTACTCCTGCTACAAGTTTTTTCGCGAGTACTCCAGCTGCAAGTTAAGTGCAAATATCAGATGGAACCACAGGCTTAATGTTTTTTTTTTCTGAAAACAGCTACTGTAGTGTACAAGTTGCGGCAAATTAAATAAAAATAACCTAAAGTCGTAAGAAATTCAAAGATTAACCCTATTCGAAAACAAATTCAAACGGAATAACCCTTTTCTGCCACTCCCGCCCGCGCGGCGCCGCAGCCTCCTGTGCAGCGCCAGATAGGACGGCGCCGCAGGCCTGCCACGCTGGCCGGCTGGGGCCAGGCGCCGCACAGCTGCCACGCTGGCTCGCGTGTGCAGCGCCACCGAGCCTGGCGCCGCACGCCAGCCTGCTGCGCCTCTCGGGCTGGCGCGACACACCATGCCACGCTGACTCCACGGGCCCAGCACCTTAAGTGCGGCGCCAGTCGGGGTGGCGTCGCACCCACCTGTGTCGCGCCATGGTGGCTGGCGCGCCGGGTCGGCCCAGCCCGGCCCTCTTCTCTCTTTCCTTGCTTTCCTCTCCCCTCAGTGAACACAGACATGGCGGCGGCTAGGGTTGATGCTTCCCTCCTCTAATCCCTCCTCCAATTGCTCAGATCTTGAAGAATCTCTTCGTGGATCTTGTTCTTCACCACATCCCCCAGGTATTTGTCCAAGAAATCTCTCATTTTGCCCTAAGGGAAACCCTAGTTTGGCAATATTCTTGCTTATTAGTAATTGGTAATTGTTAGTAGTAAGTAGTAGGAATTGTTAGTAGTAATTGTTGTGGATAATAATGTGGGATAGTATGTTTTTGTTATAGATTGAAAATTATTGTTAGTAGTAATTGGTAAGAATTTCTTATGTACATTTTAGTTATAATTTGTTGTTGTAATAAACGTTAATACTAGAGTTTGTTGATATAGTAATCCTTCATATACTTGTTAGTTTCATACTAGGAAACTTCCATACTATGAATTCTCCATGTACTTGTTAGTTGTAAAAAAATTTCATAACTATTGGAACCTTTGTCACATAGAGATGCTCATATAGAAAGAATTGTTTATATATTTTGCTCTCATAGATGTTCACATATATAGTTCTACTTTTTTAATTAACTAGGATGTCGGAATCGGAATCGGAAGAAGCCCGTACACCACCCCATGTACAAACCGGGTTCGTAGAAGGCATGTCGCTTCTTGAGCCGTCGTATGACAAGGTTCACCGTGGCCGCATTCTTGCCGAGGGGATCAAGGTAAGAAAAAAAATCTCGAAATCATTATATGTTTCTCAAGTTGGATGGACATGTTATAATCGAGCTTCTATGTGTGCAGCCTCTTGTTCCCCTACGACTTAGGTATCACGGGCATTTCCAAGAGATGATGCGATACGATGATCGGTACATGGTACACATCAAAGCGCTAGGATTGCTCCCATTCATCCATATGGTCAATCGTGGTTCACCGCACATGAACCCTGTTGCTATCACCGCGCTCGTCGACCGGTGGAGGCCGGAGATGCATAGTTTTCACCTCCGTACCGGTGAGATGACCGTCACTCTGCACGACATGTCCATGATCCTTGCACTCCCTATCCAGGGGGATCCTCTTTGTATTAACACAGGCTCCGACGGCTGGCGTGAGCGGATGTGTGGCCTTACCGGTGCTAAGTGTCCTGGTGACACTATAAACTCAAAGAGGGAGAAATTAAGAGTCACAGCCGGGGCTACTTTCAAGTGGATAACACAAAACTTCAGTACATGTCCTGAGAATGCTAGCGAGGATGAGATTATTATATATGCCCGTGTGTATGTGTGGTATGTCATCACGAAGACTATATTTGCTGATGGTAAGGGAAACATGGCTCACTGGCACTGGCTGAAGACCTTAACTGTGATGGATAAAAAATGGAGCTGGGGTTCGGCGGCATTAGCCTTCTTGTACCGGCAGGTAATGGGATGTTTCTATTTTTCCCCTCTTTACATATGTTCTTCCAACTTATGCATGACTAAGTTTGTTTGCTTTCTTTTGTAGCTGGACGAGGCTTGTCGAAGGACTGGGGCTGAGGCTTATATCGGTGGTCCATTGCTACTCCTCTCGGTGTGGATGTGGGAACGCTTTCCAGTTGGTAGGCCAAAACATATGCCTTCCAAACCCTATAGTGATGGCGGGGAAAGGTTGAAGTGGCCCACATGGGCTTACAATTGGGACGTGGTCTCAAAGCCTCCAACTGACCTACAAAACGCGTACCTGAGATACACCAATGAGTTTGACAACCTTCTCCCGGAGCAAGTAAGAATTTCTAAACATACACCGTTTAGCATTCCTTTCAAGTGCTCTTCTCATTGAACTATCTTGTTTGCGATTAAGGTTGTATGGGAGGTATATGGTCCTAGGGACAATTTTGGTTGTGAGGAGTTCCGTCTTAACCCACAGTGCGACGCGGAACGCAATCTATGGTATATGGTGTGCCCCATGATATGCATGTGGGTTGTTGAGCATTATATGCCGCAACGGGTTATGAGACAGTTTGGTCTCTATCAGGCTACACCTCCGGATTACCAGGACACCGACGAAGCTCTTCATCGGTAAGAATTGGTTCTATACATGTTTTTGAAGACAATGTATGATAGTTGTGTGTGCTTCAAAAGTTGCTCTTTATTCACATACAGGTTGGACAGGCTCAAGAGCAAGAAGACTGACTGGGGCAAGATTCACCAGAAACACGTAGCTAGATTTCTTTTATGTGTGAGAGAAGCTAAGAAATCGAAAAGAATGGGCTGCAAAACCCCATTGTGAGGACGCTTTCAGCGAGTACCTCCATTGGTTTCGAGAGAACACTCGTGTGAAGCTCCTACCGGATGCATATCCGGAAGATATATTGGAAGAGCCGCTCCCTGCGTGGGACGAGCTGAGGAACCTTGAGTACAACCAAGATGTTAGAGAAGGGCGCCAAGTCTTGAGCAAGTTGAACTACCTCTTCAAATGCCTTCATCTTCTTCTCTTCTTCTTCCTCCTTCCTCTTCCTCTCTTCCTCAGCTTCCTTTCTCTTCCTCTCTTCCTCGGCTTCCTTCCTCTTCTCCACCACCTTCATAGCATTCGCCTAGATAGCCGAGTAGTTCACACCGTCCCCATCATTGCCCTTGTTGGGTTGAGTCGCCATACCTATTATAAGAACAAAAGCTACAAGTTAGTAAAGGATGCATGAATGTGAACAATAATTGATTCAATGAAATAAGCATAGTTGGTAGTAACATAATTGATTCATCCGTACCTATTAACATAAGGATTTGGTCCTGCCAAGTAACCTAACATACTGGCCGGGTTAAAACCGCCACGCCCTCTTTCTCGTCTAAGCCCTAATGATCGGCCTCTTTGTTGTCTAGGAGCTTGTTGTCTAGGGACTCGTTGGCTAGTTCTTGGTTGGCTTGGTACTTGTTGGCTAGTTCTTGGTTGGCTTGGGACTTGTTGGCTAGTTCTTGGTTGGCTTGGGACTTGTTGGCTAGTTTTTGGTTGGCTTGGAATTTGTTGGCTTGGACCACTTGTGCTTGCTTCATTTCCCTTTGCCCTCTTCCCTTGTGTTGCACAACTCCGTGCATTGTGTTCTTCACCACTACACTTCCCACAACGAGATCTCTCACGAGGTTCTTGAAATTGGTTGTTTCCCGATTCCCGCGCACCGACACGTCCCCATCCGTCCATGTCACTTCTAAAACGCTTTGTATTGCTTCCACGAACTCCATGACCATCTTGATGGTCATTGTCGAAAGTGAAGAAATTTGGTTTGAAAGCCTAAAGGCGAGAAACTCAGAGGTCAGTTGTCGGTGCTCGTGCTTCACATCTTTGCCATCCATCCTTTTTCCATGGCACATGTGCGTTGACACGCAGCTTGAAATGCGCCAATCAGGCCCCCCTTGTATGGTCTTGCCCGCACTATCCAAGGACAACCATCATCTTCGCATTTAACCGTGTAACGCTTCTTCACGTCCGAGTGAACCACCGTGAAAGGGCGATGATACCTAATAGAGAAGTCCTTGATCCATTGCTTAAGTTCCAACAATGTGGCAAACCTCTGTCCTTTTGAAATCCCATTCTTCTCATGACTAACATCCCGATAGGAAGTTGGCCTTGGTTCAAGCACTACACCCTTGCCGCCATCAACCGTGGCTTCATCCGCTAGACTAAGATCACGAAACAAGGGTACCCGATGATCCCTGCCTAATACCTTCTCATGCACTTCGGCCTCATCCTTAGTGAACCCCTCCTCATCAACTTCTTCATCGGTACCATCCTCATCCGAGTCGGATACATACATTCGAGAAAACGGGATGTCATGATCCACGTTCTCTTGTGTATGATATAAGTCTAAATTTCCAATAGTATTGTCACATAGCTCAACCTCCCTCTCACTATCCTCATACTCATCATTCTCCTCTTCCAATGCTTCATCTTGATTCTTTGAAATGGGGCTCAGAGATGTCCTCAATTCATCTTGCTGTGTCAAAGGAGGCTCAGTCAATTCCTCTTGGTTCATGGGTGGAGGACTCCGAGCTTCATATGGGGAGGCAACCGGTATGATACTCCTTTGCATATTACCATCAACCTTTTTCGTGGCAAATAACTCAAGAGCTTTGTCTTGTGATTCAACCACCACTTCCTTGTATGCAAATCAACGTTGCTCCGAGCTGATACGCATTGTCTTCCAACGGTTGTGCATCCCAAATCCCACACTGTGCCTACCCTCCAACTCAACAACATCACTAGGATCCATCCAATTCAAATCTACCTGAATTTGTTGCAACACCTCCACATAGTTTGGACTACGATCAAATACCAAGTCAATCTCATCCGAGTCTGGCTTAATATTGCCTCTCAAGAAAGCTTCCTTGTCCATATGATAAACATGGACAATTCTAGTCATCCCTAAAATAAATATAAGAACATAACGGTACATAAATTAAATAAGTATCTATGCCGAAATTTACACTGACAACAAGCTCATACAACCATACCCTAACCCTAACCCTAACTCTAACCCTAACAATCTTATCTATATACATGAAGGTTTAATATACCAATTCTAACTCTATATATCAACCAAAGACCTCATTGCTCCATACAAATTTACATATCCAATTGGTGGCCTAGCATTTGGAGGAATTTCTCAATCTAGGGACAAATAACTTAAAATTTGCGGATGAAATTGAGGGGAGAAGAGGAAAATACCTTGGTGGGGCTATTGGGGAAGAAATCCCCTAAGTTTTTCTTCAAATCTTGGGGTTTTGAGTGGAGATTGGGGAAGAGTGAGCCCTAGCCGCCGCCGCCGTTCTAAGTGGTGAGGGGAGAGGAAAGCAAGGAAAGAGAGAAGAGGGTCGGGCTAGGGCAGCCTTGAACAAGGGCTCCAGTGTCTTGGCGCCAGCCACCATGACGCCAAGTGGGTCTGGCGCCACCGACCGCGCCAAGGTCTGGGGCCCATGAGCCAGTGATGGCGGTGTCTGCGCCAGCCAGAGAAAGCAGTGGCGTCTTGGCCAGTTGGGCTTCGATGAGCTGGGGCAACGTGGCGCTGGCCCCTGACCAGCCAATGCGCTACGCACATGGTCCCTATCTGGCCTGCAGTGAGGTCTGAGGCTGGCGTGGGAGTGGCAGAAAAGGGTTATTCCGTTTGAATTTGTTTTCGAATCTTTGAATTTCTTACGACTTTAGCTTATTTTTATTTAATTTACCACAAGTTGCGACTCATTCGTAGTAGTATGCTAAATGGAATATGCTACTCAATAATATTGTTATTTTTCCTCTAGCTCGGTCTAAGTTCTTTACTATGTTTTTTGCGTTCTATTAGGTGATCATGTCAAAAAATAATAGAGTACAAGGTTGTTTTTGTAATTCTGTCCCGGCAGCTTAAAGAAACACGAGACGGTGGATAGGATAAGGCGAGCCATTAGGCGCGTGAGACGAAGAACCCCAGTGACGAGCAGCGCAGTGGCAAGTGAGCCATGCTAGCCTCACCGGCGCTCGCCGGCGCCACCCACTGCTTCCCGGCCTTCGTGTCAGGAAACCACCTCCCGTCCGCCTACGCGCCCTCGCACTCGCCGGCGCGGCGGGCCGCCCTCGTCGTCCTCGCCAAGGCCAAGGTGTCCACGCCCCAGGCCGACCGCATCGCCCGCCATGTCCGCCTCCGTAAGAAGGTAGTTTCTCTTCTATTTGGCAATGCTCGGCGGTACGTTTGATTGGAAGCGCGCGAGCTATCCGCGTGTAGTTCATGCGGCACTGCCATGCCGTTAGCATGCTCGACGAAATGCCTGTAGTTTGTTGTGGCAGTAGTAGCTTAAATGTGGGTGTCTTTACTTGGTGAACGTCTGCAAGCTGTATGATTTGGCAATTTTGCTCTGGCCAATGCAAGTAATTAACCATATTACCAATTGCTACCATAATACAATTGTCTCCATAGTTTAGTCTTACATAGGAGTGTTTGTAACAATGGCTGCCACTGGGGATACACGCTTAGTTATGGGGGTGCAATGCAGCTAGAGAATCTACAATAGGCCATGAAAATTCTATCTAATTCTATGCCGGCTCAGATTCTTGGTGAGATTCATGAGGTAGAGATGGTCAGCTTGTATCTTGCACGAGAGGCAAGCTAGGCAGTAGGCACAAAAATCCAGTGTTTGAGATACAGAGATATATGTGCATTAAAACAGTTAGTGTAGCGTAGAAACCAAAAAAAAATGGACAGTTCAGTGGGCGATGAGTGGTAGGGTGTGCATTTAGTATAAGCTTATGTTATTGTCAACGGTATCAGGCCTTTGTGTCATTGTACATTTTTACTTTCAGGTTAGCGGCACCACAGAGAGGCCAAGACTCAGCGTTTTCCGCTCAAACAAGCATCTATATGCTCAGGTGATCGATGATACAAAGTCGTGCACTCTGGCTTCAGCCTCAACAATGCACAAATCTCTTTCGAAGGAGCTTGAGTACTCTGCTGGGCCAACAACTGTAAGTTGGTTTTCAGTTATCCATACCTTTCGGATTCCTATTAAGCTAATGTCATAAAAAAATACAAATGCTCTATCAACTTTCTTTGTGGTTCTAAGCTCTTCTTCGTATAGATGGAAACTGAAAATTCTATACCATTTTAACTGACAGCTTCTTCAGAAAAGAAACTGGTGTCAGTAAGGCCTTGACACTGGCTATCCATTATGCTCTTCTGTAACAAAATTCTTTGTAATAGAATATTCCAAAGAATGATCAAACCCATGTTCAGTTAAACAAGTAGAGATTTTCAGAGTTGGATCAGCAAAGCACCATTCTCGATGTTTCCCTATTTATATCTGGGTGATGCAACACATGGTTCATGAATAGACTTTTGCACTGGATGATTGCATAACTGCTTGCATTGTGGTGTTCTTTCGATCAATAAAAAATTCATGTTCAGTTTAATCTACCGAGTCGAAGCCATATTAGCAGGGCGGTAGCTTCTAAGTAGAGTATTGTGGTACTGATGTATCTCTGAAGAAATCTTATAGAAGTCTCTGCTCCGCAGACAACAAAAATGAAAAGATTTGCTTATAGGTTCTATGGTTGCTTTTGCTGATTTTAGACATGTACTTTTTCAATGATAGACTGTGCTTCTAGGCTGTACTCGTAACATCAATGCTCTAGAAGTCTGTATAGGCCAATGACACTTTCTGGATAAAAATACTGAATTGGTCTACTGCAGTTCAGACTAAAAATTGCAAACTGAAATATGCTTATGCAGTTGTTTAGTATTGCTGAAAGGGCTATTCTTAGTTTTTGATGAAAGCTCAATGTTGTAATGCTTGGTTTGCAGGAAGTGGCACAAAAGATTGGTGAAGTGATTGCCAAGTCTTGCTTGGAGAAAGGAATTACCAAAGTTGTTTTCGACCGAGGGGGTTTCCTCTACCATGGCCGCATCAAAGCGCTAGCTGATGCTGCTAGAGAGAACGGGCTTGAGTTCTGAATCTTCTGAATTTCTGTTGATATTTCCAGGATCGCCTGTAATATTCTCTTTTTCCCCCTGTCTGTTGAACAAAGTTATTTTTGTAGTCATTTGAGTGCTCTGCAGACATTGCCACTCTTTAATTTTATCTGATCTTTGTATCAACCTTGCAAATGGAAGATCTATTTTCCGTTTAGTTCCACTCTGCTCTGCTACTGCTTCCGTTTAGGTGCACAACTAACTTCCATTTGTTTTTCATCATACCTATTTTATAATAGTCCTGACATTTTTTGATACTTTGTATTAGAAAATCATATTTTTATAAAACACATTTTTCTTAAAATTGGGACTCTACATGTGCCAAATCACCGTGATGGCACCATATCATCCATCAAACCGCTTTAAGTGCCGGTGAAACCCATATCCTTGACCTTGAGGTCCTAATTTTGGGTCTTTTTTCCTGAAAAAACAAGTTGGAAATCAAGTCAATAGGCTGGAAAAGGATTGTTCAGTTCATGTATCACGTTTATCGCGTGATATGGCAGTAAATTTAATTTATTCATGTCCTGTTGATGTCGTTTTCAGTATAATTAATCCATTACAATTTCGTTTGGTGTTGCTACCGGATTGGATGAAACCAAGAAGGATCGAGGGAGGGAAAGATCACAGCTACCTGCATTAACTTGATTCATTGCATCCATACCTTTTGGTTTACTATTAAACTAATATCATAAAAAAATACAAATGCTCTATCAGCCTGCTTTGTGGTTCTGTGCTCATCTTCGTATAAATGGAAACTGTATAGAATCATATACCATTTTAACCGGCGGCTTCTTCAGAAAAGAAACTGGTGTCTGTAAGGACTTGACACTGGCCATCCATTATACTCTCCTGTAACAAAATTCTTTGTAATAGAATACATTATGATTGTATAATCCAAAGAATGATCAAACCCATGTTCAGTTAAACAAGTACTCCCTCTGTTTAGAAATATAAGATGTTTTAAATTAGTGAAACTAATGTATCTAGACACCTTTTAGTGTATAAACATCTTATATTTTCAAACTGAGGGAGTAGAGATTAATGTGCTTATGCAGACATGGTTATGGTTATGCAACTGTTTATTTCTGAAAGGGCGATGCTTTGTTTCTGATAAAATTTCAATGTTGTAACGCTTGGTTTTGCAGGAAGTGGCACAAAAGATTGGTGAAGTGATTGCCAAGTCTTGCTTGGAGAAAGGAATTACGTACTTCCTCCGTCCCAAAATAGATGTCTTAGATTTGTTAAAATTTGGATGAATCTATACACTATTTAGTATATAAGTTTATCTAAATTTTAACAAATCTAAGACATCTATTTTAGGATGGAGGAAGTACCAAAGTTGTTTTCGACCGCGGGGTTTCCTCTACCACGGCCGTATCAAAGCGCTAGCTGATGCTGCTAGAGAGAACGGGCTTGAGTTCTGAATCTTCTGAATTTCTGTTGATATTTCCAGGATCTCCTGTAATATTCTCTTTTTTACCCTGTCTGTTGAACAAAGTTCATTTTGTAGTCATCTGAGTCGTTCTGCAGACATGGCCAGTCCTTAATTTTATCTGATCTTTGTGTCAACCTTGCAATTGGAAGATGTATTTTCTGTTTAGTTCTCCACTTGTGCACTTGTGCTTCTGCAATCTTCTGAAACAAACTTGGGTGTAGTAGCATTCACACTGCAATCTGAGTCTGCTCTTGTTTCCTGAAACTAGAGAGAAAAAACATTCACATCAGAGAAATACATGGTATATATCCTTCTAGTAGCTGATAATAAGAGATATAAATAGAATACACTGATAGGCCACCTACAGTACCCTGACGACATCACGAAGCATGATTAGGGCAGTAATAATGGTGACCGTGAAGTTCTAGTTTGTAGAGCAACACACTGATAGCTTAGTATAAACGTGCTGATTGCAGGGATGCATCTCTGTTGCGAATAAATGAAGACAACATCAATCTGTTTCTTCTTTTTTTGCTCTTGGTCGGTGTGAATCATACGAGGCTCCGGTAATGTTGGTGGTATCTTTCTCAGTAATGGCTGGACACTTGTGCGAAAAGGAGGTCTTTGAATTCCATGCTGTTTTTTTCGCTCAAGAATTTTTTCTCAAAAGCTTGTATATTCTACCCAACCCTGCCCTAATGTGGCGATTAATCGGGTATCCGCTACGGGCAGACAAATGCACAAATAACCAATGCAGAGTCGAATTTACTCTTTCTTTAACAGAGAAGACGACGTGTTTTGTGTCCATTATAATTGGCCAAGTTCAATTCTGGTCCATAAACTCTAAGTCAAACCAACTTGATCATTAAACTAGGGGGTAAAAATTCCGTTATTCACACAATTGAGACGGTTTTATGATGGAGTGTTCAAGTTTTTGTAGTCATATGGGGCAACCCAATGAACATAAGGAAATTAGAAAAATCTTAGAAAAGGAAATCTAGCAAAACTTTTCTTTAGAAAAAACTTGAAGATCTTTACATAAACGGTGGAAAAAGAGAGAAAAAATAAAACAGGTGTTTCATATGAGAATGAAACAAAAAATGTTATGGATAGAAAAGTTTGCAATATTTAAAAAATGGAACAAAATGTTCTAGAAAACCCAAAAATGATTTTCATGAGTTGGATATTGGGTGTGAGCTTACATAGGTGCACAAATAAATTTCATTTATGTTTATATCGTACCAATTTTATAATAACCCTCAGGCTTTTTAATATTTTCTTAGAAAATCATCATTGCATGAAAAACATTTTTCTTAAAATTGGGACTCTACATGTGCCAAACCACCGCCATGTTATCCATCAAACTGCTTTAACTGGTAGTGAGATCAATAATGTTTTTTTGCAGGCTAGATCAATACTGTTGAGGGACTAAATTTTGCCCTTTTATTATTCTTTAAAATACAAGTTGGAAATCAAGTCAACCAGCTAGAAAGGGATTGTTCATGTATCACATTTATCGCTTGATATGACAGTAAATTTAATTTATGCATTTCCTCTTGGTGTCATTTTCAGTATGATGCATTGCAATTTCCTTTGGTGTTGCTACCGGATTGGATGAAGCTAAGAAGAATCAAGGGAGGGAACGATCACAGCTACCTGCATTAACTTGATTCAATCCATCCTACCTTTCAAGGCTCCACGGGTGATTGATATTGTATTCAATCTCTAGCACATCCCATTAATATTTAAGAAGAAATCTACGATGATACTGATGCCACGAGTAAGTTAGGTGCAAAGAAGGAAACACATGCTCTAGTTGATCAATTCTGGTCCATAAACTCAAAAGCAAACCAACTTGATCATTAAACTAGGGGGTAAAAAGTTGAATTCACCCAGATTGATTCATTTATTCACACAATTGAGACAGTTTGACGATGGTGTGTGTTGGGGCAGCCCAATGAACATAATAAGGAAATTAAAAAAAAACGTTAGAAAAGGAAATCTGGCAAAACTTTTCCATTAGAAAAACTTGAAGATCTATTTACATAAACGGTGGAAAGAAAGATAAAAGGAAAAAATATGTGTTTCATATGAGAATGAAACACAAAATGTTATAAATAGAAAATTTTGTAATATTTAAAAAATGGAACAAAATGTTCTAGAAAACCCCAAAAATAATCTTCATAAGTTGGATATTGGGCGTGAGCTTAGATACAAATAAATTCATGTTTCTATCAATACCGATTTTATAGTAATCCTAAGGCTTTTCAATATTTTGTCTTAGAAAATCATCATTGTATAAAAACATTTTTTCTTAAAATTGAGACACTACATGCGCCAAACCACCGCCATGTCATCCATCAAACTGCTTTAATTGGCAGTGAGATCGATACTGTTTTTTTCTTTTTGCAGGCTAGATCAATACTGTTGGGGGTACTAAATTTTGGCCTTTTATTCTTTAAAATACAAGGAAATCAAGTCAACCAACTAGAAAGGGATTGTTCATGTATCACGTTTATCGCGTGATATGGCAGTAATTCATTTCCTGTTGGTGTCGTTTTCAGTATAATTAATTCATTGCAATTTCCTCTGGTGTAGCTACCGGATTGGATGAAGCCAAGAAGGATCGAGGGATGGAACGATCACAGCTACCTGCATTAACTTGATCAATTCATCCAACCTTTCAAGGCCCCACGGGTGATCGATCTTTGTATTCAAGCTCTAGCACACGTCACTAATATTTAAGAAGAAATGTATGATGAATACTGATGCCACGAGTACAAAGAAAGAAACACACGCTCTAGTTTTTTTAATAAAAAAACGAAATTGAAGAAAAGTTTCACAAATGACTACTTGTACGTATTGCTGCTCAAAAATTCACCAAAGAAAACACATATATTCGCGCAGCCATATATACTCACACCGGCCGGCGATGTGGAACGGAGCTAAACGGCTGAATCGATTCTCCATTTATCACATGTGTTTTTTTTAGATAAAGGACAATTTTACCTTATTTTATTTTAAAAAGTCAAAAAGAATTTACATGTTCATTTGCAGGAAACCAGCCAAAAACTCGTATAAATACACCAATATCATTATGCATGGTATAAAACCACATTGGTCACACCATCAGAGTCAACCTGGCTACTCATACAAAACTCAGACCCACAAGAACACCCACATCAAGGTTGCTACATAGCGTCATCGTCATCACTCCTAAGCGAGCCAATGACTCCGACTTCACCAGCGACTTCCAAAATAGAGCTTCACCGATGGCGCCGAAAACCATGTCGGCGTATGCCATCAATTGCCCACACGCGCCAGGGAGAGATAGCTTCGACTCAGACGATGAGCTTCACAAGAGAATTATACTAATCTTGTGCTGACCGAGTACCTACAGAGTCCACCGGCAACCGTTCATCATCACCGCCTGGACACACTCCAGCGCAGCTTCGATTCCACAACAACACATCGAAGCAGGAGAACCCATCATACACGACGGAAAAATCGACTACCGAAGATCAGCCGCGACCCGACCTCAGCTCGAGGCATCATCTTTGCCCATTTTCACCCTTGGACCTTGCATAGCTGCCAGGCATCAAGCCCCCTTCAACAAACCCTTGACCAACTCCAATACGAGGCCCCCAAGAAGTTATGAGATGCAGAAGCGCCCCTACAGCCCGATCCCGAATGAGAGGTTTCCCTCCGGAGTGCCACATGGGGAGGGGAGAACACGCCTCACGACGATGCTTCCAGGAAAGTCTACGACACCCTCAAGCGTCACCATCTCCGGGTATGGCCAAACTAGAGCAAGGATTTCTACCGGAGGTGCTCAATCCCCTACCACCTGAATCGGCCGCCCACGAGCCACCTACACGCGCACCGAAGCCCGCCAACCTCCATCCCCTGTCGAGGCTAGCTCCGCACCTCCAGGCCGAGCACGTCGGCACGACATAGAGCCGAAACTAGGAAAGACCTTGTCGTAGCTCAAAGTGCATCACTGAGATCCTCGCCGCTGGTCAGTCCTCATCGCCACCCCCGCGGATGAATCAGACCACCCACCAGCTCCAGCCAGGCGGAGACGAGCACCGCCGCCGCCAGATCCGATGTCGCCCCGGGCTCCTTGGGCCACTGCGCCAGCCAGCACTAGCGCTCCACAGAAGATCATCCACGCGCCAGTAGCACTTCGCGCCGTCATGCCCACCTGCTCCAGGCGCCACCGCTCCCACCTGGTCCTGCACCGCGCATGCCAAAGAGGAGACGCCACCTTCCCCGGGACGCGCACGGCTTCACCAACGCTCCCCCTCCGTCGGCGGCGATGCATGGGAGAAAGGAAGGGGCCTCAAGGGTTGGTGGCGGCTAGGGTTTCCCGTGTCACTAGAGGAGGGCGACACGGTTTCTTTTGTACCCTATTTCGGAAGCTTCACCTGTGTTTTGTTGATGCTGAGAGTTCAACTAAGAGAAAGATGATCCAAAGGGACAGGTTAAAATATGTTGAGATTGAGACGGGTCTGAGATGGCCAAAGGTATATGTGCCCTGACACGAGAGGTCCAGGTAAACAGGGGACCGGAGATGTGTCCGGACGAACCATCCATCCGTAGACAGCTCTGACGACGGCAAACTCGACACGATCCTTTGCCTGAATTGCCTCCTCGACAACGGCCATGGCTATGGCGATGGCGAGCTGTAGGTGCCACGACACAGTACCAGCACATCATGCTCGTCGTGTCCAGAACCAACTGCCTTGCATATTCTCTCAAAAAAAAAAACTGCCTTGCATAAATGGAATGCAGAAAGTGATCTGAAGCGACTAGTGCACATAGATACACCGCCTCATCGCAATCACATCAATCGATGAATCAATAAATATAGATATAGAGGACATGTACGCATCAGAGGATATCACTCACTCCATCCGTATTTCGTATATATAACACAAACATATACTATTGCGTACATGGAGGATACGCCGTAGATGGTAGATACGTATACGTACACGTAGTTGTAGTAGCAGAAACATTCACGTCGAAATACAGGAGGAGCAGGGTCTCTGCTATGCATGGCATGGCGTCCATCTCATGCATTTACTCGGGTGCTTTTCCGATCGAGATCTTTCCATGGATCTTTGTAGACGGCGAAGGCCAAAGCGAGATCGATTATCAAAGATTCAAAATTAACACTCACTAGAATTCTCGCGAAATGGTTAACACTTGTGGCCGTGCTAACTACTCCCTCCGTTTTAAAATATAAGATGTTTTAGATTCGTGAAAAAAATGAATCTACACTTGTTTTAGTACTAAAACAAACCTACGAAAGGTCTCTTCACAAATCTAAAACATCTTATATTTTAAAACGGAGGATATCCCTTAGACAAGCTGCTTCTTCTGCACGTACGGAAGGAATTGTGTCGCGAAATGGTTAACCCTTGACTTGTCTGCTTTGGAATTTCGATCGCGATCCAGCAGACGTGATTAGATGATGGGGTTCTCATTTTACACAAAGTTGTTGGAAACGCGTGAGTACGTGACCCGACCGAGCATTCGATGGCAAGTGCCAACCTGAAAAAGGTTTAGACGGTGCATGTGTGGCCGTTGGTAATTTAGTTACGCTTCGATCGATCGACGAGGGAGAGATCGATGTTTTACCGTCTACTCCCTCCGTCCGCAAATAAATGTACTTCTAAGTTTTATCTAAGTTAAATTTTATAAAATTTGACCAAAGAGAAAGTCCGAAGTGTAAAAATGACAGAGAGAAGTAGGAGTATATCAGCGACGAGATCCTCTGTTTAACGCGCGCGCCTGAATCCCTCTGTTTAGCGAGGGTGGTCTTGTCGTCCTGCGGCGGATCCTGCTAGTTTCCGGCGGGTGGTGTGGGGGCTGCTGGCTCGGTTTTAATAAAGGGGGTGGTCATGAATCCCTCTCAAGCCAAGACAATGATCTGCCGGATGTTGGTCTTTATTGATCTGGTTTCTGTGTCGTGTTCCGAAAAGCTCCGCCGGTGAACTCAATAAGTGCTATCATGCTGTGAGTTTCCTGGAAGGATTGGTCGTACACACCCATGTTTATCCTGACCGTTTGGTTTCAGAGGGTATGCTTCGAAGCTTTATTGGCTGTTATTATCATGGGGCATGTTCTCGTTTCATGGTGCTGACGGAGAAAGTCATTGAGACCGAGATCTGAGGACAGCCAATGGTGGTTCGAATCTGAGTGGTGATGAGGAATTGGCTAGATGACTTGTGAATTGGAGCAGTGGCATGCAAGTGAGGGCGACTGCACAGGAGAGGTTCATGGTCCTACCTTTTAGGGTGAAAACCCAGGGTCTAGCCTTAATTGGTTGTGCCTGGCAATAGCCTTGTTGAAGGTATTATTTTGAGAGCGCGAACTTTCTTCAGGATGAAAACCTAGATCTTTGATCGGGTGATGACACTGTTTGTGCACTGTTCTCTTTTTGGAGTCGCCATTTTTGGAGAAGTTGGACTTCTGGTGCTGTTTTTGAGGATGGTAGTACTGCTGTTTCGATGAATGAGTCACTGTAGTGAGACTTTTCTTCTTTTGTAATTCTTCTTTCTTTTTTGACGGTGTGTATCCGTGTGACCGTTAGGACAATGCGTTGTTGCAGAGACTAGATGTAATTGGTATTCCCTCAGTTTAGAAATATAAAATGTTTTAGGTTTGTGAATAAGATGTATCTAGACACTTAATATTAATATATGCTTTTTAAAAAATAAAAAAACGCGCGCGTGTGAAAGATTGTGTTCAATTTTGGCATTGCTTCGGTTGGACGGTTGCCGAGAGTAGTACTCCCTCCGTTTCAGTTTACAAGGCCTACGCGTATATCTAGGTTATCAATTTGACCTATATAATTTGAATTATATAATATAAAAATTATATCATTGGAAAATACAAAGTCTAAAGTTTCCGGTGATATATTTTTTGTAATATATACATCATACTAAGTTGCTTAATTTGATGACATAGAACTACGTGCAGGAC
This sequence comes from Avena insularis, assembly GCA_023614405.1. Lineage (NCBI taxonomy): Eukaryota > Viridiplantae > Streptophyta > Magnoliopsida > Poales > Poaceae > Avena > Avena insularis. The sequence goes on from CM042691.1 coordinate 348,321,136, forward strand.
TTGTAAACCGAAACGGAGGGAGTATGTAGGAGAATCTCGATGGACGACAGTTGTGCTGCCACATGTACATCAGGGCAGCAAGCAGCGATCAGTATGTGCCGGCAGCATTCTCTCTCGATATCGGAACGTGGCGGCCGGCTTGACACGTACGGTCCACTAACTACATATATAGTCATACCGAGATAGTGCTTCATCGGTAGCCAGCGCAATAGCATGCAATCAGTACATGATGATGACGACGACGCTGGGCTGTGTCGGTGGTCCGGCGGCCAAATATAATCATCCATCGCTACGTACACATCACCGGTAACACGTGTGGTGCGGAGAGAAAAGCAATGTGGTTTAGGAAGTTTTTTTTAGGAGGAAATAAGTCATGCATGAGAGTTAATTGGGACAGTTAATACACATTTTAGCTAATAATTCGGTATCTATATTATTAAAAAGATGGGACCATTGGTCACCCAGCCAAATTTTCCGTCTGCCGATAGACGAATTTGCCCCTCACTATTTGGAGTTTTAACCAGCAGTGCCACCGCCAAGTCAACCAGCGTCGCTGCCCCGAGTCCTCACCCCGCGATCCCCTTCTGCCTCCTGTCCACCGCCGCCTCCTGCTAGAGCGCGCCGCCGTGTCCCCATCACCAAGCTCCGCCGCCAGCAGCCGGCGGCAGCGGCGGTGCAGGTAGATCACTCCCCGCCCTCCTCATTCGGTACTCCTACGAGACCTTCTCCTCCCTCGGACGTCCCTATTCTCTAGCAGCCCCTGTTAACACTAGATCGACGGGCTTGAGCTTGACGAGTAAAGCAGAGAGGAAAAGAGGAGTTGTTGCCATGGGGAGGCCTGGCCGATGTTGGCTGCAGTTGGAGTTGGCGCTAGGGTATTTGGAAGTTGGAACTGCCTCTGGGCTGTGCGGGGAGAGAGAGAGAGGAGCAGGGGAAGGGGATGGGAAGGAGAAATTGGGAGTGTTCGTGTGCTGTCCGTCTCTGTAGTGAGATTCAGAGAGACATCAGGTTCAGAGGAAGTGACAGAGATGAGATGGATTTTTTCTAAGAGAATGTGTGTGCGGGGCTGTTCACTATTGCAGATCAAGATGGTTGAATTGCAGATTAACTGCTCATTACCGATGTTGTTGCTTGCACACACACATTCTGTAATAGTAATCAATAGTTAATCTGCAATTACCGATGTTGTTGCTTGCACACACACATTCTATAATAGTAATCAACAGTTAATTCGCAATTACCGATGTTATTGCTTGCGCACACATCTGCAATCGCGTGAGTAAACTACTGAGTGCAAGTTGTACTGAATTTTTGTCCCATGATTGAAAATTTTCAGAGTTCTTTAGTAAGATATGTTTAGCTGTATCCTGCAGCTGATGGCAGGTGAATGCATGCACTACCAGGCTTATGTGAGCACCTGGGTCGTGGGACAAGGTAGAGTTTTTTTAGCTGGTAAATGACAAGGTAGAGTTAATACTACACAACAATTATTCATGAACATATTATTACTTTTGAATCGGAATCTTCAACAATTTCTGTTTTGCAGTGCATGCTTGAATATGAACGAGAGGGGTACATAGAGTTAAGCACAAAGCAGATGATTTAGACATGTGTTTTCGTGGCTAAACAAGTTATCGCTCTTGTCTCTAATTAACCTCATCGTTTCTGGATCCAAAAAAATCCCCGGTTTTATGTTTCTTTGTTACCGGATTTCATTCTAAAAACCTCGGTCAGATTTCATTCTAAAAACAAGTTATCACTCTTGTCTCTAATTAACCTCATCGTTTCCAGATCCAAAAAAAATCCCCGGTTTTATGTTTCTTTGTTACTAGATTTCATTCTAAAAACCTCGGTCCAAAGTTGATCCCCATTTTAGAGGTGTTTTTACATTCTCTGCCAAGAATCGATCCCAATTTTCAAGGCGTTTTCCGGTGGTCCGGCATCCGACCTTCTTCAAAAATTTTGGAGCCAGACCCCTCTTCAACCTCCAGATCATGCTCATCCAGCAGCAGACCTTGGTTTCTCCCATGGAGGGGTGCCATGGGTACGAGCCAGACCCGTCTATTTGTTTTTGTTTATAAATATTATGTGGCTACCTTAAAGTGAAGTTTCATGTATACTATATTTCACAATTGTCAACAATAATTAAATATACCGTAGCAACAACGCACGGACATTTAGCTAGTATCTCTAAAACTAGTACTAGCCCAGTAATCCGGTATGGAGGGCTCCCGTCGGCGAAAGGGCTCCGTTTCCCTGTTTTTCAGGGTTCAAGTTTGATGGGACGACCCTCAGATGGTGTATGCGACGTCTCTTCCAATAAGGTCTCTTCAGCTTCAAAGCCATCTTGACGGCGAGGGCGAGAAGCTTGTGGGAGTACTGTGATATTCCTGGACTTCGTCTCGTTGTGGTGATCTTCGGATTGTCAACGAGCTTTATCGGCAGTTTATCCTTCTTCTTAGTTTTTGGGACGGATGTGGTCTTCTTGACCCGTTTGGTGACTTCTTGTCCGCATCCAACAATGTCACGCTGTCTCTGGAAGAAGCGGCAGCGGTGGCGCGTCGTCGACACGGTATGAAGGTTGAAGAAGAAGGGCTTCTCAAGACTCTTGTTGTAATTTTCGTTTTTTAGATGCTTTGTATTGTTTGATGTTTCTTTTACGGTAATTCTATACTTAGACCGATCTGAAAATCGTCAAACTCGGCGGACTCATAGTAACCATCCGATCTAAATCTTGATTAAGCCTTATCCTCCTGTCCCCGTCATTATCTGCGTCCCCCATCTCGTGTGCAGGTGCGGCATCGGGAAATCGGCCCCGCTGCGCTCCCGCCGTCCGCAGCCATGGCTCAAACCCCCGGATGGAGACCAAGCCCCTTCCACCCTCCCCTCTTCTCTCCGCCTCTGCGGTGGAGCGGCGGCGCCGCTCAGGAGCTCGCACACATGCTGCTCGGAGTGGTGGCGATGGAGAACCAGGAGGCCAACGTACCGGAGCAGCACGTCGGCGCCAACCTCCCAACCTCTCGCTCCAGCGTTGCGTGGTCTCGAACAGGCCTAGGCTCTACAGATTTGGGTTTGGTCTTTTGTTGCAGCCAGATGGTGGGCAGCGGGAAAACGACAGCTAGATTACATTGATATGGAGGTCTGTTGACCTCCCGACTTGTTCATCCCGGCAACTGGCGACAGGAGCAGTGTGCATGTGCTAACACACTCCAAGTTGATTTCGATATTAGTGATGCATGCTCTTTTCTTACACATGCACCTAGTGGCTGGACGTGTTCTATGTTTTCTCACTGGATTTGATTCCTGATGTGGTTGTGTGCTCATGTTTCATGAGAAGATACTTGAAGCGTGCCCCATTTGTCTGCTTGGAGTCCATAATTTAATATCACTATAGTGTTTTCACTCTTTAGGTTTTTTGCAAAGATTGAACATATGTCTGGATAACTGCTGTATAAATTGGTGGATAACTTATATATATATGGCTGGATAACTACTGCATAAACTGATGGATAACTTGTATATATATAGTTGGATAACTACTGCATAAACTGATGGATAACTTTTATACATATGTATGGATAACTGCTATATAAACTGTTGCATAACTTGATTTTTATACCACCATGTTTGATTTTTTATCTCTGATTATTCTTTTTTTACTTTCGTCCTATTTTCAAGTTTTTGGATATATGTCTAGTGATGATCTGTAGTTAAACTTTTACACATTAGCATGGATAACTTACATGTTATTGGACGGGTAACTTATATGCTGAACTCTGGATAACTCTCGTGTTACTGATGGGTAACTTTTTGGACAAAAAATTTGACCACTCCTAACACGTGAGTTATCCATGTCATAGTAAGTAAGTTATTTCATTCTAACATATAAGTTACCCACCATATAAACGGGTTGGGTGGAGGCGTTCTCGTATTTTCTCATGTGTTAACTTTTGCATTTTTTGTCCCATGTATTTAGTTTAGTTAATTAAATATGAGCTATTAGCTAGTTTAATTGGGGCACGGTAGCCTAGGTGTTAGGGTATCGAGAGTTTGTCGACATTAAACATGAGAGAGGCGATGGACGACGAAGCCGATCTGCTAGAATAATTTTTATATTCTATCTGTGAGTAAATTTTTATAGTGGTGGATAACTTACATATTATTGGGTGGGTAACTTACATGCTGAAGTCTGGATAACTCTCATGTTACTGATGGGTAACTTTTGAGACAAAAAAGTTGATCACTCCTAACACGCTAGTTATCCATATTTTATCCATTATAACATATAAGTTACCCATCATATAAACGGGTTGGGTGGAGGCGTTCTCGTATTTCTCACGTGGTTAACTTTTGCATTTTTTGTTCCATGTATTTTACTTTAGTTAATTAAATGTGAGCTATTAGCTAGTTTAATTGGGGCGCGGTAGCTTAGATGTTAGGGTCCGAGAGTTTGTCGGTGTTAAACACGAGATAGGTGATGGACGACGAAGCCGATCCGCTAGAATAACTTTTATATTCTACCTGTGGGTAATTTTGTGTAATGGTGGATAACTTACATGTTATTGGGTGGGTACCTTACATGCTGAAGTCTGGATAACTCTCGTGTTACTGGTGGGTACCTTTTGAGGCAAAAGGTCGTGTTACCCACCCCTAACATGTGATTTATCCATGTCTTAGTATTTAAGTTATCCACCCTCAAACATATAAGTTACCTACCACCAGTCGAGGAGGAGGATGAGTGGGGGAGGAGGGGGAGGACTGTGGCGGGCGTGTGGTGGATCCGTCCGATTTTGTCGATGACGACGACGCCAAGTGGACACCATATCGATCATGGTCCGCTACTTCGAGGTCACCCGCGAGAAGGAGTTGATGCACAAAGCAACAGAGCGACGAGATGCAATCATGGCGGTGGCGGCGTGGAAGGCCAGAGAGAAGGAGCTCGTGACACGCCGCGTCAAGCAGGAGATCATCGACATCGTGTCTGACTACGACTGACGGCCGATCGCGTCGCCGACGCAACCCGCAGGCTTCGGCGAGGATTCCCGGTGCCACGTTTTTGTTAGGGTTAGGGTTGCGGCTTCTTTTCTGATGATCCAATGTATATATGATGATTGTACGCGATGATCCAAAGTATGACTAACTTTGTTCGTGGATAACTTTTGGATCCAAAAAAAATATCAAAATATATCAACATGGGATCTAGTTTTAAAAATCTTGACGCAACTAGGTCAACAATAAAAACGAATTTAAAATCAAATAAACGATTTGGTTTATAAAATATTTTGAATTTTAGATTTTCATATTAGCTCCTACTACGCAAGTCTTTTTTTGTCCTTTTGTGTTTATAGACTAAACTGCTATGTATTGACGCTGATTAGGGACTAAATCGATTTTGATTAGCCTTTGACATGCACATACTCACGTGCTCTTTCTTGTCCTTTTGTGTTTATTGATTAAGCTGTTCTTAATTGTCGCTGACCAGGGACTAAATCAACCCTTGCCACACACACTCACGCGCACGGTCACGCAAGTTTGGTCGGAACAAACTCGCCTAATCGGTTTTGTCCGATCCGCTGGATATTGTATTCTATAGAACGTCCGCCGGATAGTAACGTCCTTTAATATTAAAGTTCTATTCAAAAAACAAAATCCTAAGAAAAACACATAATGACCAAAATCATAGTGACCACAACTCAAAGACACAATATTATGTACGTATCTAGCTTTACAAGTGTTTATTGTGCATCATCAAGAAAATTACAAGGAGAGTAATTCGCTACGCCCACGACTCCCCATCCTCCGAACACCGGTCAGCCACTCGTCGTGCGTGTCGACCGTCGTCGGTACGGCCGCCTCCAGCGAGGTAGGCAGCGGTACCTCTGCGGCCGTGGCGCTCTACGGTGCCGGCGGCAGCCACGTAGGCGCGTCGAGACAAGCCGCCAGGGACACGTAACGCACGGACAACTCCTCTCCCTGTCCGTCGACGGGACTAGCTAGCCCAGCTAGTGTACTATCCGTGTATGTTTTGTTTCGTGCCGACCAGGTGTGATGCTTTATGCCTGTCTCAGATATATTGTGCAAGTTGCCTTTTTTTTTTTTGGTCCCCCGAAACTTCTATGCATAGCTACACGTCAAATGGAGATGGAGGCTAGGGATCCAGCAGCAACGAGCCGAGCTGTTCGATGAGAACAACCTAGCGAACATACGCATGATGCTTCAAGAAAGATCCTAATTAATTAAGTAGCCAGGGTTTCGAAAGTTTTTGTTTCAAATTTCATCAAAATCAAGCTTATTTAACTTTATTTTGTGTTCGAACATTGCCAAAATAATCTTCGAGAAAATTATACCCGCTACGTCCTGAAAAGGATGTCGCGGGTTTGTGTAAGTTTGAATATAATGTTATAGACTTTCAGGACGTAGCGGGTTTGTGTAAATTTGAATATAATATTGTAGACACTATTTAATATATAGATACGTCTGATTTTTAACATGTTTGTGACGTCCTTTTTTAGTTTAATCCTGTGGTTTCGAATTTTTTTTGTTCAAATTTCATCAAAATCAAGCTTATTTAACTTTATTTTTGGTTCGAACATTGCCAAAATAATCTTTGAGAAAATTATACCCCCTCCGTCCATTGTCGCGGGTTTGTGTAAATTTGAATTTTGTAGACATTATTTACTATATGGATACATCCAATTTTTGACAAGTTTGTGACATCTTTTTTAGTTTAATCCTGTGGGGCGCTGTCAAAAGTAAATTTAATCTACCCACCAAGAAACAAAGTACACGTGTAATCTGAGGCCGGCAGATTAGTTACAGCAGAGCAGTCACGTCGTGGTTGCTGTTCATCTGAGGTCACGTACATACGTTGCGGTTGTACACGTGTAATCTGAGGTGTGCACCGTTCTAGGCATCGCTTACGGCCGAGCGCCCAGCTCTATTAGTACGCGCGCCGGCCACGCACAGCACAAACTCGCGGCGGAACTGCATGTTGCCTTTGTTTCTGCGAAGACGACGCCCCGTGCACAACAAAAGCGAGCGGCCGGCCGGAGTAAATTAAGCTGAGCCGGGAGCCATCGGGGTAGGAGTAGCTGACCGAGGCGCGATCGATCGATGAGGCCACGCGAACCGGCTGCCGTGATCAGCCTCCTCCTATTATTCCTGGCTGTCCTCCTCGCCGCGACGTGCCAGTGCCACGCCGCGGTGGCCGGTGAGTATGGCGGCGCCGCCATGGTGCGGGTGGACGGCACGAGGTTCGTGGTGGGCGACGGCAACCGGACGCTGTACCTGAGCGGGTTCAACGCGTACTGGCTCATGGAGATGGCGTCGGACCCGTCGCAGAGGGGCAAGGTGGTGGCGGCGTTCCGGCAGGCGTCCGCGCAAGGCATGAACCTCGCGCGCACCTGGGCCTTCAGCGACGGCGGCGACAGGCCGCTGCAGTCATCGCCGGGCGTCTACCACGAGGACATGTTCAAGGTTAGCCGTGCCACCGTTCTGTCTTCGATGCGGACGTTACGTGCCGACAGATGCAAGAGGCTAGCGTACAAGATGATAAACTTTGTTGTCATCGATCGATGGCTTCATTCGTGTGTGCAGGGGCTGGACTTCGTCGTCGCCGAGGCCAGGCGGCACGGGATATACCTCCTCCTCTGCCTCACCAACAACTTCGACGACTTCGGCGGCAAGCGCCAGTACGTCCAGTGGGCCATGGAGGACGTCGCCGGCGGCGGCCATAACCTCACCTCCGCCGACGACTTCTTCAACTCCACCCTCGTCAAGTCCTACTACAAGAACCACGTCAAGGTACCCCCAATTAGCATATGACGTCCTACGCTGTCACTGTCGTCTACGTCGTCACTGTTTGTCTGTCCCCTGGCGTACAGACGGTGCTGACGAGGGTGAACACGGTGACCGGCGTGGCGTACAAGGACGACCCGGCCATCTTCGGGTGGGAGCTGATGAACGAGCCGCGGTGCAACGCCGAGCCCACGGGCGCGCTGGTCCAGTCGTGGGTGGAGGAGATGTCCGCCTACCTCAAGACCATCGACGGCAGCCACCTGGTCACCGCGGGGCTGGAGGGCTTCTACGGCGACGGCGCGCACGAGAGCAAGGAGCTGAATCCGTGGGGCATCTACTACGGCACCAACTACATCGCCACGCACCGGGCGCCCGGGATCGACTTCGCCACCATCCACCTCTACCCGGACGTCTGGCTCTGGGGCACCACCGCCGACCAGCGGGCCCGCTTCTTCCGCAACTGGACGGCGTCGCACGTCCGCGACACGGAGGTCCACCTCGGCGTGCCGCTGCTCGTCACCGAGTACGGCAAGTTCCTCTGGGTGGACCAGGATGCCGACGGCGGGGAGAACGCGACGGCGAGGAGGGACCGGTTCCTCGGCACGGTGCTCGACGCGATCTATGAGTCGGCGTCGAGGGGTGGGCCGCTCGTCGGCGGCGCGTTCTGGCAGCTGCTTTTGGATGGTGATGACATGGAAGCGCTCAAGGATGGATACCAGATCGTGCTCCCCGAGGATCAACGTGCCGCGAGTATCATTAGTGAGCACTCCCAGAAGATGGCCGAGCTCAGCGAGCAGGACTCGGCGGCGGAGGCCCGTGCTCGCCGGAGGAGGAGTGAGCCGAGGAAGATTGGCCGTTTTGGGGGCTGGCGTACTAGCAGAACTCATCCTTTCGTCCAGAGATTCTTGGTTCGTTTTGGATCTCTGATATCAGTTTCTTCGTTGCTCGGTGCCGTGTAGCTAGGTTGTACAGTACTAATTGTACATACCTGTGTACAAAGGATCATTTTTGCGTACGTGCCGTATGATACTCTCCAAAGTTCTATTGGCCGATCTGTAACTAACGGCATAGTCACCACCAAGGAGTAGTACATGAAAAATTAGAACTCAAAGTGGAATTCAGGGTGTTTTCTTCTAGAAAATGAAAGCTTTACTAGAAGTCAAGATGACTAGTAACCAGAGATTATGGATGAAGTCGTGAAGACAGGTTGAGTAATCTGAGCATTGTCCAATTAATTGTTCCAAAAATACAATTTTTTTTACAGTGTGTCATATTTGTTAGAAATAATAGGCTAAATCATTAGACTCATGTATGATTTTATGTTTTTTCTAAATCTTAAAGTCCATGTATATGAAAGCTTATATGTGATTTGGCCAAGTTGATGACAGCTCACGTGTGTATGGTAAAATTAGTGAAAGCTAAAGTTTAGTTCTACATAAAAAATTGGAGGAGATTTTACACCACCTTCTAAGATGGAGTGTTGCACTATTTTATAAGTGAATGACAATAAAAGAGCTACATGTGCACTCCACTCCACGTCCGCCACCGCCGCCCGCCCGTCCGCCCGCTTTGCGCCGCCACCGTAGTCTACTCCATCCCGCTTGCCGGCATGCACCAGCAGACGAAAGAAAAGATCTCCGGAACCACTCGTCTTTGTGATTCTGTACGGGAGACATGAATAAGGTTTTTGGGAAGCGCTTCGCGTGACTGCTGAAGTTTGTCATCACGACGCGCCTTCCTGAACGATCTCCTGGTCCACGCGCGACTCGTCTTTAACGCCAACTTCTTCGACAGGCTACAACAAACGCTGCATCAACGACGATTTTATCGACAACCGATCAGTACGTATACGTTATCTGATATGTTGCTACACCATGCTTATTAGTGCGTATAATCTACTACTATTTATGCTGATTAATACATCTAACATGTTAGAGGTTAATGTAATTGTAGCGGTTGCTATCATGATTGATATAAATGTAGCGGTTGCTATCATGATCGACAACAATATTGAACCGCTTTCATGAGAAAATTAGTCACAGTAGTGTTTCCATGACCATGCGGAATGGTAGTCCCATCTTCTGAAGATGAGTCCATTTCGGACGGCTTTGGACGGCAACAACAATACTGGAGTATACATCAAGCAGCAACAGAACACTAGCACAACACTGACAACCGACACAGTTAAATCAGTTCTGGAAAAACACTAAACAAACAGTACCAAGTGCGTCGCGCCACTCATTTTCAAAAGGGAGGGCGGAGACGCTCCTTCCGTTTGGGTTGGTGCATTTCCTATTTATCACTCATTGTGTGCGTTATTAGTGTAACCCGAGCGCTTCAGTGGTATGGGCCGCGCCCATTAGACTCCGCAAGTTCTAGATTTTATTTTTTTTGTGGGTTTTTGGTTCGCTTTTCCTTGGTTTTCAGAGGTTTTTCCTGGATTCAGTTTTCTTGTTTTTGCTTGGTTTTGTTTTCCTTTATCCTTTTTAATATGGTTTCTTGAAATCTTTAGAATTTCTAAGTCTGAACATTTTAAAATTTTGAACAATTCATAAATCAGAATATTCTTTAAAATAAATTTGAACATTTTTAAATTTGAAATTTAAACTAGTTCACATTTAAACAACTTTGTAGTTATTTTTTTTTCAAATTTGAACTTTTTTAAATTCTGACTTTTTAATTACTGTAAAAGCAGAAAAATCTATTAGAAAAATTAGAAAAAAGGCCGTATTTGGCGCGGCTCATAAGGGTACGGCTTTAGGGGGTGTTTGTTTGGGATTTTGGTGGCTTTCCAGTGGAAAAAGCCAGACAAATTGACCAAACGTCACAGTTGTGCGGTGGTCTTCGGCCGAAGTGGTTGGCGAAACAGGCGATACCGGGAAGCACGTCCACATGTGCTTTCCGCGGATTCCCGGGGCTGCGAGCGAAGTGTTTTCGTCTTTGGACATTTGGTTGGAGGAAATTACAAGCAAACTGCCATCCTGAGCCGTATGACAACCCCATCGACCGGACCGATGGACCTCCTCCTCGTTGTTCTTGCCCGACCCCGCCGCCCAGATCGATGGGCCCCCGCCGGCCGACCGCCCGACCCCGTCCCCCCCACCCCCCGGGCCAACCTCGTCCCCGTTCGACCTCCTCCACATCCCAAGTCAGTTCCAAGGCTGACCCCGTCCCCATCCTGGGCTGACCTCCTCCTCGGCCGACCTCGTTCTCGGGTGTGCGGGAGCAGCGGCCGACCATGGTGAGGGAGCAGTGGCCATCCATGGTGCGGGAGCAGCGGCCGACCATGGTGACTAGGCGTCGGGTAGCAGCGGCCGGCCATGGTGACTAGGCGTTGAGGTGCGGGAGCAACGGCCGGCCATGGTGACTAGGCGTCGGGGAGCAAGCATGGGAGGGAAGAAGGAGAGGACAGGTAGGAGAAGGAGAGCAGCGTCCGACGGCGGAGCTAGGTGGCGGAGGTACGGGATCGGCGGGGAGCGGCGGCCGGCAGCGTCGCTGGGTGGAGGATGCTAAACAGAGAGATAGAATTAAGGAAGATGAGAAGATAAAGGAGAAAGAGGACAACGGCTGGATTTTTCTTTTATTTTTTTATTTTCCCTTTTTATTCTCTCTTTTCTTTAATTTAAAATTTTAAAGCATATAGCCAGACATATTATCCTTTTACTATAGAAAAAATATGTAACAGCAAGTGTCCTTTTTTATACTTTTACTGTAGAAAAAAATATGTATTTACGTTTCTTGTTTGAATTAAAGTGCTGTTTTTATTTGTGTAATGGTCGGATATGTATTTTGGACAAACCAATATATGAAATATGGTATTTAATAATAATATATGCATTTATGCACTTCAATAATAAAGTAAACATGTTATATGAATTACATGGACATTACAGACAATTTGTTAGCATATAGCCAGTCAGCCAAGTTGCCAAACAGTCCAACTCAGAGAAGCCTACACATCAGCTTTTCCGGCACGGGAGCACAGCCAGCCACAACCCAAACAAACAGGCCCTTAGCCTTTCACTAATAGTGCAGACCTTGAGCGTAAAATAGGAGCCCCTTAAATTGGGATTTGAGACGTATGAGTAAGCGGAAGTAAAAATATAAGTGGGCTTAAGTACTCGACCGACAATTATGGGATGAGGACTGCAGTGGTGAACTAGCAATGCTTTTTTGCGATTTTACCTTTTGCGAGTAAACCGGTAATATTCAGTAGCAATTTCGTAATAAAACAAGGGACAAAGTGCTTGCACACTACTGTGGCTAAAAGTAAAAACGAATTTTTAGGTTTGGCAAGAAAAGTTTCTAGAATGACAGAAGCAAATAGAAAACTTTGAATACTTCAAAACCTTTCAAATTTTAGATGAGTTGGACCAATACCAACACGAATAGGAATAGCCTACGCCGTGCTAGTTGATTGGAAACTGCTGACATATGTCTCCTAGTTACAATGTTTAATGTGGTTGCTTGCATCGGTTAATATCGAGGCAGATATATCACCTTTGAGGGAAAACCCCTTTGCTCTAAAATGTAAGATGTGTTTTGATTCATTGAATGGTGTTTTGACCAAGATTTAGTCTGTTAATACACCGTCTGTGTGCACAATATTTCAATCATTGGTGGGTATTTTGAATAGGAACCTAATGAAATTTATATTGCAATAACCTTAAGTTATTATTTCCTCGATCAAAATGTTTTATTGATTAACAAATCAAAATAGCATGAAAGGTAGGGAACAAATTTGGACTTCTTCGCATTTTTTAGATCATTTCCTTGCATATCTAACATGGTGAATATCCATATTAATTATATATTGATATACTCTAAGATGCTCCTTTAAAAAATATCCAATTACGTAATGGCACATGCAAAACATGAGCGGAGAAATAGTATATCCTTCATTGATCAACCTTCCATTGCAAATTGAACACTTATAGATGTAATTTGTAAAATGCTAGTTTAAAAACTTCGCTTGTGTTTGCAAACATTGATTGTAGATGGATTAGGTGAAGAGGCTACCACAACCTCTACAAAATTATTATGCAAAAAGTCAACCATGTCTTAGAGTTGCTGATAGCTCTATGTATCATATCTGGTTTGGTCTTTGTCTTGTCTCTGGAAAATCTGCTGAAGGCGTGCCACCTAGCTCTTTTTTATGAGAAGATTAAATAAATGGTTAATTCACCCCATTTCGTCTTTCACACATGAGCTTGGATGTTCAGAACCAGGATATTTGCAATATTTTATTGGTGCTAGCATATAATGAGGAAGCGATCCTAACTCCATATGTTAGGGAAGTGGATGAACAACCCCGCCATGTAGGATTAAGTACCCATGGACACGGAGTTCGGTTTTTTTATTAAAAAATAAAACATTATTGTAAGGGTCTTCCCTATCGCATAAATTGAATAAATATTAGATGAGAATAAAAAGGATAATATGAAAGAACTCTTAAGACAAATACCTAGAAAATTCATCTTAATGAACAAAGAAAATTTTCTACAATGAAGAACACGTTTAATTTTACATCATATGCTTACTTAATGCAATATCATGATAACTTACGGAAAAAGCAATACCACACAGTTTTTGACGTCTCGGTCTTATCCCCCCCCCCATTTCACTCAACTGCATCAAGATTGCAAATATTTTGTAAAAAAGTTTAGAAACAAAATCTAGTTCGCATTAGTAAGTCTCTTAAATTTTGCATAACATCCGTCTTAAGTCTCTGGTTCTCGATTTAATGCTACGTTTGCATGGAAACCGGTGACCAAATTTTTTGTAGATAAATTTCGGGTATGCAATTTTGCAAACAAAAATTCATGGACCATGAAAAAAAATGATCTAGAGCTCAACCAATTGCATGAACGAAGAGAACTGGAACTAAACAAGGTTTCAAATGCAATTTGTAAACTTGGTGTCTAGATTGGTTCAGATTCATAGACAAGGAATCATAGCCATGAAGAAATACAGAATATAAACACAACAAATTCGATCTCACGGATCTAAAAAATGGACAAAATTGATTGAACAATTGATTTACACATGCATGGTTAAGGTTTAAGAGCTACATGCAAGCCAGTGACTAGAACGATGCCTTGATACAACAAGAGATTTCCTACTAGTTATGTGCAATCCTCAAGAAGAAAAATGTATCCGAGAAAGAGATGGAGGTTTCGCAATACAGAAAATTCATTGAGCTAAACCATCCACAGCAAACCATCAAGAAACATTCAGATTTTGCAAGATTTAGAATCAGGAGGGAAAAACTTATCGCACTACAATCCATCAAGTATCACGACCGATGAAACATTCTCTTATTTTAAATGGTTACTCAAAAGAGCTCTTTAACAAGAAAATAAATAAGAACTCGTTTGGTATCCAGGAATTCATTCCAGAATCTCAGAATTCATTTGAGATTCCAAAACCGAACTTGTTTGGCTGACGTGGAATTGAACCGTCATTTCATTTGAGAATTCTAGTCGGAATGACATGCTTTGTAAGTGATTACAGTCCCCTACCCCGTCATTTGTCTGGAATCTGCACGCGTCTTCCTGCCTCTCCACGATCTATTCTTATCCTCCTCCAGCCCTCCACCTTGCCGCAACCACATCCAGCCCTCCACCTCGACGCCATGCATGTCTCCTTCTCGGCCGCCGGAGACGTATCTCACTACCTGTGAAAGGATCTTCTTCAACTCCTCGCATTCCTTGGTCTACTCGCGATCCTCCTTCCCACTGCCCCTCTCTCGCTCACCCCCCTGACGTCCTGCCTCTGATAAGCGGCAGACGAGCTCGTCCATCTGTCCTCCACCACTGACAAGTTTCCTTCTCCATGTATTCTCCTTTAACATTGTGAATTTCGTAACCCTAACTAAATCCTTAACTAATTTGCAGGTCAGAACAACGTCAAGATATCTGCCAGGAGCTCGTCATGGGCAAGATCCAGCACATCATCCACATCTGGAACCTCTGCATCAAGGTCAATGGTCACTTCCCTCACCGCGATCCAGAACCTCCACATCCAGAACCTCTGCATCAACCTCTGCATCAAGGTTGGTGTGTTTCTGGTGTGCCCAATCTGGTTGACTAGTTCGCCAACTCATGATTTGAATCTTTGAAAATTCTTGTTCGTTGTTCAGTTGTACTAGTTGTACCCTTGATAACTGATGGACACCATTTTCTTTGATTCTTGCAATGTCTCAGGCTCTTAATACTTCGGTCGAATTGGACTAGTGGGTGTTCAACAATGGATTGTACTTGTCATTAATTGTGTAGTTACTATATAGAGAATTGTCTAACACTTAGCAGTCTCGACAATTGTTGCTATGTTGTAGTGCTCTAGAAACAAATAATTGTTCACCGTATGGTAGTTAGCTAATTTATTCTATCAAAGTACGCTGGAGATACTTTTGGTTAGGTGCACCATAGTATAGTAAATGTCGTCTTTTAATTTATTCTCTGATCACAACATGCATGGTATTTAAAGACCATTGACTGATTTCTTTATTGAAGCACATAAAATGCTTGAATGTATTTTCCAACCTCAATTGTAATATGTTAATTCACCATTTCTCTTTTTTCCTACTACACACTTATCATAAATTTATTTTTGTCAGATTTTTTGTAATTTAACTAAAAAGTACCCAGATGTTTCTCCACCATGCGCCGATGCTAGTGATTTTTTTGATTGAATAATTGATTGCGCTTATCTGTTCTTCTTATGGACAATTAAGATCATCAAGTTTTACCCGTATCTCATATAACCATCCACGAGAACTAGTATCTTTCTAATATATGGTGTGTTGGTTCTTAATCACCCAATCCTCAGTTCACTTTGACTCTCACATGTCCATGGAAACAGAGGATGCCATGCAATAAGCATGATATGTTATTGATGCATGATATGACATATTTAGAGTGCATGCCTCTCCTAATTTTTTTTATGTTGTCTGGATAACTGGAGATACTCGATGTTTACTCCATTTGTTGATGTTGATAACTGGAGATACTCGATGTTTGCTCAGAAATTTATGTTGTTGTTTTCTTACAGACCTTGTTTTGTTGAGGTTGATATCTACTCCCTCCATTCAAAAATTTAAGATATTTTAGTTTTGTGAAATAAATGTATCTAGACGCATTTTAGTGTATAGGTTCACTCCGAACCTCTACGAATATACACTAAAATACGTCTAGACACATTCGATTCACAAAGCTAAAACATCTTATATTTCTAAACATAGGGAGTAATTGACATGTATATCTAAAAATTTATTACTCTACTTAGTTGTTAAGGTTTCCTTTTCTTTCTACAGTCATGGCTATTATGATGTACATGAACAAGGAACAAAGAATTTCCACACATGTCAAGTTAGAGGAACATAACCTTCCAATTTTAATGGACATAAATGTTCTTCAATGCTGCATATATATCTTCTCCATGAACATGAGAGACATTTGTCACCAAAAACTCATGAAATTTTCCATCCACCTCAATAGAGTTATAGTAAGGGTTCTTCTTTACCCCTCTATCTCTCATCAACATCTTCACTTGACCCCATTTGTTTTTACTTGCATAAATTTGACACATAAGTACATATGTCCCTCATGACTCTTCCACATGTGTCCCTCATGCTAGGTTTTCTTTGATCTTTAATTTGTATTCCCTCCTACTATTTCTACATACACTACTATTTCTAAGCTATCCCTTTTTCTTAATCCATTTGAACTGAAGGAAGGTGACATTGTCATACAACCTGATTTGAGAGGAACGGAAGTGAACCTTATAGAAAAGAGGACTGCTCATGGTTCCTTGTTACATATTGCACTTTGTTGGGTTTTTTCTATGTTCATGTTACTATATTGCATTATTTCAGCTGTTTTATTATGGACCATGCTTGCCTGATGTTGCTATCTAGCTTACGTGTAGATCTGAAATTTTATTACTCTAGTCAGTTCCACTTGATGTATGTATTCTAGATGGCACATCAACAACTAGAGTTATATCACGAGAGGAAGAAGAAAAGAAAGAGGGCAGTAGTTGGGTTCTTTGTTACCATAGTAGCCGTAGCTCAACGTATCTATAGTAGGAGAAGGATTGTAGAACTTGTGGATTTTAGCAAGGAGGAGACTGAAACTAGAATTAGGAAACATATGCTTAGAAACATTTGTACGTGTCCAAATCTATATTTATATGATACTCTAAGGTTTACCAAAAGTTCATTTTTTGACCTATGTGCTTTCCTATGTGAAAGGGCTGGACATAAAAGACACATTCTATGTGACCATTGAAGAAGTCATAACCATCGTTTTGCTTGTTCCGACCCCGTCCCTCCACCCCCCGGGCCAACCTCGTCCCCGTTCAACCTCCTCCACATCCCAAGTCAGTTCCAAGTCTGACCCCGTCCCCATCCTGGGCTGCCTCCTCCTCGGCCGACCTCGTTCCCGGATGTGCGGGAGCAACCGCCGACCATGGTGAGGGAGCAGTGGCCATCCATGGTGCGGGAGCAGCGGCCGACCATGGTGACTAGGCGTCGGGTAGCAGCGGCCGACCATGGTGACTAGGCGTTGAGGTGCGGGAGCAGCGGCCGGCCATGGTGACTAGGCGTCGGGGAGCAAGCATGGGAGGGAAGAAGGAGAGGCCAGGTAGGAGAAGGAGAGCAGCGTCCGGCGGCGGAGCTAGGTGGCGGAGGTACGGGATCGGCGGGGAGCAGCGGCCGACAGCGTCGCTGGGTGGAGGATGCTAAACAGAGAGATAGAATTAAGGAAGATGAGAAGATAAAGGAGAAAGAGGACAACGGCTGGATTTTTCTTTTATTTTTTTATTTTCCCTTTTTATTCTCTCTTTTTCTTTAATTTAAAATTTTAAAGCATACAGCCAGACATATTATCCTTTTACTATAGAAAAAATATGTAACAGCAAGTGTCCTTTTTTATACTTTTACTGTAGAAAAAAAATATGTATTTACGTTTCTTGTTTGAATTAAAGTGCTGTTTTTATTTGTGTAATGGTCAGATATGTATTTTGAACAAACCAATATATGAAATATGGTATTTAATAATAATATATGCATTTATGCACTTCAATAATAAAGTAAACATGTTATATGAATTACATGGACATTACAGACAATTTGTTAGCATATAGCCAGTCAGCCAAGTTGCCAAACAGTCCAACTCAGAGAAGCCTACACATCAGCTTTTCCGGCACGGGAGCACAGCCAGCCACAACCCAAACAAACAGGCCCTTAGCCTTTCACTAATAGTGCAGACCTTGAGCGTAAAATAGGAGCCCCTTGAATTGGGATTTGAGACGTATGAGTAAGTGGAAGTACAAATATAAGTGGGCTTAAGTACTCGACCGACAATTATGAGATGAGGACTGCAGTGGTGAACTAGCAATGTTTTTTTGCGATTTTACCTTTTGCGAGTAAACCGGTAATATTCAGTAGCAATTTCGTAATAAAACAAGGGACAAAGTGCTTGCACACTACTGTGGCTAAAAGTAAAAACGAAAGTTTAGGTTTGGCAAGAAAACTTTCTAGAATGACAGAAGCAAATAGGAAACTTTGAATACTTCAAGACCTTTCAAATTTTAGATGAGTTGGACCAATACCAACACGAATAGGAATAGCCTACGCCCTGCTAGTTGATTGGCAACTGCTGACATATGTCTCCTAGTTACAATGTTTAATGTGGTTGCTTGCATCGGTTAATATCGAGGCAGATATATCACCTTTGAGGGAAAACCCCTTTGCTCTAAAATGTAAGATGTGTTTTGATTCATTGAATGGTGTTTTGACCAAGATTTAGTCTGTTAATACACCGTCTGTGTGCACAATATTTCAATCATTGGTGGGTATTTTGAATAGGAACCTAATGAAATTTATATTGCAATAACCTTAAGTTATTATTTCCTCGATCAAAATGTTTTATTGATTAACAAATCAAAATAGCATGAAAGGTAGGGAACAAATTTGGACTTCTTCGCATTTTTTAGATCATTTCCTTGCATATCTAACATGGTGAATATCCATATTAATTATATATTAATATACTCTAAGATGCTCCTTTAAAAAATATCCAATTACGTAATGGCACATGCAAAACATGAGCGGAGAAATAGTATATCCTTCATTGATCAACCTTCCATTGCAAATTGAACACTTATAGATGTAATTTGTAAAATGCTAGTTTAAAAACTTCGCTTGTGTTTGCAAACATTGATTGTAGATGGATTAGGTGAAGAGGCTACCACAACCTCTACAAAATTATTATGCAAAAAGTCAACCGTGTCTTAGAGTTGCTGATAGCTCTATGTATCATATCTGGTTTGGTCTTTGTCTTGTCTCTGGAAAATCTGCTGAAGGCGTGCCACCTAGCTCTTTTTTATGAGAAGATTAAATAAATGGTTAATTCACCCCATTTCGTCTTTCACACATGAGCTTGGATGTTCAGAACCAGGATATTTGCAATATTTTATTGGTGCTAGCATATAATGAGGAAGCGATCCTAACTCCATATGTTAGGGAAGTGGATGAACAACCCCGCCATGTAGGATCAAGTACCCATGGACACGGAGTTAGGTTTTTTTATTAAAAAATAAAACATTATTGTAAGGGTCTTCCCTATCGCATAACTTGAATAAATATTAGATGAGAATAAAAAGGATAATATGAAAGAACTCTTAAGACAAATACCTAGAAAATTAATGAACAAAGAAAATTTTCTACAATGAAGAACACGTTTAATTTTACATCATATGATTACTTAATGCAATATCATGATAACTTACGAAAAAAGCAATACCACACAGTTTTTGACGTCTCGGTCTTATCCCCCCCCCCCCATTTCACTCAACTGCATCAAGATTGCGAATATTTTGTAAAAAAGTTTAGAGACAAAATCTAGTTCGCATTAGTAAGTCTCTTAAATTTTGCATAACATCCCTCTTACGTCTCTGGTTCTCGATTTAATGCTACGTTTGCATGGAAACCGGTGACCAAAATTTTTGTAGATAAATTTCGGGTATGCAATTTTGCAAACAAAAATTCATGGACCATGAAAAAAAATGATCTAGAGCTCAACCAATTGCATGAACGAAGAGAACTGGAACTAAACAAGGTTTCAACAGATTTTATCTCAAGATGCAATTTGTAAACTTGGTGTCTAGATTGGTTCAGATTCATAGACAAGGAATCATAGCCATGAAGAAATACAGAATACAAACACAACAAATTCAATCTCACGAATCTAAAAAATGATTGATTGAACAATTGATTTACACATGCATGGTTAAGGTTTAAGAGCTACATGCAAGCCAGTGACTAGAACGATGCCTTGATACAACAAGAGATTTCCTACTAGTTATGTGCAATCCTCAAGAAGAAAAATGTATCCGAGAAAGAGATGGAGGTTTCGCAATACAGAAAATTCATTGAGCTAAGCCATCCACAGCAAACCATCAAGAAACATTCAGATTTTGCAAGATTTAGAATCAGGAGGGAAAAACTTATCGCACTACAATCCATCAAGTATCACGACCGATGAAACATTCTCTTATTTTAAATGGTTACTCAAAAGAGCTCTTTAACAAGAAAATAAATAAGAACTCGTTTGGTATCCAGGAATTCATTCCAGAATCTCAGAATTCATTTGAGATTCCAAAACCGAACTTGTTTGGCTGACGTGGAATTGAACCGTCATTTCATTTGAGAATTCTAGTCGGAATGACATGCTTTGTAAGTGATTACAGTCCCCTACCCCGTCATTTGTCTGGAATCTGCACGCGTCTTCCTCCCTCTCCACGATCTATTCTTATCCTCCTCCAGCCCTCCACCTTGCCGCAACCACATCCAGCCCTCCACCTCGACGCCATGTATGTCTCCTTCTCGGCCGTCGAAGACGTATCTCACTGCCTGTGAAAGGATCTTCTTCAACTCCTCGCATTCCTTGGTCTACTCGCGATCCTCCTCCCCACTGCCCTTCACTCGTTCACCCCCCTAACGTCCTGCCTCTGATAAGCGGCAGACGAGCTCGTCCATCTGTCCTCCACCACTGACAAGTTTCCTTCTCCATGTATTCTCCTTTAACATTGTGAATTTCGTAACCCTAACTAAATCCTTAACTAATTTGCAGGTCAGAACAACGTCAAGATATCTGCCAGGATCTCGTCATGGGCAAGATCCAGCACATCATCCGCGTCTGGAACCTCTGCATCAAGGTCAGTGGTCACTTCCCTCACCGCGATCCGGAACCTCCACATCCAGAACATCTGCATCAACCTCTGCATCAAGGTTGGTGTGTTTCTGGTGTGCCCAATCTGGTTGACTAGTTCGCCAACTCATGATTTGAATCTTTGAAAATTCTTGTTCGTTGTTCAGTTGTACTAGTTGTACCCTTGATAACTGATGGACACCATTTTCTTTGATTCTTGCAATGTCTCAGGCTCTTAATACTTCGGTCGAATTGGACTAGTGGGTGTTCAACAATGGATTGTACTTGTCCTTAATTGTGTAGTTACTATATAGAGAATTGTCTAACACTTAGCAGTCTCGACAATTGTTGCTATGTTGTAGTGCTCTAGAAACAAATAATTGTTCACCGTATGGTAGTTAGCTAATTTATTCTATCAAAGTACGCTGGAGATACTTTTGGTTAGGTGCACCAGAGTATAGTAAATGTCGTCTTTTAATTTATTCTCTGATCACAACATGCATGGTATTTAAAGACCATTGACTGATTTCTTTATTGAAGCACATAAAATGCTTGAATGTATTTTCCAACCTCAATTGTAATATGTTAATTCACCATTTCTCTTTTTTCCTACTACACACTTATCATAAATTTATTTTTGTCAGATTTTTTGTAATTTAACTAAAAAGTACCCAGATGTTTCTCCACCATGCGCCGATGCTAGTGATTTTTTTGATTGAATAATTGATTGCGCTTATTTGTTCTTCTTATGGACAATTAAGATCATCAAGTTTTACCCGTATCTCATATAACCATCCACGAGAACTAGTATCTTTCTAATATATGGTGTGTTGGTTCTTAATCACCCAATCCTCAGTTCACTTTGACTCTCACATGTCCATGGAAACAGAGGATGCCATGCAATAAGCATGATATGTTATTGATGCATGATATGACATATTTAGAGTGCATGCCTCTCCTAATTTTTTTTATGTTGTATAGATAACTGGAGATACTCGATGTTTACTCCATTTGTTGATGTTGATAACTGGAGATACTCGATGTTTGCTCAGAAATTTATGTTGTTGTTTTCTTACAGACCTTGTTTTGTTGAGGTTGATATCTACTCCCTCCATTCAGAAATTTAAGACATTTTAGTTTTGTGAAATAAATGTATCTAGACGCATTTTAGTGTATAGGTTCACTCCGAATCTCTACGAATATACACTAAAATACGTCTAGACACATTCGATTCACAAAGCTAAAACATCTTATATTTCTAAACATAGGGAGTAATTGACATGTATATCTAAAAATTTATTACTCTACTTAGTTGTTAAGGTTTCCTTTTCTTTCTACAGTCATGGCTATTATGATGTACATGAACAAGGAACAAAGAATTTCCACACATGTCAAGTTAGAGGAACATAACCTTCCAATTTTAATGGACATAAATGTTCTTCAATGCTGCATATATATCTTCTCCATGAACATGAGAGACATTTGTCACCAAAAACTCATGAAATTTTCCATCCACCTCAATAGAGTTATAGTAAGGGTTCTTCTTTACCCCTCTATCTCTCATCAACATCTTCACTTGACCCCATTTGTTTTTACTTGCATAAATTTGACACATAAGTACATATGTCCCTCATGACTCTTCCACATGTGTCCCTCATGCTAGGTTTTCTTTGATCTTTAATTTGTATTCCCTCCTACTATTTCTACATACACTACTATTTCTAAGCTATCCCTTTTTCTTAATCCATTTGAACTGAAAGAAGGTGACATTGTCATACAACCTGATTTGAGAGGAACGGAAGTGAACCTTATAGAAAAGAGGACTGCTCATGGTTCCTTGTTACATATTGCACTTTGTTGGGTTTTTTCTATGTTCATGTTACTATATTGCATTATTTCAGCTGTTTTATTATGGACCATGCTTGCCTGATGTTGCTATCTAGCTTACGTGTAGATCTGAAATTTTATTACTCTAGTCAGTTCCACTTGATGTATGTATTCTAGATGGCACATCAACAACTAGAGTTATATCACGAGAGGAAGAAGAAAAGAAAGAGGGCAGTAGTTGGGTTCTTTGTTACCATAGTAGCCGTAGCTCAACGTATCTATAGTAGGAGAAGGATTGTAGAACTTGTGGATTTTAGCAAGGAAGAGACTGAAACTAGAATTAGGAAACATATGCTTAGAAACATTTGTACGTGTCCAAATCTATATTTATATGATACTCTAAGGTTTACCAAAAGTTCATTTTTTGACCTATGTGCTTTCCTATGTGAAAGGGCTGGACATAAAAGACACATTCTATGTGACCATTGAAGAAGCCATAACCATCGTTTTGCTTGTTCTGAGCCATGGCATGCTATTTAGGTTAATCTGTAGCACCTATAGGTGGCGCTTGAACCAATAAGTAGACATTTCAATGAGGTGTTAGGAACCATCATAACTTGTATCTCATGAACTCATCAAGTTGCTAGATACTACTACTTAACTACCCGAAGATAACAAATGGAAGTGGTTCCTAGATGGGTTTGGAGCTTTAGATGGCACACACGTTGATGTCCGTGTCTCAATACTCCAGCAAGGTAGATATGGGAACAGGAATCAAGACATAACAACAAATTTCTTGGGTGTTTGTGACTGTAGCTTAAATTTTGTTTATGTGTTGGCTAGCTGGAAAGGTTCTGCATCAGATTCACGAGTGTTGCGAGATGCAATGTTTAGATAAGATGCTTTCGAAGTTCCAAGTGGTAACTTTCTGTCTTATAGTATGATTCAACTTCTAAGTAGATACTAGAAATTCTCAACTGAAATCTAATGTGGACTATATATTGTTGCTATCTAGTCCATTAGTTGGCTATAATTTCTCATATTTTTCTATTATCTCAGAATACTTACATTGTTGCTCATTGTTGGTGTAAAATACATAATTCTTCCTTAGTTGTAATTTGATTTGAAGTATCATTGTTGGTGTACACTATATAATTCATCACATTTTGTTGTCGTATCTTTAACCTGTATGCCATGCTCTTGAATCAGGACTCACAGATAATTTGAATTATCTTGTTTGTTCTTTTGTGGATTTTTTATAATTTTTGTTACTTGTTCAGTTCGTGCGTGCACTTTTAGTTTGTAACATAATTCCAGTTTCTCTTATTTGCATGCAAATGAGGATGCAACTTCCTATAGGTACAAGGTTATCAAGTATTGGGACATGATCTGTACACTCTACTCAAGGGATCGTGCTACTAGAGCGGGACTGAGAACTGCAGCTGAAAGCGCAAACAGAAATGGTAGAGGAGAATTCTAACAATAACAAAGATGCCAATTCATTCACTCAAACTAATGAAGATTGTCCAAAGAATAGGTATTTATCGGATGAGTCAATTGCAACCATGATTGGTGATAAGTTAGATAACTTCACTGTTGTGTTCAAAGCTAATGCTCCTGAGCCTCCACCAAAGCCAACATCTCCTAAGAAAATATGGGTTGTTCTTGGTGGCATACCAGATCTAGAAGATGATCAACAGTTGGCAATATACGATGTTTTTTTTGCCGATGATCGCAAGTTCAAGTCTTTGGTGGCACTTCGTGAATGGATGAAGAAGTGGGTGCACAAGAAGATAAACATATGATTCAGATCTTCCTTTGTGTTGGAGAAATCTGCCATTTGCATCTTGTTTAACTTATTTAAACTCTAGAACTTGTATTTATTATGTTGATGCATCTATGTTTTATGGACTAGAACAAGGACTAGAACATTGGAACTTGAATGATATGTGGATTATAATATATGTTTTAGTATTTTGATGTGTGTTTTAAGGTCAAAAAGTTATGAGAAATACTTGTTGCAATCTCATCTAATGGGTGCGTTTATATTCTAGTCCATTGCAGCCATTTTCAAATTCTGTTTTGAATTCTAGAGTCATATCCAAATTCCTATGGCAGCAAACATGTGTGTGTTTTTGGAATCACAATATAAATGAAATGAATCCATGTATTCATTTCATTTAGTATAAATGAAAACAAGCTCTGATGTTTATACTAAAATTTATACTCCTTCGTAACAAATACATTAAACCACAATCTTACCTTCATATGTTTCACATTTGTTAGTTAGCATTTTAAGCCACATTGCAATGTTATTCAATATTAATTTATGGTGTCCTTTTATATAATTCTATCTATATCAATGAGAAATAAACTTTTTCTCAATATATGTTTTTTGAATAGTTGATAGTTTTCCTTAATTTTGTAAGATCTTTAGCTAAATTCAATCTACTTGAGCATATGGAAATTTATAAGCATAGTAAGATCGCATTATATTTGTTGCGTCATAGAGATATTTAATGCATATTGTTGGATAAATATCTTCATAGAGATTTCAAGTGTATAGTATTTTACCTAGGAACGGTAGGAGATGTTACCATTGTGGTATATTTACATGATATAAACATATGTACGGAGGTGGCTATTCGGCTCACGGGTGCATTTGCACCCATTATGAGAAAACATATTTTGAAATGCCAAAAAAATGGGAAAAAATGTCTACATGTACATTCCAACCTTTTATGTCCGTTCACAAGTTTTTGGGATAAAAGAACATTCTACGTGTCCCATGAAAAAAAGACAAAATAATGTCTTGTGAATAGTCCTATTCATGTGACTTTTTTGTCTTTTTATAAATGACACATAAAATGTTTTTTATCCCGAAAACTTGTGACATTCATGTGTATATTGCTACATTTTTCTATAAAGTTGGTCAAATTTTGACTTAAGACAAGACTAGAAAAGTACACTTGTTTGTGAATGGAGAGAGTAAATTCCAGCCATCGTTATGACCTGCCTATAATAAGAAGGGACAAACCAAGTGAAGAGGTTATCACAACCTCTACTGACAATTAACCGATCTCTCTTCTTATCAAATTATCTCCTTGGTGGAGACTAGAGCTCTATATCGATCACCTGACCGGCTATATTTGTCCAACCTCAACTGCTGTATGTGTGTCTGTGACAGAGAGAGAAGGACAAGGACTTGGTTACACACGTGTGGTCACTGTGAGGTTAACACTGGTTTTGCGCTCTCTCCCACTTGTTCCTCCGGGGATCTGGGTCCTGGAGTCCTAGCTTCCTCTGGCCCTGCATGCACTGGTGATCCATGATTGAACGCATGCTCTCCGGCCCCGAACTTGCCTGAGGCCTGAGACCACCACCGTGCATGCACGCACGTCTCCGGTCACACACGGCCTGAGTACCAGCGTAGCTACATGAGGCAGGTGGGAATGGCGCCGGCCGGCGGCATCGCCGGGGAAGGCGACGCCACGGCCATTTCGTCCTACATGCCGATGAAGGCGACGTCGGAGGGCGTGTGGCAGGGGGACAACCCGCTGCATTACTCGCTGCCGCTGGTCATCGTGCAGATCTGCCTCGTCCTCGTCGTCAGCCGCGGTCTCGCCTTCATCCTCCGCCCGCTCCGCCAGCCGCGCGTCATCGCCGAGATCATCGTAAGTTCTTTCCTCTCATCGCTGCACCTGCTTCAGACGCATCCACTCACCGTCTTTTTTTTTTGTTTGTTCCAATAATATTTTGTCCCCATTTCGCCACTCATTTTTTTACTAAGTAACTTCTTTTGCTTGGACGGCCTAATTATACACGCGCGATTACGTTGTAATTTGCATCCTTGAAGATTCCGTATATTAGTTTGGTTAACGCAACAAGCATCTTTTTTAAGAGATGCATGATGCTAGCTAACTTGAATTAATAATCATTTGCAGTTCAATGCAAATTCAACTTCCAATAAATTAACAGTTAATGTTATTTTGTGTTTTCCTATTTTTAGTATAATTTTGTCGGTATTAGAGTTTCCACGAGTCCTCCACAATTTTTCTTTTGGCCGAAAAGATTAGGATCTATTCCACAAAAAGTAGAAAGCATCCCAAACATAACAAAAAATACATCGAGATCCTTGCACCACCTAACGAACACTACTGCCGTCAGAGCGAGCTGTCGACGGGTCGTTGTCATCACTCCCTTAACGGAGCCGGCCTGAATTTGTTGATGAAAGTCAGGAAGTCTTCTTGCACGTGCCTGCACGCGCCCCTAAGGATGAAATTTCTAACATCAAACCTATAACAAACATAGACTGGATGAGATCCACCACTCTATAAGCAGCGACCAGACGAATCCCCTCCATCCACAATGCCACATGCAAGATCGTCGCCAAAGAGGTGGACAAGGAGGCTTATTCTTGTCACGCATAACACTGCCATAACCACTATAACATTGATTTCGGTTAACCAAATACAAACTTTAGGAACCTTACTATAACATCGAGCACAGCTCCGAGGTCCCCACCCCTCCCGCTACCTTAGTGGCAAGCAGAGGAGGCGGGGACCCATCGATTACTGATTGTAGACGGTGAGAACGAGACAGATGACGGCGGTGGCTAAGGTTGCCTCTTTTGTTTGCACGAGTAGAACATATTGGTAGAATCAAGTAGTCCTCCACAACTAATAGTACTCCTTTCGTTTACTATTGTCAAACCTACTAACTTTTTTTTGGAATGCATGTATCTAGACACGATTTATTATTTAGATTGATCCATTTCAGCCTGAATCTAGTCTATTTTGAAATATCTATAAGGTCTTACGGTGAGTGTGAAACGGAGGGAGTACTAATTAGGGAGTAGTGCTAGCAGAGCATCCGTAATTGGTGCAAATACGTATTTGGAAAAGAATCGCTCGAAACATGTAGTATTTGGGAACTAAATTAGTATTTAAATAAGTTTGAAATGATTATTTTGAGAAATATGCGAGTAGAATTTAAACTCATCCATATGTCCAAATTTGAGAAACAAAATTGTTCCTATAGACGAAAGTGATAGTTACTTTGGCTTGTCAACTATTGTTGGGTTCTTCTCTAATCCTCGAGTGTGATTTTACTGCGTTTATCCCTGAATCTAGTACTAATTCAAACTTACGTTAGTGTTACTGTTGCTGCTGACCTGCTGTGAGCTGAATATCTGATCGTATTATTGCAAGCTTTACATTAATTGTTACTGCTGCTGCTGCTGCTGCTGCTCTGAGCTGATCACGTTTGCGTTCAATGGCGAAATGCAGGGCGGCGTCCTGCTCGGGCCGTCGGCGCTCGGCCGGAACAAAGTTTTCCTCCACAGCGTCTTCCCCAGGGAGAGTCTCACGGTGCTGGACACGTTGGCCAACATCGGCCTGCTTTTCTTCCTCTTCCTCGTCGGCCTCGAGCTGGACCCGGCCTCGCTCCGCCGCACCGGCCCACGCGCCCTGGCCATCGCCGTGGTCGGCATGTCCATCCCCTTCGCCCTCGGTGTCGGCTCCTCCCTCGTTCTCCGTGCCGCCATCGATCCCGACGCGCCGCGCGGCCCACTCATCGTCTTCATGGGCGTCGCGCTCTCCATCACGGCCTTCCCGGTGCTCGCCCGCATCCTCGCTGAGCTCAAGCTCCTCACCACCGACCTCGGCCGCATGGCCATGTCTGCCGCCGCCGTCAACGACATCACTGCGTGGATTCTGCTCGCGCTCGCCATCGCGCTCTCGGGCACCGGCTCCCCGTTCGTGTCCCTGTACGTCTTCCTCTCGGGGGTGTCGTTCGTCGGCCTGGCCACCCTGCTCGTGCGGCCGCTGCTCGTGTACATGGCGCGACGGTCCCCGGAAGGCGAGCCGGTGAAGGAGACGTTCGTGTGCGGCACCATGGCCATCGTCCTCGCCGCTGGCCTCGCCACCGACACCATCGGCATCCACGCGCTGTTCGGGGCATTCGTCATGGGCGTCCTCGTCCCGAAGGAAGGCGCCTTCGCGGGCGCGCTCACTGAGAAGATTGAGGACCTCGTGTCGTCGTTGTTCCTGCCGCTCTACTTCGTGTCCAGCGGGCTCAAGACGAATATGGCCACAATATCCGGTGCCAAGGCGTGGGGGCTCCTCGTGCTCGTCATCACAACAGCGTGCGTCGGCAAGATCGGCGGCACGGTGCTCACGTCGCTGCTGATGCGGGTACCGTTGCGGGAGGCGGTGGCGCTGGGGCTGATGATGAACACCAAGGGGCTCGTGGAGCTCATCGTCCTCAACATCGGCCGCGACCGCAACGTGCTCAACGAGGAGCTCTTCGCCATCATGGTGCTGATGGCGCTCGTCACCACCTTCCTCACCACGCCCGCACTTAGCGCCGTGTACAAGCCGGCGCGGCGGCAGGCGTCGTACACGCACCGCACTGTGGAGCGCGACGAAGCCGACGCCGACAGCGAGCTGCGCGTGCTGGCGTGCTTCCACGCTAGCCGGGGCATCCCGACGCTGATCAACCTGGTGGAGGCCTCCCGCGGCACGCGGCGGAGCAAGCTGACCATGTACGCCATGCACCTGGTGGAGCTGTCGGAGCGGTCGTCGGCGATCTCTATGGTGCAGCGCGCGCGCCGCAACGGCATGCCGTTCTCGAGCCGGCGGGGGCGGGAGGGCTCCGGCGGGGGTGAGGAGGTGCTTGTGGCCTTCGATGCGTTCCAGCGGCTGAGCGCCGTGATCGTGAAGCCGATGACGGCCATCTCCGACCTGCACACCATCCACGAGGACATCGTGTCGTCGGCGGTGCACAAACGCGCCGCCCTGATCGTGCTCCCGTTCCACAAGATGCTGTGCCACGACGGGACGATGGGGGCATGCGTTGACCGGTCGTACCACCACGTGAACGTGCGGGTGCTCCGGAAAGCGCCGTGCTCCGTGGCGGTCCTCGTGGACCGGGCTCTCGGAGGCATGGCGCAGGTCTCGGCGCCCGAGGTCTCCTACTCCGTGCTCCTTCTCTTCTTCGGTGGGCCGGACGACCGCGAGGCGCTCGCCTACGCCGTCCGTATGTCCGAGCACCCCGGCATCGAGCTCACCGTGGCATGCTTCACGGCCGCTGCGGCGGCGGCCAAGCCACCCGGCGCCGGCGAGGAGCTCGAGGCCGTGGACGATGAGGCCATACGGAGGCACGTCGTCCCCGGCGCTTCGGTCAGGTACGAGGAGGTGGCGGCGCGGGAGCGGCAGGAGGTGGCGTCGGCGATCAAGGCGCTGGGAAAGGGCAAGAACCTGGTGGTGACCGGGCGGTCGGCACAGGCGGCGCCGCTGGTGGACAAGAGCGACTGCCCGGAGCTGGGCCCCGTGGGGAGCTACCTGGCGACGGCGGAGTTCTCGGCGACGGCGTCCGTGCTGGTGGTGCAGCGGTACGACAAGAGGAGCGACCCGTTGTCGGCGCGCGCGTCGGCGGATGAGGATGTGGAGGACGCCGTGGTGCGCGCGCCGATGCCGTCCCCGGCCTACACGCCCACCAGGACGTCGGCGGCTGAGCAGATCAGCCCTGACGCCGGAGAAGCGGGTACGTGATGGCGCGCGCAATTCCGGCGACGTGCGTGTCGGCCACATAGCTAGCTGGGGTCTGAATAGTTGGGGGTTAGTGCGAATGTGTGTGTGTGTGTGTGGATGTAGAGGACGAAACGAATAACAGCAGCAGCAGTTGAAGAAATGTAGCGTACGCACACAGGTACAGTTGTAAGACGTATTGCTCACTGATACTAGATCAGAAGAGAAGAGAGATATTCGAAACATGAATGGTTCCTGAGTATTTCGACTGTAATCGTTTGAATATACGATTTATATTTCGACATTGCTGTAAACAACCTGGGAGACCAAACAAGAATGGATGTGTGCATCATTTTCATGCAGAGACCGTCATCATCACCTCCATTTCGAAAAAATAAATTTACTACAACCATTTTCCAGGAAGGATAACTGGCACCACTAGGAAGACTTGAACTTGAAAGGGGAGGAGAAAACGGGACGCAGCTTGAACGGAACCTGATATGGCAACCAATCAGAAGTCATCGGTTTATACCCGAGAAGACACCGACTAATCAGCTATTTGGTACATATGTTGGAAAGGACAAATCCATATCTTCATCAGTGTTCTTACGCTTGTACCAGATTAACAATGTGGACCTGGTTTTAGAATCCGTGACAATCTTTGAGGATTTGGGAACACCAGCGACAAGATGGCGTTCAATTAGAAATAGCTCAAGATACAGATACTATCGACAGAGATCAATTTGCTGTTCGGGGTCATCTTCGTCTGAATAGTTCGCATCCATAGTTCATAATGGTGGTACGAAATCGTACTTTCTACAAAGCTTGTTCGATTTCGTCTTGGTACATCTGTTTCGTACCTACATTCCTATTGCAGTTTTCGTGTCCGGTTTGATTCTACTACTAATAAGTACAATGGTTTGATTTATATACAAAAGTATATGAAATTGAATAAAAAATCAGAGTAGTAAATTTCGAACCTTGTAGCTTACAACATTTCTTGTAGATTGTAAATGGAATCAATAGCGAAGCATGAATCCTCCTCAGATAAACCATGTTTTAACTCTGTCTGCAAAGAGGCCGCACCCGACATTATCAAGACTTTCAGCAAATTTAGTAGCACAACAACGTGAAAAAGGTGCAGGAAATTTGAACTGGGAACTAAAGTCATCATTGAAGGAATACCTAGTATATCTAGTTCTGAAGAAATTGTCTCCATACAAAAAGTTTCTGATTTCAGAGATGGTTTTGAAGGTTTTGTTCACACTACATTCTTTCAGGCTGTTAGAGCTGAAGTTCAGTGCCTGACTGTTAATTAAATTTGATGTGAACAAAAGGTGTATAAACATTGATGAGGACCGTATTTTGGATGTTTATCCTTCTGATTTCTTCAAAATATTTAGAATAATTTGGACAGAGGGAAGTGCATGGAAGAGATGCAGATACCACCTCCAGCTTCTATAGATTTCATGAAGAGAACCGTAGGAATGATTGGTTCAAGATCAACGAGCCTAAAACCCGCATAGGAATTTTTTTATGAATGATATAACTGAAAACTCAAGCATAGGTAAAAAGTATTATTTTAGGCAGGATTTGTTATATTTTTTATGGATAATCTATTTTGTCCATCAATAAAAGATGATTACACCATTGTAGATTGTTGGGGTGCCCTGTGCAGAGTTAAAAAAAATAGTGACTACAATTGGTGTGACTATATTTTCAAATACCTAATCCAGTCTGCTCAAAATATACAGGAAGATGTAACGAGTCAGTTGACAACAATCCATGTACCGACCAGTCATTTATTCTTGCAGGTAAAAGCTTACTGAACATTTATTGATCATATAAAACTATTGGTTACAAAATTAATGAGTACTGCTACTAATTTGCAGATATTATATGTGGACAACCAGTATCATGGTCCGTGTTCATTAAGCCATATAATACAACTAAGAATTATTGATTATACATATGAATGACTGACTGACTTTATTGGCACGTGTAAGAGAACAAGAGATGAAGAAGAGAGTTATAATGCTTGAACGGTACGTAAGTATAATATAGCATCTCTTTTAATTTATGTATTGGTAGTATTTGCAAAATAGCTAATCTCAATGTTGAATGTCACTTATAAAATGACAGCTTTGACAATCTGAACGGATTTGCTACATGAGACGAATCTTTTATGTCCCCCTTGAAGATTTAAAAAAGATCAAATTCAAAAACTTAAATTATCATTGCATCCTGTCCATGTTCCTAATGCATCAAATAGTTCACACAGTGGAACAATTATTTACAATCATTTGGCAACATCAAGTTTTGATGTCTACATAAGAGAGAAGTATCCAATGCTGATATAGTGTTATAATAGTTTAGTTTTTTACACTTAAAAAATTATTTTTTGCTTATCCCATTATTTGACATTTATTTCTGAAGGCTACAAGTGATGTCATACTTTCCTTTAAACAAATATATGCCAAGAAGATCCAAGACGTGAATACAAAGAGGGATGAGATAATTAAAGAGGAAATTGATTTTGTAAACGATTTTTTATCATTGATGCATTAAAAATGCATTTTCTGCCAGGCTAAGGGTTCTTCATTATGTCTAGTACAAAAAGGAAGACATAATACATGTATGGACTCGATTTTTCTAGTGGTAACATGGCCTACCTGATGGTGATTCGTGGTGCTGGAGGGATACGTTTTTTCTACTCCCTCCGACCCATATTAGTTGACTCAATTTTTTCTAGGTTCGGATGTATCTAGCACTAAAATATGTCTAGATACATCCGAATCTAGACAAAACCAAGTCAACTAATATGGGTCGGAGGGAGTAGTGGATTCTTGGCCTACCGGTCATGTTTTCACTGTTTTCTATTGGTCATTTTGCGCCAGATGGTTTTGTAGTGTGGTTAAGAAGTGTACAAGTTGTTGATTTTTTATATGGCCTAAAAATCACTTAAGCAATATCATGTGAAGTTTGAAAGAACTTCAACTGCTATAAGCTTTGTTGTAAAGGAAGCTGACAAGTGTGTGTACTACCGCCATGGTAGGACGAGGGAGTCATCATTTGTTTGTATGTTGATGACATACTAATTTTTGGAACCAACCTTAATATGATTAAGGAAGTCAAGGATTTCTTATCTCGTTCGTTTGAGATGAAGGATCTAGAAGTAGATGATGTTATCTTGAACATCAAGTTATTGAGAGATGATGATGGTGGGATCACAGTGCTTCAATCTCACTATATGGAAAAGATCTTGAGTCGTTTCGGGTATATCGACTGCAATTCTTATCTAACACTGTATGATCCTAGTATGTTGAAAGAATCAAGTAACTGCTAGAGATCAACTCAGATACTCTTAAATTATTTTTCTCTCTTATGTATTTAGCAAACACTACCAGGCCTGACATCGCTTTTCTTCAGTCGATTTGTTTCAAAATCCTGGAGATGATCATTGGCATGCTCGTGAATGAGTTATATGTTATCTAATAGGCACTACGAGCTATGGCATTCACTATACTGGTGACGAGGTTTGATCTCGTCAATGCCCATTGTTATGGACTTGGGTTTTGGAGAAGATGGGGATGCTGGAGATCGTGGAACGGTTAGCAAACAAGCAATACGGGACACGAGGTTTACCCAGGTTCAGGCCCCCGGAGGGAAAACCCTACTCCTGCTTGTCTTCTCTTGATTACGGCGGAATCGGTGATTACAGGGGTGCGCAGATGCAATCTGGCGTGGAGGTGTGTATGCGAAAGTATGAGAGAGAGAGAGAGATCTAGGTCGTGCCCTCCTGGCCTTTATATAGACTTAGGCAGATCCCAGGCACAGATCTAGTCGGTTACAGGTTCTAGGGTTTACCCCTTTAAATTTCCTATCTACTCTAGTCTTTCTCTCCAAGGATCCGAAGGCGTCATGGGACTTGGCCACCCGAAAATCTTCATGGGTCGGCGTATATTTGCCGTGGGCCTTCCTTGGACTGGACCAGGTATGCTGAGACCGTGTACCCGCAGGGTATAATCATGTCAATAGCCCCCGAGTGTTCAGTCGAATCGTAGATTCGGCGGAGGACTCTTCAATCCTTCGGGTGCAACTCTGTCTTTCAAGAGAATGTGTAGGGATTGTTGATGCGTGTGCCTGACTCTCCCGACGGATCAGGGTCAGTTAACTGTCTTAGGATAAAACAACATGATCTTCTTCAGGTTCGAGTCCCTTGACTCAAACCCGGAACATATGCTGGCGTAATTCGACTCAGGCCGCGGAGGACTTACAGGAGTGGAATTCCAGTGAATTTAATTGATGTACCCAACGCGTCCGTCGGGATTTTTCATCGCGCCTGTTGGCACGGGTTTATACTAGCAGAGCGCAGTCATGTGCGTTACCAGACCATCGGATGATATCTGTAGGTCTTATCTTTGCGTCGCAGACATAGCATCCGAAGTTTATCACCGCGGAGGTGTTTCGGGTAGCCAAGGAGAATGCTACTCACTTAGCATTTAGTTGGGGCAAAGTTGCCGATAAGTTTTTGCATACTGATCCGAAGGATCGCAGTCGAAATTTTATAGGGTGCGCGACCAGCGCTCTCTATGGGAGTAGCCCCCGAGTGTCTGTTCGAGTCGTAGACTCGAGCGGAGACTTTAATTCAGCCGTTGTTCAGTGTCAGGTCCGTAGGACACAAATTTTTTCGGATGCTTCAATCCATCCTCCCTATGGGAGTAGCCCCCGAGTCCGTAGTGGAGTCGTAGACTCAACGTAGGACTCGAAGAAACAGTTCAGTGATGTAACATGTTGTTCATTTTTCGGGTGT
Organism: Avena insularis; assembly: GCA_023614405.1. Classification (NCBI taxonomy): domain Eukaryota; kingdom Viridiplantae; phylum Streptophyta; class Magnoliopsida; order Poales; family Poaceae; genus Avena; species Avena insularis. The sequence goes on from CM042691.1 coordinate 348,356,316, forward strand.
GCGGCCAGCGCTACTGATAGGAGTAGCCCCCGAGTAATTAGTCGAATCGTAGATTCGAGTGAGTACTCTTAGCTTTGAAGCCGAAGAAATTGTGGCTGTTGCTAGTATAGCTTTTGATGACGTCGGTGCTGACAATCGATGAACTCAAGCGTCTGCTGCGCCAGAGATGACTTGACTGGACGAACATGGGTCCCACTTTCTGACCTTGAATTGACTGGTCACGCGTGGCGTGGAGATAATTACGGTGTTGCCTCGATTTCCGCGCGTAGTGGACGGCGTGTTAGCGACGGTTCGTTGCGATGCTGACACGTGTATGGCCAGATCCCGCCGTTGGCGTTAGGTCTTCTTGATGGACGGTTGTCGTGCATCGTCTTCATCTAAATCATTGGGGGAAAACATTAGTCTGATTTCACCGCAGCCATTCTTGTTTCACTGCTCCCTTGTTCTCTAAGAGTTCTTGCTGCGCGCTGGAATATCTTCGGACATTTCCTTCTTCTATCCTACGTCCTCTCCGCCGGCGCCGCCGTAGGGCAATGGGAAAACCAAGGAAGTCCTCCTCTGCAGTTGGTACCAGCACTGCTGGAGGGAAGAAGAGTGCCGCCGCTACGTGTCACCGACGGTGGCTGGCGGTGATCGGAGACGCGGGAGAGTGATCTCCGCAAGCTTCGTGAGCGGGGCTTGATCCCGCAGGATAGGGAGGCCGTAAAACTCCCAGGCAACGAGGTAATCCCCCGTCCTCCCGCTGGGTTTCGGGTTATGTTCCTCGCCTTCATTATTCGCGGCTTTTCCTTCCCAGTCCACGACTTCCTTCGTGGACTGCTTTTTCTTTACGGTGTCCAATTGCATCATCTTTCCCCCAATTCTCTTCTTCACATTGCTTGTTTTATCACTTTCTCCGAGTGCTGGCTCGGTATCGAGCCACACTTTGGCCTCTTCCGGAAAATCTATTCCGTGAAGAGGCAATCTGGTTCAGATGGTGTTTATCCCATTGGGGGTTGCATCATCTCCCTCAAACCCAATCTGCTTTTCTTTTATTTTTCCATGTCCGAATCTGTCCGTACTGGCGGAGGCGATGGTTTTATATCCGCGACTCCACAGTGGCTGGGCAGGATTTTGGTCTTGCTCCTTTCGACCCCTCCCAAAAGATCGAGCCGAAGAGGTCCTGGAAAAACCAGATCTTGTATGGCGAGGTAACGGAGATAGAGGCTCTCTATCGTCGAGTGGAGGATCTCCAGTTGATTCCGGAGAAGTAAGTGAACGGTGTGAATATCATCCGCACTTTTCTTGAGCGTCGGGTGCAGCCACTCCAGGCTAGGGCGCACCCGATGTTCCTTTATGCTGGCCGCCGTGATCCGACTAGGGTGTCGGCTGAGAAAATCTCCCAGGGAGATCTCGACAGGGCCCTTCGTTCGCTGCTGAAGTTCAAGGCTGGAGAGGATATCCCGGGGAAGTCGCTGACTTCTCCGTTTTCTTCTTCGCTTCCTGTTCCACATGTGTAGATCCGTGCGCGTAGCGCTAGCTGCATTGTATTTGCACTTGTTTGGTAACAAATTTTCTTCTCTTGTGCAGGACTTCAAAGTGTCGGGCATGTCGCCTCCATTACCCGAAGTATTTCCGGATGCTCCAAATAATGAGGTGGTGGATTCCATGTCCGAGCTTCCATCGGCGCGATCTCCGGCTGAGGAGGCCAACAAGTCGAGCGAGGACCACACTCGCAAGCGGACACGGAGCTCCAGCGAGTCTTCGGATGCCTCGACTCCTCCGACTCCTAGGAATCCGCTGTGTGTTGAACGTCACAGTGATGGCCATGGAGGCTCTTCCTCTCCGATTCATGTCGTTCCCGTGCGGGCTGTGGCACTGCACCCGCCGGCGAAGCGGAAGAAGGAAGAAAAGAAGGAAGAGAAGAAAGAGGAGAAGAAAGTCCGGAGGACCCCTCCTGTCTTCAACCTGAGCGAGCTTGACTCGTAAATTTCTTTAGTCCTGCATTGCTTTTCCTTGCCTGTTTACTTTGTACTTGTGCTAATTTGTCCTTGTGCAGCCACTCCTCCAACGACTCCTCCAGTGATGGTGCTCGGGAGATGATGGGGGAGTCGAAAATCGTGTTTCCTCCTCCTCAGACGGTGGTTACCTCTGAAGGCGCTGCTCCAGACCCTTCTCCGCAGGAGGTTCAGGTGGTTGCGCCTCAGAAGGCTGCAAGCGGACCTTCGGAGTCGCCATCGGATCATGTGAGTAGTTCTGCTTCCTGCCACGGGGGAAGCCCCGAGCATCTATAAAGGAGTTTTGTTGTTTGTTCTTCCTTCGGGTCTCGGGGGGAGCCCCCGAGCATTTTCGTGTGTGTATTTTGCTTCTGCTCTTTCTTTTGGGCGTTGCCCCGAGTCCTTCTCTTGACTAGTAGGTCTTTTTCCTGCAGCCTTTTGTGCAGGATGCCAAACGACTGGTGCAGCAGCACTTGGCACTGGAGGCCAGCCTCAAACAGCTTTAAGGTACTTTTATGCCTTGATGTTTGCTTCTTCTTGTATTCTTGTCCTGTTATCCGACGTTTGTATTATTTGAATGCAGAGGAGCACAACACCTCCCTTCGTGAGATTGATGCTCTCAAAAAGAGCCTCGGTCAAGCGGAGAAGAAGGCCGAGGTCGCCATTGGTGCGAAGGAGCGCCTCGAGCTGGAGCTGGCACTGCGGCCGAGGCTAAGGAGCGCCTGCAGCGGGAGGCCACGGACCGCGAGGAGCAGCTTGCCACCGCCACGGCTTCGCACGAGAGAGAGGTGGCCGGCAAGCTTATGGCGGCTGCCAAGGCTGTTTCGGGTGAGTATCTTCGCCGTCCTCTTTTGATTTCCTTGTCTTTCTTTTGCGGTGCTATCGTTCATTCTTCTTCCTTGTTGTTTTAGATGCCGCAGGCATCGAGTTTGATCACGGTGCTCTGGAGCATGGGAGTGCTCTGGAGCACGGGAGTGCTCTGGATGCTGCTGCGGCGGCGGTTGAAGATCGCTGCGGCACCATCGTCAACTCGCTTGCCAAGGCCAAGGAGGTCCTTGGGCGCTTCTACAAGGAGCTTGTCCCCAAGGGAGCGTCCCTTGATGATGTTGATGCTCTGACGGAGGCGCTGTCAGCCGAAGCACCTGCGGCGTACAAGCGCAAGCAGAAGGGCATCGGTGCATCCGTCGGGCTGGCAATGGCCTTGGCGGCTGGAGTGGAGCTGGACCTTTCCCAGGCCACTTCCCGGATGCTGACGACTGCTGATGGATCCGAGGTAGTCTTAGCTACCTATTCTGCTCACTGTAAGCGTTATGGGCCGAAGCTGATTGATCTGCTGGCCGAGTACGCGCTACGGCAGCAGGGGGAAGGCAAGGCGAGGCAATCGGCTCCGAGGCTACTTAGGGTGCCGCGTCTTAGGCGCTGTAGTTGTAGGATAGTTGTAGTCTCTTTTGTTGTAATTATTTTGATGAACAAATCCTTGTGCCACGTAGTGGCTTTTGATGCACTTAATGAATTTGTTGAGTTATGTGCTCCTTCATCTGTGTGTTCATGTCTTTGCCTGTCTGTTGATCTAGGGTCCTTCAGGTGCTGATCCCGTTGACACTTCGCCTACAGCGCGGCTGCGGCCATCCTTGGATGATTTGTCGCAGCTTGCGTTTCTTCGAGACCGTGTTCGTAGGCTCGAGAAAGAGTTGCTTGGGGTGCGTGTCCATGCTGACATTTGGAAGTCCAAGGCGGATCGCGGTGCTGCCAGAGAGGAGTACTTGATGGGGGAATTGCTTCGATTATCCGAGCATCTTCAGTGTAAGTTTTTCGAGTTGTTGCCCATTTCTTCAGATGTGCCTCCTGGCATTGCATCTTACTTTTGTGCAAGTATTGCAGGTGCTAACCTTGCTCCAAGGGAGGAGAAGGAGCGTGTTGCTGTTGGGGTCAATTGCTTGACTCAACAGGACATAGAAGCCGGTGGGTTCTTCTGGATGGATCGTGACCGTGCTATGGTCCTTAGACGGTGCAAGATCGCGTTCACCAAGTATCGCGGGTGCTTCGTCAGGTGCATACTTCACTCGCGTCGGTTCTGCATGTGATGTTTCCGCTGGATGCTGCACCTTCAACCCTCTCTGGTCTTCTGTCGAAGTTTTGGAACGTGCATCATGTCAAGGAATTGGTGAGGCAGCAGCTTGTCGCAGGGGTGAAGGCTGCACTGTCCCTTGTTAGGCTGCATCATCCTGATGTGGATCTGTCCGCTGTGGCGGCTGGGCCGCCACTTCGGCCGGATGGTGGTGTGTGGGATATGCGTCCGCATTATGCTGTTGTAAGGCAGTATGCCGAAGAGATCGTAGATCTATTTGAGCAGTGTGCTCAGGTTATTCTTCAGAGTAGGTAGTACCTATAAAAGAGATAGATGTAAAATTTGTATATATTTGACTGGGCGTGTTTTGCCCTTTGCTATAAAGGTTTGGTTGTTGTTTGAGCACGTAGTGCTTTGTTCGCATACGTGTCCTTTTCGTTAGCCTGACGTGGTCAGCTACTTAGGTGTACACGTGTTATCCTTAGTCGATGAAATCATGAGGGGAGCCCCCGAGTGCGTTTGTAGCATGGAGTAAAGGTTCGAATAGAAAACAAAATTTTGGGGCGAGACACTTAGCTTTATTTATATCGTAATGGAGGAGGTACATTGTTCGGCTGGGTAGCCTTGGCTGAATAGCCTTACTAAAAGTAAAGGGGTAGGTAGCTAGGGGTAGAATCGTCGCAGCTGTGCGACATTCCATGGGTTGGAGTATGCGACTCCAGACTCCACGTGCTTGAGGCGATAGGCACCACCCGGGATGACTTCGGTGAGATGTAGGGTCCTTCCCATGGTGACTCGAATTTCTTCGGCCGCTCTTGCTTGAGTCGCAAGACGAGGTCTCCTTCGACGAAGGACCTTGGGCGCAGCCGTCGGCTGTGGTAGTTGCGGAGACTCTGCTGGTACACCGCTGATCGAGCTGCTGCTATGTCTCGTGCTTCGTCGAGTGTGTCGACGGCGTCTTCGAGTGCAGCCGTGGATTCGGCTTCGCTATAAGCGACGACCCGGGGGGGCTGGTGGCGTACTTCGGCTGGTAGCACGGCTTCGGCTCCGTGCACCATGAAGAACGGCGTGTAGCCGGTGGAGCTGTTTGGCGTGGTACGCAAGCTCCATAGGACGGAGGGTAGCTCTTTCGTCCAGGCTCCGGCGAGTCGCTCGAGTGGGCTCATGAGGCGCTTCTTGATGCCGGCGCCGATTAGGCCGTTGGCCTTTTCCACCTGCCCGTTCGTTATGCGTGCGCCCGAGGCGTATGTGATGTTGATTCCGAGGCCTTCGCAGAAGTCTTGGAATTCTTTGGAGATGAAGTTCGATCCATTGTCGATGATGATGCTATGCGGTACGCCAAACCTGTAGACAATGGATTCAAAGAACTTGACAACAGTCTTTCCCTTTTGGTTAGTGACCGGCATGGCTTCGATCCACTTGGTGAATTTGTCGACTGCGACCAGGAGGTAGACGTGCCCTCCTTTTGAGGACCTTGGCAGTTTGCCGATCATGTCGAGGCCCCATTGGGCGAAGGGCCAGGCCAAGGGTATGGGCCTGAGCTCTGACCCGGGTGCGTGTGGTTTGTCGGCGAACCTTTGGCACCCTTTGCATCTTCGGACGATGTCTTTTGCGTCGTTCATGGCGTTAGATAGAATCCAGCTCGTAGAGCTTTGGCGACAAGGGAGCGACTGCCTGCGTGATGGCCGCAGATGCCCTCATGGATGTCTTGAAGTATGGTTTTCCCGTCACCGATGTTGACGCACCTTTGTAGTACACCCGAAATGCTGCGCTTGTACAGCTCGCCATTGATGATGGTGAAGGATTTTGACCGGCGAGATATGCGCCGGGCATCTGTCGGGCTATCAGGTAGTTCTCCGTCTATCAAGTACTGGAGGTACGGTCGTGTCCAAGTTTCTTCGACTGCCATGACCTGCATCAGGTTGACCGTGGCGACCTCTGTGTCCAGTTTTTCGGGTCCTTCATGACCTTCGGGTAGCGTAGCCCCCGAGTGTTCTGCTTCTTTGGGTGATCCCTTGGGGAATTTCTGCTTGATGGATGGCACGCAGATCTGTTCGAGGAACACACCTGGTGGCACCCTTGTGCTGGTGGAGCCGATGTTGGCGAGTCTGTCGGCCTCCTCGTTGCTTTCTCTTCCAACATGCCGAAGCTCGCAGCCGTCGAATTCTCCTTCGAGTGAGTTGTAGATTGCACGGTACGCGATCACGTTTTCGGCGTGTGCGTCGCACTCATTCATCATCTGTTGGACGACGAGGTTGCAGTCACCGTAGATGACCAGGCGTGTTGCGCCGCAGATCTTTTCCATCCTCATGTCGTGGATGAGGGCTTCGTATTCGGCCTCGTTGTTGGAAGCTCGGAATTTCATCCGAAGGACGTACTTCATCTTGTCTCCCTGCGGGGAGGTCAGTATAACCCCGGCTCCTGCTCTAGCTTCGCGCTTGGATCTGTCGAAATGCATCGTCCATGACTGCGACATGTCTGGGGTGTCTGGCAGCTGCAGCTCCATCCAGTGTACAAGGAAGTCTGGGAGGACCTGAGACTTGATTGCGAGTCGCTTCTCGTAGACGATGTCTAGGGGTGACAGCTCGATGCCCCACAGGGCCACGCGTCCTGTGGCCTCCGGATTGTTTACGATGCTGTTCAAGGGTGCTTCGTTGACGACCATCACCTGGTGCTCCTGGAAGTAATGGCTCAACCGACGAGCCGTCATGAACACGCCGTAGGCGAGTTTCTGGTAGTGAGGGTACCTCTTCTTTGTTGGCGTTAATACCTCGCTGAGGTAGTAGATTGGGCGTTGGACCCCATGGGTCTTGCCTTCTTCGGGTCGCTCGACCACCAGCATGGTGCTTACCACCTGGTGTGTGGCTGCTATGTACAGCAGTAGGGGCTCGCGCTCCTTTGGCATAACCAAGACGGGCGAGGTGGAGAGCAGCCGCTTCAGATCTTCGAATGTGTCGTCCGCTTTGGGTGTCCACTCGAATTTGTCTGCCTTGCGTAGTAGCTGGTAGAATGGCAGGGCTTTCTCGCCCATACGGCTGATGAACCTGCTCAATGCCGCTATTCGCCATGCGAGCTGCTGGACACCCTTGAGATTCTTCGGTTTATCCATGGCCATTATGGCCCGTATTTTCTTCGGGTTTGCCTCGATCCCCCGCTGGGAGATGAAGTAGCCAAGAAATTGACCCGATGGGACGCCGAAGGCGCACTTTTCAGGGCTGAGCTTGATCATGTAGCGGTCGAGATTATTGAACGTCTCGCAGAGATCGTCGATGAGTGTTCTTGCCTCCCTGGTTTTGATGACTATGTCGTCGACATAGACTTGGACATTGCGATCGATCTGGTCCTTCAAGCATGCCTGCATGCACTGCTGGTACGTGGCACCTGCGTTCTTTAGCCCGAAAGGCATTGTGTTGTAGCAGAACACTCCAAACGGCGTGATGAACGCCGTTTTCTCTTGGTCTTCGACCTTGAGTCGAATCCGGTTGTAGCCTGAGTAGGCATCGAGGAAGGAGAGTTTCTCGCATCCTGTGGTCGAATCAATGATCTGGTCGATCCGAGGAAGAGGAAAGTGATCCTTTGGGAAGTGCTTGTTCAGCGACGTGAAGTCCACGCACATCCGCAGGATGTCCGTGTCCTTTTTGGGGTCCATCACTATATTGGCGAGCCACTCGCTTTCTTTAATCTCTCTGATGAAGTCTGCAACGAGTAGTCTGTTGATTTCCATCCTGATGGCTTCGGCCCGCGGTTCGGACAGTCTCCGGATGGACTGTTTAACGGGCTTGGTGTTAGGAAAGACGTTTAGTGCGTGCTCGGCGAATTCCCTGGTAACTCCTGGCATGTCCGCAGGACACCAGGCGAAGATTTCCCAGCGCTCATGGAGGAATTCGATGAGCACGCTTTCCTATGCGGGGCTGAGATCGTTAGCGATCAGCACCGTCTTGGAGGCATCCGTCGGGTGGACCTGCAGCTTCTTTGTGTTGACGGTGGAGTCAAAAGACATATCAGGTGCGTTTTGTCATGCGACTGGGGGTGCCCCGTTATCCGTCACCTCGCGAAGCCTTATGAGCTCCTCCTGCATGCCGAATGACTAGGAGATTCTGTTGAAGTCCCTGTCGCAGTGGTCCGATCGGGTGAAGCTCCCGTGGACCATGATGACGCCCCTGGGTCCTGGCATCTTGAGTAGCAGGTACGCGTAGTGTGGTACAACCAAGAACCTTGCGAATGCTACACGCCCGAGGATGGTGTGGTATTGTGATGGCCAGTCCACCACTTCGAATTCGAGCCGCTCGCATCGGAAGTTGTCCGGCTTGCCGGTGACGTCGAGCCATATTTTTCCCAGGGGGAATATGCCCTTTCCTGGGGCGATGCCGTGGAACGTTGTGTCTGACTATTCCAGGCTACACAGCAGGATCCGCATTGCTGCTAGAGTACTTGCGAACATCAGGTTGATGCCGCTGCCACCGTCCATGAAGACGCGACTCATCTCGAAACCTCCGATCTACGCCTCCAGCACCAGGGCAACATGACCTGGGCAAGGGATCTGGCAAGGGTGATCCGAGCGGCTGAACGTGATGCAGGACTCCGATCCGCTGAGGTACTCAGGGATGGCGGGTGGAGTTGTCACGGCCAGGTTGATCTGACGAGTGATTTTCTTCTGCACCCTATTCGTGGGGCGTCCCTTCTGGATCATCAGTGCTCCTTTCGGCGGGGGATACCCGTGCCCAGCGTTGTTCTGTGCTGGTGCGACTGGTTGGTTCGGGCCTCCTACAGGTGGCGGTGGAGGAGCTCCATGCGCTATCTCTCCTGGTGCGGGTGCGTTCCCAAATCCAGGGGTGGAGCTTGCTGCCTCATCTGAACCATGCTTTCGCTGAGCTTCTGGAACTCGCGGCAGTCCTTGAGCATGTGGCTTGCCTTCTTCTTACCATCCTGCTTATCGATGTAGAAGTGGATGGTGCATGGACCCGACAGTTTTTCGTATGCCGAGGGTCCGTCGTCGCGACCGCGGCGCTGCCACGACTGTGCTGGGCGTCCTCCATCGCGGAAGTTGCCTCCGCGGTATCCGCCGCTGTTGCGGTTGGCATCGTTGCGGCGATCGGCGTAGCCGGCCGCGACCATGTCGGGTCCATCGCGATCGTCGTAGACGCGCGGTCTCCTCTTGTTACGGCGTTCCCGTCGTCGGCCGTAATCATCCTCTTCCTCTGATTGTGCCCGGTGGACGGAATCTTCGCCGTCGGCCCACCTGTTGGCGATGTCCATGAGGTGGTCAAGTGTCTTGGGCTTGACGCGTCCAAGTTCCTCCTTGAAGTCCTGGCGCTTGACGCCGTCCTTGAAGGCGTCGATGGCCCTTTCTTCGGAGATGTGCGCTGTGGAGTTCTTGGTGTTGGACCAGTGCAGTATGTACGAGCGAATGGATTCGCCCGTTCGTTGAGTACAGGCTCGCAACTCCTCGATCGAGGCGGGCCTCTTGCTGGTGCCTTTGAAGTTTCGGATGAAACTATAAGCCAGCTTCTCCCAGCTTCGGATGGATCCTGAAGATAGGCTGCTAAGCCAGATCCGGGCTGCGCCTGTCAATTGCAGCTGAAGGCATTGCATGGCGGTTTCCTTGTTTCCACCGTGCAGCTTGACGGATGACAGGTGGTCGCTGAGCCACGCCTTGGGGTCTTGTGTGTCGTCGAACTTCGGAGTATCCGAAGGAAGCTTGAAATTTCGTGGCATCCGTGTCCGTCGGACAGATCTTCTGAAGCACCAGGCTCCGCAGAGTTCTCCTTCGTCTTCGTCCATCTCAGGTTCAGACGAGCATGCACGCTTGGCTCGCGCTTTGTCGATTTTGCACTGTGTTAGCGCGTCTCTGGCGTCGTAATCGCGGCTGTGATGACGCAAGCTCTTGTGCCTTCGAGGAAGGTCATGGTCCTCTTCTTCGGATGAAGGATTGGGGCTGCGGTCGAACCTAACCGTAGCTTTCTTTTTCGGCTCCGTAGGAGCTTCTTGATGGAGCGCAGCTCCGACGAGTCCGAGTCCGGTGAGTGCGGACTTGTGCATGGCTCTTTTCGGGTCCCCCTCCGGAGGTGGGTGGGACACGAGGTACGCAGTGGCTGCCATGATCACAGCTTGCGGTGTCTTCGGGATGATGTTGCCGTCGGCATCCATCTCCATGAAGGATGCGTGGAGGGTTCGGGTCACCTCACGGCGCTCCTTGGGGTCCATGTTCTCCGTCCGGGAGCGATGCTTGTTGCCGTGGTTGCCGTTCGAGCTGGAGCCGATGCCCATGGCGGAGAGCGCAGCTCGTCGCGCGCTGGACTCTAAGGCTTCTTGCTTGCGTTTGTCAAGCACCTCTTGCATCTTGACCTGCTTCTTGTGCTCCTCGATCAGGAGAAAATGGTATGCCATCAGCAGGTCCCGTGAGGCGTTTGCAGGCAGGACCGTGCTGCCCGCCACGGCGGCGCGTGCCTAGGCCCATCCTTCTTTGCTAAGGCAGATGACATGGCCGGTGTTATCCCCTTCGGGTGGGGGGGACTGGCTTCTTCTGTTCCCGCCACTTCTGTCCTGCGGGTTAGGTGGCGGGTTGGGCGGTGGGTTGGGTGCTTGCTAATCCACGTCACTCTGGATGAGTACGGCGCATTGGTAGCGCTCGTAGATTGGTCCGCTGCTGCCGCAGCTTTCGAATCCGGAACTGTCAGTCCCTTCATCCGATGGCGGATCGCACATATCGGAGTTGCAGCTGCTGCTATCGTAGGACTCATCTGCTGATGTTGATGTGCATAGCACAGGGTGTGGGGGCCATGAAGCGGGCCTGATTGATGGTAGGGGTACCCGCTCTAGGAGGCGGAGGTGCGGTTGCCCACCACAGGCGAAGCTCGGGACAGGATCTCGAGTCCGTCGCCTACGGGCTCGAACTCCTTCATGGTGGCCGGTGAGTGGGCGGTGAAGTCGAAAACGCCGAAGAGGAGGTGACTCTCCGTCACCGCAGAGTTGTAGATCGCTCGGGTTGGGACCATCAAGATTGCACAATCAGCGTCCCCAGTTCCCACAGACGGTGCCAATTGACGAGGTTTGATCTCGTCAATGCCCATTGTTATGGACTTGGGTTTTAGAGAAGATGGGGATGCTGGAGATCGTGGAACGGTTAGCAAACAAGCAATACGTGACACGAGGTTTACCAGGTTCAGGCCACCGGAGGGAAAACCCTACTCCTGCTTGTCTGCTCTTGATTACGGCGGAACCAGTGATTACAGGGGTGCGCAGATGCAATCTGGCGTGGAGGTGTGTATGCGAAAGTATGAGAGAGAGAGAGATCTAGGTCGTGCCCTCCTGGCCTTTATATAGACTTAGGCAGGTCCTGCATACGATCTAGTCGATTCTGAGTTCTAGGGTTTACCCCTTTGAATTTCCTATCTACTCTAGTCTTGCTCTCCAAGGATCCGAAGGCACCTAGGGCTACTTGAAGATTATAGTGATTCAAACTAGATTTATGATGCTGAACAAAGGTTATGAGTGGATGTGTATTTACACTTGGTGATAGCGTTGTTACTTGGAAGTCTTGCAAGTAGACCATTTTAACAAGTTCAACTATGTAAGAAGAACACACAACATTGGACATAACCACTTTTGAAGCAGAATAGCGTCATGAACTCTTGATGAACTTACCTGTGTGGTTGAAAAACCAATACCTACAATCCTTATTAACTGTGATAATCAAGCCGTGATTATTAAAGTGAATAGTTCTAAGGATAATATGAAATCATTATGGCATGTGAAGAGGAGACTTAAAATAACAAATTATGGAATTATTTTGTTGGATTATATCCAAACATTTAAAAACCTGGCAGATACCTTTACAAAGGGTCCATCACATAACGTGATAGATAATGCATAAAAAAATTGGTATAATACCCACAATATGAGCTGTCTATAGTAGTAAACCACTCTTCTTGATTGGAGATCCCGTGAATTGGAATTGCGAGACAAACTATTGATCAACTAAGAGGAGAATATCTTACTTTAAAATAATACCACTCCTAGAATATGCAATATTATCTTGTTATGCATATAACATGGCTTATCCTGATGTGTTATGAGCGGCTCATTTTAAGCAGAGATGTTACCCTGCAAAATATCCTTTGAAGAACATTCTATGAGGGTTGGGTTCTCTTTAATAAACTCATGAAAGGACATGAAGTATGACAAAAAAATCCTATGTTGGATCGCCCTAATGCCCAAGATCTATCTATTAGTAATTTTGTAACGGCCGAGAGGTTTCAGATACATACCCTTGTAGTCCGAAAGTGGTTAACATTCTGAGGGGAACGTGGTTGAAGTAGTCGTGCTCGTAGCCGACCTCAAGAACACGAAACTCCTCGCAGGTCACCCCTTGCTCCATCCCCATGAGGCAGTCTGGCTCACGACATCTAAAGTGCCCCAACTGTTGCACCTTATGCCTTCATACACATAAAGTGTATGATGAGAACCTCCGCTCCCTTGATCCCTGCTAGGAGTGCGGAAGCAGATCTCCGGCTCTTGGAATCCCCGCAGCACAACGGCGTGTTGCAGGTGCGTCATCTCTTGCGCGAACAGTCCTGGGCCATGTCAGTACGTGCAGACAAGTAGAGAGAGAGATTGGAGAGGAGGAGGAGTTCCCACCTCATGGGACCTGTTGTATTTGTGTGTATCTCTAAGGGGAGAGCGAGCCTCTTTATATAGGGTAGGAGAGGGCAGGCTTGCCCCTCCCCCAAGCCAACCAGGCAGTGGCCAAGGGTGGGAGGCAGCCCTAAGGCGCCCCCAAACACTAACCCTAGCCGTCGGCTGGGGGGCAGCCCTAGGCGCCAAGGCCCTTCTCCCTTTCGGTTTCCCTCATGGGCCTTTTTTTCCTAGGAAACTTGTCCCATTAGTGGAATACCATTTCAAATTAGATTTTAATATTATATTTAATATTAGTTATATTAATTAATATGTAAATACATATTACCAAATCCGATTCGACCCGAAACACCTTTCGGTCCCCCTTCAATATGCTCCGAATAGCTTCAGAACTCCTAGAACGATTCCGATCCTCTCACTGGAACTTTTTTGGTTTCCTTTCTTTCTCTGAATAACTTTTGATCTCTCTCCACAAAACAATTCCGGCTTTCTCTTTCTCTTCTATGATTCCAACTTACGGACAATTTCCATCTCATCATACCCTTAAGTGGATCCCCACACGACTCGGGAATGGCACAGACATGATCTCTAACAATGATCAATAGCGGAACCGGGATGCCCATGATGACCCCTGTACATTCCAGATGACGATGTCGTTTGAATCGTAAACATCGAGTCCAACTCCCTTTGTTTCTTCGATACTACTTGTCCGAGATCCGATCGTTCGGTATCTCCATACCTTGTTCAATCTCATTACCGACAAGTACTGTTTAATTGTCACCACGATATTACATCCCCGTGATCTAGTCACATTGCAACATTATGGATGTAATCTCACCAAGTCGGCCTAACTGTATCTTACCCGTCACAGGGTGAACAAATCCCGGTCTTGATTCATAGGCCTCAACTTGTACCCTTGGAATACCTAACATACACCTTTATAATCACCATTTCACTGAGTGACGTTTGATGTAGTTAAAGCAGCCTTGGGAAACAGTGATTAGTATGATCTCACAGTCTAAGGATAAGGAGATTTTATTTCTGGCTATTGCAACGATGAACTTTGTGACTTGATCATGTCACAATCTTTGAGGAATGTCCATCACATCATTCACCAATGATATGACCTCGTTGTCAACTGGTGCCGAGGCACCGACATGATCAGGAAACCTTGATCATCAATTGACCAATGAACTAGTATCAATATAGGCTACTAGGGACTTATGTTTCATATCACACTTGTATCAATGTTTACACTTGATACAGTTATAGCACAATATGAAACTATCACGAACTTTATTGGGATATGAGAATAATAAACCTTTTATTATTTTCCTATAGGCATATTCCCTTCAGACTCCCACTTGCACTAGAGTACAAATAATCTAGCTTGCATTTACTAATCATAAACCATATCCCCATATGCGTTTGTTGATCATGCTGCTCATGAGAAAGATCATGTCCATGTTATATTTATCAGATCAGTATGTCTTTTGCAAATCATTAATGTCTTCACAATTTTGACATTCCCTCCATTATCTCATAATGGGTTGAAGTTTTTGTTTTGGCGAGTGAGACTTTGTTTCTATTGTTTACAATGACGGTCGTTGTGTCAATTTAACCTTCACTATTGTCATGTAAACTTTGGAAACACACTTTAGAGAAGTCGAACTTCTTTATCCAAAATATACTTTTATCTTTATGTAGATCCTAGTGCATAACATGAAACTATGTGCCTAACCTCACATCTTGCAATTCAAGAACAAACTTAACTCTGGTTAAGTGATTAACTTAGGAATCACCTCAAGACATGCTCTTCCAACCAGATCCTTTAGGTCATATTACGTCGAGTATACAATATGGTTATATGGAAAAATCAATGACTGAGGTGCGTATCTTTCTTTCTTTTAACCATAGTTGTAATATTGAGTCTAACTCAATGCTTCATACAAGTAAGAACGACTTTCTTATCTTGTTACATTCTGAACTCCTTTAGAATCTTACCTAGGACACTCTGGACATCTTCAGAATCAAGTCCAGGAAGCATTCAACAATAATGTTTATTAAACTTACCAATCTATCTTGATAGATTCCATTGTTTAATAACTTCTTAAACTTCATCCATATTTACTAGCTTAAATATTATTAATACCGGTCGCATCATTCATATATGTCATCCACATATTTCAGAATGATGACACACTCCCACTCAAATATGGCATCCATATATGAGATCCAAGGATTTCACTTAGCCCCCACTCAAAATATGTCTCCTACATATTGAGTCTTAGACAAGCCATTAAGATCCCAAACAAATGCAAGTACTCTCAATAATCTTGTACATTCCAAAATTCTTTGATCATAATCAAATTGATAATTCTAGTTGCGAGTTCCCAATATCCATATACTGTTGTAAATCCAATAGACTCAAGCATCGCGACTTTTGTAGCCAACTCCTTGAATTTGTCCAAACACACTTTGTGACAAATCGATCTTTATGTCTTTCCATTAAGTTTCATTTCCTTCTGATGACTTTTGCAGTCATTTAGAAATATCAAGTAAACACCTTTACTTAATAAGATCAAGTAACATATTACTTTTCAATCTTGAATGTATTTTAATATAGTATTTTATGACTTCTAGTCATTTCTCGCACTTAGGTCCATCACGCTTCTTTGTAGTTCGTAGGTATGTCTTGTTCAAATAACATGAATAGTAAATCAATAATATAATTCTGCAAACTTGCAGAATACATATAATTGAATCCTACTTTCTTATGTAAAAGTATACTTTGAAACTTTATGATCATTATCATTAGTTTCTCCTCTATTTGCAGAGTTTGGTTTCATGAAACAAATTTCGCTGTGCCACTCAACAATTAGGAGGTAAGGTCCAATACCTTGTTTTGGACTTTTAATTTATTCCACCTATATCTTCATTAAGATACATCAAACCTTAGGACAACAGAAGTTTTGCCCTTTGTGGAACATGTATTCATAGTTTTCTAAGAATACGCTACAAATACTTGTTTATTCGCCACGATTTCGAATCATCAAAACCTCTAGAAACTCGAACATGCCATAACTCTTATGGTGTTGTTTCCATGAATCTTTAGATGTTCATTTGTGTTTCAAATGAGTGTTTGCTTATTTCTAACTTTAACTCTAAACGATAACTATAACCCTGATAAGATATATTTTTAGACCATATGTATCTAATACAACATGATTATGATATCTAGACATATCAACACCTTGAACTTGTCCAATTGTCATAATTTGTGAAACATCTTTCACAAGTCCCTTTATGCCAATACTTAAGTAAATACTTTAGTCATATCGATCAAATCGAAAATACTTTGTATTCCTGTTAATTTCATATCCCACTTTGTTTTTGAAATCATTTGAACATTTCAAATCCTTTCAAACTCGTGTTTCAATAAGTAAATACACATATTCACTTAAGTCCACAATGAAATAACGATTTTCACTATTTGTTGAAAATACAATACATCGCTATGTATACAATTCAACATTTCTTTGCATATCACCATTTTACCGAAATGCACAGTTTTAGTCATCTTGCCAAACAAGGCATGGTTTTGCAAAGTCTCTAGATCAATTATCCAGGACCCCATTTTTCATCTAAGTGAAAAACATGCAATAACCACCATGACTTAAACAATAGGGTAATTTCATTATTAACCTTTGGATATCTTTTAGCATTCTAATCCTTTATAAATGCTTGAACTATTATCATTAACATATTGATAAGAATAACTTATTTATAATCATAATGTGACCATAAAGGTATTATTTATAAGAAAAGTATAACTGGTTTGTAACTTATTTATATGAATTAGCAAGACACACAAACAAGGATTATAAAATTATATTCAAGTCCACTAATCCAAATGATAATATTTGAGGGAAGGAGTTTGATGTCGGACATTGATACGTCGTAAACGTATCTATAAAATTATATTCAAGTCCACTAATCCAAATGATATTATTATGTTCCCTAGGCCTTGTTTCTAAACATTGAAACCCCGTTCACAACTAGATCTGTTACATGTTTGTTTGCTTCCAGTCTCTTCCACGCCGCCAAGCTCTTTTCTGGCACCGTTGTCTTATAATTATCCATACCACTTGTATTTCACTATCTCTTCGCCGAACTAGTGCACCTATACACCTGACAAGTGTATTAGGTGTGTTGGGGACACAAGATACTTCTTGTCTCTTGATTGCATGGTTGGTTGAGAGGGATACCTTTGACCACTTCCTCCCTGAGATCGATAAACCTTGGGTAATTGATACACCCAATTTGCATCACCATTCTATATCATAATTTACCTCTATTCATTGATATTTGTCTTATTATGAGGTATTATTTATGGCTTTTCATCTGTTTATGCATGTTGGATGATTCCTGGAGGATGGACTACCGAAGTCTGGATTCTGATGGAAAAGAAGGCATTTCGGTGCAATTTCGTGAAGATCAGAAAAATACCAGAAAAATATGGAAACGTATTATTTTACCAGAAGACGAAGGAAGCCAGAAGGAGGGACGGAGATGGGCCTCAGGGGGCCCACACTCCCCCTAGGGGCGGGCCCACTTGACCCCGCGCCTAGGGCAGGTGTGGCCCACCTGCCCGGCCTCCGACTCTGCCCCTTCGCCTATATCTTCCCTACGGAACCCTAAGCCTCGGGGAGCAACCACAGATAGATTTCCGCCGCCTCTGGGGCAGAAAACACTAAGAGAGAAAGATCTCTCCGGCAGACAGATTTCTGCCAGGGGAATTCCTTCCCGGAGAGGGGAGACTGTCGCCATCAACACCGTCATCAAGCTAGGCTTCATCGGGATCATCATCATCCACACCATCATCTCCACCAGCACCATCATCACCACTCTGTCCTGATGTAACAATTGTGTTGGATATTACTTTAGTTCTTAGGGGAAACTTTCCCGGTGTTGATTACTATTGTAGTTGATGCTTGTGAGTGGAACCATTGGATTATTTTTTATGTTCAGATTGTTACCCATTATCATATCATCTTTGATCTTGATCCATATGATGTCTTGTGAGTAGTTCGTCTAGTTCGGACATGGGAGAAGTCATGTTGTTATTAGTGGATCTCTGTTGAGTTATTATTCAATGGTTTAGTATTTAAGTTGTGGTGCTATTCTTCTAGTGGTGTCATGTGAACGTCGACTACATGACACTTCACCATTTATGGGCCTAGGGGAATTCATTGTGTATTTGGCTACTAATCGTGGGGTTGCCGGAGTGACAGAAACCTGAACCCCCGTTAGGACACCTTTGCACAAGGGAGCATAGGATCTCAGAGTTTAAGGCTATGGTGAGATTTATATCTTAATTACTTTCCTGTAGTTACGGATGTTTGCAGGGAATAACAAGTATGTATTAGTCCTAGGAAGGGCGGTATGTTAGCACAGGTTCACCCACACAACACTTACAAACACCAAAGAAGAGTACTCAGCTATTTGAAGCGAAAGCACTTGGCAGAATTCCCATGTGTCCTCGAGAATGTTTGGTCCTTATAAGTATTTCCACCGGCTTGTCCTTTTCTAAGAAAGGATTGGGCCACTTGCTCCGTTTGTTAGTTACTTCTGTTACTTGCTCCTTGTTTTGTTGTCTTGTCAGAAAACCACTAAATATCCGTTTGCTAAATATTCACAAGGATTTCCTGCACCATACCACTATTCAACACCTTCTGCTCCTCGTTGGGATCGACACTCTTATTTACTGAAAGTACTACGATACACCCCCTATACTTGTGGGTCATCAAGACTATTTTCTGGTGCCGTTGCCGGGAGTGAAGCGCTATTGAAGAGTGGAACTGGTAAGGGAAACTTTTACTGTGAGTATTGCTTTTGTTACTGCTTGTTACTTTGTTTCCAATATGGATAACCCACTTGGTTTTCTGTTTGGGAAAACTACTACCACTGCTATGGTAGTAGATGAACCACCTCATGTTGAGATAGATCCTTTTAAGATACCTACAAGTATTGTTAATTGTGTTATGGCTAATTATTATTTTGGGGATGGAACTGTCCATCCTGGTGATCACTTGCTTTTTATCCATGAATTATGCGGGTTGTTTAAGTGTGCAGGTATCACAACTGAACAGGTGAAGAAGTTACTCTCCATATCCTTGAAAGGGAGAGCTGAAGCATGGTATAAGCTGTTGAAGAATGAACAATCCATGGAATGGGAGGAGATGACATCTCTCTTTTACTCTAAATTTTATCCTCCCAGTGAAATCCATAGGGATAGAAGTCTTATATATAACTTTTGGCCTCTTGATGGAGAGAGTACAACTCAAGCTTGGGGGAGATTAAAGTTACTAATGCTTAAATGTCCTATTCATGAACTCCCTAACAATATTATTCTCAATAACTTTTATGCTAGGCTTTCTCTTCATGATAAAGATTTATTAGATGCTTTTTGTGCTGGATCATTCACACGTATGAAGGAAGAAGCTAAATGGGATCTCTTAGACCATATTCAAGATAACACTGAGGCTTGGGAGAATGACAAAGGAAGAAAGTCAGGTATAAACTATGATTATGAATGCATTAAATCTTTTATGGGAACTAATAACTTTCGTGATATTCGCAATGAGTTTGGTCTTGATTCCCAAAGTATTGCCAAATGTTTTAAGGCCTTTGCCTCTTACACAGAAATCCCCAAGAAGAAGTGGAATAAATACCATGCTCCGTATAAATATGTTGTTAGTCATGTTCCAGTTAGAAGTACTCAAGTTTGTACTACTAATCACAGAGTGCCTGAACCTTATGTTGAGAAAATGCCTTTTCCAGCTAAGATAAAGGAGTATTCTATGATTATTAGTGCAAATAACAAAGGTACCATGAAAACTGTGGAGCCTGGGAAGCAATTGAATGTTCAACCTGTGGTAGCTATTGTGAAAGACCCCATCACTAGAAATAGAGAGGATGAGCACATTGTCTTCTGTGAAGACGCTTCCAATATTATCTTCATCCTAGTAAAGATAAAAAAGCTAGTGTTCATGTGCTTTCTGTTAAAATTGGTGATCATTGCTACTATGGTTTATGTGATATTGGTGCTAGTTCTAGTGCTATTCCTTATGAGCTTTAAAGGGAAATTATGCATGAGATTGGTCCTTGTGAGCTTGAGGACATTGATGTGGTTATCCACCTTGCTAATAAGGAGACCATTTGCCTCATTGACATTGTAAGAGATGTGGAGGTTCTTTGTGGTAAGATTAAGTATCCTACTAATTTTCTAGTGCTTAATTCAGCAGCTAGCAAAACTTGTCCCATAATTTTTGGTAGACCTTTCTTGAACACTTGTGGAGCTATTATTGACTGTAAGAAGGAATTTTTTTAACTAAGTTTGATGGAGATTCTTATGAGTTTAACTTTTGCAAATTTGCTAAAGCTCCTTGTGAAAATAGCTTGCCTAATAAAGATTTCTGGATGGAACAACTTGCTTCTATTGATCCAGTCTATGACCTTGGACTTCTTTTTGGTGACTGTAAGCATGCTTATTCTGATGATAAAGTTGTTTCCAAAGACATTTATATTGTCAACTTTATTCAAAGTGCTATCGAAAGTTATTTTGAGAGAGGGAAACATGGTTCTATGCATCTCAATGATGTTAAGTTTCCCCGTTTTATGTTGGAAGCTTTACAATTGCATCTGTTTTGTCTTCCTATGCTAGTGGATTTTTGTTTCAACAATTCGTTTTCTCATGATACTCCCATGCATAGGAAGTGGGTTAGGCTCAAGTGTGTTGGTCATTTGCTTCTTGATGCTCTTTTTCACTCCAGATTTATATCTCCTTTGTGAGCATCTTTGAAAGTTTCAATCCTAACTTAAAGGCATAAAAGAAAAGTACTTGTTGGGAGATAACCCAAGAGTTTTGTCGAGTCTTGGAAGTTATTACCTCTGCGATAACCGCTCCTTATCCTTTTTGTCTTGGTTTTTGTGTCAAGTTCAACTACTTTTGTGAAGTAGATGAGTTGTGAAAAGTGGCTGTCTTGGGACAGATTTTTGTGCTGCATTGTAAAAATTCGTGAGGAATCTCAGTACTTCGGATGGAGCTGCATTTTTCTAAGCTTGTTCTCCAAGTTGTTACCCAACTTTCATCAGTTCTGCACCTTTTGATTTGAGCAACAAAAGGTCCTCGGAAAAATCAATATTTACCTGCTGGTCTGTTTTGACAGATTCCTGTCATCATTTGCATTTGCCTCTTACAGAAGCTTTTGTTTTGATGGGTTTTCAGTTGAAGTGTGTACCAAAGGTTTATTGTTTTTGCTTACATTAATGTTGTCATTGAGTTTGTGCAAAGGGTTTTGTAAGAAGGAAATTCTCAGGAGAAAGAGAGAAGGAATCTACAGAGTTCGTCTTTGAATAGGTAAAAGTGGTGAAAATAGAAGGTTTGTGAAACCCCAATCTTTTTATATTTTTGATGTTTTTAATACATAAGGGAAGTTATGAGACGTAACTGAAGAGGAAACGGAGCCCAGGGTGGACAAACCCACCCTAGGCGCGAGCCCAGCCTGGCCGCGCCTGGAGGGGGTTTGCCACCCTCAAACTCCGTCTCTGCCTTGTTTCCGTGTCAAAACCTTCCTTATGCATTGAATCTTCGTAATATATAACCCCTCGGATCCCCCGAGGTTCGTGCATCGTGTTCTCGTCGTGTTTTCGTTTCGATCTGTTTTTGTCAGGAAATCTTCTCAAGTTTTGAGCACCATGGCCTTCGCCAACGACAAAGGCAAAGAGCCCAAGGAAGAAGAACCTCAAGTTCCCAAGGAGGAGGAGATTCCGGAAGGGTATGAAGGTGACATGGAGGAGGACAAGCAACCGGACACTCGTTCTACCGTTGCAAGCATTGGAGTGGTGGCAACCACTATCAAGCCTAAGAGGACAACACGGATGTCCACAGGAGGGAAACCTCCACGTCTCTTCTACAATCCACGGTCATCTCCTCCACGTAACAAGAGACCCTTCCATGCACTTATGCATGAATATCAATATCAACATGTTCCCAAAGGGAATTTGCCCTCGGCTTGGGATTTTCCTTGTTCTAACAATGCAGAGAAGGATAATGCTAAGGATGAAGAGTGGGAAAAAAATAACAAGAACTGAGATTCTTGGACTGACATGATCATGAACCGTATAGAGAAAAACTCGGAGCTAATCCGTACTCTTACTTTTGAGTTCAAGGAACTAAGGAAGTTGATTGAGGAGCTTATCAAGAGAACACCATCACCACCGAAGGAGTAATTCATCATCAGGTTTGGCATCCCCTTGGCTTGTTCCAAGCTTGGGGGAGTGTCGCAGTATCACCACCATTATCTTTTATCTTTTACCTTTTTAGTGGATTCATATCTGTGGTAGAGAGGTTATCTTATAGTTTGGTTTGCATGTGGAAGTATCTCTCCTTTAGTTGATTATCTATGTATCCCTTGGTGTGAGTGCCTTTATTGGAATATTAATGATAAGTGTCATCTTTTAATTTTCGCACTTCTTATTTTAGTTTGCAATCTCTATTATATGATGGATCTTGTTGTTCAGTATTGGCACTACTCTGGGATCATCAAGTGGATCTAAATTGGTTTTGGCAAACCAAGTTCTGGTCACTGGCTTTAGTTTGAAATAAAAAGAAAGAAAGAAAGAAAAAGCTTACAGGTATTTTGTATCATTTGTTTTCTTTCTTATTGGCTCATAAGCTTAGTATTCTTTATTTAAGATTATTTTGTGTCTTCAAGGAATATTACATGTTTGACTTTATTACTTGTATGTTTGCTTGTTTATTTCAACTCTCTTGCTTGCTACCCAGCCTTGCTAGCCAAAAACCTGTTTTGAGAAGGCATACTTCTCATGTTTCCAAAATCCTTTGAACCAAAAACCTTTGCCACTTGTGTCCACCATATCTACCTAGTAACTTTTGCTATTCCTAGCAAATTCTCAAGCTTCATCTACCTTTCGAATTAAAAAGTATTTTGTTATGTGAAAACTAGTTAGTAAAGCTCTCACGAACTTGATGGCACACTTTTATTTACTTGCCTCTAATAAACTTCAACCATTGTGAACATTGAAGTTGTATATGCTTGCATCTATACGTTGGAATTAGTAGAACCGTGCTGTCACAGGGAACGTTTTCAACATTGCACTTGTACTCTGTACACAGTTGATATCGTGCTCTTTTGTCTATGGATGTCAATGGTGTGAAATAAAGAGGGAACTTGTAAGTTCATAGAGTTTGTATCCTGTGTTAGAGAAATGCCTGGGCCGCTATCCTATGCCATGCTTAATCATGGTGGAAACTTGCATCATCACCATAGTGAGTCATATATGAAGCATCCTCAATAAAAAGCTATGCATATGGTAAATAAAAAGATTGCTGAGATGCTCATTGTCTGCTTGCCTTGTCATTTTGGTTATGGGAAAGCTCATGTACCATGTGCAAGGGGTACCCCATTGGCGGTTCTCAATGATATGCAAATACTTACAATGACAAGAACTTACCTGGGCCCAAAGTTGAGTATGCATGAGGAGTGGCCCTCATATTCAAGGGACATGAGATTGCCAACTTATATTTCGTCAAGCATATACTCCATCTTTGTTCACTTTAACCTTAATCATCTCAAGATGCTTATGATAGGGGCAATGAGGGCTCAAAGCTAGTAAGTACCATAATTTTTTGGAAGCTCTTTATGACTTGTAATCCCTTCTACCTTCTAAGAAGGGAACTTTCTCCTAGTTACCAGTTGAGTCAGTAAACCTACTTCCTCTCTATCTCCATCAAGCATTTGAGTTGTTGTGTTTCAAGCATTCATATGGTGATTTATTCAATCATGTTCTTAATTTTCCTTGTTTGCACAAAACTCTTATCTATTGAGTATTACTTTGAAAGCCTTCACTTGTGAAAAACCTTTTTGAGCAAAGAGTGCTCCTGTTTTGAAACTCCTACAAAAAGCCTTTGTGAAACTGTTTACCAGGTGTTCTCTGACCAAGAACAAGTTTGCCAATTCCAATTATGATTTATCTTTATGCATCTCTATTGTGACTGTTGTACTTGGTTGCAAGCTAAGTTATATAATGGTGAGTTGCTTTCTTCTATGAGTTGTGCAATGGTAAGTGTGATGCTTCTTGTTCGTATTATTTTATCGACACTTCACTCCATAAACCTGTGGACATGTTTACTGAGCTCAGTATTCGCTTGGGGACAAGCGAAGTCTAAGCTTGGGGGAGTTGATACTCCAAATTTGCATCACCATCCTATATCATAATTTACCTCTATTCATTGATATTTGTCTTATTATGAGGTATTACTTATGGCTTTTCATCTGTTTATGCATGTTAGATGATTCCTGGAGGATGGACTGCCGGAGTCTGGATTCTGAGGAAAAGAAGGCGTTTCGGTGCAATTTCGCGAAGATCAGAAAAAACCAGAAAAATATGGAAACATATTATTTTACCAGAAGACGAAGGAAGCCAAAAGGAGGGATGGAGATGGGCCTCAGGGGGCCCACACCCCCTAGGCGCGGGCCCACCTGACCTCGCGCCTAGGGTAGGTGTGGCCCACCTGCCCGACCTCCGACTCTACCCCTTCGCCTATATCTTCCCTACGGAACCCTAAGCCTCGGGAGCGACCACAGATAGATTTTCGCCGCCTCTGGGGGGCAGAAAACACCGAGAGAGAAAGATCTCTTCGGCAGACAGATTTCTGCCAGGGGAATTCCTTCCCAGAGGGGGAGACCGTCGCCATCAACACCGTCATCAAGCTAGGATTCATCGGGATCATCATCATCCACACCATCATCTCCACCAGCACCATCATCACCACTCCGTCCCGCTGTAACAATTGCGTTTGATATTACTTTAGCTCTTAGGGAAACTTTCCCGGTGTTGATTACTATTGTAGTTGATGCTTGTGAGTGGAACCATTGGATTATTGTTTATGTTTAGATTGTTATCCATTATCATATCATCTTTGATCTTGATCCATATGATGTCTTGTGAGTAGTTCGTCTAGTTCTTGAGGACATGGGAGAAGTCATGTTGTTATTAGTGGATCTGTGTTGAGTTATTATTCAATGGTTTAGTATTTAAGTTGTGGTGCTATTCTTCTAGTGGTGTCATGTGAACGTCGACTACATGACACTTCACCATTTATGGGCCTAGGGGAATGCATTGTGTATTTGGCTACTAATCGTGGGGTTGTCGGAGTGACAGAAACCTGAACCCCCGTTAGGACACCTTTGCACAAGGGAGCATAGGATCTCAGAGTTTAAGGCTGTGGTTAGATTTATATCTTAATTACTTTCCTGTAGTTACAGATGTTTACAGGGGGTTTAATCACAAGTATGTATTAGTCCTAGGAAGGGCGGTATGTTAGCACAGGTCCACCCACACAACACTTACAAACACCAAAGAAGAGTACTCAGCTATTTGAAGCGAAAGCACTTGACAGAATTCCCATGTGTCCTCGAGAACGTTTGGTCCTTATAAGTATTTCCACCGGCTTATCCTTTGCTAAGAAAGGATTGGGCCACTTGCTCCGTTTGTTAGTTACTTCTGTTACTTGCTCCTTATTTTGTTGTCTTGTCAGAAAACCACTAAAAATCCGTTTGCTAAGTATTCATAGGGATTTCCTGCACCATACCACTGTTCAACACCTTCTGCTCCTCGTTGGGATCGACACTTCTATTTATCAAAAGTACTACAATACACCCCCTATACTTGTGGGTCATCAGTAATCCACTTAAGGAAAACTTGCTGTTGTTCTACAAACCTCTGCACTTGGAGGCCCAACAACTGTCTACAAGAATATAAGTGCATAGACATCAAGCTATTTTCTGGCGTCGTTGCCGGGGAGGTAAGGTAAAAGGTACTCACATCCTCCGGTGTGAGTGCTCGAAGTTATTTCCTTCAAATTCTGCAATTTTGTCTTTTTGTTTCTTGTTTTCACTATTTAGGCTTAATAGAAAACAACAACAAAATTAGAGAGCTCTATAGTATTTATCTTGAGTTAGGACATGAAGTGTTTGAAGAGAAAATTAAAAAACCTATGGAATTTTATTTGCATGCTAATAGCAATGTTATTAGTATGAATTCTTTGGACACCATTATTGCTAATGCTATGGAAAAGTCTAAGCTTGGGGAAGCTAGTTTTTATGAAAATGATCTTTTTAGTTCCCCAGCTTTAGAGGAGAAATTTTTCTTTGATGATACTTGACCTCCAATATATGATGATTACAATGATGAATATGATATTTTCAGTCCACCTACTATTGAGGTGAAAGTTAATTATGATTACAATATGCCTCCTATATTTGATGATTATGGTTATCACAATATTAATGACAGCTATTTTGTTGAATTTGCTCCCACTATGATTAATAAGAATGACTATGCTTATGTGGAGAGTAATCATTATTGTATGCATGTGGCTCATGATAAGAATGTTTTACGTGATAGTTATATTGTTAATTTTATTCATGATTCTACTAAAAGTTATTATGAGAGAGGGAAGCATGGTTTTATGTATCTCAACAATATTAAGTATCCCCTCTTTATGTTGAAAATCTTGAAGTTGCACTTGTTTTGCTTTCCTATGCTTGTTGCTTTGTGCTTTCATGACTTATTTCTTTACAAGATTCCTATGCATAGGAAGTGGGTTAAACTTAAATGTGTTTTAAATTTGCTTCTTGATGCTCTCTTTTACTTCAATTCATATTTCTCATGTGAGCATCTTCTCAAACTATCAAGCCTAACTTAAAGGCATTAAACAAAAGTACTTTTTGGGAGATAACCCAATAGTTTTCTTCAGTCTTGGAAGTTATTACTTCTGTAATAACCTCTCCTTATCCTTTTTATTTGATTTTTGTGCCAAGAATAACCTCTAATGACAGAGAATAAAGATTTGGGAAAGTTGCTGTCCCGAAACAGATTTTTGTGCTTCACTGTAAAAATTTGTGAAAAATCTCTGTATGTTGGATTGAGCTGTAATTTTATGAATAAATCCCCCAGGTTGTTAGATAAATTTCTTTAGTTTAACACTTTTTGATTTAAGCAACAGAAGGTGTTTGAAAAATCGGTTTTCACCTGCTGGTCTGTTTTGACAGATTCCTGTCATTATTTGGATTTGCCTCTTTATTGATTTCTTTTTGGGTTCTCTTTGGTAAATTGAACTTTTTGAGGGAATTGATAGAGTAGCTTGTGTTTTTAATGAAAGTTTTGCTGTTTCAAAACTAAACCCCAAAGGTTTATTATCTTTTGAATGCACTAATGTTGCTAATGAAGAATTGTGTGAAGTTTTATATGAAGGAAATTTTCAAGTGTAGGGGAAGAATGATGTGATGAGATGAAGAATGGACAAAAGGTTAATATTGGGGATGCCACTCCGTGTCACCTCAAAAAATATTCAATAGGTACAAGTGTCAAAGCTTGGGGATGACCAAGGAATCCCCTTCTTCATCAATAAAAATCTCAGGTCTTTCTAGACACTTCGTTTTTATTGTTTCATGCACAGTTGTGTTGTTCTTGGAGCATCTTAGTTTTAGTTTTAGTTTTCTTTTGCTCTAGTTTGCTGCAATAAGTTGGTTGGATCCCAACACACTTCTTTTGGAGAGAGACACGCTCCGTTTTCATTGTTTAGAACACTCTAGTTTGCACTCTAATTGTTCTATGAGTGTTCACTTTTGCTAGCGCTGCGTTTAGCTTTAGTTTTCTTGTGCTTTCATCTTAAAACTTTTTAGTTCTTCCTTGTGGATTTGTAAGACATGCTCACCGATCTTTATTGAGTATTATCCTTGTGAGTTGTTTCAAATAAGTTGATTGGTGTTGGAGAAGAGTAGAAAGTTTCATGCTTATAGTGGTACAAAAGGGAGCTTGTTTTGACTGTGGCTTAGACTTTATCATGTCATGCTAGCTGTTGTTTTGACCTTATTCCTAGTGATTATTGATGTAGCATGACTTGTTCCAAATAATTAAGATCGCTTAATGTGCCTTGAAAGAATCATGCATTGTTTTAGCATACAAAAGCATAATATTATGGTATTCTCCTTTGATACTTTGTTTGGGTTGACTTGGCACATGCTCACACCATGTTATGACTATGAACCAGTCATCCTAGCCTCTATGATCATTTGGTTTTTGACTTGTGGTACCACTTTATGCTTTGATTAGTAATGTTTTGTCGCTTTGCATGATTATGGCCATTATTGCTCTCTTAGTTGGTCGCGCCCAGTCTTTTGCTAGCCTCCACTTGTATTGAGTAAGCTATACTCATGCATCCAACTCCCAAGAAACCAAGTTATTCCAAAGAGTCCACTATAAATTTCTATGCATGGTATGTTACACCATTCCAAGTATATTCTTGTTTTATCTATCTTCCAAATTAAACTTGTTATGTGAAAATTAGTGATTAAAGCTCTCTCAAACTTGATGGCATAGTTTATTTTTCTTGACCCTAATAAACTTGAAACATTGTGTCATCTATGTTGTATATGCTTGCACTTAAACGTTAGGAATTAGCAGAACCGTGATGTCACGGGGAACACTTTCAGCATTGCACCTGTACATTATACCCAGTTGATATCATAATCTTTTATTTGCGGATGTCGTCGGTGTGAAATAAAAGGGGAGCTTGTAAGTCCATGGAGTTATGTATGTGTGTTAGAGAAACGCCTGGTCCGCTAACCTAAGCCATGCCTAATCATGGTGGAAACTTGCAGCATCACCATAGTGAGAAATCTATGAAGCATTCTTCTTATAAAAAAAAGAGAGATAGAAAAAAGAGATTGAGAAAAATAAAACAGAGATGAGAAAAGAGGAAAGAGAGAAAAAAGCACCATTTTCCCATGGTAAATAATAAGATTGCTGAGATGCTCATTGTCTGCTTGCCTTGTCATTTTGATATGGGATAGCTCATGTATCATGGGGCAAGGGGTACCCCATTGGCGGTTCTCTATGATACACATGTACTTACTATGACAAGAACTTACAGGTGACTAAAGTTGAGTAGCATGAGGAGTGGCCCTCGTACTCAAGGGACATGAGATTGCCAACTTATACTTTGTCAAGCATATACTCCATATTTTGTTCACTTTAACCTTAATCACTTCAAGATGCTTATGATAGGGGCAATGAGAGCTTAAAGCTAACAAGTACCATAATTTCTAGAAGCTCTTTATGAAACTTGAAATCCATACTTCCCTTTGTGAAGGGCCTTTCTTCCACTTTTATCTTGAGTCTCCACCTTCTATCCTTAGGCACCAATTTAAGAGAGCATAGTTGTCATTCTTAGTTCTATGTGCATTGTCCCAAAACTTATTGATTGATTCATAATATTGATATTGCTTGTTCTTGAACTATTTGTATCTAGTCACCCCTATGAACTTTAAAGGTGTCCTATACATTTATGTTTTGCTACTCCATGAGGGACAAGCTGAATGCCACATATGCTATGTTTTCTATATGTGAAACAAACAAATGTCTTTCAATGCATTGTTATTCATGATCTTTGTTTATATCCTTTCATGTTGCAACATAGTTGCTATGTCTTATTGTTAGAACTTCATCTTTCATGCTCATGTTTAGAGTACTTTGATTCCAGCTATCAATGCTTTTCAAATACCTTGATCAAGATTGTGATGGTGCATGTCACCTAAAAATTATTCTTTTTATCACTTACCTACTCGAGGACGATCAGGAGTGAAGCTTGGGGATGCTTGATACGTCGTAAACGTATCTATAATTTTTGATGCTCCATGCTTGTTTTCTATCATTTGTCTTATGTTTTGTCTACACTTTGAGGTATTTTTATACACTTTCTGGAACTAACCTATTGACAAGATGCAGCAATGCCAGTTCCTATTTTCTGCTGTTTTTGGTTTCAGAAAAGCTAAAAAATGAATATTCTCGGAATTGGACGGGACAAAAGCCAAAGTTACTATTTTCCCGGAGCAATACGTAAACACGAAGCAGAGACGGAGTATGGCACCAGGGTGGGCAGACCCTAGGGTGGCGTGAGCCCACCTAGGCCGCGCTACCAGGGGGTGTGGGCCCCCTGGCCGCCTCCTTGGCTTGCCTCTTCGCCTATAAGAATTCCCCGAGGAGAAAACCCTAAATCATCCATCATATATCCATGAAAAGTTCTGTAGCGCCGCCGCCATCGAAGGGGAGATTCGGGGGACAGAAGTCTCTGTTCCGGCACCCTGCCGGGACGGGGAAGTGCCCCCGGAGCCATCTCCTTCAATCTCCACCACCATATCCATCGATCTACATCGAAATTTTCATCATCGTTGTTGATTCCCATAATGAGGAGGGAGTAGTTCTCCTTCGAGGCTAAGGGATCTACTAGTAGCTATGTGTTCATCTCTCTCTCTATGCATGATCATATTGTGGTCATGAGCTTTGTAATCAAGTATATCTGATCTACTACTCAAGTTCTTTAATAGATCTTGGCTCTCCCCACGTGTGTGAAAGTGACAGCGTGCACGCCGTGGTGGCACTTAGGCTAGAGTCTACATAAATACTCAAGTGCTTTAATAGATCTCCGGCTCTCCCCACGTGTGTGAAAGTGATAGCGTGCACGCCATGGTGTCACTTAGGCTAGAGTTTACAAATACTTATCATGAGTTATATTTGGAGTTGAATGTCTCTATGAAATTGTGGTGTTTGTTGGAACTGTCTAGCGCTCAAGGTGATAGTGTGGGGTTATCTAGATGGGGAAGGCGAACTTTGAGGAGCGCTGTTATATCCCTACCATGGATTAGAGTGTTCAAACAGAGAGTAGTTCAGGGTAGAATCATGAAGATAATATATTTATATGAGAGAGTGTCCACTAGTGAAAATATGATCCCTAGGCCTTGTTTCTAAACATTGAAACACTGTTCACAACTAGATATGTTACATGTTTGCTTGCTTCCGGTCTCTTCCACACCGTCAAGCTCTTTTCTGGCACCGTTGTCTAATAATCATCCATACCACTTGTATTTCACTATCTCTTCGTCGAACTAGTGAACCTATACACCTGACAAGTGTATTGGGTGTGTTGGGGACACAAGAGACTTCTTGTGTCTTAATTGTAGGGTTGCTTGAGAGGGATACCTTTGACCACTTCCTCCCTGAGATCGATAAACCCTGGGTAATCCACTTAAGGGAAACGTACTGTTGTTCTAAAAACCTCTGCACTTGGAGGCCCAATAACTTTCTACAAGAATAGAAGTGCGTAGACATCAGACATCAATTAGTTTGCTTGCCGTCATCAAGCCACATTGCCTCAATTCAAGCAATTCTCAAGCAGACCATCATGTTCTCACAAAACAGGACAAGTATCTAATACTTTTTAAACTGCAACGAGCTTTGCAATAATTACATTTATAACTTTGTATATCTGATATATATATACCCTTTTCATCCATGAACTCCATTACAATCAAGCCTTTCTGAGAGTTCTCAATTCTAATGCTAGATTGCTAAGTGATTCTCCAGATATCCTGTTTTCATCCACCATGGAGAAAACTCATCTAACCGCTCATACTTTATGTGCCTCATCTTGGATAATGCAAAATTGTAGTCTAACTCTCCATCGAATGGAGAATGGCAACTTTTCGATGATTTATGGAGTAAGCACAAACTTTATGGAGTCATCATATTATATCCTAATAGTTATTATATTAAGAAGAGAAGATCAACTTATTACGAGGATATCCCTCGGGCGTGGGTATTAATCTATGAAGTTGGACCCTTCTGCTAAGTTCCATATCAAGCAAGAAATTTCTCATGATCACAAAGGACCTCAATGAGATAGGCCATGATCTACTAAGATATTTGCAAACATACATCTAGACTTAGTTCATAATATGAGTTCAATTCATAACTGAGCTCCCACTAAAATAGTCATCCCTTGGACGATTTTAGTGATCACACGATCCCAATTCACTATGCAACCCCCGATCGTCATGGTCGGCAACATAGGTTCAAAGGTAGACACTCTCCAATGTCAATCACACCATCCATGTGACACATGCTCGATCTTTCGATCTCTTGTGTTCTAAGGCCATGTCTGTACATACTAGGATCACCAACTCAAACTTTTGTGTATTGCAATGTAACCTTTCTTACACCCACTGTATGCGAACATAGATATGTCTAGCCCCTGATCGTCACGGCCATCTTCATAAGGAAGAACTTTCTTGGTGGTGCACACACAAGGGGAACACTATCATTGGAATTCCAAGGCCATGTGTGCACATGCTAGGCTCGCCGATTCAATATTGGTTTTAATAGGAATCATCTTATCTATGCTACCATTGAGTATCTAATACTATCACACAATAATATGTAAAGCAGGTATCTACATCATATGTATATTGTGATATGATATGGTCATGCTTGCGTCTTGATCTCCATCGAGCGCTCAGGCATGATCTCCATCATGCCACTGGCATGATCTCCATCGTGCCACCGGTTTTGACGCCAAGTCCACGACGCCGCCAGTAGGTTGTACATCAGAACGATGACTATTACTACACAACTTAGTAACATAAAAGTAAACTACTTTACCTTTATCATGACCATGACCATATCATATCACAGGCCCCTCCTACAAAATAAAGTTAGACTCCTCTACTTTATCTATTGCAAGTTTTATATGGTTGTTAGGGCTTTCGCAATAAAACCATTTATAATCTACGACTTTACAACCACAACATGGATCCATACAGTTGTCTCTACTACACCCCTTTCAGGGCCCTCCGTTTTAAATGGTGTATCAACTATTGTATGAGACAGACACCTACTAGCCACTTATACGGAACAAGCCGTATGTCGAGCGTGGAACTAGTCTAGCGTAATAGTACGTGTAAGGTCTGTCCGGGCCGCTTCATCAAACAATCCCGCGATATAAACAAGTACACATGGGAGGGTTACAACTATAGCATCAATGCCCGCACACCACATGTGTGTACTGGCCGTACAACACTACTATGCATAGATCGGCTCTGATACCACTGTTGGGGTTCTGGTGCAGAAAACAAAAAAAATCCTACGTCAGATCGCCCTAATGCCCAAGATCTATCTATTAGTAATGTATTAACGATCGAGAGGTTATAGATACATACCCTTGTAGTCCAAAAGTGGTTAATGTTCCGAAGGTAACGTGGTTGAAGTAGTCATGCTCATAGCCGACCTCAATGTCGCGAAGCTCCTCGCAGGTCACTCCTTGATCCATCACCATGCAGAAGTCCGGCCCACGATATCCAAAGTGCCCAAAGTGTTGCACCTCGTGGCTTCATACACTTATGATGTACGATGAGAACCTCCACTCCCTTGATCCCTACTAGGAGTACGGAAGCAGATCTCCGGCTCTTGAAATCCCCATGGCGCAACGACGTGTTGCAGGTGCATCTTCTCTCGCGCGAACAGCCTTGGGTCGTGCCAGCACGCGGAGACAACTAGAGAGAGGTTAGAGAGGCGGAGGAGTTCCTACCTCATGGAACCTGTTGTATTGGTGTGTATTTCTAAGGGGAAAGCGAGCCTCTTTATATAGGGGAGGAGAGGGCAGGCCCCAAGTTTTCAATCCCGGAACTCCCGAACGATTCCGGTTCTCTCATTGGAACTTTCCGGTTTCCTTTCTTTCTCTGATCAACTTCGGATCTCTCTCCATAGAACAAGTTTGGATTTCTCTTTCTCTTCTATGATTCCAACTTACGGACAATCTCCAGCTCATCGTACCCTTAAGTAGATCCCCTCACGGCTCACGGAATGGCACAAACATGATCTCTATCAATGATCAATAGCGGGACCGGGATGCCCATGATGACTCCTGTACATTCCAGATGACGATGTCGTTTGAACCATAAATGTCGAGTCCAATTCCCTTTGTTTCTTCGATACTACTTGTTCGAGATCCGATTGTTTGGTATCTCCATACCTTGTTCAATCTCGTTACCGACGAGTACTGTTTACTTATTACTGCTATATTACATCCCCATGACCTAGTCACATATTGCAACATTATGGATGTAATCTCACCAAGTCGGCCTAACTATATCTTACCCATCACAGGGTGAACAAATCCCGGTCTTGATTCATAGGCATCAACCTGTACCTCTGGAATACCTAACATACACCTTTATAATCACTATTTCACGGAGTGATGTTTGATGTAGTTAAAGCACCCTCGGGAAACAGTGATTAGTATGATCTTATGGTCTAAGGAGAAGGAGACTTCGTTTCTGACTATTGCAACGATGAAGTTTGTGACTTGATCATGTTGCAATCTTTGAGAAATATCCATCACATCATTCACCAATGATATGACCTCGTTGTCAAATGGTGTCGAGGTACCGACATGATCAGGAAACCTTGGTCATCAATTGACCAATGAACTAGTATCAATAGAGGCTACTAGGGACTTATGTTTTATATCACACCTGTATTAATATTTCCACTTGATACAGTTATCGCACAATATAAAACTATCACGAACTTTATTTGGATATGAAAATAATAAACCTTTTATTATTTTCCTCTAGGGCATATTCCCTTCAGCGACTACTAGCTTAATCACGGAATCCTTCACGGACTGTGACAACTTCTTCCCGGAGAACGACTACTTTCCCGACGTCGACCACCTCTTCGATGACATGGACAACAACGTCAACACTAGCATCAACATGCTTGATGCCTCTTATGCACCATATTGCTATCTTCATCCTTTTTGTTCAGATCATGCTCCTTATTCTACAAATCGTATCTCTTATAGCATTCATAGCAATCTGTTTAGACTTGCTTCATACACTCTATGTATTATATTGCATGACTAGTTTTATTCATATATTATTAGTCATGTCTTTTCTACTTTTTTGATGAATTAAATCATGCGGTAAATTGCTAATACTTCCAGCTGGGCATGCTTGTTGTGTAAGACTCTCACGTTGCGCTCATTCCAAATTTCCTAAGAGATAAGAAGAGTGGGAAGCAAGATCTTTTCGTTTTTTCATGGAAGGCCACCACGTGTAGATAGATTGCGATGGCCAAAGTTTGAGACCAATGGATTCTAAGCCAAGCCAAAGCCTCAAAGTGATTCTACAATGGACTCGGAAAGGTGCTCAACGGACTCCGCAACCCTTTTGCAAAAAGGGAAAACACCACGATTAGCCAATCCTCTTCAAGCAAGATGGCTGGCTATCTATAATCTGTTTTGTATGGCTAGCCATACAAAAAAATTGATTTTTTTGCGGGGCCCAAATCTTCTAAACCGTAGTGGGAGATGATGTTGCACTAAAAATTGCGCCTTGTAAGGGGACTCAGTCGAGTATTGACAATTGGAGGTTAGGTTCCAAGAGATAGAGTCCAAGGCATCCTCCCGAAAGTTGATATGTCGTAGATGAATTCAAAGTGTGACAAATTTCCTAGCGTGCTCCATAGAAAATTCCGCAGACAATCTGGTGAATCCACGCATCATTAAATAGTTCTTTTTTAAGTAATAAAGCATCCTTTATAAAAATAATGAAATAGCGCTTGCTTTTTACTCCCTCTATCTTAAATTAGGATGCATATAGCTTTTAGTCAAAGTCAAACTTTTTAAAATTTGACCAACAATGTAGGAAAAAGTGTCAACATCTATAATATCAAAAAAAGTATTGTTAAAACCTTCGCAAAATGTATTTTTATATTACATGTATTTGGTATCGTAGATGTGTATATTTTTTCTATATAATCGGTCAAACTTTGAATTTTTTGACTTTGACTAAAAACTATAAGCACTACAGAATTTTTGTTCTTTGAGACGGCGCCGTGAGAGTGGTTCCCATAACGACTTCATTGTACTCCACACCTTTGCCGTGCGTCTTGCGTGTGGGACCCGCTAGCCGATGTTGCCGTGCGGTGATCGTTGTCGTCCAGCTGTCTTCTGCCGTGGTTTGTTCTTTGCCATGTACAGCACACGACAAAGACTTTGCCGTGCGGCTCTTCTTTGCCGTGAGAGTGATCACTGCCATGCCATGTTTCTTTGTTGTGAGTTGTGGCAGCACCTCTTTGTCGTGTACTACGCACGGCAAATGCCACATATATTTGTCGTGAGCAGTAGAGCATGATTACTGCTGTGCACGTGTGCACGGCAAAGAATGCCCAAAACATCTCAGGTCGACAGTCCTTTGCCGTGTACGATGCACAGCAAAGTGACCATTTGGTCCCCCAAGTGCGTACGTGGCCGACACGTTGGTCCTTTGCTGTGCGTTTTATGCACGGCAAAGTCCCTAACAATTTTTTTGCTGATTTTGCATTATTCTCAGCAATTCAAATACAGATAATATATATATATATATATATATATATATATATATATATATATATATATCAAAGCCAACATCAGTGGCATCACAACACCAGATGTGTATGCATATTACACAAATACATCATATAAATGATCTATTTGCCACAAACATCCTCCAACACCACAAATAGTTCACAAACAATGTCATATGTCCATAATAGTCATACAAGCTCCAACACTAGAAATAAGAGCATATACACAAGCTCCATGACCACAAATAGTGCATAACAAGTGCATATGTTCATAGTACAACTCCACAAAGTTATATGTCCATAATAGTCACCGGAGATCGACAAGTTTATCCTTCATGATCCTACAAGATTAAAAGCAAACACATAAGATTGACAAGTCATTTGACATAGGATAGAACATAGCAAGTAAATTTCGACAAGTCATATAGTGACATGAACATAGCAAGTAAATTTCGACAAGTCATATAATGACATGAACATAGGATAGAACATAGCAAGTAAATTTCGACAAGTCATATAGTGACATGAACCCACCCAAACTTTCACTTGGAGCTAGGAAACTTGCATGTAGACCTATGATACATGTAAAAGTGTTGTAGAAGTCCCATATATGCAAAACATATCTCCCCGGTGTGAGCTTCTTCACATTAAGGCAATAACACTTAGCAGATTCCTCGAACTCTAGGTTGAAATGTCTTGCTACGGGTATATCGGGGGCTAGAATGTGCAACAGGGTTCCAAAATTGGTTTTCCTTATATCAAACTTGGTATATTAATTGCATCTCAAAAAAACCTTCACATAATTGACCTATCATGTTCGAGGTTTCACGACTTTCAAGTCAAACGACCAATGTTATGGCCAGAGAAGTGTTGGATGTGTCGCTAGGAAACTCCCGCTACGGGTCCAACGGGGGCAACCGGTGGAATATTGGGTCCAAGCTTGGTTTTCTATGTAGATATGGACTAAATATGCCTAAACAAACAAAAAAGTACATTGGTCAACCCTCGTATGGAGATAGCTAGGGGGTAGATCTACGGGCCCCGCAGACTAGGGTTTCGCTGGGAAACGACCGCCGAAGCGTCAGAATCCCACTAAAACTTACATGTGTCCATGCATGTGTACACAAGTATGCTAGATGGTCCATAGATGCAATGGCTAGCTCCCGAGTGTTATTGTATTCACGCGCATGCGATAATACTTAGAGAAGTGGTTGACGTGTCATTGGGAAACTCCCCCTACGGGTCCAACGGGGGGAAAACGGTGGAATATTGGGCCCAACCTTGGTATTCTATGTAGATATGGCCTAAACATGCCTAAACAAACAAAAAATCACATTGGACAACCCTAGTACGGAGAGAGCTAGGGGGTAGATCCCCGGTTGCCCCGGAGACTAGGGTTTCGATGGGAGACGGCCGCTGGAGCACCGGAATCCGACCAAACCACATAATTATAGTGTGCTAGACAAACCACATAATTAAAGTGCTCATAAATGCAATAAGGGTTATATCTGCGATAAAATATGTGCTAACAGAAAATGGAGGCAAAAAATGGGTGGAAATAGCAATAAACAGGGAGGCTCCGTTGCCGTGCGGAGTGCACGGCAAAGGCTCCTTTGTCGTGTAGAGTATACGGCAAAGACCCTCTCTCGTTGAATGAAACTCGCAGAAATATTTTACGTGTTGAATAAAATAAATGGCAGAAATATTTCGCGCGTTGAATAAAATAAATGGTGGAAATATTTCGCGCAGAAAAAAGAATTTCCAATTTAAAACTTTATCGTGCCTGCCGTCACCCCGGCCTGTCAACTGCGTCGATATGGTGGCCCAATGAGATGATGTGCCGTGCGATTTCTTTGTCGTGGATCTTTTTTGTACTTTGCGTGTATCTTTTCTAGGCTTTGTCATGTATCCTGTATGGTGCCGCCGCGTATCCCTTCTTTGTCCGTGCGTCATATTGTTGGTTTACACGGCAAATATATCTTTGCCGTGCATCGGTGCACGGCAAAGCCCTAGTGCATGGCAGCGTCAAATTTCCCCGTAATGATGTATCCTAATTTATGATAGGGGAGTATTACATTTCTTCCTGTTTGAGACCGCAAAAATAAAGGGGCTGTGTGTGCGCGAGGATACGAAAATGGACCCGTTCACTTCCTTTTATTGCGTCAAGTCACCCGACAAACTCATAATACTAAAGTTTTCTCTGCAGTACTGTAGGCCACTTGACTGGTCGTCCCTTTCATAGAAGAAAAACACGCTTTGTAAACGTTCAGCGTAATATGGACTCAGAGGGCAGACCATTGAATTCTTGAATGTTGCTCTCATGCTAGTTTTCGATATATCCCTCCACTTGACAAACCATTGGTCCTCATCGAGTCACCCACATACTAGTACTACCTTTGATCTCAACCAGAGCCTTAAGAGTCCACAAACAGACTAGCGGTAACAGGTCGCTTACTAGTTACGACCAGGCGAGCAGCAAGCACACTGAGACAATTGCTAGAGAAATCTACCATGGCGGCGGAGGCGATATTTTCGGCGGTTGTGGGAGACCTGGCTGGTAGGGTGATATCCCTTCTCGCCGGCCAGTTCAAAGGCCAAGATGGCACTGAAGCCAAGCTCCGACAGATCTGCCACATGCTCGTCAAGGTTCATAGCGCAATTGAGGAGGCCAGAGGGATGCAGATCACGAACAACGGCACCCTCGAGTGGCTCTCGGAGCTCAACGACGGCCTGTACCAAGGCCGCTACCTGCTCGACACGGTCGGGTGCAGAGAGCAGGAGGAGACGGCTGAAGATCACAAGAAGGTAGTCTCGCAGCCTTTCTCCTTCTCCCTGTTCAACCCTGCAAAGCGCGTGAAGAGCCTGCTGTGTCGCCATGAAGAAGTTGGCGTTGATGACAAGATCGATAGGGTGGTACAGATCTTGGAGACCGTATCCGGTGATCTCAAGGAGTTCCTGATGCTCCTGCAGAATTGCCAGCCGATCCATCGTCCTTTGGCCACTAACATCTTCGTGGAGGGGCAGATGTTCGGTCGACACGTCGAGAAAGAGAGGATCATCAACTTCTTGCTGCACGATGACAATGGAAAACTGGGCGTTCTTCCGATTATTGGCGGCATGGGAGTCGGGAAGACCACCCTTGCGCAGCATGTCTGCGACGACGAGAGGGTGCGTGGCCACTTCCCAGTGATCATGTACTCGAGCTTCTCGTATACTTTAGCCATCATGGAACGAGGCGAAGCAACGCGTGTCATAAAATCGGAACAAGCGCTTGGAGATGCTCATAGTTTCCTCGAGTCTGTGCACGTGGTCAAGGCGGAGAAGTACCTCCTAACCAAGAGGTTCCTGATGGTGTTCCAGGAGGTGGACATGCGCAAGAAGCAGATGCTGGAGGAGTTACTGCCGATCCTACGACGGCATGGAAAACACGGAAGCAAGATCATCATCCTCACCAGCAACAGGAGTGTCGCCAGCAGCATGGGGACCGTGCAGCCGATCAGGCTGAAGGCCTTGCCACGTCCGGAGTACTGGTTCTTCTTCAAGGCGCACGCGTTCCCAGGCAGAGACATGGAGGAGGACCCGAGGATGGTGGCGGCGGGCAAGGCGATCGCCGGGAAGCTAAACGGGTCCTTCTTCGGCGCCAAGATCGTCGGGGCGGTGCTGAAAGCCCGTCCCGATCCCCGGTTCTGGAGCAAGGTATTGGGGAGCTCCATAGGGGGGATGTCCCTGTTGGGCGATGGCATGGCATATATCGCAGATTTGGCAGAGAACTTGCTCCCGAGCCAGGCGGACATGTGCAAGCTCACCATCTCTAAGAATCCATGTCCCTCTCACACAGAGCTGGCTAGGCTGGAAGATCTGTGTCAGGATGGTCCTGATGGTGCTCACTGTTTGGCGGGTGATGATATCCGTTTTGCAAAGGTATTGGTGTGCAGGTCAATTTTCCCATTCCAATGCTTGTACTACACTGCCGATTGCTCGGTGCGCGGGACGGACAATTCGTCCAAGTTCGTCAAAATTGGCGGAAGTGGCAGACTTGCTCGTATACTTCCGTCAAGAAAAGGATTGACCCATATATGTGTGTGAAGATCGGACGCGAACTAAGCTTCTTCACATATAATCTGGTACAGACATGAGGCAGACTGTTCGCTCGCCCATAACTGAATGCTCTGTTTTGAGCTGTAGTGTTGATTCTGTTTTGCTTGGCGAATGTCCAAGCTTGCCTTTCTTGCTTCCCTCTGCTATATGCATGAAATTGGCTCCGATGTTTGTAATTAACTTTGACCACTAGTTTTTATTTCACTGCATGCATAAACTCTTCAAATATCCAATTTAAAAAGTACAAGGGCTATTGGTAGCCAAAGTTGTAAATACTTTACGACTGTGTCACTCGTTCTCGCTGAAGTGCACGAAATTGGCTCCGATATTTGTAATTTAACTTTGATTAATAGTTTTTATTTCCTGACATGCATAAAATCTTCAATTATCAAATCTAAATAGTAAAAAGTATGTTGGTAGCAAAGTTGATCAAACATTTATAAAAAAGGTATATATTTTATGACTGTATCACTAGTTCTTGTGCAAATTATGACCGTGCCACTACCAATACGTCTATAGGAAAAATGCCGCTAGATTTTGTGAACTCGTTATGTCTATAACCCTAGATGGACGTAATGTCGGCCGCCGTTTGCTCTGTCTAACTTGTCGTCTATTTGACTTATTTCCTTATATGTGGGACCTCCCCTTTACCCCATCAGCGGTCACAAAAATAAATATATCTTCCACTCTTCCGACATATGGGACCCAGCGCTTAAACCTTTAGCTTGTCTGCCTTTCGACATGCGGGACACAACAATTAGCCCTCTCAACAACGTCATAAACGGTCTACATAGTCTACATACCTCCCTAGTCATGACGCAGCCGCTTTGGGCAATGCCGAACGGTCACACAGGCACGTCGGTCCTGTTTTGCTGATCCCTACACCATGATTCGTCTATTGCCATAGAAAAATACGATCCATAAAAACAAAAAAGACTTTGAGCCAAGTTTGGAACTAATGTTAGTACAACTAGTTAGGTGTTTGTTAAAATAACTAGATAGGAACTATTCGAACAAACCTTAAATTTCTGCTTTTATTAACGATCACAGGCAAAATACAAGATCACAATATGCAAGGTCTCTCTTTTTTTTGCGAATCAATGACTTTCATTCATTAAACATCGGCATTACAATCTTTCTGAAGACAATCTGCTAGAAAGCTAGGGATATAATTAACCCAAAGACACCTACGTCTAATAGCAGTTGCTTGTTTAGCACAAAGATGTGCACCCTCATTCGACTCTCGGCCAATGTATGAGAGATTGAAGAACTCCAAATTGCTAGACAGCTCTGCAATCTCATGTAAAATCGGAGATATTTCAGATCTTCCTTTGTCTCTGTCCTTCCATAGTTGTACAACAAGAGAGGCATCTATCTCAAGCTCCATTCGCTTAAAGCCAAGGTTGTCTTCTTGTCCATCTATAGAATCTACCCCTTTCCCCGCCCCTTATGCTCCCATGGTGTGGTGATAGAAACTTATTTATATATTTTGTCCGTATCTTCTTGATATTGACTGTTGTCCTGGGGGATAGATTGCCTATCCACGCGTGGTGGCCTACTGGTGCCGTCGGCGACAAGCAATGATGACCCAATGCATGTAGACGATTGACAACCCAAGGTAGTCACGCAAGATTGATGGTTTGATCCATGGTTGGTGCTACCTGCATGAAACCTTCCCAGGGTAGAATCAATACCCATATTATGTTTAGCACGACGCACCCCATATATAGGTGCTGATGATTCTCCCTCGCTACATTACAGAACATACATTTATCATTGTGTGGAAAGCCACGTTTGGACAATCTATCTACAGTCCATCCTCTTCCTCTGATGAAAAGCCAGCAAGCAATCTTGCAATTCAGGGGTGCCCATTGTTGAAGTGTATAAGTGGATTGCACTAGCCCTTTCCATCAGTTCGGACTTTTGGTTGCGTTGGCTAGTGCATGAAGCTTGACATGGTATCAGAGCCTAAGGTCTCGAGTTCGAGTCTTGGCTTTCGCAATTTATCCTAAAATTGTTGTTGACCCCTTTGTGTCCACATATAGGCCTCTTGAGTCATACGTGAGTTTTGCGCGCCGTCGCTCTCTTCCGGTTGCACGTGCTGACTTCTCTCCATCACATGTGAGAGGGGGTGTTGAAGTGTATAATGTAGGGGTTCGTAGCATGGAAAACAAAAAAATTCTATCGCATGAACACACACAAGCCAAGATCTATCTACTAGATTGCAGCAACAAGTCGACAGAGTACTAACCCTCGAAGATTCCAAAGCTGTTAACGAGACCAGATTCTCGTGGATGATGTAGTCGTACACTTCCGATCTCAAGATCGCGTAGACGATCCTTCCGGCGCTGCGTTCGGCAGCCTTCATAATCACGGTCGATCCGTTTCGATGAAGACCTTCCTCTCCTTGTTCCAGCGAACGTGAGCTTGTAGCACTCTCCTCGTGATTCCGGCAGCACGACGGCGTGGTGTCGGAAGTAGAGGGGAGATCTCGCAGGGCTTCGCCTTAAGCCGGAGCGAGTATGGTGGAATAAGAGAGGACCTTGGCGATCTACGGATTAGAGTCACCAAGGGGGGTGGCTTAGCCGGCGGCTAGGGTTTGGGGACACCCTAGTCGGTGACTTGGGAGATCCCTAGGCGGCGGCAGCACTTGTGGTGGAGGCGCCAGGAGCTAGGGTTTAGGTGTGAGGGGTAGAGGCGCCCTACCCCTCCTTATATAGGTGGGAGGGGCCGGTTTGGGAGGAGGGAGTCCTCCTCCAACTCCTCCTCATGGCCGGCGGGTGGAGGGGGTGGGACTTCCTCCCCAAGTAGGTTTCCTGCTCTCCCTCCACCAAGCAAACTTCAGATTTGACTTTTCAAATTGGCGTTTGACTTTCAAACTTGGATTTGATTTCTCTCTCCATATTGCCCAGCCAAGTGACCTAGTACATGATGCAACCATTCCACATTGTCATGACACATCCATGTACCCTTCCCCTCCGGAGTGCCGGACCTTCCAGACCCTCCTAGAACATTCCTGGTGAAAACACTGGAATCATTTCCGAACTTCGAAACAGGACTTTTCTTATATGAATCTTATTCTCCAGACCATTTTGGATCTCCTCGTGATATCCCGGATCCCATCCGAGACTCCGAACAACATTCGGTCTCTTACTCATCATTCCATAACTACACAACAACATCGAATCCTTAAGTGTGTCTCCCTACGGTTCGTGAATTATGCGGACATGACCGAGACACTTCTCCGATCAATAACCAATAGAGGAATCTGGAAATTCATATGGCTCCCACATATTTCTACGATTACTTTGCGATCGAATGAACCATTTACATACGATACCAATTTCCCTTTGTCTCACGATAGTTTACTTATCCGAGGTTTTGATCGTCGGTATCTCTGCATACCTAGTTCAACCTCGTTACTGATAAGTACTCTTTTCTCGTTCCCGTGATATGTGATCCCTTGTGAGCTAGTCACATGCTTGCAAGCCAATTGGATGACATTCCACCGAGAGGGCCCAGAGTATATCTATCCGTCATATGGATGGACAAATCCCACTCTTGATCCATGTGCCTCAACACATACTTTTCGAACACTCAATGCCACCTTTATAGCCACCCAGTTACGGTG
The DNA here is from genome assembly GCA_023614405.1 of Avena insularis. Lineage (NCBI taxonomy): Eukaryota > Viridiplantae > Streptophyta > Magnoliopsida > Poales > Poaceae > Avena > Avena insularis. The sequence goes on from CM042691.1 coordinate 348,400,057, forward strand.
TGGTGTTTGATTTCATCAAAGCATCCTTCCGGTGATGGTGATTAGCATGATCTCATGGTCGAAGGAATTAGGTTACTATGTATCAGAAAGCTTATAGCAAATGAACTATTTGAATGACTTGATCTTATGCTACGCTTAACTATAGGAGTATGTCCATCACATCATTCTTCTAATGATATGACCTTGTTGTTAATAACATCTCTATGTTCATGATCAGGAAATCATGATCATATATTAACCAACAAGCTAGTTTAACAAGAGGCTTTACTAGGGACTCTTTTATGTTTACAACTCACACAAGTATTAATATTTCCGGTTAATACAATTATAGCATGGTATGTAAACATTTATCATAAGCATGAAGATATGATAATAACCACTTTATTATTGCCTCTTGGGCAAATCTCCAATAGTCTCCCACTTGCACTAGAGTCAATAATCTAGTTTCAAACCTTTGTGTATTCAACACCTATGGCTTTCTGGTGTTGTATGTACACGAATGCTAGTGGTCAACTGATCTCTGGATCTGACACTTCCAGGTCCGTGTGTAATTGCATGTCTTTGCGTCTCTACGCATCACTCATTCCCTAATGAGATGGCTTTGTATAAATTTGGTCCTTTGGTGAGACCTTTAGTTCTTTGGGGTTAAAACATGTTGATAATATTGTCATACAATATATCTTCATAGTAATATCCCATTGTGAACTACACCTAGTTTGATAACAAACTACTTGACACAAATGCCTTCTTTTGCTGCTATAATAATAGTCATATACTTAGCCTTTTGTTGTAGTATCTGTCACAATGTCTTAACTTTGGAACTTAACCAAATTCATTATGGAACTTACTTTCCATTATATTGTGCCACCCTTAGTTTAGATTGAGATAAACTTAATTTGTACTTTGTGACAAAACTAGTATCAATGTAGTACTTTTACAATGAACTAACCATCTATTTGTCACTTCTACAAAAATAATATACTCTTAGTTCTTCCAAAAGATCATAAGAATATCCTTACTATTGTCCAACGATCATCTTATGAATCGTTCTGGTATATGCTCATAACATTTAGAGCATAGGACATATCTGGATTAGTACATATCATAGTATGATTGATATAAATACTCTTTGTGATTTCATACATCAAGTATCAATCTATACTTGAATATTTGTTTCACTTATCAAGTGTCAATACACTTGAATATATCATCAATATTGAACTGATTCAATCCTTTTTGTGTGACAAGAACCTTTCTTGTAGTTTCTATATTGAACTCATTCAATACATCATCTATGTACTTTCAGCACAACCATATTAGCGTCTATTGACGCCAAATATTTGGGTTTTGCCTAAGTCTTTCATCGGGATGAAATTCTTAATATGTGTTAATAAAAGATACATCATTTATAATCAACAATATGTCTTCCACATAATGTATTAGAAACATGTCTTAGAGCTCCCACTTAATTTCTTGCAAATGCAAGCATCTTCATTGTCTCTGATGAAATTAAACTCTTTTAACAGTTTCATCATAGTAAAGATTCTAACTCCGCGATGCTTACTTCAACCATTGTAGTTTGCATACGTTTTTAGCATCCTTTGAATTAACAAAACCCTATGGACCGTGTTATGCACACGTCATAGGTAACAATTCTATTAGAAGAACTTGTTTTGTTTATTCAACTACCACATAACAAAATTATATGTAGTGGTTGCTACATTAATCCTTCTAGACTAAATATCGCTATGAAAGATCAAATCTTGTCATATACAACCTTTGAACATTGTTGTGAACTCTTTCCCAACATGTCGACTATTTCATAGATGTGAAACATCCATGTCTATTTCTTTATATATCCAAACATGACTGTAAGTTCTTACACCTTTCTCGAGGGTCCTTCAAGTTCAAAGCTTGATTTCTCGTGTATGGAACTATCACCGATTTTATGGCTTCAAGCCATTTTACAGAGTCAGGGCCCATCATCGCTTCTTTGCATGTAGTCTGTTCATTATTCTCAAATAATGATTCAACTCTCAAATCTTGGTATTTGATTGTTTACCCGGCCTACTTGGTTCAATAGAAACTTTGACCTCTATAACCACAACCTTTGAGGCACGTGAGCCATGAGCATTGTTGCTACCTCCGGAACACTTTTCGGCGTTGCGCAACTTTGCACATATAGCTAAGGTTCTTTTAACCTTATCAAAGTTCTATTGTCCTCCCACTTATTTTTTCACGAAAAATTCCTTCTCAAAGGAACTTGACGTTCTAAGCGACAAACACTTTTGTCTCCGGTGTTATGGAGGATTACTTAACAGTTATTCGAAATAACATACAAAGACAGTTTCATCCGACTTTGGTTGCAAACATCTTTCTTATGCATAGCATACCAATGTTTAAGAAAGGACAACTTGGGTTTTATCCCAAACCATAACTTTATATGGGGTCATTTCAACGGATTATGAAGGAGCTCTTTTTAGTGGAAAAACGGTAGTCTCTAAAGCTTTTAATCTTTAAAATATGATGGCAGTTTTATGAATTACACCTTTGATCTTACCATGTCAAACAAGGTTTAATTACATATCTCGAATGCTCCATACTCTTATGGAATTTCGGGAAATGCAAATCCACGGAACGATTCCTTAAATATTAGGTATTATGCTAAACTTGTAACTCAAATATCTTCCTTTATGATCTTATCATAAACTATTTATATTCTTGTTACAATGATTTTGCACTTCATCTTGAAAATCTTTGAACTTTTCAAATGTTTCATACTTCATCCTTATTAAGTAAATATTCATATATTCACTCAAATTTTCGGAGAAAGCATATGAAGTTGAAATCCATCGCTCTTGACTACACATAATGTACTTCATACAACAATATGTACAAGTTCCAATAAGCTAGTCATTCGTTCCCTTTTGGCCTTTGAACGAAGTTTTCATTATCTCTAGGAAAGTTTCACAAGCGTCATTTGATCAAAAATCAAAAGACTCCAAAATTCCATCCACATGGAGTTTCTTCATGTTTTCTTTCCAATATAATTTAAACGGCGATGTCACTTCCTAAGTGATCTTCCAATTAATTTGTCTTTTGACATTTTTAGCACTAGTTTTATGGATGTGATTTCTCCAACGAGATTTGTAAATCATCCATCTTTTATGGATTACGGCAATTATTTTAACAACCCTTTTGTTCTCATAATACCTGATAAAACAAATCTTGAAGGCAAGCTTTGATGTTTAACAAACAAGACAATAACCCTTTATTTGTCCTCGATGAACATCATCACATATTCTTTTGCTAGTTAATTAGGCCATTGTAGTTCATGAATTCTGTTGTTTTGTATGACGATTCATACCAACAAATTCAGTATCCAATACTTAAGAATCACATTATTTAACAAGCAAAGAATACAACCATAACGCGTATATCCTCTATATACATAAGCTGAACAATTCAATTCTTTTCTTTTCTTCCATATATTTATGAGATTCTCTTTCAGTATTTCTTTTCTTTTGGAAAGAATCTATCAACATCAATAGTGGAGCCATATACATGACACATAGTCCAAAGCATGTATAGTTAAATACCAATGTATTTGGAATTGCACTTTGAAGTAGATCACCATCATAAAATGTTTGGTGTTCTTTCAAATTCCTTTCTTTAGTAATCTCTTGGTGTAGTAAACATTTTACCTACATCAAATATTCACCCTTATCATGGAATTATTCATGATCAAGCTACTTTTAGCTTATAACGGTGAATCGTGAGTATAATGTTTCTCTCCAAAACCTTTTTGAGGATTAGGACAACTAGTGTCTCCAACATTTTGTAAATTCTCATCAAATATGAGAACATAAAATTTGCCATATTATACTCTATCATGTTGTAACCAAAACATCATTTCAGATATCACAATATCTTCCATACATGATGGTTTATGAAACAACTCTTTCAACTCCTAGATTACCTTGATATTGAAACTATCTTTCGAATATCAAGAATCATGGAGATAAACATGATACTTATATACTAACACTGGAATTGTTACTCTTGATTTAATACCAACTATTAAACCTCACGGAGTAATCAAAACTTACTGAAAGTTTGCAATGGGACTTTTAAACTTTAGATTAACACTTCAAAACAATACGATACCAGTTCGTAAAGTAACTAACCAGAATTCTATAGTTATATCATCTCAATTATAACTAAGCGCAAGGTGGTAAACGGATGCCAATGACTACAACAACTATGCAAATTCACTTTGATTTAATTTATGATAAATAGTGTTCAACTTTTAATCATATTACTGTTGAACTCCCACTCAAAACAATATCCCTCACATTGTTTTAGTGATCACACGAACCAAATTCACTACACCAAGTCCGATCATCACGTGACATGGTATAGTTTCAAAGGCGAACAATCATCATGTTCATCATATCATCTATATGACTCATGCTTTACCTTTCGGTGATCCGTGTTCCGAGACCATGTCTGTACATGCTAGGCTCGTCAAGATCAAACCTTAGCATCCGCATGAGCAAGTCTGGCTTGCTCACATTGTATACACTCGCAGAATCTAACACACCCGATCATCACGTGATGCTTCGAAACAAAGAGCTTTAGCAACAGTGCTTACTAAGGATGAACACTTTAAAACTTGAAATTGTGTGCTTGAGGGATCATCTTATAATGCTACCGTCGTGAACTAAGCAATACAAGATGCATAAAAGGATTAACATCACATGCAATTCATAATATGTGATATGATATGGCCTTTCTTATTGTGCTTCTGATCTCCATCTTCAAGCACGAACATGATCTCCATCATCACCGGTATGGCGTCAAGGTCAATGGCGCCGTTTCATGGTTGTCGTCCACCAGCATCAACTATTACAAGTACTTTGAATAGACATGCAGGTCTTAACGGAATTTAAATACAACCATATGGCTCTTGCCGGTTGCCAACTTACAATAAGGAACATTGCATACATCATATATAATCACAATCATGGCCATATCACATCACAACACACCCCTACAAAACAAAGTTAGACGCCTCTAATTTTCTTTGCATGTTTTACGTGGTTTGGGGCTTTCAATAAGTGTCGTTCTAACTTACGAATAAGAACCACAACGTTGATACTATTATTGTCAATCACCCGTTGTAAATTGAATCTTAACTATGTTGGGAGAAATAGGCACCCGCAAAGCCACTTATGCAATACAAGTTGCATGTCAAGCGTGGAGCAAGTCTCATGAACGATGTCATGTAAGGTTAGCCCGGGCCGCTTCATCCCACCATCCCGCAAGATGCAAAGTACACAAGAAGCAATTGACAACAAAAGCATCAATGCCCAAAATGACCATTGTGTTCTACTCGTGCAACAGATCTACATATAGACACGGCTCTGATACCACTATAGGGCTTCGTAGCATGGAAAACAAAAAAATTCTATCGCATGAACACACACAAGCCAAGATCTATCTACTAGATTGCAGCAACGAGTCGACAAAGTACTAACCCTCGAATATTCCAAAGCGGTTAACAAGAGAAGATTCTCGTGGATGATGTAGTCGTACACTTCCGATCTCAAGATCGCGTAGACGATCCTTCCGGCGCTGCGTTCAGCGGGCGCTTGATCATGGTCCATCGCGTTAAATTTCGATGAAGACCTTCCTCTCCCTTGTTCCAGCACAGCGGAGGTTGTAGCACTCTCCTCGTGATTCCGGCAGCACGACGGCGTGGTGTCGGAAGTAGAGGGGAGATCTCGCAGGGCTTCGCCTTAAGCCAGAGCGAGTATGGTGGAATAAGAGAGGACCTTGGCGATCTACGGTTTAGAGGCACCAAGGGGGTGTTGGGAATATGCCCTAGAGGCAATCATGTATGATGATATTTCCCATTGTATTCATAAAGATATTAAGTAGTCCTTGTATAAACATCTGATGTGTATCATTGAATATGTGATTCGGTTGTGGAACTATGCATTCATGTTGTTTGTACTAAATATCCTTGGTCATTGAGGTTGTGCTGGACACACAACTTAGACCAATGTGAAAGTTGGCTTGATGACTCGGTTCCATTTGTCATGGGCATGAGATGCTATTCCAACTTACACAGATTCGTCTAAAGAGTTTAGCGAGTCGGATTGACCCATATTGAGGTACAACGAACAAGTTGTCATTTGTATATCTCAATCAATGTAATCCTTAGACCTGAGGTTGTTTCATAGTCTGAGTTGAGGATCACCGACTTAGGTTACATCAACGCTGATCCAAATGGCGGCGATTATAAAGGCAGGGTTCGGGTCGACTGAGAATCAAGCTGCATGATGTGAATAACCAAGATGAGATTTTGCCCCTCCACTCGGAGAGATATTCTCTAGGCCCTCTCGGATGATATGATTCAGAAAGCATGGCCATGCACGACTCGGTTAAGTGTTAACCGAGGCGGTCGACTAAGAGTTAGTCGGGTGAATCACTTATCTCGGATCGAGAAGAGACTCGGACTATTTAAGGGATGACAATTATTCGCCTATAGTCTGACAAGGTATATCGTGAGGCAAAAGGGACTCGGACGTAAGTCACATTGGAAAGGCAAGTTGTCATGACTCTTTGGTACTTGGGAGTCGGCACGTTCTGCTAGGAGCCGCTACCGACTGATCGATTGAGAGTCGGACTCCAATTGTGTCCAAGTAGCCATGAGCCTGCGGGGTCACACACTTAAGAGCGGGAGCTTGGATCTGAACCTGTAATCTGGTTGGGTTGGACCTAAACTGGATTAGGACTGAGTTAGTGAGTTGGAGTCACGGTGACTAGTGTTATATGGGCTTTAGTGAATGGGTAGCGCGATCAGAGCCCACGTTCACTCCCTATATATAGTGGAGCACCTTAACCCAGAAAAGTTAATCGTTGTTCGGTTAGGTCATTCCATGTGTTGGAAACCCTAGCTCCACAACAGTCCCCCGCCATTGAATCTAGCGATTCGCCGCGCTCCTCCTTATGCGTGTGGATACCAGCAGAGGTGTCATGCGATCAGACCAGGACGATCGGATCGTGAGGATCGATCGCATCAATCGACGCCAGCGACATCGGTAATCCATCGCTGCGTCTAGTGGTAAACCTCGTGGCCTTCTACCTCAGCTGTATCTTGGGATCACCACGTTAGAGGGAAAAGTTTTGTTTTATCTCTGTGTTGCCCAACAGTGGTATCAGAGCGATAGCTTCTGGTTTTAGGCTCGACATCTTGCATATGTGATATGCGGTTGGCTGTAGATGAGATCTATGTGATGTTTTGGTGGTTGATCTATGAGATAGATCGGTTTTGTACGAGGTTGATTGGATCAACTGTACTCGGGGAATGGTAGATCTGATTTCCATGATCATACTGCTGAGGTCGTGGAACGACATACCCCTACCGGTCGGCTTCCGCCATCGGGGTAGACTGTGACACGTAAATCCAGATGCGGTGATCGAAGATCAAAGAGTTTGATCGAGTCGGAACAATGGTCGGAATCCATGTCCGGACCGCCCGCTTCGCCCTGTCGTAGCGCCTTAGATGTTGTTGCGAGTTTCACAACGCCGGTAGATATTGTATCTATGCATAACTTGTTTTTGCAGGAAGTTGTGAATGGTATGGTTCATGTGCATGTGATGTATGTATGTAATCCATACGTGATCTGCGAATCACGGTTTTTGTCAGCCGGCTGGAGCCTAGGTGCTGTCATTTTATTGTATAAACGACCTGCGTGTCGGATTCTCTATGTAATGTATTTTACTTAGCTAGTGTAGCTATTTGGAGAATCCGAATGGCATGCAAGGCGATGTACATATCGGCGACATGGGGTAAGAGGACAAGTGACAAGAGTTGGCACGAGTCGGATTACAGGCTTTGTGGAGATGGAGATCGCCATGAAGAGAGCCATACCATTTCACATTATAATTGCTTTATTTTTGTGTTATTGTTATGTCTCTGTTTTACCTCTATTAGATAGTCGATAAAATTTAATCCCTCAAAGAAGGTCTAGTCGGTTTTCCTGCCAGTGTTTGCACCATCACAAGTCGGACATTTTTGGTAGTGGGCTCATAAAATTGAGGTGCTGCCAATTCTTTCCGACTAGGTGGGTTCGAGTCGAACTCTTACTACAGGAACACTCGGTAAGCTAGACGGGTCTATCACAACGGTTGTGGGGCTCGGGGAAAGGTTGGATGGGAGCCGGGGCATGTGATGCCACCCGTCCAACAGGAGTCGCATGAGATGCGATTGACAAGGAGTTGTCTACCTAGATCACTTGGCGGCTAGTGGTGATGCTAAAGCTCACTAGACGACTTGCTTATATAGGATCCTGAATCACTAAGCAACCATCAGAGAGGTGTTGGTTCTGTTGTAGATCATGGCACCAAGTAGCAGTCACTCTCACATATCCGGTTTTGCGTTGAGAACCATTCTTGAGAAAGATAAACTGAACGACACTAATTTTACCAACTGGTATCGAAATCTGAGAATTGTTCTCAAACAAGAAAAGAAGGACCATGTCCTAGACAACCCACTTCCAGATGAGCCGAATGAGAATGCGACTGTCGCTGCCACCAATGCCTACCGTCGAGCTAAGGATGAGTCCACGGATATTAGTTGTCTTATGCTTTCTCACATGGAACCGGACTTGCAAAAGCAGTTCGAGAATGTTGAGGCCTACGATATGATCAAAAGCCTCAAAAGTATGTTCTGTGCTCAAAGAAGACTGAGAGGTATCAAGTCTCTCAGGCTTTGCTGAGTTGCAAGCTTAAGGATGGTGATCCACTGAGTCCGCATGTGATCAAAATGGTTGGTTATGTGCAGTCTTTGGAGAGGCTTGGCTACCCCATTAGCGAAGAGTTTGCTATAGATATAATTCTGGACTCTCTTCCTAGTGCATATGGGCAGTTCATTTCGAACTACCACATGCATGGTATGGATAAGAAGCTCACTGAATTGCATAGGATGCTCAAGCAGGCAGAGGCGGATCTCAAGAAGGGCGCCAGTCAAGTGTTGATGGTGCAGAATAAGGCTAAGTTCAAGAAGAGTTCTTGGACTAAGAAGAAGGCTAAGTCAGGAGGAAAGCAGGCTCAGGACCCGGTCCCAAGCACTTTCTCAGGACCACTTGCTTCTACTGCAAGGCGGATGGCCACTGGAAGAGGAACTGCAACAAGTACTTGGCCGACAAAGCCAAGAGTGGAGGTATGACTTCTGACTCAGGTACACTTGTTTGCAATGTTATAGACATATATCTTGCTGATGCACCTAATAGTTCTTGGGTATATGATACCGGATCAGTTATTCACATCTGCAACTCGTTGCAGGGACTGGTAAGAACTAGGAGCGTAGTTCCTTTGGGGTCCCAAGTCCACGTCCAAGTAAACGTACCATTCGCATCAACTAGATCTGATGGGGCCATAGGTAACCGGATAAAAAGAGAGTGTAACATCCCAGCATATAGGACCTAACGAAGGGTAGATTTGGGAATATGAATTGTTGCATGCATTCATTTGTGAAAATGTGGGTAAATTTTCGCCAAATAAAACCTTGAGTGATCAATGTTTCTTTCTTACTTTGAGATTAGGTTTAGTCTTAAAGGAGGATTGATATAAACTTTGATATGATCTTAAAGGAATTATGTGTGTTTTGAAATGAGTTTGAATTTTAAAACTTAAGTGTTTGAATAATAATTTAAATGACTTAGATATAAATTTTGATCCTTAATTTAATTAAGAGATAAGTATTATAACTTAAATCTTATCCAAAAACAAGATTGAATATGAAATTCATTTCATATGATTAATACATAAACAAGTTACAAAGAATGTAACATACTGAAGCCATTTCCAAATTTCAGAATTTATAACAGAATAAAGATTAAGAATATTCTTTATTAAATAATAATATAATCTTTACTAAAATTAAATAAAATAAAGATTACAAGAATAATAAAAGAAAAATTAGAAAAGAATAAGAAAATTACATTTGAAAATCTACTAACTATCCAATATCTAAATCTACACTAAATCTTCATCTTTATCTTTGTACCTACAAAACAAAGACAAAATAGAAATAAAATAAGATTAGTGTTAGTATATTTCTCTCAGATATGTTAGTGAAGTGCACTTGACAAACTCATCACTGAGAAATGTTATAAAAAGGGGCAAGTTTCACCAATATGAAAGATTTCATCTTTCATAAATTCAAAGCCAGAATGCAAATGACAGCCAAGAGGGATCAATTCACCAGCCAGGTGAAAGTAAGCTGGTAATGGTAAGTTCAAAAATTCTGAACCTATCCACAAGTGCACAACATGCACACAAGCTGGACACACACCAGCATGCAAATAGTGTGTTGTCGACCTCACAAGCACAGCCAAATCACACAAAACCACAGCACAACCGTGGGGGGAGCACTAGTGCATCACTCCACTACACATCACACAAGAACAGCCAGGGTAGACAGCAGCCAAACCAAACCACCCAGATCAAACCAAACATCACCAGGATGGTGACATAAGGAGGGGGATGAATCTGGTGGACATCAAGGTCAAGCCCAGGAGCTAGGAGGAGCATGCAAGCTTAGGAGCCTTGTAAAAGAAGATCAAGATCATCATCAATCTACTTCACCAACATCAGATTTTGTGGTGAGCCTCATAAAACCATCACAAGATTTCATCATATTATCTAAACAAAAGCATGTGTTGCTTTATGAAATGATCTCTCAATAATCACCCAAGAGAGGTGAATCTATCCTAGAGATTTCAAGTATAAGGATAAGAAATCAAGCTCAACCACAAGCACTAAACTCTCAGACCAGCATCACTGAGTTTAGTGTTATTTTCTTTGCAACTTAGATCATTCTTCATTTGATCTTATCAGATTAGGGCACATCTCCCAGAGAGAGTAGCACCTCTAATCCTATAAATTTCAAACAAACTATTGCTCAACTAACTAGGAACTAAATCCTAGAGCCTCAGACCAACATCATAGGCAGGAAAGTTAAGAAAAGCTTTCATTTTATCTTGCCAGTATTAATCACAAGCATTATCAAGCTAAGCACAGAAATAAAACTCCATCACTTGTGTGCCAGATCATAATGGTATCAAGGAGAGGTTTTAAATGAACTAAAACCAATCTTTGCTTAGTTTCCACAGATAAAAGGGACAACCAATAAATATCATTTCCCTGAAGCCAAGTGCCAGGAATCAATATCATATGTATCTATACACCCACAGAAAAATCATTACATGTAATGATTTGATTCAGTGTGTATAATCTCATACAAGCTTCTCATTATAATTACAGTAAGCAACTACTGAGAGAAACCACTATTAGTACAAGCATTCTGACAGTAGAGTAAATTCTCAGATCAACAACATAATCCAATCAGGGATTCCATAGAAACACTAGCATAGGATCATAGTGCGTCATCACTAGAATAAATCTGACAGGCAACTAGCATCATCAAAGCCACTACAAATCATGATCCACAACAAACAATTTTTCTTCATGCTCAAGTATGATCATCACTAGATCTAAAAGCATCATGGATATGATCAACAGGGGGTTATGAACCCTAATCAAAACAAGAACCCTAATTAGGAGATGAACCCTAATCAGCACATAGTCACTAGGCATGAGAAGCCACTAGATACACACAGAGAGGTTCATGGTAATTGCATAAACAAGGACCACAGAAGCAACTTACCCGAGGTCCTCGCTGACGAATCGAAGAGGAAGCAGATTGGCCGACGAACCGCGGCGGCACAGGGAGCACCCAGGGGGCGCTGCAACCTGCACCTGCCACGGCGGCGGCCACAGCAGCACACGAGCCCAGCACACCACCACAGACGGGACCGCGGCGGTGGCGACAACACCTTTCCTTAACCCTAGGATTCAGGAACGGGGTGGACTTGGCCACGGGGAAGCCCCGGAGTCAAATCCAATTGGATAGAACAAACAAGCATCGTCGACAACCCCAACTTGCACCATGGTGGCGACCAGAACGGCCGACGGCGGCGGGAATCGACGGTGGCGGCATCAGCGGCCACAGGGTCGGGTCAGAGGAGGAGAGGATAAGGTCGAGGGAGAGGGGGAGGCAGAGAGAATGGGCTGGGTGGGCCAAAACCCCTCGGGGTGGTATTTTGACCTTGCCCTATTGGGCTACATTGGCCCAATAAGCCCAAAAGGCCAGCCCAAGTTGTTCTAAAAACTATTTTAATCAAGTGGAAAAGACCAAAATGCCCTGACCTCAATAAAATTCTAGAAAATAAAATAAAAGTCCAAAAATTATAAATAAAATATTTTTGGATTCACAATAATCCACTCTGTCCAAATAAAATAAGATATAAAATTTTGGACATTTAAATTTTTATAAGAATTTTATAATTTATATATTCTTTATGGAATTTTACAAAATTATTGAAAGGTAATAAAAATAAATAAAAATCACTTTCATTATACATTAATATTATAGTATTTTAGACAATACTAAATGAATATTTAATAATAAATTTTAATGTATAATTAATAATTCCTAAAAGAATTATTAAATCAATAGAAGTCAAATAAAAAGGAAATAAAATAAAATAATTCAGTATATGCAATAAATATAAAAAAATTATTATTAATATTTATAAATGTTTTATATAGGGAAAATGCATATAGAATTAAATAATGCTTTACATTACTTGCATAATCATTTTGCTTCTTTAAATATTGTCCTTACCAGGCAATAATGATGTTTTTGTAGAACTAGAAGCTCAAGGTCCAGTGCAAGCATCAGACTTCACTACCTTGCCATCACAAGGCAAGTTCATCACTTGCTCATGTCCTTTGAAGAGTTTTTATCAAAGTATTTGCAAATTGTGTGTTATCATATATGTTATAAAAGAAAGAAAATAATATTTTCATAAATAAAGAAATCATAGATATCATCCTAAGTGGTGATATAATGGAGCAATAGAACTTAGGGTTCTATTTGCAACAATGATGATCAAGTAGGGACTTAATAACCCCTGACATCAGTGATTCTAGCGCCGTATATTACGCGTTAGCCATGAGATTTGGAATGGGACAGAGAAGTCAGTTGTATCCTCTTCCTCTCGCATGAAGCCGGATGTGCAGGTCGTGGCTGTTATACTCGTAGCATGCATATTAATTGGTAATTCGTAGCGGATATGCAGCATATGGATGGGAACACTCATCGTCCCACGATAGTTCTGGCATCTAACGGTTTGTACAAACCATTGCCATAATTCATTATGTGGGCATGGTGTACACCAAGGAGGCATACGGGGTCGCGAAGGGGGCAGTGATTGGCTTGGACCAACTACCGGGCCCCACATCATGGAATTGTGGACGGGAAAGTATGCCCGGTTGTGCAAGAAGGAGTTGATCTCTCATGGGTAAAGTAACGCACCTCTGCGGAGTGTAAGAACTGTAACTTGTTACTCCCTGTTCCGGGAAGGAGCTACGAACACGGCAGGAAAGGAACTCCATGAAAGTTCTGGTCAACCTGTGAAGGCTGATTGTCATAGTTTTTCGGAATAAAATCAATCTTTGAAGAAAGATTTACAAAAACTGCATAATGCCAAGGATTTATAATCCGAGGTGGTAGTTAGAGCATCAAACTTTCTACCTTGCATATAATGAACTTGTTGGGTAACGCTGTTACTCATTCTTTCCTTTGATCCCTTACTTAGACTCTGAGGATCCCGAAGACGTGCCAATGTATGCAGCCGAATGCCAAAAAGATGTGTACTACGAGGAACCTGATCTGTCCGGAGGATTTGAAGGAGTGGATTACAAGATCCGCTATGGTGTCAATGAGAACGAGTCAAATTAAGTACCTAGTTAGTAGTAACTAACGGAGCCGAGCAGCATGAACTCTATAGAATAAGCTGCTGAGCTCAACTCCTAGTCGGAGTTGTTACTTTTAAATTTCCGCTGAACACTTTATATTTTGGTTTGTAAGTTGGATCTTTTGGAAGTCTTGAACTTCCGGTATTGTAATAATAATAATGTGTGTACTTTTGTAATATGGACCCGTAATGTTTCTGTTGTACCACTCTGAGGGATGTGATATTTACGGAACGGTGTTCTGTGGATGTCATGTCAACGACTATAATGTATTACACATGCAGTGGTATGTTGGGTCACCGAAGTTGGTATCAGAGAAAATTTCTTTGACCTTAGGCTGGAAACCTAGTAAAGGGTATTACATGTAGGAGAATTAGCAACGATAAAGAATTCTCTAAAAGTAATATAATGCGTATTCAAATGAGAATATTCCGTTACATATTTTAGTACGATAATTCTTTGTTATGATGCAATATATCATTGGATACTAATCAAAATTATTTTTCTGATATACAGAGATATGGCACCAAAGTTTCCAAAACATACTTTGGTGAGGAAAGAGGAGACTCTTGATGATTATCAAGGATCATTTACAGACCAACTTCGTCAACTTTTAAAGCTCTTTAATTGTCCAACTAGAATTCCACTGAACACTATCACTTACCCTGATGGTCGGATGTTATCCAAGTATCGTGTGAGTATCCAACTTCTAGAGAGGCTTGGATTATATCACGATCTACCTATAGGAGAAGGTAGGAGTCATTTAGCAGCCTATCATGTTGTTGTTGTGGAGGCGATAGCTAATATCCGGGAGCAGAAAACAAAGGAATTAGAAGGTAGCACATTCTCTGTGATACCTCATGATTCTATAGACGCGGAGCCTATACCGGATCATCTTACTTTGGTTAAGAAGCATCCTAAGTTAGCTTCCAAGTTTATGGATAGATACCGAACACTCGTTGCGTCTTTTTACAAGACCCATCAAGTGATTGTTGAAGATAAAAATGACATGTTAGAGGATCTAACTAATCCGGAAAGGAGGAAGAAGTTAGCATTCCAGTTAGAGAAAGAAGAAAGTAGTAGTGCAACACCTATCTTTAATGATACCTATAGATCCGGAATCTTTTACACCATATCCTTATTCACCAAGACCTGAACCTACACATGATCCTACTATAGATATGCGGTATGCAGTACCACAGGGCTCAGAGGATGGTTCTGACTCAGAACTTCCTATTGAGAATTCAGATGGTTGGAGGATGGGATCATACCAGATATCCACAGATGGTTCTGACAGAAATGTTGGACAATCTAGTTGGATGGGTGCAAGAATGAACCCTAATAATAGTAGTAGAAATACCATGTCAATAGATGATCAGGATGAAGAAGAAGATCCTGAAGAGAGAGTGTTTGAATCATCAACATCTTCTCAAAACCCAGGGAATATACATTATCCAGTATTTAACTATCTTGCCCACGAGAGAACCTGGGGAGCAGCAGGATCTGTGTATCCTGTTGATAACTCAAGAAATGAAGCTCAGGAGATGCAGGTTGGAGATAATGTTGAATATGTTTCTGAAGACTTTTCAGTTGAGCTGGAGGGAGTCCATGCGCTCAGGTTGAGTAATGACTCAAGTCCTGACACTTCAGATACAGAGTATGTTCCTTCTAGAAGGCCATATGTTTCACAAACTATGCAACGAACAACACGTCATCACGGTTGGACATCAGGCATGTATGATGAGCATAGTTACTACTAGAAGGAGACAAGTAGTCAATAGTATCAAGCACTGTGTATTGTACTCCAAGTAATAAGGTAGTGAGATGAATACGATAGTTTTGTGATTATACCTATATGGTATATGTTGTAAGAACTTTGTATCATTATGATAATATGTATAATATGTGAAATGCATATTTGGATTTTCTTTGGATCTTCATTGTGTGACTAGTTCTGTGCGTAAAGTCGAGCTCAGAACACATGTGCATGATGTAATTATGATTATTCGCTTTATGTTGCAGGACTAGGGGGTCATGGATACGGGTGTAGAAATGGAAACTGAGCAGCAGCGGATGGAGCGTGAGACCAAGGAAAAGGCCGATGCCGATGCAGCAAATCAAGAAGCATTACCACCACCAATGAGGTCGTTAATGGAGCAGAACTTTATGCAATGCATGCAAATGATGCAAGAGACCCAGAACAAGTTCATGGAAGAGCTGCTGGGGCGAGCAAATCAGAGGGCACCTGAAGGAGGAGGAGTGAGTCTATCTGATTTCCAGAATGCAAGACCGTTACCTTTTGCATCAGCTCCTGAACCAATGGATGCAGAAGACTGGCTAGCAGATACAGAGAGGAAGCTGAAAACTATGGGTTGCAATGATGAGGAAAAATTGACGTATGCAACTCATCTGCTGACTGGACCTGCAGCATCATGGTGGGAAAATCAGTTTGCCATGCAACAACCAGGAAGGGAGTTTACCTGGGAGGAGTTCAAGCAAGGATTCCGTGAATATCATGTTCTGGAAAGCGTCATGGAGTTGAAGCAAAGAGAATTTGAGGAGTTTCGGCAAGGATATACTAGTGTCATGAAGTACATCCAGGAGTTTAGCCAACTGCCTCGTTATGCTGAGGAGGATGTTAACACTGAAGAGAAGAGGAAGAAACGTTTCTTGTGTGGATTAAATCCGTTTGTGAAGATGCAGCTAAGGTTAGCCAATAAGCAAACTTATCAGCAGTTGTTGGATGCAGCCATTACTTTTGAAGATGACTACAAGAATGTCCAAGAGGATCGGAGGAAGAGAGCCAAGAAGGAAACCAAGATAATTCAGGCAAGCAAACCTAAACCTAACCTGGAGTTCAAACCTCGGAATAGGAATTATGGCAACAACAAAAACAACAATAACAATAACAATAACAATAACAATAATAAGGGCAGTGGTGGAAATCAATCCAATCCGAGAAGGAATGTTATCTGTAACAACTGTGGAATTCCAGGGCATTTCTAGAGGGAATGCAAAAAGCCTATAGTGATCTGTTATGGTTGTGGCCAGAAGGGGCATATCAAGCCAGATTGTCCGAGCAAACCACCAGGAGGATGGCCTACCAAGGGAGGAGGACAAGCCAGTGGAGGAAATGGAAAGCCCAATAAAGGAGGAAATAATGGCAAGAGAAACCGACCTACCGAAAAACTGAACTGTGCAACCCTCGAGGAGGTGGATAATTCGGAGCATGCAGTGATAGGTACGCTCAATATCCTTACCAATCCCGGCAAAGTTCTGTTTGATACTAGTGCAACTACTTCATTCATTTCTAAAGAATTTTGTGATAAGTTCGGGATTAGAAGGGCAACAATAGAAAGTCCTATGACCGTAGTTACGGCAGGAGGGAATGTGATTGTACGCCACATAAAACAAGATCAGGTTATCTCGATCTGTGGTTGTACATATTTCGCAAACCTTTATGTGATTCCTTTGAAGGGAATTACAGTAGTGTTGGGGATGGATTGGATGATGGAACACGGAGCTCAGATTAATTGTGAGGAGAAAACCGTCTCACTCAAAACTCCAAGTGGAGCAAGGATAGTTTCCCAAGCAGATAAACATAGTCATATCATGGTGGATCTGCAATTGAATTCAATGAAGGAAGTTAAATTAGAAGAGATTCCAATAGTTAATGAATTCCAAGATGTTTTTCCAACAGAGTTACCGGGAATGCCAACAGACCGGGAGATAGAGTTCACCATTGACCTAATACCTGGTACAACACCAATAGCTCAAGCACCATATAAAATGGGACCCAAAGAGCTTAAATAACTCAAGGAGCAAATTGATGAGTTAGCGGGAAAAGGATTTATACAGGAAAGTGTATCTCCATGGGGAACACCAGTAATCTTTGTGGATAAGAGAGATGGTGGAAGAGGATGTGTGGTGATTATAGAAATCTGAACAACGTGACTATCAAGAATAACTATCCTTTACCAAGAATTCAAGATTTGTTTGATCAAGTGAAAGGAGCTGGAGTATTTTCAAAGATCGATTTAAGATCTGGATACCATCAAATAAAAATCAAGCCGGAAGATGTTCCAAAAACAACATTTGTCTCAAGATATGGACACCATGAGTATCTGGTAGTACCATTTGGTTTGACCAATGCACCGGCAATATTCATGAATCTGATGAACAAGATCTTATGCCATATTTGGACAAGTTTGTCATTGTCTTTATTGATGATATTCTGATATATTCCAAGGATAAGGAAGAGCATGCTGACCATTTGACAATAGCATTGCAGACTTTAAGAGAACATAAGCTTTATGCTAAGTTCGGTAAGTGTGAGTTCTGGTTAGATGAGGTAGAATTCCTCAGTCATGTGATCAGTAAGGATGGGATTGCTGTGAATCCATCTAAAGTTTAGTCGGTACTAGAGTGGACTGCACTGACCAATGTGAAGCAAATTCAAGGTTTCTTAGGAATGGCTGGTTATTATCGGAGATTCATTGAAGGTTTCTCCAAAATAGCCGGACCAATGACCAAATTATTAAGGAAAAATACACCATTCAAGTGGGATGAGAAGTGTGAAGCAAGTTTCCAAGAGTTGAAGACTAGATTAACCACAGCTCCAATCTTAGCAGTTCCTGAAACAGGGAAGGATTTCACTGTATATTGTGATGCATCTAAAGAAGGATTGGGTTGTATATTAATGCAAGATCGGAAAGTGATTGCTTATGGTTCAATACAATTGAAACCACATGAAGTTAACTATCCAACTCATGATTTAGAGTTAGCAGCAGTAGTTTTTGCACTGAAAGGATGGAGACATTTTCTTTATGGAGCCAGATGTGAGTTATACACTGACCATAAAAGTCTCAAATACTTCTTCACTCAAAAGGAATTGAATATGAGACAGAAGCGTTGGTTGGAATTAATCAAGGATTATGATTTAACAATCAATTACACCCTAGGGAAAGCAAATGTTGTAGCAGATGCTTTAAGCAGAAGAAGTGTAGATATTCAGCCAAGCAATAGGGAGTTACCAAAAGAGTTACAAATGGACTTGGAAAGATTAGAACTTCAATTTATCAGAACAAAGGTTTTTGGAGGATTAGCGACTACGCAGGTAGTTACAGAGCAGGACAGTGATCTTAAGCAAGAAATTTTTAGACATCAAGTAGAAGATCCTTTTATTGCTGAGGAAATTTGGAGAATATCTCAAGGGAAAAAATCATTTTTTCGCCTTGGAGATTATGGGTCTTATGGTTCCAAGATCGTCTATGTGTTCCAGATGTGACTGAGATCAGAAATGTCATACTCAAAGAAGCACATGATACCCCATATTCTATACATCCAGGGAATACTAAGATGTATATGGATTTGAAAGAACTATTCTGGTGGAATAACATGAAAAGAGATATTTCTAAATATGTATCGGAATGCCATACTTGTCAAAGGGTGAAAGATGAACATCAAAGTCCAGCAGGACCATTACAACCCTTAGAAATTCCTGAATGGAAATGGGAGGAAATAGGTATGGACTTCATTACAGGATTACCTATGACACCAAAAATAAAGGATATGATATGGGTAATTATGGACAGACTCACTAAGAGTGCACATTTTATTCCAGAGAATCAAAAGGATAATGTCGAGAAATTAGTTGAAGTATATGTCAAAGATATAGTAAGTAAGCATGGAGTACCCAAAAAGATCGTAACCGATAGGGGGCCAGTGTTTACTTCAGCATTTTGGAAGCAATTGCATGAAGCACTTGGTTCAAAATTAGATTTCAGCATGACATATCATCCTGAGACAGGAGGTCAAACTGAAAGAACAAATCAAATACTAGAAGACATGTTGAGAGCTTGTGCACTAGATTTTGGAGGAACATGGGAAGATCACCTACCATTGGCAGAATTTTCTTATAACAATAGCTATCAGAGTAGTCTGAAGGCAGCTCCATATGAGATTCTGTATGGAAGGAAGTGTAGATCACCAATATGTTGGTATGAACCTGGAAGAAGCAAAGAATTTGCACCAGATTATATCAAGGAGAGACAAGACATCATTGATAAGATCAGGGATAGACTGAAAATAGCCCAGAGCAGGCAGAAAAGTTATGCGGATCAAAGCCGAAGATCATGGCATCCAGAAGTGGGAGATATGGTCTATTTGAAAGTAAGTCCAATGAAAGGAGTAAACCAATTCGGAGTTAAAGGGAAATTGAGTCCAAGATATATCGGACCATTCAAGATACTGAGTCAAAACAGAACTATAGCTTATGCTTTAGAGTTACAATCAAGATTGGCTCAAGTGCATAATGTTTTCCATGTGTCACAACTTCGCAAATGTTTGAAAGTTCCAGATGATGTAATAACACATCAAGAGATAGAACTACAAGCAGACCTGACTTATATTGAAAAACCCTGTAAGATTCTGGAAGAGAACTAGAAAAGATTAAGGAATAGAGCAATCAAATATTGCAAGGTACAGTGGGAACATCACCCTGAGAGGGAAGCCACATGGAAGAAGGAAAAGGATTTAGGAAAAGCTTATCCCGAACTATTCAGGTACATCTCCACAAACTTTGGGACGAATTTTAATTTAAGGGGGGAAGTCTGTAACATCCCAGCATATAGGACCTAACAAAGGGTAGATTTAGGAATATGAATTATTGCATGCATTCATTTGTGAAAATGTTGGTAAATTTTCGCCAAATAAAGCCTTGAGTGATCAATGTTTCTTTCTTACTTTGAGATTAGGTTTAGTCTTAAAGGAGGATTGCTATAAACTTTGATATGATCTTAAAGGAATTATGTGTGTTTTGAAATGAGTTTCAATTTTAAAACTTAAGTGTTTGAATAATAATTTAAATGACTTAGATATAAATTATGAACCTTAATTTAATTAAGATATAAGTATTACAACTTAAATCTTATCCAAAAACAAGATTGAATATGAAATTCATTTCATATGATTAATACATAAACAAGTTACAAAGATTGTAACATACTGAAGCCATTTCCAAATTTCAGAATTTATAACAGAATAAAGATTAAGAATATTCTTTATTAAATAATAATATAATCTTTATTAAAATTACAAGAAAAATAAAGAAAAATTACAAAAGAATAAGAAAATTACATTTGAAAATCTACTAACTGTTGGAATTATGCCCTAGAGGCAATAATAAATATGTTATTATTATAATTCTTGTTCATGATAAAGTTTATATTCCATGCTAGAATTGTATTAAGCGGAAACTTTGATACTTGTGTGGTTTATGAACAACACCGTGTCCCTAGTACGCCTCTATGGACTAGCTCATTTATTAATGATAGTTAAGGTTTCCTAACCATAGACATGAGTTGTCGGTTAATAATGAGATCATGTCATTAGGATAATGATATGATGGACATACCCAAATTAAGTAGAGCAATTAGATCGTGTCATCGTGTTCATATTTGCGAAGCTTTTTCTTATGTCAAGTATTGTATTCCTTAGACCATGAGATAATACAACTCCCTGGTATCGTAAGAAAGCTTTGAGGTCATCAAACATCATCCTCTATGAGGGTGATCATAAAGGTGTCTCTCAGGTGATCGGAAAGTACTTGTTGGGTTGTATGTATCGAGATGGAATTTGTCCCTCCCGAGTCGGAGAGATATACTTCGGGCCCACTCGGTAATCGATATCAACACCGCTTGCAAGCACGTGGTTAAGGAGTTAATCAAAAAGTGATATCGGATTACGGAACGAGTAAAGTACTTGCTGTGAACGAGATTGAACTAGGTATACCGATACCAACGATCGAATCTCGGGCAAGTAGAATATCGCGTGACGAAGGGAATACATATATGGGATTAATTGAATCCTGGCATCATGGTTCGTCCGATATGATCATCGATGAATATGTGGGAGTCAATATGGGTTTCCAGATCCCGCTGTTGATTATTGATAGAAGATCATGTCTGTATATTCTCGAACCCGTAGGGTCACACACTTAACGTGCCTCGACGCTAGGATAGAATGGATAATTGGTTTATGAGTTTTTGTTCGGAGTCTCGGATGAGATCTAGGACATCACGAGAGGTTCCGGAATGGTCCAGAGAATAAGATTCATATAAAGGAAAGCAGTTTTTGGATTTCGAATTCGTTTTAGAGTATTCGGTATTGTACCGGAAGGTTCTAGAAGCTTCCAGAGTGGGACCAACGTGGCCCCACTTGTCGGAGGGCTGTGTGGTCCTAAGAGGGAGTGCCATGGCCGCTTTGGGCCAGGGGCACAAGTCCCCATAGGCCCAGGCGGCCAAACCCTAGGGGAAACCCTAGGGAACCCTTCTAGAAGGAAGGGGGAAACTTGCCCCCCCACTCCACCCTTGGGGCCGCCGCCCTAGGGCTTGGAGGAGGGGCCAAGGGGGCCGGCCAGCCCCCTATATAAGGTGGGAAGGGGAGCACCCCTCCCCCCAACTCCTCCAACCCTAGTCGTTGTCCTGCTGCCCTTCCACCTCTCTCTCTCCCAACTGCGCGTAGGCGAAGCCCTGCCGCAGAAACTCTCCACCATAGCACCACGCCGTCGTGCTGCAGATCCAATCCATCTCTCCACCCCACTTGTTGGACAAAGGAAGGAGGAGACATCGCGGCACCGTGCGTGTGCATCTCTCGGAGGCGCCGTCACTTGCGGCGTTGGATCGGATCGGATCGTGAGGAGGAGAAGGCTAGTTCGACTACATCACCCACGTTCTGTTGAATGTTTCCGCTGTGCGATTTCTTTAAGGGTATGAAGATCTCATATATCTATCTCATTGATTACATCTCCTAGATTATATCTTGGTTTTCTCGTTCGCATCCGCAGAATTTTTTGATTTACTATGTTGCGAAACCCTTCAGTGGTATCAGAGCTAGATCTATGCGTAGAAGTGTTTCACGAGTAGAACGCAACATGCTTGTTACGGGCGTTGATGTTTTCTGTTGCAAGCCTCTTGTTGTGTATTTCTTATGGCGCGGCATAGTGAGATCGAAGCGGTCCAGGCCAACTTTACGCGACCTCGTTCACGAGACCAGCTCCGCACTTGACGTGTGGCTTGTTCCACACATGCGACTGGTGGATGCCAGTTTCTCTCACTATAGTAGTCATGGGATTTACACCGGATGTTAGCAACCATAATATCACCGTTGTGGCTTTCCATAGGTAAGAATCTTTCTTAGCTTGTTACTCCCATAAGCCACGCAAAACATGCAACAACAAAGTAGAGGCGTCTAACTTGTTTTTGCAGGGAGTGTTTTGTAATATGGTATGGCCCAAGACGTGATGTGTATGATGTATGCAATGATCATGTTTTGTAATATTTCACGACTTGCATGTCGATGAGTTCACAACCGGCAGGAGCCATATGGTTGTCTTTATAATTGTGTATGACCTGTGTGTCAACTTCTTATAGGCCATGTAATAGCTTTACTTTATCGCTAAGTAGTTAGCAATAGTTGTAGTTTCTATTCGTGGTGGAGGCAATCATGGTGGAGTGATGGAGATCATGCTGGAGCGCACGAGATGGAGATCATTGCGCAGAGATTGGCTATACCATGTCACATAAAACTATATGCATGTGATGTTTATCCTTTTATGTATCTTATTATGCTTAGATCGCGACGGTAGCATTATAAGATGATTCCTCACTTAAAGATCAAGATAAAATTGTGTTCTCCCCATGTATGCACCGTTGCGAAAGTTCGTCGTGTTCAAGCACCTCGTGATGATCGGGTGCTATAAACTCTACGTTCACATACAACGGGTGCAAGCCAGTTTTGCACACGCGGAAATACTTGGGTTTGAATTGACGAGCCTAGCATGTACAGACATGGCCTCGGAACACACTAACCGAAAGGTTAAGCATGAGTCATATGAATGATATGATCGACACTTTGTTGTCCACCATTGAAACCACATCTCTTCTCGTGAAGATCGGATTAGGTGTGGTGAATTTGGATCGTGTTCACTAAACAACTTGAGGGATGTTGAATTTAGTGGGAGTTCATCTAGTAATTTGATTAAGTTGAACTAGTTATCATGAACATAGTCTAAGTTGTATTTGCAAATTTTGTAGATCAAATGGCTAAGTCCAACTTGAACTTCAACGTTTTTGCTGAGAAAGAAAAGCTTAAGAACAATGGGTCTAACTTCACCAACTGGTTCCGCAATCTGAGAATCATTCTCGCTGGCGGACAAAAGGACTGTGTCCTTGAGAAAGCGCTAGGTGACGCCCCTGCTATTGATGCGCCGGCTGATGAAAAAGTTGTTTATTAGTCGTGCAAAGATGATTATGGAGTTATTAAGAGTACCATGTTCTTTGCTATGGAACCGGACCTTCAAAATTGTTTTGAGGAGTTCGCCAGGACCTTTGAGATTCTTGAGGAACTGAAAACCATGTTTCAGACTCAGGTCCGTTCTGAGAGATATGAGATCTCTGAGAAGTTCTTTAACTACAAGATGGAGGAAGGGAGTTCCGTTAGTGAGCACTCCATTAAGATGTCGGCTACACTCAACGTCTTGAGCAACTGGACTGCAAGATTCTAGAAGAGCTCAAGATTGACAGAGTTCTGCAATCACTCCCTCCTAGCTACAAAGGTTTTGTAGTTACTCACAATCAGATTGGTTCCACTGATACGATCACTGAGCTCTTCGCTAAGCTGAAAGCTGCGAAGGTGGATATCAAGAAAGATAATCATGTGTTGATGGTCAACAAGACCCCTATCTTCAAGAAAGGTAAGGGTGCAAAGAAATCCTTCAAGAAAAGGCAGTGGCAAGCGCGTTGCCCCTGTCGTGGTATTGCCGACGAGTACGCCATGGAGGGGTCCTCACAGTGCGTGTTTAGAGACGTGGGGTAAGGCGGACGGTTGATGGGTACGAGGTAACACAGCTTACCCAGGTTCATATCCCACAACGGTGGCAGAATCCTACTCCTGCTATAAATCACTATAATGGCAATACGCCGAGTTACAGAGATAGGTTCGCTGTGCGAGGTTGTATGAGATTGTCTATGATCGTATCAGATTGTGCCCTAAAGGCTCCCATAGGCCCGACTTATATAGTCACCAGGTCCTAGGTTTACAGGGAAAAGTCCTAGCCGGACAGGTTTCAGAGTCCTACACCATCTATTACTAGTCTTGTGTATCTTGCACTCCAAGGCTCCGGGTACGCTGGTGACTCCACCGTAGCCTTCCTTTATCCGGCATGGGCCTCCCTTCTGGATCCACCTAACTGGGCCACCCAGCAGGCCATAGGCCATGCTACTGACTATGGGCCACCCGGGTTAGTCGGATAAGAGACATCCTATGAGGATACCCATATAGCATATCCCCAACAGTAGCCCCCGGAGAACTCTGAGATCTTGCGCCGCCTTGCCTCTTCACATGGAATGCTCCGTCTAGATGGATGTCGGCAAATCGTCAAGCAATATCTTGTAGTCCTCCCAAGGAATCCTGAGAAGTTTTCTCCGTCTTGTATTAGTAAGTCGGAGAAATGCTGAATCTTCCATCGTACTCTTCCGTAGTCAGATTAAATCCGTCCATGCCGGAATCTTCGATGCGACGGCTCATCTACCACGTCAGTTATGACGACGTAGGCTTAGGTCAGTGACGCCTCGTAACTCACACATGCAGAGAACGCAATCATATCCGATTTTCCCGCGTGAGCGTCTGAACCGTTAAGCGGCGGCGGTTGGAGAGCGAAATTATCGCGACGCTCGAACACGTCGCTCACGCTGCAATCCCCATTAGCTGCACGAATCTTGACGCAGAGTAAGATAAATAGTAATCGTGGGACACTTGCCACTTTTTCACCCCATTCTCTCGCGTCATCATCTTCTTCATCCAGCCGCACGCCTCCTCGAGCTCTCCGTGGAAAACCTCGAAGAAACCCTAGCCTCTCTTTGCATCAGTCGCATCCTTCCAGTCCTCCATGGCCAGCAGCAACTCCGTCGTCGTGCCCCAGAGGGCCTAGTCATCCCCGCGTCGGAGGTGATTGAAACCACCGGCGGTGTTCACAATCTGGCGGTGCTAGAGCCTCTAGAAGAAGAGCCGACTTCAAGACAAGGCGTGGCGGCTCGGACATCACCGGCCGCGACATCCAAGAGATGGTCGCCGAAGGCTACCTCTCCGTGACGGAGGGGCTCGCCTGGCAGGCGGCGCCGGCCGGCGAGGTGACACCGTCTCCCCAAGCCAGAGAAAAAGTGTACCTCAAGGCTCAGCTGGTACGCGGCGTTTCTCTGCCCATCTCCCACTTCTTTCTGTCCGTCTTGAATCACTTCAAGGTCCAACCCCATATCCTCTCCCCCAATAGTATCTTAGTGCTTAGCAACTTCGCGGCACTTTGTGAGGGTTACCTAGGGATTAGGCCTAGGTTAGACTTGTTTGTGTACTTCTTCACCGTCAAACATGAAGCCGGACACAGTAGGGAGGAGCTTAGGAACTGCGGCACCATAAGCTTCAAGATCCGACCAGGCCGGCGATTCCCCGACATCGTCGGCCACGAGTCGTGCAAAAACTGGCAGCGGACGTACTTCTACGGCCCCGACATTCCTTTGGCAGGCCGAGAAGTGACGTACCCGGACTTCATGGATGGAGCCGCCGCTGAAGTTTCCACATGGAGATCCCATGCCTCCCTTCCCTCCGACCTCGACGCTTCTCGCGCAATTAGGCGGATCGAGTGGTTTGTAGAAACGGGTTTGACCGGCTTGGACCTAGCCATGTGCTGGTTCATCAGGCGAATCCAACCTCTGCAGCACTGCGTGAAGTTCATGCACGAGTACACCAGTGATCGAAGGGATACCCTCCGGATCTCCATGGATAACTTTTCGAGCGACTCCGTCAAGCTCTGTCTGAAGGACATCGTCAAGGTGAAGGATATGAAGCGTGGCTTCACCATCACCTACGACATGGACGTAGACGGCAAGTGCCCAAAGGTAGGTATTTATTTGCCGTGTATGACATTGCTCCAGTTTCTCCGTCTTGCCAATGCCATCTTATCTAACACGGTGACTTCTCACTTAACAACTTAGCGATCTAGATGAGGACAACCTTGTTGCCCAAATCTACGATCCAAAGATGAAGGAAGTCACGGTCGTGTCCGACGACGATGTCCCGTTGGCGCGAAAGCGGAAGAGCTCCACCTCTGACGCTGCCGACGGAGGCAAGAAGAAGAAGACGAAGGGTGGAACCTCCAAGAAGACTACCGCCGCCCTGGAGGAGGAAAAGAGAAAAGCCGCCGGGATGTTTGCCAAAGCGCCCCCCTAGTGTAAGCCTCTCATTCTCTGACATTGTCTATTTATCTGTCTTGTTCCTGTACTTATGCACTTTGCATGTTTCAGGAAGAAAGCCGCAACCAGCCTCAAGAAGTCCTCCAAGACTCTTGGGGCTTCTAGAAATATCAAAGATATGCTGCATCGCGACTCCTCCCCCGCCATCGCCCCTGCCACTCCTGCCGTCAAGCCCTCTTCTGCTCCGACAAGCTCTCAAGTCCAGGAGGCACCAGGCCCTTCCGCCATGGAAGTGGATTCTGGCGCCTCTACCGAGCTCGCTGTTGTCGGCGAGCAGGCGACGCAGGAGAGCGCTGCTCTTCAAATGGCTGAAGCTCCGGCTAAGGATGCCATCGGTAGCGGCAAGGCGATGATAGGAGCTGGTACTTCTGCTGAAGGCGGCGCCCGTACTCCCTAGAAACCCTTCGAGTTCCCAAAGATAGTTTACCCGGTGCTTCTGCCGAGTAACACTACTATGGTTGCTGGAGGAGTGTCGTCATCTCCGACGTGCGGTATTGAGGAGCTACTCCGACAAGCGGATATCTTGCGAGGAAATAGCATTTCCTTCGGCAAGCTGCTAGCCGAGAGTGCTACAAACCTCAAGATCATTGCACTTGTAAGTTTTTACTTTGCCTTCTGCATTTCATATGAGTATCCCACTGTAGCCCCCGAGGATGTAGACGGAAAACCATAGGTTTTGTATCTATATGCTCTAAGAGTGACTAAGTTAGAAAAAACTCTCACTGTAGCCCCCAAGCATTTAGATGGAATGAATTACTCCAACTAGATGCTTTAAGAGAAGCATATACAGTGTTCATAATTTTCAATGCTGTAGCCCCCAAGCCTCTAGTTGCAACTGAATTAGTTCCGACTAGATGCTTTAAAGAAAAGCTAAGCATTTCCTGAGTTAAAAACTCTCGCTGTAGCCCCCGAGTATCTAGGTGGAAAATCTCCGACTAGAAACTCCAAGCAGACCAAATAACGATTTAACTTTGAATTTGTTTCCACAGAATGAGAATGCTCGGAGGGGCATGGCCAACGACAAGTACCAGAAGATGCGCGCAGATCTTGAAGCCGAAAAGGGTAAAACCGCCATCTTGAAGGAACAGATCATCAAAAATAAGAGTTTGTTTTCTTATTACGCATTTCCGTCTTACTTTTGTGCCCACAATCTCCGAGTAATCACGGTGTACTTTGTTTTCTCCGACTTGTAGAACATGTCGCCAAGGCCAAGGACATTGTCGAGCAGTCCAAGCATATCCAGCAGCTGGACAGCGAGAACAAGATCCTGAAGGAGGAGAGGAAGGAGATGCTGAAGATGCACGAGGATTCCATGAAGGCCCTGCAGGATTCCGCCTCCGCGGAAATCAATCGCTTGAAGGAGGAGCTTGCGATCCTAAAGGATCAGAAGCAAGCTGCTGATGAGCAAAACCTTCGCCATGGCGAGGTGTTTAAGCTCCTCCAACAAGAGAAGGAATCCATGGCGGACATCCTTTGGCAGGCCAAGGCCAGCATCTTTAGTAAGTTTCCTCCGCCTTGAATTTCTGTAGTCTGGATACTTAGAGTTTATTGAACTCATGCGCTCCTTGTCGGAATTTGCAGCTCCTATGGGTTTAACCCGCTCGCCTCCTTCGGACAAGGAATGTATGGTTCTTGCCGGCAATTTCATCAACACTGCCATTACCCAAGCCAAGGAGATTGCCAAGCCCCTCCAAATATATATCAAGGCATCGGACTCCGTGACGAAGTACTCGGAGATCCTCCGCTGAGCCCCCGAGCGTGTCATGAGCTGGAAAGCTTCATGTGCACGGGCTGGCGCAAGGATGGCGCTGTCTATGGTGAAGGCATACTACGAAAATGCCGACATTGACACAGTGACCTCTGGTATCCCCGACGTGGATGATGACGGTAAGGAGATTGATCACAAAGCCATCCTGTCATCACTCGCGGGCTACAACACCAGGGTTGCCGAGTTGGTGGACGTTGACGTCTTTGTGCCTAGGAACCTCATCGACAGCGTCAACCAAGATTCCTCCGAGTCTCATCACAGCGCCGATGTCGAGGGTGATTCTCCGGCTGGTGATGATGCGGCCTCCAAGTCTCCTGCGCCCAAAGAATGAAAAACACTTTGTAATTTCTGTTTCACCTTTGGTGTGTGCACGGAAAAACTTGTTGATGTAATCTTAAGGCGGAAAACAATGGTTGTCGTATCCTGCTACTTAATAATTAATTCCCAGTATGTATATATTTTTTAAGCAAGTGCTGGCTTATCCATTACTCTGGTTCTTATGCTTGACTTTTCGTGAGTCGGAAGACTCGTTGTCGGAACCATGCGCTTAGGTGATGATGCCCAATGGCACCGTCAATAACCTGAGCACAAAATCGCCGACAATAATTGTCGAAAGTCACTACTCCAGAATCCACATAAAAATGACAAGGAATGTGTAGACCAGAAAACTTAAGCTAACGCCTGTAGGCGGAATTTTCACAAGTGCAATCGCAAGACTTGTGCATAAAGGTTTTATATGATCCAAAAATGAACACTAAAGGAGGTAAAAGACTCAGTAATATGAGTGAACCAAAGAGCTTTATTTCATTGATCATATAAGAGGTATACAATTAGATAAAAAAATGCTAAGTGTAGAAAGGACGTCGTTGTGCTATGTTCCATGGCCGATCAAGCTCCGGGTAGTCATCATCCGGGTCACGTCGCTTACGCTTATGATCCTCGTTGGGTTTATCCTTGAGTTCACGATTGTCGACAAGGTAGTAGGACCCATTGAGCAGCGCCTTGCTTATGATGAACGGTCCTTCCCATGGCGGGGATAATTTGTGTGACTTCTTCTGCTTAAGTCGGAGCACCAAATCCCCCTCTTTAAATGAGCGATGCCGAACGCGGCGACTATGGTAGCTACGTAGCTTCTGCTGGTGGATGGCGGATCTTTGGCATGCCAAAACACGCTCCTCCTCGAGAAGGTCCACATCTAGGCGTCTAGATTCTTCAGCGTCATCTTCGTCGTAGGCGGCAACTCTTGGTGCATCGTGGAGGATGTCGGAAGGTAGGATGGCTTCAGCTCCATATACCATGAAGTAAGGGGTGTAGCCAGTGGATCTGTTGGGTGTAGTTCGTAAACTCCACAACACAGATGGCAATTCTTCCGCCCAGGCTCCAGCTGCTCTATGTAGCGGTGCCTCAAGACGTGGCTTGATCCCCTGCAGAATTAATCCATTGGCTCGCTCAACCTGACCATTGGATTGTGGGTGTGCCACCGATGGAAGGTTAAGTCGGATGCCTTTGTCCCAACAATAGGCCTCCACTTCTCCGAGTGATAAGTTGCTTCCGTTGTCGGTGATGATGCTATGTGGGAGACCAAATCTCACCACTAGATCTCGGACAAACCTGAGGGAAGTTGCTCCATCAAGCTTTCTAATGGGTTTAGCTTCTATCCATTTGGTGAATTTGTCAACTGCTACAAGCAGATGCGTAAACCCACACGGTGCCGTCTGTAACGGCCCCACCATGTCTAGCCCCCAGAATGCAAATGGCCAAGTTATTGGTATTGTTCGCAATTCTTCAGCAGGAACATGTGGTTGTCGGGCATAATACTGGCATCCTGTGCATGTATCAACCATCTTGTCGGCGTCCACCTTCGCGGCCAGCCAGTAGAATCCTTGCCGGAAGGCTTTCGCGACCAAAGATCGAGGAGAGGCGTGATGCCCGCAATCTCCGAGATGGATTTCGCGTAGGATTTCCATACCTTCTAGCTGGGAAATGCACTTTAGGTATACACCGGTAGTGCTCCTCTTGTAGAGTTGCCCATTGATTATGGTATAACCCTTTGCTCGTCATACTATTTTCCGTCTTTTGACTTTGTCGTTGGGCAAAGTTCCGTGCTCGAGATACTCCATGAACGGTTTTGTCCAAGCCGGAGGGATCTTTGTCACCATGTTAACAAAAGAGTCAGCTCTATCCGGGTTGTCGATGTCGGCGCCCTTCACGGATGGTGTGCGTAGATGCTCTAGGAAAACTCCTGGCGGAATTCGCTTGCTCCCTGATCCCAGTTTAGACAACAGATCAGCCGCCTCGTTTTGTTCCCTAGGGACATACTTGACTTCGTAGCCCAAGAAGCTTTTGGCTATCTCGTCCACTTCGTCTCGATATGCCGCCATCATAGGGTTCCGCGCGTTCCAGGTGCCAGCCACCTTTTGGGCAACCAAGTCGGAATCTCCACAGCAAACTATGCGCTTGATGCCAATATCCTTGGCTACACGTAGTCCGTGAATGAGTGCTTCATACTCCTCCATGTTGTTTGTAGCCTCGAAGTGGATCTGCATAACGTAGTGTAGCTTGTATCCTTTTGGTGACTGTAGCAGTACACCAGCCCATGAGCCGTTGAGCAACTTTGATCCGTCAAAGTGCATCACCCAGTACTCTGGTTCTGGTAACGGAGTAGCATCTGGCATCTCCGTCCAATCTGCAATAAAATCCGCCAAAGCTTGTGACTTGATAGCGTCGCGTCTCTTGTAGGTGATCTCGAAGGCGGCAAGCTCAATGCCCCACTTCGCGACCCTTCCTGTAGCATCGCTGTTATTGATAATGTCGGACAGTGGAGTTTTGCTCATCACTGTGATTGGGTGCTCCTGAAAGTAATGCCTCAGCTTCCGCGAAGTGAGGAATACTCCATAAGCTATCTTTTGGTAGTGCGGGTAACGCTGCTTGGATTCTGTCAAGACCTCGCTTACATAGTAGACTGGTCGTTGAACTCCGTGCTCATAGCCTGGTTCCTTCCGCTCTACCACGACGACGATGCTGATAACCCGGTTGGTTGCCGCCATGTAAATTAACAGGGGCTCACCAGGCTCGGGTGCTGCAAGGATGGGCGCTGAGACAAGAATCTCCTTGAGCCGCTTCAATGCTACATCTGCTTCGTCTGTCCATGTGAATTTGTCCACCTTCTTCAGCAACTTGTACAGCGGCAAAGCCTTCTCTCCAAGTCGGCTGACGAACCGACTAACTGCTGCAACACAACCTGTTAGTCGTTGAATGTCCTTTAGGCATGTCGGACGGTTTATGTTTAAGATGGCCTTGATTTTCTCCGGGTTAACCTCGATTCCGCGCTGGGAAACGATGAAGCCGAACAATTTGCCGGCACGAACCCCGAAGACGCACTTCTTAGGGTTGAGCATCATGTTGTATTTTCGGAGATTATCAAAGGTTTCTTTTAAGTCGGAGATTAAGTCGCTTGACTTTTTAGACATCACCGCGATTTCGTCCACATAGGAGTGAACGTTCCGACCAATTTGGTCATGAAGGCAACGTTGCATTGTCCGCTGGTAGGTAGCACCTGCGTTTTTCAGCCCAAAGGGCATCGTGACATAGCAGAACGTGCCGTATGGAGTAGTGAACGAAGTGGCCAATTGGTCCGACTTCCTCATCTTGATCTGGTGGTATCCTGAGTATGCGTCGAGAAAACACAAAAGTTCCGAGCCAGCCGTCGAGTCAATGACCTGGTCAATGCGAGGCAAAGCAAACGGATCTTTGGGACATGCTTTGTTCAAGCCGGTGTAATCAACGCACATTCTTAATTCATTGGTTCGCTTTTTGGGGACAAGTATAGGATTGGCCACCCATCGGGTGCGAAGGACTTCTCGGATAAACCTAGCCTTAAGTAACCTAGCTATCTCTTTGCCAATGGCGCGTCTCTTCTCATCTCCGAAGCGTCGTAGAGGTTGTTTCATTGGTTTACATTTTGGATCTATGTTTAAGCTGTGCTCGGCAAATTCCCTAGGTACACCTTTAATGTCGGCAGGTTGCCAGGCAAAGATGTCCCTATTCTCACGGAGGAACTCGACGAGCGCGCTTTCCTATTTGGGATCCAGGTTCGTCCCAATGGCGACGGTCTTGGAGGCATCGCCTACCACAAGTTCCACCGGCTTGGTCTCGATGGCGGCCTTGAACGCAGGAGCGGAGTCAGAGATCTGCTTCTTTGACGCAGGCATCTCTCAATCATTGACCTTGCCCTAGATCTCCTTGAATTCTTATAGAGGACGACTGCTTGGCCGCTTCATTGATCTCGCAGTCCCTTGCCTTGGTAAAGCTTCCGGATACGGTGATGACACCGTTTGGTCTGGGTATCTTGAGTTTGTTGTAGACGAAGCATGGCTTGGCCATGAACGTGCGGAATATGTCGCGGCCGAATATGACGTGGTACACGCTCTTGAAGGGGACCACCTCAAAGGTCATGCGCTCTTGGTGGTAATTATTAACATCGCCAAAGGCTACCTGAAGCGTAATGCACCCAAGGGACCGAGCCTCCCGACCAGGAACTACGCCATGGAAAACGGTGTTGGTCCGCCTTAGGTTTGCCTCCGTCAAGTTCATCTTCTGCAGTGTATCCAGGTACATGATGTTGATGCTGCTTCCACTATCCACCATGCACTTGGTGAACTCCACGCCGTCAATCAATGGGTTGATGACCATGGCGTACTGGTTCTCCGTGGGCACAAGGTCTGGGTGGTCCTTCCTGTCCCAAGTTATTGGAACCTCCGACCAGCGCAGGTACTGGGGAACTGGGGGGAGAGTGGCCATCAGGATCCTTAGAGAGGTCTTCTGTTGTCGGACGGTGGGGTGCCAAGGAAAGTGTGGTATACTGGGGCCTTCTTTGCGAAGGGGTTCTTGCCCTTGTCGTCGCTCTTGGCGGCGTGCTTGGGGTCAATGTCCTCGTCCATGTCACTCGAATCCTTGGACTCCTCCTCCTTCTTCTTCCCCTTGCCCTTGCCTCGCGGTCTGTTCTTCCGATTTTGCTTGTAGCCGGACTCCGGGTCTTCCTTGAGGTCGTTGACGAACTTGCAATGTCGATTGGTATGGGTGGCCTTGCCGTTGGCGTCGAGGTGTACGAGGCACGGCATATCGCGGTACTCTTCATAGGTTTGGGGAACGCGGAGCGGCGCCTAGTTGGTTTCACTTCCTCGTTGCTGCCCGCGGCCTGCTCCCCTTCCTCGGCCGTGTTGTCCGCCTTCTCCTCGTCCTGCAAAAGTCATAGCGACCATGTCGATAGATTTCTTTTCTTCTGGAGCGGTTTTCCGCTTTGTACTGCTGTTCCTCCGAGCTTGAGTTGGAACGGCCGTTGCCGGCAATGAGCCACGAGCATCGTCGTCGGCCGCTGCGAACTCACTAGCTAACTGAATCATCTGATTCAAGTCAAGCTGATGATTGTCCTGCAAGCGCTTCAGCTTGTGTCGGAGCAACGTACCCCTTTCCAACCCATCAATGAAGGCGGCCATGGCGGTCTGAGCCTGCACTCCTGCGCAGGAATTTTTCTTATCCAGCCAGCGGGAGAGGTAGGCGCGAGATGTCTCGTCTTTCTCTTGCACGCACCGCTGTAGATCGCCCATAGTGCAGGGACGCTTGTATGTACCCTCAAAGTTTTTGGTGAATGCTTCTTGCATATCCAGCCAGTTGTAGATAGATTTCTCCGGCAAGTCACCGATCCATTGACGGGTCGTGCCCGCCAACATTAACGGGACGTACTTGACGGCGACGTTGGGGTTGCCTCTGGCAATCTCCACCGCATTGTCTTAGTCCTGCAACCATGTGGCAGGCTTGGCAGTGCCGTCATAGGGCTTGATGGTCTTGTCAATCCGGAAACCTTTGGGGTAAGTTGCAGACCGTATTGCAGGTCCAAAGCAACGTGGTCCCAGGTATGGTCCTTCCCGGGCCTCGTGGATCTTATCGATCCGTGAACGTGCATCGTACGGCTCCGGGTTCTTCTTCTTGTTGTTAACAGGGGATGGGCTACGTGAACGACGCGGGCCTCTTCCGCCATGGTGACTGCTTGGCGGCGATGGAGGCGGAGGTGGCGGTGGGTTAGCCTTCTTGCTGTTACCCTCCTGCGACGCCTCACGCCTGTCGCGGTTGCTTGTCGGACGTGGAGGGTCGTGGTGTGACCTGCTCTTGTGTCCTTGGTGGAGTTCTTCATCATGACGGGTTTGTGCCGCGTTGTCGCGGATAACGATACCACACTGCTTTGGAGGGGGCATATCCGTACGATGGTGAGCCTTGTAATCTTCCTGACGTCGGTGGGATCGGGGCGGTGGCGATGGGCGGCGAGGTCGGGCTTTTTCTCCGTGGTTGGAGGATATGGGGATAGCATCCTTCCTGTTGCGCGCATCCCTCCGTCTTCGTTCTGATGAACCCGTCTGTGATCCGACATCCTGAGGAGATTTGTCCCTTGGCGGTTTGTACTGGCTAGATCGGCAAAGCGCTGGGTCAGACTCGAGCCTCTAAGAGGTGGCCTTTTCCTGCTGCTTTACCGCCTTGGCCACTAGGTCGTAGACCTGTTCTACTGCCTCAGGTGATCTATCCTGCTCCAGAAGGGTCTTGGCGACGGCGAGGTTGAGGAGTGGGGTGGGCATCACCTGCTTGCCTTCACTATCGATGTATGGCTTGGCCTATGCCGGCTTCGAGGGAGCCCATCCTAGGTTGCGCCGTACACCAGGATCGTTGATGACGCGAGCTGGAGCTTTCTTAGCCTTCTGCTGCTGTAGCAGAGTCTTGTACTCGGCCTCCATTGCTCTAGCTTTCTCTATGGACTTATGCGCGTTAACCAGATCTCGATCTAGTTTAGCGTCTTGCTCCGCGATGGCTTGCGCCTCCTCCAGCAGCTGCTGGCGCTTCTCGTCAAGCTGAGTCACGTTCCGGATATGATCAACGGTTAGTGGCTCGATGAGGAGATTGTCGTACATCACTCTATCGGCTGGAGTAACATGGGCTGCTACCGACGTGGATGCTGGAGGCGGCAAGTTTGCGGTGTTGTTGTTGCTCGGACCGGTGCCGAGTTCCTGCGGCTGCTGCACTGGGTTAGGCGGAGGAGACATGACCTTTGCGCGATCATCGCCGGCAGCAATAAGTGGCCCCTTCCCCTTTTCCAGCGCCGTAGGCGGAGCTTGCCCGGGTTGATCTCCATCCATCGCTGTCCCAATGGTGATGAACACCCCTCGGGACATGACGGTGTTGTTAGCTTGCTCGTCGCGCGAGTACTCCTCCTCCATCTCTTGCATAGCGGAGTCTAGCTCTTCTGGACTGAAATCTATCTCCTCTGAATCTGCACTGAAATCAGCGTAAAGTGCGTCAATGACAGAGTCGGAGGGTGCCAGGACTTCCTCGATGACGGGCGGTGGAGGTGCAACAGCCTCGATGATGACTGGAGGTGGTGTTGCTGCGACGATGACGGCGGGAGGCGGTGGCGACGGCTGCTGAACCGGAGGTTCTCCGTCTCTGAGCGCGAGCTCCATCTGGGCTGCCGCGTAGCTGTTGACGGTGCTCACCATCTCTTCGAGGGTAAGGCGTCCTGTTGCCTGTTGCCGTCTTAAAGAATGTCGGAGAAGTGTGCCGTGGTCCAGCCCTTCCACGAAGTGATACAAAGAGTTATCATCGGGGTAATTGGCCAGGTCGGCCCGTATACGGAGCCACCTGGCGAGGTAGTCGCGGGGTTTTTTGCCCTCTCTCTGATCGCAGCACGCCAGATCGAAGATGGTAACCACGCCGATGAACTTGGATCTCTGTTGTCCAGACGCGCGGACAAAGCCGGCGGATTTGCAGTGATCTTCCACCTTTATATCCTGCACAGGGGCGGTTTGGGTGGGCCTTGAACTTTTCCGATCTTTGCCGGCAAACTCCGAGGAGAGATCCGACATCGATCCTTCCATGAACGTATCCTGCCCGTAAGCGGTCTGTGCGGGTCTTGATGCTTTTCGATCTTTGTCGGCAAACTCCGAGGAGAGATCCGACATCGATCCTTCCGCGAACGTATCCAGCCCGTAGGCGGTCCGTGCGGGTCTTGATGCTTTTCGATCTTTGCTGGCAAACTCCGAGGAGAGATCCGACATCGATCCTTCCGCGAACGTATCCAGCCCGTAGGCGGTCCGTGCGGGTCTTGATGCTCCTCCGACTCCCAGGGAACTAGTGCCCGAGTCGGTTTCGCCGATGAAGAGGTGGATGTCTCCGATAGGAACGATCGAACACCGCGTAGGGTTCGTCTTCGCCGGGATCCAGAACTCGTCAGGGGGGACGATCGGAACATTGCCGGAGAAGAGAACACGGCCTATGTCTACGGTTTTGTCGATTCCTGCGAAGATCTTGGTCCTCGCCCGCTGAAGAGCCTGAAGCGCCTCTTGCCCCATGGTGGGCGCCAACTGTCGCGGTATTGCCGACGAGTACGCCATGGAGGGGTCCTCACAGTGCGTTTTTAGAGACGTGGGGTAAGGCGGACGGTTGACGGGTACGAGGTAACACAGCTTACGAGTTGAGATCCTGACGGTGGCGGAATCCTACTGCTATAAATCACTATAATGTGTCTGTGGGAATTCTGAGACATAGGTTCGCTGTGCAAGGTTGTATGAGATTGTCTATGATCGTATCAGATTGTGCCCTAAAGGCTCCCATAGGCCCGACTTATATAGTCACCAGGTCCTAGGGTTACAGGGAAAAGTCCTAGCCGGACAGGTTTCAGAGTCCTACACCGTCTATTACTAGTCTTGTGTATCTTGCACTCCAAGGCTCCGGGTACGCTGGTGACTCCACCGTAGCCTTCCTTTATCCAGCATGGGCCTTCCTTCTGGATCCACCTAACTGGGCCGCCCAGCAGGCCATAGGCCATGCTACCGACTATGGGCCACCCGGGTTAGTCGGATAAGAGACATGCTATGAGGATACCCATATAGCATATCCCCAACAGCCCCTGCTGAGAAGAAGCTCAAGTCTGGCCCTAAGCCGGACACTGAGTGCTTCTATTGCAAGGACAAGGGTCCTTGAGGCAAGCTGTCAAAGTACTTAGCGGACAAGAAGGATGGCACCATTAAAGGTATATTTGATATACATGTTATTGATGCTTACCTTACTAGCGCTCATTGTAGTGCCTGGGTATTTGATACTAGTTCAGTTGCTAATATTTGTAACTCGAAACAGGAGCTACAGAATAGATGGCGGCTAGCAAGGGATGAGGTGACGATGCGCGTTGGCAATGGATCAAATGTTGATGTGATGGCCGTCGACACGCTCTCCTTAGTTTTACCTTCGGGATTAGTTTTAAACCTTAATAATTGTTATTATGTGCCTGCGTTGAGCATGAACATCATATCTGGATCGTGTTTATTGCAAGACGGTTATTCATTTAAATCGGAGAATAATGGTTGTTCTATTTATATGAATAACATCTTTTATGGTCATGCACCTGTTGTGAATGGTTTATTTCTTCTGAATCTCGAAAGCAATGAAACGCACATCCATAACATTGAGGCTAAGAGATGCAAAGTAGATAGTGATAATCCAACTTATTTGTGGCACTGTCGTCTAGGTCATATTGGTGTAAAACGCATGAAGAAACTCCATTCTGATGGACTTTTGGAGTCTCTTGATTTTGAATCATTTGACACGTGTGAGCCGTGCCTCATGGGAAAGATGATCAAAACCCCGTTCTCCGGTATAATGGAGCGAGCAATGGACTTATTGGAATCATACATACCGATGTATGCGGACCAATGAGTGTTTCGACGCGCGGTGGATATCGCTATTTTCTCACTTTTACTGATGACTTAAGTAGATATGGGTATATCTATTTAATGAAACTTAAATCTGAAACGTTTGAAAAGTTCAAAGAATTTCAGAACAAAGTGGAAAACCATCGTAACAGGAAAATTAAATTTCTACGATCCGATCGTGGAGGTGAATATTTGAGTTATGATTTTCTCAAGCATCTTAAAGCGAGCAGAATCGTTTCGCAACTCACGCCACCCGGAACACCACAGCGCAATGGTGTGTCTAAACGCCGGAATCGGACTCTATTAGATATGGTGCGATCAATGATGTCTCTTACAGATTTTCCGTTATCATTTTGGGGTTATGCATTAGAAACCGCTGCATTCACTTTAAATAGGACACCATCTAAATCCATTGAGACGACACCGTATGAACTATGGTTTGGTGCTAAACCTAAGTTGTCGTTTCTTAAAGTTTGGGGATGCGAAGCTTACGTCAAGAAGTTGATGTCGGACAAGCTCGAACCCAAAGCGGAGAAATGCGTCTTCATAGGATACCCTAAGGAAACGATTGGGTATACCTTCTACCATAGATCCAAAGGCGAAGTGTTTGTTACAAAGAACGGATCCTTTCTTGAGAAGTAGTTTCTCTCGAAAGAAGTGAGTGGGAGGAAGGTAGAGCTAGACGAGGTTATTGAACCTTCTCTCGAGTTGGAGAGTAGCGCAACACCTGAAATTGTTCCAGTGTCGTCTGCACCAATAAGAGAGGAAGCTAATGACGAGGATCATGAAACTTCGAACGATGCTACTACTGAACTTCGCAGGTCGACAAGGTCACGTGTCACTCCTGAATGGTACGGCAACCCTGTCTTACCCGTCTTGTTGTTAGACAACAGTGAACCTGCGAACTATGAGGAAACAATGATGAGCCTAGACTCTGAGAAATTGCTAGAGGCCATGAAATCCGAATTGGGATCCATGAGCGAAAACCAAGTATGGACTTTGGTGGACCCTCCTAGCGACCGTAAGGCCGTTGAGTGCAAATGGATTTTCAAGAAGAAAACGGACGCGGATGGTAATGTTACTGTCTATAAAGCTCGGCTTGTCGCAAAAGGTTTTCGACAAGTTCAAGGTGTTGACTACGATGAGACTTTCTCTCCCGTAGCGATGTTTAAATCCATTCGGATTTTATTGCAATTGTTGCATTTCATGATTATGAAATATGGCAGATGGATGTCAAGACCGTGTTCCTCAATGGCAACGTTGATGAAGAGTTGTATATGATGCAGCCCGAAGGTTTTGTCCATCCTAAGGATGCTGATAAGGTGTGCAAACTTCAGCGTTCCATTTATGGACTGAAGCAAGCATCTCGGAGTTGGAACCTTCGTTTTGATCAAGTGATCAAGAGCTTTGGATTTGTTCCAAATTGCTACGAAGCTTGTATCTATAAGAAAGTGATTGGGAGCTCGGTGACATTTTTGGTACTATATGTGGATGACATATTGATTATTGGAAATGACATAGGTATGCTTAACAATGTGAAGAGTTATTTGAATAAATGTTTTTCAATGAAAGACCTAGGAGAAGCTGCTTATATATTAGGCATCAAAATCTATAGAGATAGACAAAGACGCCTAATAGCTTTAAGCCAAAGTACATACCTAGACAAAGTTCTAAAAAGGTTCAGAATGGATAAAGCAAAGAAAGGTTCATTGCCCATGTTGTCAGGAAAGATATTGAGCGAGGCTCAGTGTCCAGCTACGGTAAACGATAGAGATACTATGAGAAAAGTGCCATATGCCTTGGCCATAGGTTCTATCATGTATGCCATGCTATGTACTAGACCGGATGTGTCCAATGCTCTTAGTTTGACGAGCAGCCAAAGTGATCCAGGAGTGGAACACTGGACAGCCGTGAAGAACATCCTAAAGTATTTAAATAGGACTAAAGAAATGTTCTTGGTCTATGGAGGTGATGAGCAGCTCGTCGTAAAAGGTTACGTCGACGCTAGTTTCAACACCGACCCGAATGATTCTAAATCTCAGACAGGATACGTTTATATTTTGAATGGTGGAGCTGTGAGCTGGAGAAGCTGCAAGCAAAGCGTGATCGCGGGATCTACAACAGAAGCAGGATACATGGCTGCTTCAGAAGCGTCAAGTGAAGGAGTTTGGATCAGGAACTTCATCACTGAGCTTGGTGTGGTTCCAAGTGCCTTGGACCCACTTGAGATATTATGCGACAACACTGGTGCCATAGCACTGGCTAAGGAACCAAGATATCATCCAAAGACCAAGCACATCAACCGCCGTTTTCATATAATTCAAGATTATATAGCAGATGGAGATCTGAAGATTAGCAAAGTACATACGGATCTGAATATCGCAGATTCGTTGACTAAACCTCTTCCACGAGCAAAACATGATCAGCACCTTAATGCCATGGGTGTTAGATTGTTGCCAGATGTAAACTAGATTATTAACTCTAGTGCAAGTGGGAGACTGTTGGAGTTATGCCCTAGAGGCAATAATAAAGATATTATTATAATTCTTGTTCATGATAAAGTTTATATTCCATGCTAGAATTGTATTAAGTGGAAACTTTGATACTTGTGTGGTTTATGAACAACACCGTGTCCCTAGTACGCCTCTATGGACTAGCTCATTGATTAATGATGGTTAAGGTTTCCTAACCATAGACATGAGTTTTCGGTTAATAATGAGATCATGTCATTAGGAGAATGATATGATGGACAGACCCAAATTAAGCAGAGCAATTAGATCGTGTCATCGTGTTCATCTTTGCGAAGCTTTTTCTTATGTCAAGTATTGTATTCCTTAGACCATGAGATAATACAACTCCCTGGTATCGGAAGAAAGCTTTGAGGTCATCAAATATCATCCTCTGTGAGGGTGATCATAAAGGTGTCTCTCAGGTGATCAGAAAGTACTTGTTGGGTTGTATGTATCGAGATGGAATTTGTCCCTCCAGAGTCGGAGAGATATACTTCGGGCCCACTCGGTAATCGATATCAACACCGCTTGCAAGCACGTGGTTAAGGAGTTAATCACAAAGTGATATCGGATTATGGAACGAGTAAAGTACTTGCTGCGAACGAGATTGAACTAGGTATACCGATACCAACGATCGAATCTCGGGCAAGTAAAATATCGCGTGACGAAGGGAATACATATATGGGATTAATTGAATCCTGGCATCGTGGTTCATCTGATATGATCATCGATGAATATGTGGGAGTCAATATGGGTTTCCAGATCCCGCTGTTGATTATTGATAGAAGATCATGTCTGTATATTCTCGAACCCGTAGGGTCACACACTTAACGTGCCTCGACGCTAGGATAGAATGGATAATTGGTTTATGAGTTTTTGTTCGGAGTCTCAGATGAGATCTAGGACATCACGAGAGGTTCCGGAATGGTCCAGAGAATAAGATTCATATAAAGGAAAGCAGTTTTTGGATTTCGAAATCGTTTTAGAGTATTCGGTATTGTACCGGAAGGTTCTAGAAGCTTCCGGAGTGGGACCAACGTGGCCCCACTTGTCGGAGGGCTGCGTGGGCCTAAGAGGGAGTGCCATGGCCGCTTTGGGCCAGGGGCACAAGTCCCCATAGGCCCAGGCGGCCAAACCCTAGGGGAAACCCTAGGGAACCCTTCTAGAAGGAAGGGGGAAACTTGCCCCCCACTCCACCCTTGGGGCCGCCGCCCTAGGGCTTGGAGGAGGGGCCAAGGGGGCCGGCCATCCCCCTATATAAGGTGGGCAGGGGCGCACCCCTCCCCTCCCACTCCTCCAACCCTAGCCTCCGTCCTGCTTCCCTTCCACCTCTCTCTCTCCCGACTGCGCGTAGGCGAAGCCATGCCGCAGAAACTCTCCACCATAGCACCACGTCATCGTGCTGCAGATCCAATCCATCTCTCCACCCCACTTGCTGGGCCAAGGAAGGAGGAGACGTCGCGGCACCGTATGTGTGAATCTCTTGGAGGCGCCGTCACTTGCGGCGTTGGATCGGATCGGATCGCGAGGAGGAGAAGGCTAGTTCGACTACATCACCCATGTTCTGTTGAATGTTTCCGCTGTGCGATTTCTTCAAGGGTATGAAGATCTCATCTATCTCTCTCGTTGATTGCATATCCTAGATTAGATCTTGGCTTACTCGTTCGCATCCGTAGAATTTTTTTGATTTACTATGCTGCGAAACCCTTCACTAACTATCCTATATCTAAATCTACACTAAATCTTCATCTTTATCTTTGTACCTGCAAAACAAAGACTAAATAGAAATAAAATAAGATTAGTGTTAGTATATTTCTCTCAGATATGTCAGTGAAGTGCACTTGACAAACTCATCACTGAGAAATGTTATAAAAAGGGGCAAGTTTCACCAATATGAATGATTTCATCTTTCATAAATTCAAAGCCAGAATGCAAATGACAGCCAAGAGGGATCAATTCACCAGCCAGGTGAAAGTAAGCTGGTAATGGTAAGTTCAAAAATTCTGAACCTATCCACAAGTGCACAGCAGGCACACAAGCTGGACACACACCAGCATGCAAATGGTGTGCTGTCGACCTCACAAGCACAGCCAAATCACACAAAACCACAGCACAGCCATGGGGGAGCACTAGTGCATATCTCCACTACACATCACACAAGAACAGCCAGGCTAGACAGCAGCCAAACCAAGAACAGCAGCCAAACCAAACCACCCAGATCAACCCAAACATCACCAGGATGGTGACATAAGGAGGGGGATGAATCTGGTGGACAGCAAGATCAAGCCCAGGAGCTAGGAGGAGCAGGCAAGCTCAAGAGCAAGATCAGGAGCCTAGCAAAAGCAGATCAAGATCAAGATCATCATCAATCTACTTCACCAACATCAGATTTTGTGGTGAGCCTCATAAAACCATCACATGATTTCATCATATTATCTAAACAAAAGCATGTGTTGCTTTATGAAATGATCTCTCAATAATCACCCAAGAAAAGTGAATCTATCCTAGAGATTTCAAGTATAAGGATAAGAAATCAAGCTCAACCACAAGCACTAAACTCTTAGACCAGCATCACTGAGTTTAGTGTTATTTTCTTTGCAACCTAGATCATTCTTCATTTGATCTTATCAGATCAGGGCACATCTCCCAGAGAGAGTAGCACCTCTAATCCTACAAGTTTCAAACAAACTATTGCTCAACTAACTAGGAACTAAATCCTAGAGACTCAGACCAACATCATAGGCAGGAAAGTTAAGAAAAGCTTTCATTTTATCCTGCCAGTATTAATCACAAGCATTATCAAGCTAAGCCCAGAAATAAAACTCCATCACTTGTGTGCAAGATCATAATGGTATCACAAGGACAGGTTTTAAATGAACTAAAACCAATCTTTGCTTAGTTTCCACAGATAAAAGGGACAACCAATAAATATCATTTTCCTGAAGCCAAGTGCTAGGAATCAATATCATATGTATCTATACACCCACAGAAAAATCATTACATGTAATGATTTGATTCAGTGTGTATAATCTCATACAAGCTTCTCAATATAATTACAGTAAGCAACTACTGAGAGAAACCACTATTAGTACAAGCATTCTGACAGTAGAGTAAATTCTCAGATCAACAACATAATCCAATCAGGGATTCCATAGAAACACTAGCATAGGATCATAGTGCATCATCACTAGAATAAATCTGACAGGCAACTAGCATCATCAAAGCCACTACAAATCATGATCCACGACAAACAATTATTC
Organism: Avena insularis; assembly: GCA_023614405.1. Taxonomy (NCBI): domain Eukaryota; kingdom Viridiplantae; phylum Streptophyta; class Magnoliopsida; order Poales; family Poaceae; genus Avena; species Avena insularis. The sequence goes on from CM042691.1 coordinate 348,444,541, forward strand.
TTCATGCTCAAGTATGATCATCACTAGATCTAAAAGCATCATGGATATGATCAACAGGGGGTTATGAATCCTAATCAAAACAAGAACCATAATTAGGATATGAACCCTAATCAGCACATAGTCACTAGGCATGAGAAGCCACTAGATACACACAGAGAGGTTCATGGTAATTGCATAAACAAGGACCACAGAAGCAACTTACCCGAGGTCCTCGCTGACGAATCAAAGAGGAAGCAGATTGGCGAACGAACCGCGGCGGCACAGGGAGCACCCTAGGGGGCGCTTCAACCTACACCTGCCACGGCGGCGGCCATAGCAGCACACAAGCCCAGCACACCACCGCAGACGGGACCGCGGCGGTGGCGACAACACCTTTCCTTAACCCTAGGGTTCAGGAACGGGGTGGACCTGGCCACGTAGAAGCCCCGGAGTCAAATCCAATTGGATAGAACGAACAAGCGTCGTCGAGCATCGTCGTCAATTGGATAGAACCACGGTGGCGACCAGAACGGCCGACGGCGGCGGGAATCGACGGTGGCGGCATCACCGGCCACAGGGTCAGGTCAGAGGAGGAGAGGATAAGGTCGAGGGAGAGGGGGAGGCAGAGAGAATGGGCTGGGTGGGCCAAAACCCCTCGGGGTGGTATTTTTACCTTGCCCTATTGGGCTACACTGGCCTAATAGGCCCAAAAGGCCAGCCCAAGTTGTTTTAAAAACTGTTTTAATCAAGTGGAAAAGACCAAAATGCCCTGACCTTAATAAAATTCTAGAAAATAAAATAAATGTCCAAAAATTAGAAATAAATTATTTTTGGATTCACAATAATCCACTCTGTCCAAATAAAATAAGATATAAAATTTTGGACATTTAAATTTTTATAAGAATTTTATAATTTATATATCCTTTATGGAATTTTACAAAATTATTGAAAGGTGATAAAAATAAATAAAAATCACTTTCATTATACATTAATATTATAGTATTTTAGAAAAATACTAAATAAATATTTAATAATAAATTTTAATGTATAATTAATAATTCCTAAAAGAATTATTAAATCAATAGAAGTCAAATAAAAAGGAAATAAAATAAAATAATTCAATATAGGCAATAAATATAAAAAAATTATTATTAATATTTATAAATGTTTTGTTAAAAGGCACCTTATATAGGGAAAATGCATATAGAATTAAATAATGCATTACATTACTTGCATAATCATTTTGCTTCTTTAAATATTGTCCTTACCGGGCAATAATGATGTTTTGTAGAACTAGAAGCTCAAGGTCTAGTGCAAGCATCAGACTTCACTACCTTGCCATCACAAGGCAAGTTCATCACTTGCTCATGTCCTTTGAAGAGTCTTTATCAAAGTATTTGCAAATTGTGTGTTATCATATATGCTATAAAAGAAAGAAAATAATATTTTCATCAATAAAGAAATCACAGATATCATCCTAAGTGGTGATATAATGGATCAATAGAACTTAGGGTTCTATTTGCAACAATGATGATCAAGTAGGGACTTAATAACCCCTGACATCAGTGATTCTAGCGCCGTATATTACGCGTTAGCCATGAGATTTAGAATGGGACAGAGAAGTCAGCTGTATCCTCTTCCTCTCGCATGAAGCCTGATGTGCAGGTCGTGGCTGTTATCCTCGTAGCGTGCATATTAATTGGTAATTCGTAGAGGATATGCAGCATATGGGTGGGAACCCTCATCATCCCACGATAGTTCTGGCATCTAACGGTTTGTACAAACCATTGCCATAATTCATTATGTGGGCATGGTGTACACCAAGGAGGCATGCGGGGTCGCGAAGGGGGCAGTGATTGGCTTGGACCAACTACTGGGCCCCACATCATGGAATTGTGGATGGGAAAGTACGCCCGGTTGTGCAAAAAGGAGTTGATCTCTCATGGGTAAAGTAACGCACCTCTACAGAGTGTAAGAACTGTAATTTGTTACTCCCTATTTCGGAAAGGAGCTACGAACGCGGCAGGAAAGGAACTCCATGAAAGTTCTGGTCAACCTGTGAAGGCTGATTGTCATAGTTTTTCGGAATAAAATCAATCTTTGAAGAAAGATTTACAAAAACTGCATAATGCCAAGGATTTATAATCCGAGGTGGTAGTTAGAGCATCAAACTTCCCACCTTGCATATAATGAACTTGTTGGGTAACGCTGTTACTCATTCTTTCCTTTGATCCCTTGCTTAGACTCCGAGGATCCCGGAGACGTGCCAATGTATGCAGCCCGAATGCCAAGAAGATGTGTACTACGAGGGACCTGATCTGTCCGGAGGAGTTGAAGGAGTGGATTACGAGATCCGCTACGGTGTCGATGAGAACGAGTCAAATTAAGTACCTAGTTAGTAGTTACTAATGGAGCCGAGCAGCATGAACTCTATAGAATAAGCTGCTGAGCTCAACTCCTAGTCGGAGTTGTTACTTTTAAATTTCCGCTGAAGACTTTATATTTTGGTTTGTAAGTTGGATCTTTTGGAAGTCTTGAACTTCCAGTATTGTAATAATAATAATGTGTGTACTTTTGTAATATGGACCCGCAATGTTTCTATTGTACCACTCTGAGGGATGTGATATTTACGGAACGGTGTTCTGTGGATGTCATGTCAACGAATATAGTGTACTACACATGCAGTGGTATGCTGGGTCACCGCAAAGAGGGACAATCTGAGGATGCCAGCTAAGGTCGAGCGTAGCCTTACACGGCCTAGAGTAAAGCCTGCACTCAGCTAGGCGGACCACTGACCACCTTTTGGAATAGCCGGCTAACAGAGCAGCCGACTAGAAGAGCAAGGAGGCCCATACCTCGGAGGTCTGCGCCCACGTCAAAAGACGCGACATATACACCGGCTAATAGAACACACACCCTGCCATCCCTTAGCATAGTATTGAGATCTAACCCCTCGCTATGTCACATCCCGACACCCCTGGCCGGCAAAGCCATATCCCAAGGGCTCAGAAGTCCTCCGTGAAATCATCTATAGAAATCATCGCATGCATTGATAGGAGGATAGGCGTGGCGGAAAAGAAGCCGCGCACCACCATGTACATTCAGGAATGTCGGTAACTCCCCAAGAATGCCCCAATGTCCATGGCCGAGGAGTATAAGAAGAGCAGCCCCCAAGGAGGAAGGGGCATTGAATCCGGCATTTACAAATCCACCCAATTCCAAATCCATCCAAAAAGCCACAAAAGCCACAAGTCTCCAGAGAGAAGCTCACCAGAGAACTAGTTGATAGGTAGTTCATCTTTAGTCTCTTAGAGCATACCCATCAATTCCATTCCACCTAGAGTCATCCTCCTAGTTAGAGAGATTTGACACGTCGGCTAGACTCCTAACCGACGTCCATCTCACGTATCGACCAGATTCCTAGCCGGAACACCCTCTTTCTAACATCTGAGAACCTCATATGCTCTCTATATTAATGCCAACACAAGACGTAGGTTTGTTACCAGATCATTATCCGGGGCCTGGACCTGTAAAAATCTTGTGTGCCTTGAAGTTGTTAGCTCGTCTGGTCGTGATCACAAGTCCTTACACCTACAAATATACGAATAGGAAATGAAACAACGACAGTTGGTGCGCCAAGTAGGGGCTATGTGCGTCACTTTGAAGCATCTGGGTGGGCTTCATTCCTAGTAGCCTCTGGCGACATCATCGACATCGAGGGCCATACTGTCACCGACATCACCGACATCTGGGTGGCAAGTTTGGTGTTTTCTAACTTTTTTTGTCTATCTTTCATTTGCTTTGTAAGAAGTTCCATCATCACTTTATATGTTGTTTGTGGCTTTATTTATAAACAGGAATAAAGGATGTCTCGAGGAATGGACACATTGACACTGACATCATGCTTTACGACCATGGATCGATGGCACGACATAAGTTTAGCGAGAGTCAGCCAACACTTTTCACTTTTCATCCTCCGTGACTTTAAAGAAACTTGGTGATCAGCTCAACGTGAAGTTTTTTCCACGCACACAGTCAAGTGGTCAAGGGAGAACATAATGGCCTTGTTGCGCATGCCATGACGAGCAATTGAGTAGTTCGCCCACCTAGCGGAGAGGAGGACCAGGCATTGTGAGCCGCCTGCCGTTTTCAGGTCTCAAGTTGTGTGTAGAGCGATCATATCCCGTAATTTTTTTTTTTGAAAGATCCAGCAACTGCTGGCTTTCGATTTCGATAGAAGATAGAATATGTACATGTAGGCATTACACCGAAAGAGTCAACAAAAAAGGGAAACAAGAAGAGAGAAAAGCCCAAGCAGGCATTACATCATGGTTTCAAGGAGGTTCCCACATGAGACTTCTGAGTTTTTTCGCTCCCGCGAAGACCCAGCTTTGAGCTTCGTCACGAGCGACTTGGACAAGGTGGCGGAGGGACGACGCCTTGTCCTTGAAGACGCGGTTGTTGCGCTCCGTCCAAATCACCCAGGTGACTAGGATGATCAGTGAACGGATGCCGGCCTTGTGGTCGTTATTGGAGGCGTGAATCATTGCTTCCCACGCATCCAGGAGCGAGTCATGCATACTCCATGAGCGCGGCGCCAGCCCTTCGCAGTGCGGCCACGCCGCAATGGATGCCCAAAGAAGGCGGGCGAAAGGACAATCGAGGAACAAGTGTTTAGCCGTTTCCAGACTGCGGACACACAACGGGCAAAAGTAGCAGTTGGGCCATTCCCGCAGCATAAGACGGTCGGCACACCAGAGCCGATTCTGAAGGAGGAGCCATGCAAACATTTTGCACTTGGCCGGTGCCCAGGCCTCCCACACGAGATCGGGCATGACGCTAAGCTGCCGCCCTTCCCACTGGAGGTTGTACGCCGATTTAGCTGAGTACACCCCGTCGGGAGAGGGAAGCCAGAGGATGGAGTTGTCCTGGCCGCCGATGAGGGTTGGACCATGGGTGTTGAGTTCCCGCCAGAGTAGCAGGAAGTCAGCCAGAATCGCCTGGGCAGGGGCGCGCCGAAGATCAAGGACCCAGCGATGAGCCAGGAGCGCGTCAGGGACGGAGCGGTGCTTGCGGGCGGAGTGCTTGAAGAGTAGGGGAAGCAAGAGCGCATCAGGGAGGAACCTATCCAAGTGGACCACCAAAACGAGGCCGACCGACCATCCCCTATAGTTACTCTTGTAGCAGCGGAGAAAAGATCGTGGTCAAGGGCGTCACAAGGGGTGCCCAGCCTGGTCCAAGGACGCTCCGGGTGATGCCATTTTAACCATAGCCAGCGTAGGCGTAAGTCCCGCACGAAAATCCCCAGGTGAAGGATGCCGAGGCCACCGAACTTCATTGGGGAGCAGACCGTCTGCCAAGAGACTTTGCACTTGCCGCCGGTGATTTCGTTCTCGCCAACGTCCCAGGTGAAGTGCCGTCGAACTTTGTCGAAGGCGGAGGAGAATTTTTGGGGTAAGCACTAGCAGTGAGGGCATAGATTGGTGAGTCGAGGACGAGCAGTGAGGCGCGGCGCCCGCCCGTGTTCAGTAGCTTCCCCTTCCACGCCGCGAGCTTGGCCCGGGCCCGGTCAAGGATGGGTTGCAGATGCACGAGACGTAATCGCCCAAGGGCCAGAGGCAGACCCAGGTAGGTTAGCGGGAACCCAATACGCTGCCCCCGGAAACCATGCAGGATGCTGTCGAGGTCCATCCCGCCACAGCGGATTGGAGCCACTGAGCATTTGGAGGCATTGATCCGAAGCCGTGAAGCATCACCAAACCTAGTTACAATGTTCAGGAGGGTAGAGAGCTCGTCACGGTCCGGGTTGGCGAAGATGATGACGTCGTCGGCGTAAAGGCTGATGCGTGATGACGCCGCCCCTATTGGCAGAGGGGGAAGTAGACCGGTGGCCGATGCCTGCTGCAGTAGGCCGTGCAGAGGGTCGATGGCAATGTCAAAAAGTAATGGGGAGAGCGGGTCGCCTTGCCGCAGACCGCGGCGGTGGTTGAGGGGAAGACCGGCGACGCCGTTGAGAAGTACCGATGTAGATGCCGAGGAAAAAAGGAGTGATACCCAATCGCGCCAACGTGGCGGGAACCCTAGGCGTTGGAGAAGCTCAAGGAAATATTCCCAGGAGATTGAGTCAAAATCTTGGGCGAAGTCTAGTTTGAGCAGGAGGCAAGGCTTCTTGCGCCGATGCATGGAGAGGGCAAGGTTGCGCACGTAGAGAAAATTCTCATGAATACATCTAGACTTGAGAAATGCACTCTGAGCGTCTGAGATCAGCTCGCCCATGTGCGGGGCCAGCCACCACGCGAGGTCTTTGATGAAAGAAGCTTGCACCTTTTTGGGGAGAAGGCAAATTAGGGCTCTGTTGAGGCTGGCGAAGTCCCCGCCTGCCAGCCGGTATAGGTGATCGAACGCCACAACGATGTCGCGCCTTATAATGGCCCAGCAGTGACGGTAGAATACTCATGTGAAGCCGTCGGGGCCTGGGGCCTTCTCGGAAGGCGAGGCTTTGATGGCTCCCAGATCTCGGAGGCACTGAATGGGATGTCAAGGCCGGTGAGGTCTACGTGCGGGAGAGGTATGCTATCCCAGTTGATCGCGGCCGCGCGCTGCATGGGCGCCCCTAGAGTAGAGGAGAAGTGCCGATGGAGTAGCGACGCCTTGTCGTCGTGATAAGAGTGGACGGCGGAGTCGGATTGAAGGATGTGAATGTGGTTTTTGCGACGACGGGCACTGACCTTCAGGTGGAAGAATCGGGTGTTGGCATCGCCTTCCTTGAGCCACGTTAGGCGCGAAGCTTGGCGGCGCCGCGCCCTCTCCACAGCAGCGAGGCCAAGGATGCGAGCCTTCAGAAGCTTGCGGAAAGCCGATTCCAGGGGAGTGAGAGGGCGAGAGTCCTGCGCCACGTCGAACCTGAGCACTATCTCAGTTGCGAGGTGGAATTGGAAGCGAGTGTCACTAAAGTGTAGGTGACTCCATAGGCGCAGCTCGCAGGCAGTGCTTCGGACCTTGGCATGAGGGCGGTCGAGCGGGTTCTGGGAGGTTGAGGGTTGATTCCAGGCGGAGGAAACCACCTCGAAGAAGCCAGGGCAACTAGGCCAGAACGACTCAAAGCGAAACGAGGCGCGGCGAGGCGGACACTGGATGTCCATGAGCAGTAAGGGGCAATGGTCAGACTGTGAAGTCGACGTTGCCTGGACCGCACAACAAAGAAACAGCGACTCCCAGGCGACGTTACAGAAGAACCTATCGAGCCTCACAAGGGTAGGCAGAAGACGCTCGTTGCTCCAGGAGAAGGCCCGGTTTTGGCACCGAAGCTCCTTAAGCTCGGCCCGGTCGAGGGCGGACCGGAATTGCCCCATGAGACGCCTGTTGAGGTTAAGGTTGTTCTTGTCTCTAGCCTCATAGATGAGATTGAAATCTCCAGCGATCAGCCACGGCTGACCATGGGTGGGCTGCAGCGCCTGAAGCTCTTGGAGGAAGGCCGGCTTGGCTTCATCTTCCGCAGGGCCGTATACCGTCGACAGGAGGAAGGATGTCCCAGACCGCAAGATGGTAACGGTGGCGGAGATTGAGAAGGCGCCCAAGGCGCAATTGGTGAGGGAGACGACAGAGGCGTCCCAAAAAATAGCGATACCGCCTCGCGTGCCGATCGCGGGCAGGAAGACGAAATCGCGCCGTGCGGGCCCAGCAATCTCGGCCGCATCACGGGCGGAGATGGACGCGAGTTTGGTTTCTTGCAAACAGAGGATTGCAGCTTTGGCAAGCGTGGCCATTTCTGCAACCACCTCGCGACGGGCAATGCTGTTGAGGCCTCGCGGGTTCCAACCGAGGATAGGGCAGATGGGTTCACTCATTGGGGAAACAAGGGACGCGACACACATTCAGCGACTGACATTTACTAAAAGGCACCACCAAACTACCATACAAGGGGAGGGACGATCCAAACCAAAACAACCCCAAAAAGATCGTCCAGAGACTAAGTTAACAGGACCACCTGCCGAAGACATCCCTAACTCAAACCAGCTTAAGGCTGGTCGTCGCCGAAAACTAATAGGGGCAGATACCATGGATAACTAATGAGCCGCCGCGGCTGCAGCACTCGCTCCTTCCGCCTTGGAAGCAGCCCGAAGAATGGCCTCACGATCAACGCGGGTGAGGAGGGCAAGGCCATCATCACATCGTTCAAAGCGTGTTGAAAACACGAACTAGACGCCGCCTTGGCGGCACTTTGCTCCGACTGATCGACGACCCCGAGTTCCTTGGCCAGGCGCACCGATGCCCGCTGCGAGACAGGGATGGCCGCCAACTTTGCAGATTGGCGCGTGGTGCGGCGGGTGCTTGCCGGGGGCTCCGTCGGGCGAGGCACCGCGACCGGGGACGGGGGCGAGGCCCCCAGGATGGACGCCGGTGGCTCGGAGAAGAGGCTCTGCAGGTCCTCGCGGAAGATCGCCATCGCCGGATCTGAGCCATCCACTGGTGGACAGCCAGCCGTCGCTGCGATGAAGGATGCAGTGCGCCTGTGGTGAAGGCGAGTGCTGCGGAGAGGCCGCCATCTCATTGGCCCCAGACAGCAAGGCTTCGAACGAGAAGGAGAGGGGCCGGCTCGTGGCCGCGGCGTGCACGGCATCAAACTCCGTCTCCATGGGGTCGAACCTTTGGGGGGCCCACTTTTCGAGTTCAAGAAAGTCAACCATCACGATGTCAGAGAGGGGGTCGGAGGAGCACGCCGAAACGGGACTGGGCCCACTTTATGCATAGTAGTACGCGTCATGTCGATCTTGTGCCACCGAGCACGTTTGAATCTCTGCGTTGGGTACGTGTCCCGCATCCGGTATGTCGGCAGGGGATAATGCACGGTCCATTTCAGCAGTTTTAATTTCGAGCATACACGCAGTACGCAGATTAGTACTACTACTTCATACTGTTCCCCGTGAAAATAAAAGATTAGTACCTGAAAGATGATCAAGATACTCTCGTTCAGTTTGGGAGCATCTTGGTCATCTTTCGGGGTCTGGGAGCTGCGTCATCAGGTGGTCGATTGATTTGTCGCGAACTGAATGGCAAAACAGGGAACGTTCCGGCCGCACATGCCGGATCTGCGGGATCAGATTTGGATCGATTTCAGTATGTAGTTTGATAGCTAGGTCGGGATTTAAGTCGAACATGATACTACCGTGATTCTATCCGATTTTACATGATTTACGCAGAATTAGCGAGCGAGACATGATGTCTGGGCAATTCCTATCTGCTGGCTGTTGTGTAATGCTAAACAAGCAATGTGGATGGGCCTAGGCAAAAACAGCCAGGACTTTATATAGGCAGAGAGGACACAAGGGACTTCCAAGATTGGGCTGGGCTGGGGATATGGGCCCCTAAATTCTGGGGCCCTATGTGATCGCCCGGTCCGCATAGCCCCTTGGACGGGCCCGGATTATAGTTGTATTTTTTTTGTGAAATTCAACAGATATCACCTCAACGTGATATCTGTGATCTGGCTGCTCGTTTCAAACATGCTGCTTTTACCCCTTCTTCTATCGAAGCTTCACTTTGTTTTCAAAATTTTGTTCTCATGATATTGGTTCCCAGAGCAGAGCTGCAGAGTGGCATGGCAACGAGGTAGCTCATCGCTTCCAACTAAAGCGCTCCACTTCCTTGACCGTATAATATGACTAAACCGCAGGATGATCATCATCATGTTTGGTCCTTCCTTTCCTTCTCACGCACAGTCAGAGTACTATAGATCATGTCAAGAAACAGAAGAAGAAATAAGAAAAGTAGACCAATCTGTTCCATCATGTTTCAATAATGTCAAGCGGTACTAATTGTCAAAAAATAAAAATAAAATACTAGGTACTAACTTCGACACAAAATTTTGCAATCAACCACGATCATCATACACACACGTACGCATTGGATTACACAAGCGAACCAAAAAATATCACATGCCAGCTGGGTCGATCGATCGGCTAATCAAGAACGGTCGGTGTCATCATCATAATCTCATGTCCTCCGAATTCGGATAATGAATATACTAAGTACTTCCTCCGTTTAGAAATAACAGACTTAAGTTTATCTAGATTTAGGTTTGTTCGGCTGTGGGAGCTGCTTTCGACTGTTGAGCTCTCTCCTGACACACCGGATTCCATCACTTGGATCATGTCTGCAAATGGTTGCTACTCGAACAATTCCGCTTACAAGGCCTGGTTTCTTGCCTCCTTGCTTTGCTCCTTTGCGAAAGTTTCGTGGAAAATTTGGGCTCCTCCTAAATGTCATTTTTTTGCCTAGCTCGCTGTTCAGAACCGCCTTTGGACCGCGGACTGGCTGACAAAACGTGGGTGGCCCCATCAGCCTACGTGTCAGTTGTGTAGAAATGCAGCCCCGAGACGGCGCGTCACATCCTCTTCGAGTGTCGCTTCTCCAAAAGGGTTTGGTTTGCTGCGTCGGCTTTCCTGTTTGGACCTTTCCCGTGGCATGGAGACCCGAAGACCCAAGGTGCTTGAATACTGGCAAGCCATCGCCAAATCGTCTACCTCTTTTCCCAAAGGGCCGCAGACAGTCATCATGCTCATTACTTGGGAGATCTGAAAAGAGAGGAATGAAAGAGACTTCAACAATAGATCCTTCTTGCCTTTGGAAAGGACTGGATCTTAGCCCGGGCGAAAAACCTGGCGGTGCTTGTGGGTTGATCTTTGTTTTCCCTCTGTCGGGGCCTTTGTGGCCCCTCTCTTTTTTCTTTTTGGTTGGCTCTAACCAGTACTTTGTTTGCTTCTCCTATATCAATATAAGACAAAACATTTTGCTTTATTTCAAAAAAAGAATATCTATATAATAAAATATGTCTAGATATATCTAAATCGTCAAATTTAAGTCAGTTGTTTCTGAATGAAGTAGTACTAACGTCGAAGTGGCGATCGACCGGGGCTACGACGGCGTGCGCCGCTTTAATATACGGTTGCAGTCCGACGTGGTTCAGCCGGCACATAAAATTTGGCGTATGGGCTGCGACAATCATACTGACAGTGACTGAAACCCCCTGACGCTGGACTGGAGTACTTAATAATCGATTAACTATGCTCCCACTCACGCTGGCGCAATCATGATCTTCATCGCTGCGTCACTTATAACCGTGTAACGTAGATCAGCGTGTTTGGTCAGTTCTTCTCCGTGTATAGATTTGTTAAAATTTATATGAATCTAGACACTCTCTATCTTAAAAATAGGTGTCATAGATTTATTAAAATTTATATAATTTATATATACTAAATAGTGTCTAGATTTATCTAAATTTTAACAAATCTATAAATCTATTTTAAGACGGAAGAAATATACTATCATTCTATTCATGCAGTTTGGGCGAGTACAGAGCTCGTCAGCAACCACTACGGCGGCATCGACATCATCCATGGATGGGCTCCCACGCTAGGGAAAACTCAAGCCCCACAAAGGCTGGTCTCCCCAAAGGGTCCCCTTGAATCTACCAAAGGTGTGACCCACGTCGATGATCTTCCATGCCATGACCCCTCCTCCAATTCCAAGGACGACGATTCTGTTTGGTAGGCCGAATCTTTGTTTCCCACACCCAGCGCGTAGAAAAAAGCCCGTTTGCTAAGCTGGAGAGGGTGATCTTCCTCAGCGACACCTACAACACTGACATCACGACACTCCGGCACCATGGGCCACAGAGAAAGAAGCCCATAACTGGAATGGCCACTGCAAGAGGTGCCAGGATAGGCATCCTTCCCTGGAGCCGGAGCCCGAGGCACTGTGGTGGGGGCTGCGTTACCTGTTTGTCGCATCCTCAAACACGACCCGTCTGGAGGTCGCATCCTAGAGGAGTGTTTCTTCATCAGTAGTGCCATTAGGCCATGCCTGCGTTATGGGCATGAGTTTAAGCGCTCATCTTCTTGAAGGCGATACATGTGGGTGTCGTAACCTTTTAGAAGGTGACCTTGTGGGTACCTTCTCCATGTCAGGCTCCTGTTGAATACCCTTGACCGTCTCGGTCCTGATGACGATGGCTCGCCGCGTTGTCGCCCCCATTTAGGTGTCGTGGAGCTCCGGACCCTCTCGGGATCGCTTCCATGACTTTGGTGGCAAGTTTGGTGTTTCTTACACTTTTTTGTTTATCTTTTGCTATTTGCTTTGTAAGAGGAACCCTCATCATTTTATGTCGGCTCAACTGTTTATGTCTTTATTTGTAAAACGGGATAAAAACATGCATGTCTAAAGGAATGGACATTAACGCCACGCTTTACGACGCATGGATCGATGGCACACGGCCAACAGGTTTCTAGAGTCAGCCAATAATACTTTTCATCCTCCGTGACTTGGAAGAAACTTGATGATCGGCTCACGTGAAGTTCTTTTCACGCACAGAGTCAAGTCGTCAAGGGAGAAGGTACATACTGGCCTTGTTGCGCATGGCATGATGAGCACTCGCCCACCAGGCGGAGAGGAGGACCAGGCATTGTGAACCGCCTGCGTGCCGTTTTCAGGTGTCAAGTTGCGTAGAGCGATCACATATTCGTGTCTAGGCATATTTGTATTACTCCCTCCGTTTTAAAATAGATGTTTTCGGATTTATTAAATTTTAAATAAATATAGACACAATTTAGTATATATATATTCATCTAAATTTTAACAAATTCGAAACATCTATTTTATTTTAAGACGGAGTGAGTACTAAGTACGCACGTCGATTGTGCGCCATGTCTGCGCTGGGTACATGTTCCGCAACCGGCATGTCGGAAGGGGATAATAAAGTCGGCCGCTCACCTCAAAGCGAGATCTGTCATCTGGCCGCTCGTTTCAAAGTTCAAACATGCTGCTTTTTTCCCCTTCTTCTATCGAAGCTTCGCTTTGGTTTCAAAATTTTGTCTCCACGTTAGGTTCCCCAGAGCGCAGAGCTGCAGAGTGCCATGGCAACGAGGTAGCTCACCGGCGCTCTTCCAAACTAAAGCGCCTCCACTTCCGCATAGTACGACTAAACAGCATCATGTTCGGTCATTCCTTTCCTTGTCACGCACAGAGCAATATATATATATATATATATATATATAGATCATGTCAGGAAACAGAGGAGAAAGAAAAGTCGACATACCTATGTCGACCAAACCGCTCTATCCTGTTTCAATAATGTCAAGCCCTGCTGACTTAACAATAAAATACGTGCTTCGCCACAAAGTTCCGCAATCATACAAGGATCATCATACATACGTACGCATCGGATTAAACAAGCGAACCAAAAATATCACATGCCGGCGGGGCCGATCGATCGGCTAATCAAGAACGGTCGGTATCATCATCATCATAAACTCATGTAATCCTGGCGTCAGATAAATGGGATATGTACATTGGATATTTGGATTATAAACTGGTACCGCTTTAATATACGGTTGCAGTCCGACGTGGTTCAGCCCGCACATGATTTGGCGTATGGGGCGCCACAATCATACGAGTACTGACAGTGACTGAACCCCCCTGACGCTGGACTGGACTACTTAATAATCGGAGTTGATAGCATGAAACTACCACTTTATAAATTTCCCATTTTATACTAGTCGCTCTTAAAATCACAAAACGATAACACATTTGACTCTGATTGTAGCAATGTACACCGATTGCACTCTGATAGCGAATTGACACTGTCTAAGACGCGTGAGCCCACCTGTCAGGCTGACGTGGCAGCGCGAGACGGCGTGCCGTCTGTCGTTTCTCCTTTCTTTCTCCTTTCTTTGACCGATCGACCGGTCGCGTCCAAATGATTAATCGATCGAACTGATCACATCTCATCGCTGATGGCGCGCGCGCCTACGTCTCATGCACATGCGGTGCAGAGTGCACGGATTCGTGTCGTGCGTACGTTCGCCCGCAGGCTCGCACGGTCGCACCTGACTACCTGCCATGAATCCGATTGATTTGGACTTGGAATGGAGATGATGGAGATGCATGCACGGGCGATGGATTGTAGCGCGCGGCACCCACACGTACGGTGAGTAGTAGTAGTAACCCAGCAGTACGGTGGTACCGGGCGGCCACGGTATGGTCATAAAGTCGTTCTGGACATAGCTGTGGCTGCACACGATAATCCTCAGGCTCGTACCGGAAGAAACCCATCAGTCCATTATGGCGATGGCACGCACGTACACATGCAGGAACGACTGGGAAAATAATTGCATGTCTTCTCTTCTTCGTTCGGGGCAGCGATGTTTCTTTCTTCGTACAGGCAGCATTTGTTGGTTTCTTTCTTGCACACAAATTTGCGTCTGTCCAGAACGGCTGTTCAAACTGTCGAACAAAATATGTCCGCAGCTTAGAAAAAATGCACAAAAAATGGGTTTGATCTTGGGAGAAAGTAAAGACGGCATCAGCTCCATGCAAAAGGTCACAGGGAATAGTGGAAACAGACGGGGAAAAGAAGATGCAATGGCATATTCCTCTTCTTTCATTTCGCGTTCTCGCTGTTGTGCCTTTTGACCGCGACACGCACTTGAAATAAAGCTGGGAGGGAACGACACCTCGGTGTGGCTCACCTCACCACCACCTGATGGGGCTATGCCAATCGGGATATGCCCAGAGGTTGGGTTCTACCGGTCCGAGACGACCTTGAGTGGGCCTAGTGGAACGGCGACCGAAAGTAGAATGTCCAGAAGTCTAGTTAGGTCTAGTCGGATTATTTGCAGTAAAGTTGCTGGAAGGACATGAAGCGGACATTCGTTATGCTCCAACAGATGTTTGCAGTTGTTTGATTTCCTGGTATGACCTGGTCAAAAGATCAGATATAGAAAGTGATGAACTGTTATACCTTGCACACCATAATCACTGAGAGGACGAGCGAAAACATCCAGTGGATTTGCTCGAGCAGGAGGAGCCATACTACAGACAAGGGCCTCCTGCAGAGCCTGATCACCAGGTGTCGACATCGTGAAATGCCTTTATCGCCATGCGTCAGAAGATCCAAGACTCGACAGTGCATCAAGAGCAGCATGATGGTCTGGTGTAGCACATATGGATATGCAAGGGCATCAACATATAGCAGCTATGCCGAACATGATCTGATTGAACTGTGCCGAACTATGTTGTGCTTTATTCTATGGCGAACTATGCCGAACATTGTTGTGTTTAATTTTATGCCAAACATTACTCTGTATTTATATTTATATCGAATTGTGTGAATTTGAGTCGAATTCAGACGAAATATCACCGATTTTACTAAAAAAAAAGCCCGCCTAGAAACCACGTCTGGAAACACGACTGAGAAACTGGCCGTTCTCATTCCAAAATTTACATCATCCGGCGAGAACGAGTGAAGATGCTCTGATGCATATTCCATTTCACCCGTTTTAATTTCGAGCATACACGCACGCACGTACGTACGACGTCCTGGCTGGGCACGCCTAGCTGCGCGTGCAGATTAGAGGTTAGTACATACTGCAACGGAATGTATATCGAGCACACGTCACCTCAAAGTGAGTTCTCTAATCTGTCTGCTCGTCTCAAACATGCTGCTTTTACCCCTTCTTCTATCGAAGCTTCACTTTAGTTTCAAAATGTTGTCTTCATGTTAGGTTCCCCAGACAAGAGCTGCAGAGTGTCATGCCAACGAGGTAGCTCACCGCTTCCAAACTAAAGGTGCTCCACTTCAGGAAGGAAAAGTCACCAAAACGGCCCATCATGTTTCAATAACTAGGTAGGAAACGCGGCTTGCCGCTCGATTGCCCATTTCGCGGGCAACACGGTATAAACAATCGCTTTGAAAGACCATGAAGTTAAGACATCATACATAGGCAATTCTATTAGAGAGATCAGAGTCATTTTACATCATAAACAAAAGATATCGATGTTTGCGACTTAACCATACAATCAAAGAATAAAATCTAAAGGAATCATGCTCCACAAATGGTATCAAAAACATAGAACAACAAAAAATGGATTAAAAAACGGAACACATGGAAGGCGAGAATATAGAAATACATTACGACAGTCACAACTCACAAATATTAGTTGCAAGCTTGCATTAGTCAAATACTTAAAAGGAGTAGCATCCAAATCCATTGTGGCTACACAAATTTACCGAGGATTACAACGGTTTCATACACATACTTAAAACATCAAAGACCTATATTTTATTTCACCTAGAACCACAGGACAACCTTTCCAAAACCCTACTTCCCTCGTCAGTCCAGCTGCTCAAGAAAGCATCGCAATCCTTCACAAGCACCAGCTATCCCAGCAACGATGAACTATAGATGAAAGTGTATCTAATTTGGCAAAAAAGATAGAAACATGATTCATTTGACAAGATTTTTTAAGAAGCGACTCATACTATTTACACACCAAGAAATCAATAGTCTGATGTTGGCATCTGTACTCAGTGAGCTCTTACATTTTCATGTTTAGAAACAAGTAACATGTAGTGCAGGCTATAACACGATCCAGTCAATACATAAAATCCCTCCAGCTTCATCGTAACTTCGTTCCACACACACACTGGAAAATCATGATCATGTGACAAAAAAGAAGAATGAAGTGCTTATGTTAGATGAGATTACACAAAGGCATGCCAAAAGTTGAAGACAGAAACTGACATAAATCTTGGCTGGAGCCCTAGAACTCTAGCACTGGGAGCAAGATTTCAAAAACAAGCTAAGAAGCCATTGAAAAAAAGGATAAGAACTAACTTCCACCGAGGAATGATGATACCCCACTATAAATCATGTATTTAATAAAGCTGATACATAGAGCTTTGTCCAGCTCTAATGCTCCATATATCCACATGAAAGGACCTTATATTTAAGTAGGTACAGCAAACATTGCTTTTCTCCCTTATTTGGAATCACCAACACACTTACTAAATCAGGGGCCTCCAGAGCATCTATCCACTATTTCAACATGTAACTTCGAACGAATTATGGTGGTGGATTTTTTGATACCAAATCACCTAGACATTTTTTAAAACAATAGGTCGTAAGTAATATGTCATTGACACCAAATCCACCATTAACAAAATTAGCAGCATGCAGATTATAACCCAACAAAGATATTTATACTACATCAAGAAATGCAAATAGTAATGGAGAGTAACTAATAAACGCAGCAATACAGTGCCGCCAGAAAAACATGAAAATACTTTAGGAAGATTTTTCCCATTAGGGATTGTATTCTGTAAAGAAGGCAGTACCAAAACAACTAAGATGGTTCCTTTTGCTTTTGAACATTAAAATAAGGAGCAAACAGCATTCTATTTTGGTCATAAATATGCAAAGATGTATATATAGTACTTATGATAATTAATTTCCAAACATCAGCTACTCTGATACTAATATGACATGACAAACTGAATTTCTAAGAGTTCTAGGATGTACAAACTTGAACGTAGAAAATGTGACATGTACATCAGACTGTGAATAAATCTTACCATGAGGGCTAGGGCCTGGAGAGGTTTTATCATGTGTAAATCAGTGCCCAGTATTGAAGATAACGACATATGCATTCTTGCATCCTGAAGGCGAGCGATATATTTTCTCAAGCCTAAGAGTTCCCTTGCTCTTTCCATATCTGACAGACATCTCACATTCCTAAACAAGGAAAGGGGAGCGAAAGAACTCCAGACTGCAGCTGCAATTCTAGACAACATAAATTTAGCACAAAAGCTTTCATCCTGAATGATCAAACACGCACAAATAGCAAGGATGTCCTGCTACATTTAGGGAAAAGGAAGCAAATAAGTGTCATATGAAAAGCATTGCACATCTACCTGCAACAAGAGTAGGATACCTTAGCACTGAATTTGCGGTTGCCGGATACCTCAAACACGTTCTTCCTGTATTTGATAGAATTCCAAGGGATATGAACAAGTGACTCCCACACAACACCGGTCTCTTTCCCTTTCCCCTCTGCCTCTCCAACATGTTTCTAGTTTCCAGTGTGGGGCATTTACAGAAGAGAAAAGCTAAAGTATCAACTATCTGCCTTGGTATAATCATAATTACAGAAAGACGAGGCGATGCGTATTTGCCACACATGTCTTTTCTCTGTTCCCAATGGCCTAAATGATATGCACCTTCTAAGTTCCTTCTACAAACAATTACTATAAATATCATGGCTCATGGTGAAATATATGATGTTGGTTGATTCAGACTGTAGTAAGAAAATTCAAATATAAGCAAGATTATCTTGACAATACATGTCTCCTAAACCACAACCAGCTAGAGAGGTAAGAATTGTAGGGAGTGCATACAAGAAAGCACAACCAAGTACAAGTGATAGAAGAGTAAGAAAAAAGGACCTTAGTGAACCAATAGTTTTGCTGTATGGGAAAGAACACTACGTGCTTTGCAATTCTCTACTGTGGAAACGCAAACAAAAACAGAATCCAGCGGAACAGTTCCAAGTGAGAATTGAGCAGATACTACTACGAAGTTTACTTAACTGGGAACTTAGAACATAAGAAAAAATAGCATATTTAAGCAATCTGAAAATTAGCTTATTTAAGAATTCTGAAAATTAGCTAATCTTATGATTTCATCATAGAAGTTCAGATGAAAAATGTATGCAGACCTTTTCATCCTGCAACCGAGTTCATAGAGAAATTAAGTTCTCCACGCAACACTACTATCCACCATCCAATAGATCGGACCATCACTAAAGTTGTAATTTGTCACGGAAAAAGGAGTGTATAGTTGAAACAATCGTGTTGCGTAATCCATTGCAGTGTGATTATATTTGAGTTAATCTTATAAATAGTTGAATAAAAAGTATATAACAGGTTGTTGCTGCTAGTCTGCCTTGACAAACACAGTGAAAAACAAGTCAAGATAAGTATATGGGCATTGGGGGTGGCACATGTCGGAGAACTCACTAAGTTACTGTTGTATCCTGTAACACCAAAATATCGTGTACAATCCTCCAAATATTTTGGTAAGGTTACACAAAGAGATTCCAACTCTAGAAAGAAACAAGTAATAAAAATGTATATATAGCAGGGGCTGGCCTAAGATTCTATCTTACCGAGGCTTTACAATTTGATTTGAAGTTGAAGCTTTTAAGAAACTTCTAGATAACTGAATGGTAACGAACACTCGTACAAATGATCAAAATAGCTTGTCACCTCTCCAAGAATATTCTAGCAAAATATTTCTTCTCCAAACAGTTAATCGTTAAAAAAAATTTAGCTCTGCTGATGTGACAAGAGGTAATATAATTATGTACTACAAGAACAATAATTCACGTTCATAATCTTGGTACAAAGTAACATTGAGCTATCGGTAGATAAAAATGACATCATAATACCAACAAAAAAGTGAAAGACGATTCACTCTCAGACCGTGAATCTCTACCTCTTGTGCAGCAGCAACGTATAAGATAAACCTGAAAAAAAGAAAGAATTGGTCAGCGACATTTTTTGGACCCTTGAAATTAAGCTACATAGAGATGTAGGCTTGGTTAGAAACTTCAGAAATGAAGCTATGTTATCTGGTAAGCTTTGCTCATAGAGTGAAAGTGGCATATAATCGACATGGACATTTCCATATCAAACAAAGAAAATAATATACACTCCTATGATAGGTCGTGTGGAAAAAAAACCTCGGAAGAGCTCCAGCCTTTATGGTTGTCAAAACATACACTCTTACGACAGGTCGTGTGGCAGAAACCCTCGGAAGGCCTTAGTGCTTTTATGGTTGTCAAAGCAAGACAGAAAGCCGCATTTGGCTATCATGGCCAAAAGAATGTTGAGAGGAAAAAACAAAATTATGATGGTAAAATATAGCTATCTACCTACTGAATTTTGCATCAACTTCAAATAAATCACTGCTATTTCAGTTCTTCAAGAGCACTAGTCCTCCAAGGTAAAATATTTTATGTTCTAAATCTATGTTACATACGCAGAGCACTGCCAAGAGAAGAAACTGATAATCATTTAGAGGACACAGCGAAAGGATATTAGCTAGCACCAGAGACCATGCGCCACCTTCTTCTCGAATGCCCCTTCTCGAGACAGGCCGGGCACGACTTGCTCGCCGCCCTCCGCATGACCATAGAATACCAAATCCTGACGATAGCTCACTGTTCGATTGGCTGACTATAGCAAAATAGGACACACCGCAGCCTCTACGCATGGGTCTGGAAATGGCGGCATTGCTATTACCTTGGATGATATAGAAGTACAGAAACAGATGTGTATTTGACGGGATAAAGCCCTCCAACAACAGCCTGATGTCTCAAATCAGGGAGTAAGCAGGCCTTTGGGAAAGAGCCGGAGCACTGGCCTTAGAGCCGTGCTGCCAGCAACAAGGGATGTACACTAGTTTTATTTTCTTAGCTTGTTGTAGTGGCCTCTTAGGAGGATTGTAACAAACCCTACCTTTTCAATGAATGAAACACAAAAATCCTTTGCATTTTCTCAAAAATATTTGTCGCAAAATCACCATTGTCAACATTAGTAGCATCTTTTCCCATAATTCCTGATAACAAACTATACAACTTATAGAACAACAACAACACCCACTTACACTGTCAGATTCTGTCCTAGACCGTAGCTTTAGATAAGATGATGGCACGTTGTGCCAACGAGCTATAACCAGTACAACTAAGCAACAAAGAGCATATGAAGTAGAACCCAAGGAATTTCAAATAAATGAAACATAGACAGGGCAGTAAAAACAACTACCTAGCATATAAGGCAGGTGAGGAGCAAGCACCGGCAGAAAGGGACCCTGGACTGAACAGAATCATCTCCTACAAAGAAGCATGGTTCAGAATGATAGTATGAACCTGGGCTATAAGCTCATTTCAGAAATGCTATCATACAAAAGTCTAAATCTATATAAAATGGATAGAAAAATCGACTATAAATATGAGAATTGTTATCAAAATAGAAAAAAGGATAGATATCTTACCTGCATCCGCGTGTGCAGGTGTCACCTTGGATCGTGATGGTGGTAGTGTCGGTGCTAGTCTCACCGCTAGTCCAGCACCCGCCGGGGTTGGGGCAGCGTGCCTCCTTACGGACAATGTCCATTCCTCCTTCGAAATCGCCTAAAGGATCACTAAAAGAATAACATCAGCACAATTTCTTGGCAAAGCCTGACTCATCTATTTTCAGTATGAAAGTTCACCGCAGAAGTAATCACCTTTTCAGTATGTAAACAAGGAAAGAAGATCGGGACCTCTAGGTGTGACAATTGATATCACCTTTTAGAACCAAACAGTTATGGACATTGGCTATCTTCTTGTACTTAACAAAATATTCCCCATAAATATTGCTTAGGTCAAACAAAACCGCTATTGCTGCTTTAAATTGAAGACCACTATAAATAGGTTGGTCTGCTATGAAAAAATTGATTACTAATTTTGTTTAGAACCTTAGCTAGCAGCACCACCTGCTATCTGCTACCTGCACTTGCTAACCAAAAACTGATTCCCTGCCAATGCACCTAGTGCCTGCAGAACAGACGTGTGTCCCTTTTAGCTGGTTCCATGTATCCCTCAACTCCCTTCAACGGCAGGTACAAGATTCTCTCTCGCTGTTTCCATGAATCCCTCAACTCCAGCGCCTCGTACCTGCTGTGATTGTGATTGTCATAGTGCAGTCTCACAATAGCCTACATACATGGAACCCGTCAAGAACTGTTCCTAAAATGCAACTCCACACCACGCAATCCCTCCTATTCTAGCAATCCACGATGAATCCAACTCCAAATCGTCATTCCTCGAGCCAAAACCAGCACCAGATCGAGCCCACAAAAAATCGAAATTGTGGAAGAAAGGGAGGGGATGGTGGAATCCTTACTCGTGAGGCATCGGTCTCCTCGTCTGCGAGGACCTCCTGGCCGCACTGACCGGAGCAGCGTCTTCCATCACCCCTTGCCATGGTCTCGGGTGGAGGCCGCGGAACTCCGGACTGGGATGTTGGCGGCGTAGGTCGAGCGGTAGAGGAGGCGGGGCGAGCCGAGGACGGTAGTGCCTGCCGCTCGGCCTCCTGCGCGGCCCCTCCTCCATTGTCGCCGCCACCGACGACGGTGCATGCGCGCCCTCCATTTCACGCCCTATCGTACTCCTTCCCATGGACAAGCCTCGCGCCGACGGTTTAGCTCCTCCTCGAGGGGGATAGCGCTGGCGGCCGGTTGGGAGAAGGAGAATTTGCGGCGGCGGCTAGGGTTTTGAGAAGATGGTGCGGAGGCAGGAACAGGTGAGGAGGAGAAAGGGAGGAGGAGCCAAGGAGGATACCTTGCCCTCTCTGCACAGCAGGAAATCACAAGTTTGCCACCGCGTGCCAGCCGAATCACAAGTTTACAGAGCGCCACGTACACGCCGTCTCTGACAAGCGGGCCAGGCGACACGCAGGCCCTTAAATCAGTGGATAAGCGGGGATGGATTCCGGTGCGGGTGGAAATACGAAGGCGAAGTGGACGGCTATGATCATTTTGGAAGCCCAATCTGACGGCCACGAGGGCACATGGCCTCTAAAAGCTCTCTTGGGGGGCTAGAATATTTCTTCTTGATTCTTGATTTGAAGCCCTGCTGATTTTCAGAAAAATAAAAATAAAATAAGTGCTTCACCACAAAATCCCACACTCATGCAAGGACCATCATACACACGTACACATCGGATTAAATACGCGAACCAAAAATATCACATGCCGGAGGGGCCGATCGATCGGCTAATCAAGAACGGTCGGTATCATCATCACTTCATGTCATCCTTGCGTCGGATAATGGATATACATTGGATATTTGGATTATAGTATTAAGAGTATATCTCCAGCAACAGCTCTATAATCTGATGCAGTATCTGTGCTTTGCAGCGCGCGTCAACCGGCTACAGCGCGAGGAGACGGCATGGTTTTCACTGGAGGCGGTATCTTTTAGAACACCAAATGCAGCGAATATCAGTCCGAGCACGCGCGCTAATTTGCAGTGCCAGAAACCAGTTTTTACACAAGCACACACTAAAATAGGATTAAAAAATAGGATAGAAATATATTTTACATAGCACAGAAACATAGTACTATCTTCGTTCCACAATATAAGCGTTTTTAGCAAACTAAAACAGCTTGCTAAAAAGGCTAATATTATAGAACAGAGGGAGTAGGTTCTAGTGCAGAAATTTTAAACATAGTGCAAAAAAACTAAAAATAAACCTACATACTCTCCATCCTCTTCCTCCTACGAGGTGGTGGTCGGAATCGGTCTAGAGGTCATCCCACCTCGGATCATCGTTAGAGATGGTGCACGGGTCCGCCAATTGAGCGTTGATGAAGGCCTCTCGACAACGCCGTTCCACCCTCTTCGCCCTCCTTTCGGCCCTCTTCGTGCACGGCCCCGCCAATTGAGCGTTGATGAAGGCCTCCCGACGACGTCGTTCCACCCTCTTCGCCCTCCTTTCGGCCCTCTTCGCAGCATACAAATCAACCTATGCTTGGACATCCTGCGAGAACTCACGCTTCCGGGCCGCAATGGTGCACTCGTCATGCTCGGCGATGGTGAACCGCCGCTACGCCTGGCAGTGACCGCAACGGTCCTCGTCGATGACGAGGCATGGTGTGGGCATGAAGAACTCCGCTTCCTCGAGCGAGCTAACATCTTGGAAATTTATAGCTTGTCGCGGGCAACGCGCTCTCGTAGGCGGCGAACAGCAGGCTACGGCGCGAGGACAGAAGGGAAAGGAGGTGGTGAAGGAGCGACGAAGGGGAGGGAAGGGGAGTCGAGGGATGACGCGACACGGGGCTATCGTTGGGTTGGGATGTGGATAGACACTGCGCTAAAAGTTCACGCCGATTGGCTGCGCGCTCGACTCTGTTTATAGGGTGCGCTGCAAACTGTGCAGCTTATTTGGCGCGTGCAATAGTATAAAAGCCCCTGCGCGGCAAAAGTAACAGGGCGTGTTTTTTTTCCGCTTCCGCTAGAGTCGTGCGCACTCTTCCACGCGCTATTTTAGCGAATTTTAATGGTTTTTTAGCATGCCAATTTACAGCTTCTGCTGGATATGTAACGTGGAGGTGGCGATCGAGCGGCCCTACGACGCGTGTGCCGCTTTAATATACGGTTGCGGTCAGGTCCGACGTGGTTCAGCCGGCACATGATTTCTTTGGCCTATGGGGCGCCACAGACAATCATACCAGTAGTGACAGTGACTGAACCCTCCTGACGCTGGACTGGAGTACTTAATAATCGATTAACTATGCTCGCACTCCACACCGGCGCAATCATGACCTTCGTTGCTGCGTCACTTAGAAACGGTCTACTATTCATTTCGTTAAGAAATATAAGATTTTTAGTTTTGTGAATTGAATATATCTAGATGTTTTTTAATGTATATATGTTTATAAAGGTTTAGAGTAAACATATACACTAAAAGACGTTTAAATACATCTATTTCATAAAGGTAAAATGTATTATATTTATAAACGGAGGAAATAATTTTCATCGTGTTTGATCAGTTCTTCATCCGTGTATCATTCAATTTTTATTCATGCAGCTTGGGTGAGTAGTACTAGTAAGTAGTAACCCAGCAGGCAGCAGTACGGGTGGTACCGGGCGGCCACGGTATGGTCATAAAGTGGTTCTGGACATAGCAGTGGCTGCAGACGACAATCTTCAGGCTCGTACTGGAAGATGGCGATGGAACGAGATAGCACGTACGTACACATGACATGCAGGAACGGGACGCTGAAATAATGGCATGTCTTCTCTTCGAGTTTGGGGCAGCGATGTTCTAGTTACAGACAGGCAGCATTTGGTTTCTCTCTTGCACACAAATTTGCGTCTGTCCAGAACGAACGGCTGTTCAAACTGTCCAACAAAATTTGTCTGGAGCTTGGAAAACCGGACAAGAAAAGGTTGACATGGAACAGTTGAGAGGGACAAAGAGAGGAGTGAAGAAAAGAAGAGGCCGCTGTTCTGCAATTGGCAATTGGCAATTTGACATCCTTCCATCTTGCTGCCGTGTCTTTTGACCGCGACAAGAACTCGAAATAAAGCTGGGAGGGAGCAACACCTCGGTCGGTGTGGCTCACCACCACACGACGCTCATCTCATTCTCTCACCAACTCCAAAACTGACCGCAAACTTTGATCAGAAGCTGCCCAAGACTTGGTCACTCGCTGCAAAAGAGACACATGTCTCCTCCTCACCCTGTTTGCATGTATGGCATGCCTGATTCGCGCTGAATTTGTTAGTACAAGCAATTGAATATTGCACTAAAAAAATCCTGAATTTTTGTCTCTACTGTCATGGGAAAATGATGTTTGGCTGAACTGCATGCATGGTTTTCTGCTACGGTGAAAACATCGGTAGACGTAAGAATGAGCTGGGAGATCGAACGTCCCCAACAACAGAGGAATCACGGTGGGTTTTTTCCCCAGAAATTAGCTCAGCAACAAACACAGTTTTCAGTTAAAGAAATTGAGAGGGACATCAAAACGCCCCGGAGAACAGAGGAATAAGAGACATCTTTTTCAGAGATAAGTTGAGCAAACTACGCACTTTATCCATCCAAATCAAACATCAAAAGGAACTAAAAAAAATGTAGAGGATATAATCAATCTCCTTGTGACCAACAGGCACCCCGTGTAACAATCAGTGAGCACAAACAGTGGCTGCTAGTATATCCAAGAATTACATACTATATGGTTTTCTACCACGGTCATGACAGAATACGTGTTGTATTCTATCTCTAACTACTTGTAATTACCATTGTAACCTTTGTTGATCAATATAAATGGACCGAGTCCCGCAGGCTCGGTACGGCTTGTGCATCAAATCAATCACCTCTTGTTAGTTTACATGGTATCACCCTGATTTTCGATCTAGGGTTTCTTCTTCCGCCGTTGCCATGTCGACTGCCTCGTCTGGCAAGTCGGCGTCTCCCTCTGGCCCCTCGCCCTCCGATCTCTCCACCCTCCTACCAACGCCATCGTTCACCACCTCTGCCACCGCGTCCTCCTCGGGCCCCGTTCACTTCAGCAAAGAGATCTCCATTAAACTCGCCGCCAAGACTCATCTTCTCTGGCGCGCTCAGGTCTATATGCAACTTCGGAGTAATCTCCTTCACGGCTATGTCGAGGGCTCCCATCTGTGCCCTGCTGCGACCATTGAGAAGGACGGTGTCAAGTCGACCGTCCCGAATCCCGCGTTTGCTGCGTGGGTTCAACAGGGACAGGCGATCCTGTCGGCGTTCCTCTCGACGTCGACTCCTGCGGTGGGTGCCATGATCATGTTTGCCTCCACCTCCGCGGAAGCCTGGACCATCATCGAGCGCACCTTTGGCGCCCAGACCTCTGCTCGTTCCTCGCAGATACGAGCTCAACTGGCCAAGACGGAGAAACTGGACACGTCGATTGCGGTCTACTACAACAAGATCAAGACCCTCTCTGACAACCTTGCGTCCATCGGCCAACCTCTCCGTCCTGAAGAATTCAACGACTTCGTCCTCGATGGCCTGGATGCGGAGTACGATCCGGTTGTGGAAGTTGTCCGCAGCCGTGGCGACCCTATGCCGGCCCATAATCTGTACTCTCCGCTCCTGTCCGTGGAGCAGCACGTTGACAGCCGTCGCGCGACTGCCATGTCCCAGCATTTGGCTAACGCTGCTAAGTTCAACGGCAAGCAGCCGTTCCGCCCTACGACGCCATCATCACCCTTTCGTACTAGCCCTTCTGCTCCGACTACTGGCTACCCGCCTAAGGGCCAGCCCTCTGGTGGGGGTGGCGCTCTTGGTGGGGGTGGTCGCCCCGGTGGCCCTCGCCCTGCCACGACTTGCCAGCTCTGTGATGGGCCTGGTCACGTGGCGGCGCGCTGCTTCAAGCGTTTTTGGAAGGAGTACCTGGGGATGCACAATGATGGACGCTTTCTCGAGCGCCAACTCTCGATGACCAATCAGGTGTATGGACCGGCAACTGCACTGGCTGGACATACTCCATCGTATCCTGATCCGACATGGTATGCCGACACCGGTGCCACGGATCATATGACAAACCAGCTGGAGAAGCTTCACACAAGGTAGGCCTATCATGGGCAGGATCGTGTTCACACGGCCGACGGAACAGGTATGCGTATCCTTCATGTTGGTCAAGCACTCCTTCCCACTCTCTCTTCTACACCACTTGTTCTTCGTAATGTGCTTCATGTTCCAGCTCTTACAAAAAATCTTCTATCAATCTGTAGGCTTCTTTATGATAATCATGTTCTTGTTGAGTTTCATCCTAACTTTGTTTTTGTTAAGGACCTCCTCACCCGAGCCATCATCCTTAGTGGTCACTGGCGTGGTGGCCTATATGCTCTTGATGATCTTGCGGTCAAGCAAGTGTTCAGCGCCCTTAAAGCCTCGTCTGCTCAGTGGCATGCTCTCCTAGGCCATCCGTCGTCTCAGATTGTTCATCATATTCTTAGTCGTCATAAGCATCCTTCAGAGTCCAATAAAGAAAACTTAGTTTGTGATGCCTGTCAACAGGGCAAGAGTCATCAATTACCGTTTCCTATGTCTCAACATGTACCAACTGCTCCTTTAGAGATTATATATTCAGATGTTTGGGGTCCTGCTATCACTTCTGTTAGTGGTCATAATTAATTATGTTAGTTTTATGGATGCTTATAGTCGTTTCTCTTGGTTATATCTCATTAAGCGTAAGAGTGATGTCTTTGATGTATTCATTCAGTTTCAAAATCATGTTGAAAGACTCCTCAACCACAAAATTGTTCATGTTCAGTCTGATTGGGGTGGCGAGTATATTAAACTTAATGCTTTCTTTCAGAAAATTGGCATCTCTCATCGTGTTTCATGCCCACACACTCACCAACAGAACGGTAGTGCTGAACGCAAACATCGTCACATTGTTGTAACAAGCCTAGCCTTACTTGCTCATGTGTCTGTTCCTCTCTCCTATTGGAGTGATGCGTTTACCACTGCTTGTTTCCTTATTAATCGCATGCCTACTCGTGTCATCAACATGCAAACCCCTCTTGAGAGATTACTTGGCCAAATTCCAGATTATACCTTTTTCAAGGTGTTTGAGTGTGCTTGTTGGCCCAATCTTCGTCCATACAATAACCATAAACTCGAATTTCGTTCAAAAAAATGTGTGTTCTTAGGGTATAGTCCTATTCACAAGGGTTACAAGTGTCTCCATGTTCCGTCTAATCGTGTCTATATCATCCGTGATGTCATCTTTGATGAAGCTGTTTTTCCTTTCTCCAAACTTCCATCCACAGACTCTCCTTCATCCTCCACTAATTCTCCTGTCTCACTTGACCAATTTGAAGATTATGCATATTCTCCGCCGTTGCTTCCTAACCATGGTGCAGGTATTGGGAGAGGTGCACGCCTTGAACTACTCGAGGAATCATCCTCGCCATTGGTTGTTCCAAACTCTGGACACGTCGATCATAGCACGCCGTCGGGTGACGTCGATCACATGCAGCCGCATGTTCCTCGTTCGTCGCTCCGTGCACCCGGTCCACCGCTGGTGCTCCAGACCCCGCCTGCAGTTTCTCCTACTCCAGTGTCACCACGTGGTGCTGAAGGGGGCTCCCCTTCGGCTAGCTCCTCGGCTTCGGATGGCTCGCCCCTGCGCCCGACACGCCTCCTGCTGGAACCATCTTCTCTGCCGCGGCAGGAGAGTGGCTCACGGCAGACGGATTCTCTACCGTGGCAGACGCCTGCGGCAAACTCGCCCTCCTCGTCAACACAGCAGTCCTCACCGGCTCCTTCGTACGCTCCTGTGGAGCCCCTGCGTCCTGTTACTCGGTGTCAACATGGTGTTCATCGACCGAAACAGCGCACAGATGGCACTGTGGCTTGGTTGGCCGCATGTATGACTTAGGCTGCTGCTGATCCCACTTCTGAACCTCGTCATTTTCGTGCTGCATTGGGGATTCCTCATTGGCGTGAAGCTATGGAGACTGAATTTGATGCATTGCAACGTAATGGTACGTGGCAACTCACTCCTCCTCGTTCTGGAATTAATATTATCGATTCCAAGTAGGTATTCAAAATTAAGCGTCATGCTAATGGATCTATTGAGAGGTATAAAGCTCGTTTGGTTGCTAAAGGGTTTAAACAACGCTATGGCCTGGATTATGAAGATACATTTAGCCCGGTGGTCAAGCCAACAACAATTCGTTTGTTGCTTTCACTTGTTGTTTCTCGTGGTTGGTTCTTGTGCCAACTTGGTGTTCAGAATGCTTTTCTTCATGGTGTTCTTGAGGAGGAGGTTTTTATGCGTCAACCACCTGGTTTTGAAGATCCTGCATGACCTCATCACTTGTGTAGGCTGGCAAAGGCCATCTATGGTCTTAAACAGGCCCCTAGAGCGTGGCATGCTCGTCTTGCTTCAGTCTTGCGTCAGCATGGTTTTCTTGAGTCCACTACAGACACCTCATTGTTTATTCTTCAACGGCCTGAGCTGACTGTCTATCTTCTGGTTTATGTTGATGACATTATTGTGCTCAGTTCATCCTCTTAGGCTATTGATCGGTTAGTACTTGGTCTTCGTCAGGAGTTTGTCAAAGACTTGGATACACTTCACTATTTTCTTGGCATTGAGGTTGCTCAGAAGAATGGTGGCCTTACTCTAACTCAGCGCAAATATGCAGTTGATCTTCTTCGACGTGCTGGGTTGCTCAAGTGTAAGCCTGCCGATACCCCCATGTCCTCTACTGCTAAACTGTTTCCTGGAGACAGTCCCCTTTTGAGTGAGGATGATGCCACTACTGACAGGAGTATTGTGGGAGGATTACAGTATGTTACTCTCACACGACCTGATCTGTCTTTTGCTATCAATAGAGTTTGCCAGTTTCTCCATGCACTGACAAAGGAACATTGGGCTGCTGTTAAGAGGATTCTTCGTTATCTCAATGGCACTCTTGATCATGGTCTGTTGCTTCGACTATCTCAGTCTAGTTCTGTTTCTGTGTTTACTGATGCTGATTGGGCAGGTGATGTTGGGGATCGACGATCCACGGGGGGATATGCCCTCTTTCATGGTGATAATTTGATTGCATGGAGTGCTCGTAAACAGGCGACTGTGTCTCGGTCCAGCACAGAGTCTGAGTACAAAGCTGTGGCTAATGCTACTGTTGAACTTATATGGGTTGAAGCATTGCTCAAAGAACTTGGTGTTCGACAGTATTCTCCCCATGTCTTATGGTGTGATAATATTGGTGCCACTTATTTGTCTTCTAATCCAGTGTTTCATACAAGGACAAAGCATATAGAGGTTGATTTTCACTTTGTTCAAGAGAGAGTTGCTCAGAAGCTACTGCAAGTTCGATTTGTTTCTTCCAAGGATCAACTAGCAGATATCTTTACTAAACCACTGCCACTTCCTTTGTTTCGAGAGTGTAAGCGCAATCTCCATATGTTTCCCATAGTTGAGATTGAGGGAGGCTGACAGAATACATGTTGTATTCTATCTCTAACTACTTGTAATTACCATTGTAACCTTTGTTGATCAATATAAACGGACCGAGTCCCGCAGGCTCGGTACGGCTTGTGCATCAAATCAATCTCCTCTTGTTATTTTACAGGTCAAAACAACACTAATTTGATTTTCACTTATAGATGTAAGAATGAACATATCAAAGAACAGAGGAATCAAAGGGTTTTTCTACCCAGAAATTAGCTCACAAACAAACACAGTTCAGTTAAAGAAATTAACAGCGACATCAAATCGTCCCAAAAACACAGGAACAAGAGACACCTTTTTCAGAGATAATTTGAGCAAACTACACACTTTGTCCATTCAAACCAAACATCAAAAAGAATGAAAAAACACGTGGAGAACATAATCAGTCCCCTCGAGCAACAGGCGCCCTGTTCAATCAATTATCCTATCTAGTCAAGGCAGTGAGCAAGCAATAACTCAAGCCATTGCTAAGAGCATCTCCACTCGCCTATCCAGAACACCGATCCGGACGTCGAATTTAGGTCCGTACCCGAAAATTGGTCCAATCGCGTACCCAGGAACCTGTTTTTGTCCGGATTCGGGCGAACCTTGATCCGGACTTCCCAAGCCGTACCAGGTTCCTAGGACGCCGAACGCTGCGAAAACAGGCGTGGGCCAGCTCTGTCAGCGAGAGAAGGCCAAATTTCCGCCACTTCGCCGAGCTCCCGCCCTTTTCTTTCCCCCCTCCCGTCTTTCTTCCCATTCCCCCACTCCCGCCGCTCCGCCGAGCTCCCGCCCACCATGCCGCCCAAGAGTTTCGTCCAACCCAAATTGAACCTCAGCGAGGCTCCGGCGGAGAAGGCAAGGAAGCCGAGAGCGCTGGCGAAGAAGCCGGAGGGCATGTCCTTCGCGGAGTGGGCGGCCATGGAGCACACCAAGAAGATCATGTGGGACGATCGGAAGGGCAGAAAGGAGAGGGCGAACCTCTGGAAAGAACAAGAGGCGACAGCGGCGGAATAGCAGGCGACAGTGAGGGTGAAACAGGCGGCGGCGATGAGGTCAGCTTTGATGAAGGCGTCGTATCCCCCCCTACTGGTGAAGCCAGGCAAGCGTCGGCTCGCCGGCAGGATTCTCGCCGATCTCTCCAGCCGGCTTCCAGGAGAGCCAGGCGATTGCTCAGCAGAGCTACTCCTCGTCCCCTGAGTTCGATGGGGGGTTCAACCCGAACATGTTCTTCCCCTTCCAGGTGCCGCTCCCTCCTTCGGCCTTCAACATGGACATCAACATCCCCTATTCCACCTCTCCAGCGTACGCAGGCCCCGCGTTACGTCGCGGCCCACTGCCTTTCGGCGGAAGCTCGGCGCACGCAACCTACGACGAGGCCGACGCGCGCAACATGTTCAGCGGAATGTCAGTCAGCCTGTCGGCCGTCATGTCGGCCGAGACATACATGGAGGACATGATCGCCCAAGGCTCGGCCTCCAACCCTTCCTTCTTCACGGAAGAACAGTCCCGGGCCGATGCCCAACACGGCATCGAGTCTCAGGATTTCACCGACATCGACGTCGAGGAGACGCAGGCCAAGCCGACGCAGGCAGAGGACGTCGAGGGTGAAGCCGTGTTTCTGGCGAAAGTCAAGAAGGGGAAGAAGAAGCCGGGCACTTCAGCGTTGGAGGCGTGGATCAAGTGGACCGTGGCCGAGGACACCTGTATCGCCGTAGCATGGAAAACGGTGATCACAGATCCCATCACCGGTGCCAACCAGAATTCCGACAACTATTGGAGGCGCGTGAAGCTAGCATTCGACGAGCGTAGCATTTGTGACCCGAAGTATAGCAAAATTCACATGTAGCGAGGGAAGAAGGCTATTACCAACCATTGGGCGATAATCCAGACTGCATGCAGCAAGTGGCACAGCTGCGTGGAAGAGGTGGAATGCACACAAGCCATCGGGGAAAACATGGACAACAAGGTATTCGCGAACACTCCGTAGTTATGACATGCTGAAGCAAAACTTGACACACTTTGCCTTCCATTTTGTAGCTTCGTCGTGCACTCGCTTTGTTTCGAGAGGACATGAAGACGGAGTTCAAGTTTCGCCATGTGTTTCTGGAGATCGAGAACTGCGAAAAATGGCGGGACACTCGCCTGAACCTCTCCAAGACCAAGGATGGCGTGTACAACCCGAAGACCCCTCCCGCTGCTGCCTGTGAAGGAAGGCCAGATATCGGACAGAAGAAGGCGAAGATGCTCAAAGCCGCCAGACGAGCACGTCGAGAAGCGGGCCGAGAAGAGCGACGAGCGGTGGAAGCAGCTAATCGAGACCCAAGGGGAAAAGGTGGCCCTCCTCAAGGCCAACTACGCCGCCAAGAAGAGGAACATGGATCTCAAGTTCCTGATGGGCGGCGAGGACACGTCGAAGATGAGTTCGCCGGTCAAGGCCTGGTACATGGCGCAACGTCAGGCCATCCTCCAGGGCGATATCACGCCTGCCGCTGCGTCGAACGCCCCTGCCGAACGACGCCACCACTACGCCGAGCTCCGCTTCCACCTCCTCCAACCAATCGGTGTCCGCCAGCGAGACAGCCGACCCCGCCGCATTGACCACGCCGCACAAGCCCATCCCCATCGACGACCGAGAGATGGTCGAGCCATTTTCCCTGTTCTGTAATAATCTGTCGCCGAACTTGTGGGCGTTAATTCTGTCGTACACCTTTTGGCCGAGCTCTCACCGGCAGAAACGATAAAAATTCAAATATGTCGTCGTTTTCTATTTACCTGGGAACTCGGTCTTAGAACGTGAAACTCAGTGTTTTCATGCCGAAAACAAGTTTCCAAAAAAGTTCCGAATTTCGGCCTGGACGCTCTACTATTCTTTTTAGTTTCATCTAAGTAGTTAAGCTTAACTCGGAAGCCAACAAGTGCTAGTACCGCGTTGACCGCCGCTGGATTTGTAGCTTTGCTCGAACGATGCCACTCGCGTCAGCAAGTGGGCTACTAGAATGGAGCCGGGCGGTTTGGTTTCGTGGCGCGGTGGCGATGGGGCGCTCAGAAGTGAACCCGTGGCCCGGCCCTGCAGGAGGAGGAGCGGCGGCAGTGGCGCCGCTTAGCCAAGGTAGTCAAGGCGCCACGGAGGCGGGTGAGGTCTGGCAGCAGCCAAGGCCTGCATGACGACGACGGCGCGCATGGCGAGAGGTCGGCGTCCCCCAGAAAACATTAATTACGATATTAAGATAAAACATTAATTTTAACGTCGTTCCATTACGCTCTCCAATTCCTCAAATAAACACAAAACAGAACTTTTTCTTCTATTTATCCAAACCGAACAAGGATAGAACCATTCCATTCCTCTAAAATAGAACCATTCCATTTCATTCCACTTGGTTTTAGAAATCGAACACACCATAAATAAGGGAACCAAAAATAAGACATGCCCCGCGGAGCCGATCGATGATCGGCTAATCAAGAAGGATCGGTGTCATCATCATAGTCTCATGTCTCCTCCTGGCATCGGATAATGGACATACATGCATGGTGGAGGTGGCGATCGACGAACCGGCCCTACGACTCGCGCGCCGCTTTAATATACGGTTGCGGTCCGGGGCCCGACGTGGTTCAGCCGGCACATGATTTCTTTGGCGTATGGGGCGCCACAGATACTCATACTGACAGTGACTGAAGCCCCCTGACGCTAGACTGGAGTACTTAATAATCGATTAACTATGCTCGCACTGATCCACGCTGGCGCAATCATGACCTTCATCGCTGCGTCACTTGAAACCGTCTACTAGTAGTTATCGTCGTGTTTGATCAGTTCTTCATCCATGTATCATTCTATTTTTATTCACGCAGCTTCGGTGAGTAGTACTGTACTAAATAACCCAGCCGTACGGTGGTACCGGCCGGCCACGGTAAGGTCATAAAGTCGTGTCCTGGACATATGGCTGCACACGACAATCTTCAGGCTCGTACTGAAGAAACCCATTAATCCATTATGGCGATGGCACGCACGTACACATGCAGCAACGATCGGGAAAAGTAATGGCATGTCTTCTCTTCGTTTGGGGCAGGGATGTTCAGACTGTTATAGGCAGAATTGGTTTCTTTCATGCACACAAATTTGCGTCTGTCCAGAGCGAGCGGCTGTTCAAACTGTCGAACAAAATATGTCCGCAGCTTAGGAAAAAAAAAGCACAAAAAATGGGTTTGATCTTGGGAGAAAGTAAGACGGCATCAGCTCCATGTAAAGGGTCACAGGGAAAAGTTGAGACAGACAAAGAGAGGAGTGAAGAAGAGAAGATGCTGCAATTGGCATCCTCTCTTCTTCTTCCATCTTTGCTGCCATGCCTTTTGACCGCGACACGCACTTGAAATAAAGCTGGGAGGGAGCCTGCGAGCGACACCTTGGTCGGTGTGGCTCACCACCTCAACACCACACGATGCTCGTCTCATTCTCACCCACTCCAAAACTGACCGCAAACTTTGATAAGAAGCTGGACAAGACTTGGTCACTCGCTGCAAAATAGACACATGTCTCATCCTCACACTGTTTGCATGCATATCATACATGATTGATTGGCACTGAATTGGTTTCCTCCGATTGAATATTGACTGAAAAATGTCTGAATTTTTGTCTCTACTGTCATAGGAAAATGATGTTTGGCTGAACAGCTGAACTGCGTTCATGCTTTTATGGAAAATAGCAGTATTTTGAATTTCACTTGTACTCCCTCTGTTTTAAAATATAAGATGTTTTAAATTTATGAATAAAATGTCTCTAGACTTTTTTTTAGTAGTATATATTCATTCTAAACTTGAGTGAACCTATACATTAAAAGAAGTCTAGTTACATTTCATTCACGGAGCTAAAACATCTTATATTTTGAAACGGAGGGAGTATAGGTAAGAATGAACAAGGAGATGGATCATCCCCAAGAACATAGGAATCATAGAGGTTTTTTCTCCAGAAATTAGGTCAGCAACAAACAAAGTTCAGTTCAAGAAATTAACAGGGACATCAAAACGCCCCTAAAAACAGAGGAACATGTTCCTTCCCCATAACAGAGGAACCAGACGTCATTCCAGAGATAATTTAGCAAACTACACGCTTCATCCATTCAAATTAAACATCACACAAAGAACGAGAAAACATGTAGAGGATATTACCACATATCGAATATTGCACCGAAAAAATGCCTGAATTTGTTCTCTCTGCTGTCATAGGAAAACGGTATTGCCTGAATTCCATGCATGGCTTTCTGCTACGGTGAAAACAATACTCCCTCCGATCCATATGACTTTTCATTGAAATGGATGTATCTAGCACTAAAATATGTCTAGATACATCCATTTTTGTGACAAGTAATATGGATCGGAGGAAGTAGTAATTTGAATTTCACTCGTAGATGTAAGAATGAACTGGGGAGGATGGAACATCCCCAAGAACAGAGGAATCACAGAGGTATTTTCCCTAGAAATTAGCTCAGCAACAAATACAGTTCAGTAGAAGAAATTAGCAGGGACATCAAAACGCCCCCAAAAACAGAGGAACAAGAGACATCTTTTTCAGAGATAAATTGAGCAAACTACACACTTCATCCATCCAAATCAAACATCAAAAAGAACGAAAAAACATGTAGAGGATTATAATCAATCCCCCTCGTGACTAACAGGCGCCCTGTTTAACAATCAGTGAGCACAAACAGTGGCTGCTAGCATTCACCGGCTAATTTTTTTTTTTACTTTTAAATCTAAGTAGTCAAAGCTTAACTCAGAAGCCAACAAGTGCTACCGCGTTGGCTTTGCTCGAACGATGCCGCTCGCGTCGCGGCCGCGCTACCAGAAGCAGACGGACGCGGCGGCTGAGGCCGACGGCGCCTTCCCGGCGGTGGCGCGGTAGAGGCGGCCGTAGCGAAACCCGTTCCCGGCCCGGCGGGAGGAGGAGGAGGAGCGGCGGCGGAGAGCGGGCGCGGCCCAGCCGAAGCAGAGGCGGAGGCGCGCGCGGAGGCGACGGAGCCCCGTGGCCGCCGCACGGCGCAGGCGGCGCGCCCCGGCCCAGACGACGCGACGCGTGCGGGCGCGCGGCGAGACGTCGGCGTCGCGGGAGAAGTGGTAGCTCCGGAGGAACAGCTGCCGCCGCTCCACCTGCCGCTCCCACCGCGCCATGTACTCCACGTACGGCCACGCCGCCGTCGCCGCCATCGTGGTCTTGTCCGCTGCGGACGGCACCGCAACTCGCGCGGACATGGCCGTAGTTAGATTCTTGGACGGCTTTTCTCGCTGACTCTGCTCTGTATCCTGGTACTGCAAGCGAGAAGCTAGAAGAAGATGCTATGTGCAAGAACGCGTGGCGTGGGGAGCAGTAGTGGTTTGCGTCGGGGTCTGAGGAGCTGTACGGCGAAGAGGTGGATTTATAGGGGAGGGGTGGCGGCGGGAGGAGGAGGAGTTGGCTGCGCGAGCAGCTGCTGCGCAGGCAGCTTGGCGAGGAAGGGAGCGGGGAAGCAGAGCAGGGGAGATGGTTGGAGTGGGAGGGGGATGGTGGGCTGTTTTAAGCTAAACCTTGGAAGATTTGCTTGCACTTTGGGAACTAATTTTACTCTCTAGTAGTTTACACGGACAATCATACACTTTCTGCTTGATTGGAAAATGACACTGCTACTCGTAGCTTCTAGCTTGTGCCATCATTTTAGCCAAGTAGTGTAATTTTCTTTTCCCAACCAGAAAATCTTGTCTCGTGCTGCTCGAGGAGAACAGAATCATACACTGACGGTACGTGTGGTGTGAGGATGGAAGTCACCCTATGATAAACTACACAAACGTCGCCGTTGAAAAATGTTTCAGAATGGAGCTGTGAGATGACCTTGCATAAACTCAATAATTTTGACGAATTGGTCCAGAGCTGTGCGTGCATATTTCTTCTCCAAATTAGAAGACCGCAAGCAGCAGCAGCAGCAGCAGCAGCAGCAGCAGTGGAGTAGAATATGTTGGATGGAGGGCCCAACCTCGGTGTGCCTTTCCTCACAACTAGTAACCGTTGGATCGGCAGGCGGGATTTGACCTTTTTGTGTAGTACGGTGCATGCGTAAAGCATGGATCTTCCGCGTGAATTCGAGTATATAAATTCATGCTCAACTCAATTTGCTCTATGCGAACACAGTTTTTGATTTTATTAGTAGGGTACTATTCTACTGGAATGGAGTAAACGCCATTGGCGTGAAGACAAGCTATAGCTCTGGGTTGGCTCGTACGCGCGTGCATGCGTACGTACGGATGGTTGTTAATTTTACTCCTAACCAAGGACGATGGTCAACAGAGGTCATTATGTCATGGTCGGTAACCTACCGAGCGGAGGAGGACCGGCAACAACGGGACTGGCGGACGGTGCCCGTACGTCAAGGTTTTACCTTGTCATAAGATCCCGAGCTAGGCGCGCGTGTTGCATTTGCACGACGCGACCTGACATGAAGGTGGTTCTTTCCTCCGAGCGTTTAGTTTAGTTCTAATTCTACCAAAGTGCATACATAAGTTTTAAATGTTTTCT
The DNA here is from genome assembly GCA_023614405.1 of Avena insularis. Taxonomy (NCBI): domain Eukaryota; kingdom Viridiplantae; phylum Streptophyta; class Magnoliopsida; order Poales; family Poaceae; genus Avena; species Avena insularis. Next base: position 348,482,437 of record CM042691.1, read on the forward strand.
AAGTGAGTCACGGAAGGTCCTAATTTGGTTTCACCACCGTTGACTGCTGCCACGTACGTGCGGGGCCCAGCAGCAACTGCCGGTGCTACGTTTTTGCAAAAAGCCCCGTGCCTTTCGTGTCTCGTCATGACCTGCACCCATGATCGTTTTCACTTCTCCTTGGAGTTTCCGCGGCAGAGGAGGCGGCGATTTGGAGACGGTGGTGCTGGGAAGTTGACGGCACCGGCAGCGATCTCGCGGCGGGCGGCGCCGCGAGAAAGGAGGAGTCGACGATGGCGCCCGCAGCAAGGGCCCGAAGCTGCGGCGGCCTGGTGATGCTCCGCCGTGTTGCGGTTAGTTCTCTGAACCCTAAATCCCCAACGCGAGCAGCTGCTAGTTGGTATTCTAGCCACAAGAAGTGATGATTTTTCTGGTTTCATAGGTGTATTTGACGACGAGTTCACGGTAGAAATGACAACAACTAGGCCAGCACAAATTATTTTGCACAACTTGATGAGCTCATCCATCTTCTGCATCACCCCATCCATCATTTGCAGCCCAGCATTTCCATTCTTCTTCTCTTTTTCTTCAATTCCATCAACAGTATAACCATTAGCGAGTAGAAAATCAGTATAGCTATCTTCGCCGTCCTCCCAGTAGTAGTGGTTGCAAGGATTAGGATCAACCTGCGCCAGAAATCAGCAAAAACTCATAAAAAAATTAAAAAACTGCAGCCAAAACAGTTTCTAGATCCATCAACCAGCGATCTTACATGATGATTAGGGCATTTGTAGAACACTCGACCTGGATTTGCGCTTGATTGAAAGGCGAAACGAATTGTCCTCCGAAATCCACAAGAGGGACATGACACCAATGGCAGATTTTCCATCGGCACAATAGCTGCAGCTGCCAGTGTAGGAGATGCCAGCGAGAGGGATGTAGCGGGATACAGTTGCCGATTCCTCCTCGGCCTAGTGCCAGCAGACGAGCTCGCCGAGCTGTTCATGGTGCTGGAGAGAGAGAGAGAGAGAGAGAGAGAGAGAGAGAGAGAGAGAGGGGCACCTAAGGGTTGGGGAATATGAAGGCAGATAGTTATAGGGGTTCATTTGCAAAAAACGTACCCACCAGCCGCGGAAAAACTCTCGCCAAATTGTCCTGCAACTACGTGGCAGGATAGAACCAAATTATAACCTCCCATGACTCATTTAGAAAACATTTATTAGGACTTATATGTGCAATTTGAGAGAATTAGAACTAAACTCACGCACAGAAGAAAGAATAGAGACCGCGGGGACGTTTTTCTCTGTTCTGAATCAGCCGGAGCCAACCAGCTGGGGAGAAGCTGATCCCAAACTCTGAACTCGGAAGGTTCTTGCTCTTGACTGACACGGTGTAAGCGTTCCACGCGCCCACACCACACACGTGGCGGGAAGTCCTGTCGCGGCAGCGGCAGTCAGGCTGCACGCACGGCGAAGATGTCGACAGAGAGAGGAGTGGAGGAATGGCGCGCCTGGCCGGCAGGTCGTATCCTCCGTCCGTGGCACCACCATGCATGTCACGTCTAGTTCCGTCTCACTCGCTATAGTACCTCCCACAAATGATCGGGATAAGGGGTTGTTTGGTTCCTAGCCATAATTTGCCAAACCAAAGTGTGACTAGCCACAGTTCAGTTGGCATATGTTTGGTTTTAGCCACACTTTGGCTTGCCACACCTTATTATACTTATGGCCTATTTGTCATAGTCTTATTGATTTTGCCAACTTTTGCCAAAATTTGGCTTCAAAAAAGTTAGCCACACTTTGGCTTAGCAAAATGTGCAACAGTGCAAGGCAAACACCGCCACGAGTAAACTTCTCTGCTATTGGCTGTTGCTGCGGCATGCTTCCCCCTCCCCCCCACCCCACCACCACCACCACCACCATGCATGTCATGTCCAGTTCCGTCTCACTCGCTACAGTACCTCCCACAAATGATCGGGATAAGGGGTTGTTTGGTTCCTAGCCGTAATTTGCCAAACCAAAGTGTGGCTAGCCACAGTTTAGTTGGCATATGTGGTTTTAGCCACACTTTATTATACTTATGGCCTATTTGTCATAGTCTTATTGATTTTGCCAACTTTTGCCAAAATTTGGCTTCAAAAAAGTTAGCCACACTTTGGCTTAGCAAAATGTGGCTAGGAACCAAACATCCCCTTAAAAACTGTAACATTACCGTGCGTGGGCCCAGGTACCCATGTCCTCCCTCTGACACTCGTATAGTACGTGCAACAGTGCAAGGCAAACACCGCCGCGAGTAAACTTCTCTGTTGTTGGCTGTTGCAAAGAAATAGTTGTAGCTTTGTCTTAAGTTATTTTTTTAAAAAAAATTGACCAATTATTTTGAGAGACGTGGTCACATTTATAATACCAAAATAGTAGTATCACTGGATCCGTTTTAAAGTGCAGTTTCATAATAATATATATACATCTGTGTGTCATATATGTTGCTACTATATCAATAAAGTTGATCAAAATTTAAAATATTTGACTTAAGATAATCCTAAAGCACACCTTTTTTTTTTGACGTGGAGAAGTACATTTGTTTGTTTGTGAATGGAAAGAGTAGATCGTACCCCTTTCCCATGCGTAGACCGCGGTGCGCCCTCGCACCGGGTTATCGCTTACAGCACGGACAACCCAGGCGTAAACGTTGTCAATGCATTGCTTAACGTAGATTGATTGAGTGCGCGTGCATGTATGTGATCCGGGAGCGGGGAGCAATGATTAGCCAATCATCGATGGTCAAGTCTTGACTTGGTCTTCACGCCGGCCGGCCGGCAGCTCTGTTGTAATTCCTATAGTACATCCTTAAATCTCATGATGACAAGAGCAATATACTTCCCCCCTACATGAACTGTAGTACCACATAGTAATGCATCACTGAAATAGATAGTAAACTAAAAGTTAGATATGCTCATTTGCAATACGCATGCATATAAAAAAAATTGGTATCTCGAATATATATAGCAAAAAAAACATCATCTTACACGACAGATCGTTGTTGCTATTTCCACAATGTTGTACTACTATCATGCTTGTAGTGACTTCTTCCACTGTCATACTATAGACAGGGTTGCTGAAAGTAGGTTTCAGCGTACTATAAGAATGTCTGTCAATAAAAAGGACAAAGCTAAGCATGTATCGTAGTATAGTAAGGTAGTAGTAGAACAGAACCTAATCCGGAACTGTGAGCCGCTTTGTATTGTATCCGATCCGCTCTTGTCTGTCACGGCGTAATAAGCGTGCCACACGCCAACATCACGCACGTGGCGGAAGTCTTGTCGTGGCAGCCGGTCTTCAGGCAGCGCTGCACGGCGAAGATGTAGACAGAGACAGACATATATGTACAGGAGTGGAGGCACGGCGCGCCGAGGCGGTAGCGGCAGGTCTTTTATCCTCCGTCCGTGGCATCACCATATGTCACGTCTATTCCCGTGCTCGTTATCCAGATCTTATCCGTCTGGCTCGCTCCCTCGCCACCAGCCGATCGTGTCCCACAGAATAGATCGTACTGAAACGTTGTTGTTGAGATATATATTGTATATATTTCAGAATTGTATCTGTAATTGTGTGTATATATATAAGAGCAGACGGTTCTATTGGGGCCATGCATTTCCCCATACTATTCTACATGGTATCAGAGGTCCCTCCGGTCCTCCTACCCTAGCCGCCTCCTCCTCCCTGGCGTCGTCGGCCCCTCCTTCCCAAACCCTAGCCGCCGCCTCACGACGTGGCCTCCTCCCCTCTCCTCCCTCTCCTTCCTCTCCTCACCTCCTCCCCTCCACCGCTTCCGCCCCTTCCCACCACTACAACTTCCGCCCCCGACGCCGTCATGGCCGATCTCAACTCCCCGTACTCCGGGAACCCCTTCAGCGACACCGTCAACGGGAGCAGCAACCCCTTCACCGGCCCCTCCGTCGCTGTCATCCGCAACGTCCCCATCCTCGAGCGCGTGCCGGTGAAGCTCTCTCAGATCGCTGCAAACTTCTTCTCGTTGAAGACGTACTTTGGCCTCCTCTTCCGCGAATATGATCTCCTCGATCATGTCGACGGCACCATCGACCTCCTCGCCATGCCGCACGACCCCGACTGGTTGGCCATCGACGCGACCATCATTCGCTGGTTTTTCCAGACCATCTCCAACGAGATTTTCCGCACCGTCGTCCGCGACGGCGACTCCGCGCACACCGTCTGGACCAAGATCACCGGCCTCTTCACCGACAACAAGATCCAGCACGTCACGTTCCTCCAACAGGAGTTCTTCGGCACTCACCAGAACGACCTCTCCCTCGACGACTACTGCCTCCGTCTCAAGAGCCTCTCCGATAAGCTTTGTGACTTGGAGTTCCCGATCGATGACAAGATCATGCTCTCCACGCTGTCGACCGGCCATGGCGAGGACCTTAGCAACGCCGCCTCCAACCTCACGCTCCTCACCACGCCGACATTCGAGCAGACCGTGGCTATCTCCGTCTCGAGGAGCGCCGGCTCAAGCACCTTCGGGCTCGGGCGGCCCACACCGCCTTCGTCGCCAGCTACTCCCGGGGTGGACCTGCCCCCGCGCCACGCGCCCCGGCCCCTGCCCCGCGCGCCCCGGGTCCGCCCCCGGGCTTCTACTCGCCCCCGCCGCTCGCGCCAATACCACCTTCCCACGGTGGTGGCAACGGTGGTGGCAACGGAGGACGCAACGGAGGATGTAACGGTCGTCGACGTCGCAACGGTGGCGTCAACGGTGGTGGACATGCTGGTGACACTGCAACCAAGCCTCGTCCACCGCAACAGATCGCCCCCACGCCGCCATGGATCACTAGTCATAACCCCTTGACCGGGGTCGTCCACGCCTACACCATGCTCGCCGCTTCATCATCCCGGGCACCATGGCGGCCGCTCGCCAGCGCGTACGCCTTCGGCGCGGCGCCCACCGCCGCGCCCGGTTATGTCGTGCCCCCTGCTCCTCCCGCCTACTATGTCGCGCCCCCGAGCACGGCCCAGTGGGACCCCGCCTTGTTGACCGCCCTCTAGTCCGCCTCCACGTCGGGCGCGTACGACGGTGGCGGGGACTGGTTCATGGACACCGGCGCCTCCGCGCACATGGCCGCCCACCCCGATAACCTCTCTAATTCCACTCCCGCCTCGACTTCCTCCCGCATAATCGTCAGCAACGGTCATGCTCTTCCTATTACTCACACTGGCTCGGCCTATTTTCCCTCCACCTCCACCCCTCTTTCTCTCAATAATGTCATTGTTTCTCCTCGGTTAATCCAAAATCTTGTTTCTGTTCGTTCTCTTGCTCGCGACAATAATGTTTCTGTGGAATTTGACGCCTCTGGTTTTTCTGTTAACGATGGTCATCCTCGGATGCTTCTCCACCGCAGTGACAGCCCCGGCGATTTGTACCCTGTTTGGTCATCCTCCACCACCGCCAGCAGTCTACTCGCCCTCTCCGCCGGTGTCGACCTATGGCATGCTCGCCTCGGCCATCCTAGCTCCACCGCCCTACGTCAAATACTGCAAGGATTTGATTTTACTTGTACTAAAAGTATAAAACGGATGCTCATTCTTGTGAAGCATGTCGTCTAGACAAACATGTTCGTCTTCCGTTTAACTCTTCCTCCAGAGTCGCATCTTTTCCTTTTGAGCTTATTCATAGTGATGTTTGGACCTCGTCAGTTCCGAGTAATTCTGGTTATACCTATTATCTTGTGATTTTGGATGATTACTCGCATTTTCTGTGGACTTTTCCTCTTTGCTGAAAATCCGACGTCCCCGCCACTCTCACCTCCTTTTTCGCATACGTCTCCACTTAATTCAGCTGCACCATCCACGCCTTCCAAACTGATAACGACAAAGAGTTCGACAACATCATCATCCGCACCCTTCTCTCCTCCCATGGCGCCATCTTTCGTCTCACATGTCCATACACTTCCCAACAAAACGGTCGTGCTGAATGCATCTTTCGTACTCTTAACGACTGCGTTCGCATTCTTTTGTTCCATGCCTACATGCCCCCATGGTTCTGGCCGGATGCCCTCGCCACGACGACTCTTCTCGTCAACATCCGCCCCTGTCGCGTGCGTTGGCAATACACGCCACACCAGCTCCTCTTTGGTGTGCCGCCCTCCTACGATGACCTTCGCATCTTCGGCTGTCGCTGCTACCCTAGCACCGCCGCGCACAAGCTCGCGCCGTGCTCTCTCCCTTGTGTGTTCCTCGGCTACCCGGACAACACCAAGGGATACCGCTAATATGACCCGGTCTCGAATCGTGTCTTCACCTCACGACATGTTTATTTTGATGAGTTGGTGTTTCCGATTCAACAGGTACCCTTGATAATGACACTGGTGCCCGCCAGCCCTCCTGCGGCCGTCCCTCCGCGCCGACGAGTGACCACGACGGCCCCTCCTAGCTTCGCCCTACTTGGTCCCTCAACGCTCGCGCCCGCGTCGCCCCTGGCTCGCCGGCCTTTGAGGCTCCGCCCTCACCAGAGCCCGCGGTCATGCCCACACCCGCGCCCGCGCCGTCGTCACCGCCTGCGACGCCGTCGTCTGTGTCACCCCCGACCAGCGCGGCCTCTTCTTCGTCGGCCCCATCGTCGCCCGCTTCGTCGTTCTCTCCCGCCGTTGTTCTGAAGCCGCTCTACCCCTACGGTGTGGTTGCAAGGCGTATGCGACATCGGATCCACACGCTACCTGTAACATCCCAACATTTAGGAACTAACAAAGGGTAGATTTAGGAATTTGAAATGTTGCATGCATTCATCTGTGAAAATGTGGGTAAATTTTTCGTCAAATAAAAAACCTAAAGTGATCAAGGTTTCTTTCATACTTTGAGATTAGTTTAGTATTAAAGGATGATTGCTATAGACTTTGATAAGCTTTGTGGATTTATGTCTTATGGGAAATGAATTTGAATTTAAAACATTGAGTGTTTGAATTATAATCCAAGGGATTTTTGAATAATGTTTGAATCTTAATGTAATTAAGAGTAACCAATAATAAATTAAACTTTATATAAAAGAGCAATTAAGAATACGAATATTCATTTCATATTTTCATTCAATAATAAGTTACAAAATGTAACTTAGGAAAAAATCATTCACATTTTTTTACAATAATAAACAAATAAAGAATAATATTTCTTTATTGATAATAGTATAATCTTTATTAAAAAATAATAAAATAAGGATTACAGAAGGATAGAACTGAAATTACAAAAGAATTTTACAAGTGACTATTTTATAAAAGAAAAATAAAAAGCCTAAACTAAAATCTTCATCTTCAAATTTGTACCTGCAAAATAAACAAATAAACAGAAACTTAATAGGAAAAGAAAAGTTAGGATTCACATTGTTTTACTCTCAGACTTGTCAGTGAAGTGCACTGATCAAGGTTCATCATTGAGTAATCGTTTAAAAAAGGGGCAAGTTTCATCAATATGAAAGAATGTATCTTTCATAAATACAAGTCATAAGGCAAATAATAGTAAAGAGGGGCAAGTTTCACCAGCCAGGTAGAAGTAACAAGATAAAAGTAACTTTTAAAATTCCGAACATATCCACATATGTGCAGCAGGCACACAAGCAGCACACACACCAAACTGCATGGTGTGTGCTGTCAACACCACAGCAGCAGCACAGCCAAACAAAACTATCAACACAGCCGTGGGAAAACCATACCACATCATTCCTTTGCTCTTACGCACCAAGCCCAGCAGCCAGCAGCTAAACCAAGCATAGCAGCCAGCAGCTAAACCAAGCCAAGCTAGATCAAACCAACCAAAACCCAGGATCACCTCACCAGGATGGTGACATAAGGAGGGGGAATATTAGGTGGATAGCAAGACAAAGGTCAAGCCATCGGGATCAGGAGATGATGGGCTAGATCAAGGACAAGCCAGGAACTGGAAATACCAGGGGAGCACCAGATCAAGCTACCACAAGATCCACTACTAGCAACCGCATCATCAAGTGATAGTGATAGGTAAATAGACCATCAAATGATCTATCTGTCTAAGATTAGACAAGCATACATGATCTATCACTTATTCAAACTCTCAGAAAGCACCCAAGTGGGGCGAATCCATCACTGAGGTTTAAACTTTAAAAGCAAACAGCAAAGTACAAGGATCCAACCAAATCTCAGAACAACATCATTGATTTGGCTATCAAGCTATATTTCAATTCAAGAATAAATATAGCTAAGATTTAATTTCTAGGCACATCTCTAAGATAAGAGTAGTGCGGTGACCCGGCATACCACTGCATGACATAGTACACTATAGTCGTTGACATAACACCAATAAAATACCGTTCACTAGTATTACATCCCTTAGAGTAGTACAATAGAAACATAGCAGGTCCAAGACATGACTATAGGTTACAACTCAACTCTATCGGTTACAACTCAACTCAACTCTTTACACAATCCCGAGCTAGCTAGCGTGCGTGCTACATTTGCAGGACGTTCGACCTGAAGGTTCTGAGTCAGCAAGAGCCAACCGAAGAGGAAGCTGGTCCGGAACTCTAACACTACCGCTTTGTATTAGGGAGTGCCTAGATCTTACGCGTATGCAAAAATTTTATGTCTAAGTCATTGATGTCATCCAAATATTTGTGCTAATTCTCAGTTACAATCTAGTTGCAACTCATTAAATTCTCAGTTACACCCGAGTTGCAACTCAAGTGTAACTTCCATTTTGCACGAATCACGAGGTAAATAGAACGGTGAAAGAGGCGACCGAGACTTAAGAAGTTCTCATACGCCCGAGAACTAGCAAATCCGTTTGTATTATTGTATCCTTCCTTCATGCTGAAAGCTCTAGATACTGTCGGAAGGTTCTTGCTCTTGTTTGCCCCGGCGTAAGCGCGCCACGCGCCCACACCACACACATGGCGGAATACTTAATTTACATTTAAAATATAAGAAACATAATTTAAACTAGCCTAACACTAGCTACCGATCTTCCCGCACTAGCGTCGTCTCGTCCACCTACGGGTCAAGGTCGTTGTACACCGGTGGTGTCCAAAGGTTGGGCGGCGATAGGACCGGAGCAGGAGCGGGCACAGGTGGATTCATATGTCCAGGCCACGGCGCCCAACTGTGCTGGAGGTGCGCCGGCTCCATCCCCACCTCTGGCGCGATCGGAGGCGCCCATCCAGGCAGCGGCTACGGTGGAGGCGGTTGGACGTTCGCCTGCGCCACCATGCCGGTGAGCTGGACGGTGTTCTCGAAGCCGACCCACTGGGCTTCCTCCTCCCGTGCGTTGTCCGCAATGGTCTACTCGGATGAAGGCGTCCATGTCATAGCCCCGCGCTAGTACCTCGCGGTACTCCGGGGGCAGGTTCACTGCGACGTCGTCCATCGCCTCCTGCTTGACGATGAGGTCGTCGCCGCCGTCCTCGTCGTTGTCGTCCTCGCTATCGAGCTCGGCGTCAGAGTGGTTAACGGCGCCCTCCTCGTCCGATTTGATGTCGGGAACGGGTAGACCTCCCCCGGCATCAGGTTGCGGCAGAAGGTGGTGGCGCGCCGCACCTTGTGCTCCCACTCGAGGAACTCTTTCCAGTACGCCTCGGATTGGTAGGCAACATCCCACCGCTGGGCCGGCGGGAGGCTCCTGATTCGGCGGATCTCCTCTTTCAGCCCTTTGCCGGCCTTGGGCACGAGCGGCAACGGGACACGGTCCCGGTTGAGGTGCCAGCCGGTAGGAAGGGACACGTCGTTGTGTCTGATGCACCGGCCCTCCCTCTACCAGCGCTCGCACTCCGCGATGCGGAAGTACTGCCGCTCGCGGCGCTCCCCATCCCACGGTGGCGGGCGAACCTCCACGGGGCGGCCTCGGAAATCCTCCGGCCACGGTGGAGGCAGCAGGGATGTGCCGCAGAGGAAGGCCGACAGCCGGGAGCGCTGGCTGCTAGAGCCAGACGCCTCATGGTCATTCTTGCTCATCCCCTTCTTCAGCCACGACGGTGTTTACATCGTTGGCGGTGGTGGCGGCGGCTAGGGTTTGCGATTGTGAAAGGTGAGGAGTGCGGCACCGACGGGCGCAGGGTTAAATAGCCCCTTCGCCCGCGAACACGCGCATCTTCCTACTCCTTCGCCATCAATGCCAGCGCGAGAACGCAGACACCGCCTAGTGGGTCAGTGTGTCGTCTCGTCGCTATTGATGGTGCAGGCTGCCGCCGATCAGCCTTCCCTATGAATCGTTGTCACGGTTACGCCTAAATCGGTGCTGCTGAATCTGTCCACGTGCGTCTAGGCAGACACAACCAAGCACTAGATAGATGTATGAATGTGTCAAGTCAGACATGTTCATTCAGATGGGTCGGCACTTGACAACGAGGTCACTGCCGTCAAATGTCAATGATGCCTGCTACAGTACTACTAGTGTAGATGGCAAAGTCAATACTATGTGCCTGCGACTGCGAGTCGTTCCTATGGAACAATGCACGTTTACAACGCATGGTGGTCACTGTGAAACCGACGCTGGCTAGTTAATCTTTTTCTTGTCATCAGGCCTCTGTACGTTGAAAACTCGCGTACCTATCAAAATTGAATACATCGCCGCATAGTAACTCAGATTGTGTCAGAATTGGGACACAATTGCGCATGCACGCGCTTGTGCTAAGTAAGACAGATCGCATAATCTTGCCGCTGGAGCAACTCTTCTTGTTGACAACATGAAAATATGTGCCCTAGTTATGTAAGAGCAATACTGTAAATAAACAAATCGAAAAATACAAGTACATGTTTTTCGGTTCAGAGCATCGACGAACACAGATTAGTGCATGTAAATAAGAACTGATAATTTCGAAATTTAAAACTTCAACTGCTCGCGGGGAATTCTATGTTCGATAATCACATACATACATAGACAACGGATCAAAAACTGCTCACGTACATATAAATAATTAGTGGCAAATTAGTAGGCCTAGCTACTGCGACGTCCGCGGGTTCAAAATTGAGCCCGGCGTCAGCTCTACAAATTCTTTTTAGTAATTTTTTTAGTTTCATCTAAGTAGTTAAGCTTAACTCGGAAGCCAACAATTGCTAGTACCGCGTTGGCCGCCGTTGGATTTGTAGCTTTGCTCGAACAATGCCGCTCGCGTCGCGGCCGCGCTACCAGAAGCAGACGGACGCGGCGGCGGAGGCCGACGGAGTCCTCCCGGTGGGTCGATGGAGGCGGCCGTAGCGGAACCCGTGGCCGGCCCGGCGGGAGGAGGAGGAGGAGCGGCGGCGGAGCGCGGGCGCCGCCCAGCCGAAGCAGAGGCGGAGACGCGCGCGGAGGCGGCGGAGCCCCGTGGCCGCCGCACGGCGCAGGCGGCGCGCCCCGGCCCAGACGACGCGGCGGGTGCGCGCGCGCGGCGAGACGTCGGCGTCGCGGGAGAAGTGGTAGCTCCGGAGGAACAGCTGCCGACGCTCCACCTGCCGCTCCCACCGCGCCATGTACTCCACGTACGGCCACGCCGCCGTCGCCGCCATCGTAGTATTCTCCGCTGCAGAAGGCGCATCCACTCGCGCAGACATGGCCGCAGGTAGATTCTTGGCCGGCTTGCTGGCTGACTTGCTCTGCTCTCCTCTGTCCCCTGGTACTGCAAGCAAGAAGCTAGCAGAAGATGCTAAGTGCAAGAACGCGTGGCGTGGGGAGCAGTAGTGGTTTGCGTCGGGGTCTGAGGAGTCGGTACGGCGAAGCGGGGGATTTATAGGGGAGTTGTGGCGGCGGCGGCGGCGGGAGGAGGGAGGAGTTGGCTGCGCGAGCAGCTGCTGCGCAGGCAGCTTGGCGAGGAAGGGAGCGGGGAAGCAGAGCAGGGGAGATGGTTGGAGTGGGAGGGGGATGGTGGGCTGTTTTAAGCTAAACCTTGGAAGATTTGCTTGCACTTTGGGAACTAATTTTACTCTCTAGTAGTTTACACGGACAATCATACACTTTCTGCTTGATTGGAAAATGACACTGCTACTTGTACTAGCTTCTAGCTTGTGCCATCATATTTTAGCCAAGTGTAATTTTCTTTCTCCAACCAGAAAATCTTGTCTCGTGCTGCTCGAGGAGAAGAGAATCATACACTGACTGTACGTGTTGTGTATAGATGGAATGGAAGTCACCCTATGATAAACTACACAAACGTCGCCGTTGAAAAATGTTTCCGAATTGGGCTGTCAAATGACCTTGCATAAACTATAGTATCGTTTTGACGAATTGTGTCCAGATCTTCTACTGTATATGAAAATCAAATTCCACTTCATTTTAAGACTCGACACTTCGGCAGTAGGCATATGTTCCATTAGTGCTGTAGTTATAACTCGAAACTCGTGAGTTAGGGGATAGTTCGACTCGGCTTAAACTCGACATCTAACAAGTCGAAATGAGATTTAGAATTGTGATTATTTATTCATTCAAGCTAAATGAGCTACTCGCGAGTTACCCGTTTATCTGGTTAAACTCATCCAAATACAGAGTTTCAAAATTTCCATAAATGAGTGCTAAACTGCGAATGTTTCTTACACCTGTAATAATGTGGAGATACTATATTTTTTATTGATCTTGCCTTCGTGAAATTATGGAAGTGCTATCACTGTTCTAGTTTTGAATTAGTAGTAGGATAATTACTAGTTTTTTCTTATGTATGCTTATGTTTGTAGCTTATAACGAGCTACTTGCTAGATTACCAAGTCGAATTGAGTTTTAGATATGAGTTCTAAACAAGCTGAGCCAAGTTGAATTGAGTTTCAGTAGAGTAGAATATGTTGGAAGGAGGGCCCACACTAGTGTGCCTTTCCTCACAACTAGTAACCGTTGAATGGGCAGGCAGGATTTGACCTTTTTTGTGTTCCCTGTGCCGTGCATATGCATGCATAAAGCATGGATCCTCCGCGTGAATGCGAGTCTAAATGCATGCATGCTCAAGTTGGTGTGTCCGAGCACAGTTTTTGATTTTAGTACGTACTCACCCGTTTAAAAATATAAGATGTTTTAGCTTTGTAAAACAAATGTCTTTGATCAAGTGAAAGGAGCTGAAGTATTTTCAAAGATCGATTTAAGATCTGGATACCATCAAATAAAAATCAAGCCGGAAGATGTTCCAAAAACAGCATTTGTCTCAAGATATGGACACCATGAGTATCTGGTGGTACTATTTGGTTTGACCAATGCACCGGCAATATTCATGAATCTGATGAACAAGATCTTCATTCCATATTTGGATAAGTTTGTCATCGTCTTTATTAATGATATTCTGATATATTCCAAGGATAAGGAAGAGCATTCTGACCATTTGAGAATAGCATTGCAGACTTTAAGAGAACATAAGCTTTATGCTAAGTTCAGTAAGTGTGAGTTCTGGTTAGATGAGGTAGAATTTCTCGGTCATGTGATCAGTAAAGATGGGATTGCTGTGAATCCATCTAAAGTCCAGTCGGTACTAGAGTGGACTGCACCAACCAATGTGAAACAAATTCGAGGTTTCCCAGAAATGGCTGGTTATTATCGGAGATTCATTGAAGGTTTATCCAAAATAGCCGGACCAATGACCAAATTATTAAGGAAGAATACACCATTTAAGTGGGATGAGAAGTGTGAAGAAAGTTTCCAAGAGTTGAAAACGAGATTAACCACAGCTCCAATCTTAACAGTTCCTGAAACAGGGAAGGATTTCACTTGTATACTGTGATGCATCTAAAGAAGGTTTGGGTTGTGTATTAATACAAGATCGGAAAGTAATTGCTTATGGTTCAAGACAATTGAAACCACATGAAGTCAACTATCCAACTCATGATTTAGAGTTAGCAGCAGTAGTTTTTGCACTGAAAGGATGGAGGCATTTTCTTTATGGAGCCAGATGTGAGCTATACACTGACCATAAAAGTCTCAAATATTTCTTCACTCAAAAGGAATTGAACATGAGACATAAGCGTTGGTTGGAATTAATCAAGGATTATGATCTAACAATCAATTACACCCTAGGAAAAGCAAATGTTGTAGCAGATGCTTTAAGCAGAAAGAGTGCAGATATTCAGCCTAGCAACAGAGAGTTACCAAAAGAGTTACAAATGGACTTGGAAAGATTAGAACTTCAATTCATCTGGACAGAGGTTCTTGGAGGATTAGCGACTATGCAGGTAGTTGCAGAACATGACAGTGATCTTAAGCAAGAAATTTTTATACGTCAAGAAGAAGACCCTTTTATTGCTGAGGAAATTCGGAGGATATCTCAAGGGCAAAAATCAGTTTTTCGCCTTGGAGATTATGGATCTTTATGGTTCCAACATCGTTTATGTGTTCCAGATGTGACTAAGATCAGAAATTTCATACTCAAAGAAGCGCATGCTACCCCATATTCTATATATCCAGGGAGTACTAAGATGTATATGGATTTAAAGGAACTATTCTGGTGGAATAACATGAAAAGATATATTGCTAAATATGTATCTGAATGCCATACTTGTCAAAGGGTGAAAGCTGAACATCAAAATCCAGCAGGACCATTACAACTCTTAGAAATTCCCGAATGGAAATGGGAGGAAATAGGCATGGATTTTATCACAGGAATACCTATGACACCAAAAAAGAAGGACATGATATGGGTAATAGTGGACAGACTCACTAAGAGTGCACATTTTATTCCAGTGAGTCAAAAGGATAATGCCGAGAAGTTAGTTGAAGTATATGTCAAAGAGATAGTAAGTAAGCGTGGAGTACCCCAAGAAGATCGTAACTGATAGGGGATCGGTGTTTACTTCAGCATTTTGGAAGCAATTTGTCAACACCCAGATTTTTAATCCCAGATGTCTGTTATGCCATACATCGCAATCCCAGGATTACCATTTTTGCGAGACATAACAGAATTGGATACCACAGTACATCATCCATTACAAACCGTACATAAGTTCTTACACAAATAGGGATCTCATGATCCAGTTCTTAATACAACTTCAAGAAGCAGAATACGTAATAATACTTGAAGCAGAGGCGTAAGCTCCATCTTCGTGGTTCATGCAATGCCGACGATGGGAGATGATCCTAGTTGTCGTAACCTTCCCGGGGTCCATCCTCCGGTACTCCTCTTATAGTCCGCCACGGAATAGCCAGGGACAAAGCCATGAGTACTCTTTAAGTACTCGCAAACTAATACTAACAAGTGAAAGGGGGGTTTTTGTAATAGGACACTAAGCTCTAGGGTTGTTTTGCAAAAAGCCAGATTTATCTCTACTAAGTTCAGAAGTAAGAGAGCTAATTGAAGTTTATAACACCTAAGTGGGAACTTGTATCTCATGCCACAACCCTGTTGTGGTCAAGTCAAAGTCTCAGTTTATTTCACAAGTCTTTTGAAAACATCTGACGGGGGAACAGTATGGCCACTCTAACTGTCCATAATCGCGGACGCAGCTATTCGAATGGTTTGACACTCTGCAGAGATTGTACACTTTTACCACAACATTCGATACATCCGTCAGGAACAAATCCTGAATTCCCATACTCAGTATGCGGATAATCAATCCTAACTTTTCAATTACACGCCCTAGTATAAGCACCTCTCCTGTGAGTTTGGCCTCCCAACCATGACCAACTGTCATCTTGGGTACTGCACAGGTGGACAATCTTCACAAGGTAGCCTCAGCTCATACCTTGGCCATGAGGGAACTAATACTAAGATATATAAGTTTCCAGTCAAGCCCTACCCAATCTTTGGGTATTGTGGTTGTACGATAAAATTGGAATGGTATCGCATCCAGACAACCATCAGTTTTATAAAGGGCTAAGGCTCATGCCTCATCATTTTCATCACCAAAATCATCAAGTGTTCGGAAACACATGTCCAAAACATTTCAATAGAATGATCCATCATTCCAAGGTTTTCATAACCAATTTTCCACCAAGTATTCCCATCTAAAGTCGATCAAGTTTTATGCTTAGCACTAGCATCTACAAATGGGGGTAAGCACTATTGAGGGGTGGTACACTAGTGGAGTTTAACTAAGTTCAATCTTATGCCTTAGGATGACATCAAGATTATCTAGCTTAGGCCAAGTTTTATGCTCTTTATGCAACCTTCAATTCTCTTTCTAATATCCACAATTTACTTAAGTAAGCTCTAAGTACTAGCTTTGATAAAGAAATAAAGTAATAAAGCTTGTAAGTAAAACTAGGATTGGTTTATCAAGTGGATATGATCACATATGCTTAAGGCATGTAGTTGGCATGGTGCCAAGCAAGTATTGGCTTGCATAGGTAAAGTGGTCTTGCAAGTGTTAGCTTGCACATTCAACTAGTAGTATCAGGCTTGCACAATATCAGTATAAGCTTGCTAAATTGCAAGTGTTAGCTTGCATTGGTCCACTTGGTTAATAAAGCTTGCCTTGTGCAGAGCAGTGGTTGAAGTTCTCCTCGGCTTCTTCTTCGTAGTATCCTCCTTCCTCCACGTATCCTTGGTCGGTACTAGCGTCTATAAATAAATACGAGGTACACAATCACCAAACAATACTTAACTACTTGCAATCATCACACAAAAGGGTCCTATAGATGATCTAACATCATCACTAACAATACAAGATTAAGGTTTGGTTTAATTCCTTTTATTTTTAGAAAAGTAATTTCTACTCATTGAAAAACTACTTAAGATTTAATATTCTACAAACCAAAACATGGGATCATGTTGACACATGTCATCACCACATATTTTAGTCCATGGGAATGTGATTTAACATGGTGTCACCATTTAATAAGGTTTTACTCTTTTATTTTAATTAATTAAAGTGGCTAGAAATGCTTATGAGGCATTCTTTTATTACTTGAACATTCTTTCTGTAAGTGAACCTTTATATTTTTATATATTCTGAAAGGTATGGTTAAATGTGATTTTTGAGAGTTGGAATCAACTCAAAAGCTATTATGGTTTTAATTTGAAAAATGTTTGAATGCAGAAAGGCTTCTGCCTTGTTATTTTTACCATGGATGATCTATAGATCCAAATGACTTAAATCCAACGGGCTTGGATTCAGCATTCTCAGACCTTTCTAACAAAATTGGTTTCATTCAATTTGGTTCACTGAATCGACCTGGGTTGATTTTTGAAACTGGGTACAGAATTGAGTTTGAATCTAAATAGAAAAATCTAAATTCAAACGAGTGGGCTACGCGGGAACTGTTAACGGCCGCCCAAGGACACTCCATGGCGGGCTCACCGATGTGGGGTTCCACCGGTCAGTGGCTCTTTAAACGCGAAGCGGTAAGGGACAATATGGGGCGTTCGATCTGGTTCTAATCCAACGGCTGAGAGTCATCATCGATGTTGAGCAACACCGGCGAGACAGAAACCTAGCGCGGCCAGTGGGGGTTGCTGGGGGCTCACCGGGGTTCGGGCGAGGGTCGGCGAGGCGGGCGAACGACGAAGTCGACGACGGCGAACTCAGGAGTGGTCGCGGCAGCTCCTGGGGTGGACGAAATCGACGGCGCCCTTCTTCTCCAGAGGCGGCCTGCTCCGGTGCAATTCCGGCGATGCGCTGCTCGCCTTGCTCCGGGACTGAGGTGGGATGGTTCTTGGTGAGAGAGGAGTGGAATGGTGTGAAGAATTCGAGCGGGGGAGGCCTCTATTTATAGTCGCGATGGTGAGACCGAACAGCATGGGCGGGCGACGGTGGCGACATGGCTACAGGCTTCTAGAGGCATGGCCGGTGGTGGCGATCGCTTGGTGGTCTCCTCGCGATGCTCTATGGCTTTAATGCGCGTGTAGGGGCGGTGCGGTTTGGTCTGGAACACGCGACGCTCTGCGCGGCAGAGGCGGCGTCTTCAACGGCGAGCGGTGGCTACGGGGCACGCGCGGTGCAATGGGCATGTCTGGCGTGTTCCTGGGATGGTGGCGATCGTGTATGCATGCGGCAAGGGCGGCGCGTGGTCTGTGGGCTTCGGTCGAGGGTGGCGCTCTGGCGCACGCTCGGCACGGTTGGCAGAGGCACGGGCGCGGCGTTCCTGGGTGCTGTGTTCGACGTCTTCGAGGCAGGGATGGTCGAGAGGGGGCGGTGAAGCATGGGTGATCTCCCAGACAAGGTTGGCACGACTAGTTTCCTCCATAGCTTGCTGTCGACATGTGGGTGGCAAGGGTGGCTTCGGCTGTTCACCATTGATGGTTTTGTCAAGCTCACAGTGGTGCTAGTGCTTGGTTAATCTTGCTAGATGATCTACTGAGCTGGTTGTGAGCTAGATAGGGAACCAGTTAGGCTCAAAACACTGCACACTATAGTGTTTTGATTTTGTTTGATTTGTGTCTGCCAAGTGTTTGATGAAATGGCCGCATGAATTCAAGATTTGAATTTTGAAAAGATTTTTGGTGTGTGTGTTAGGTTGGTGCTGGTGAGTCTGCAGATGCTTGGGTTTTGAAAGTTGAGCTTGTTTGAGTGGTTTTTGAAAAAAGTGGTATCTTCCCATATGATAAAGATTCAATTTTGAATTTTCATTTAAACTATGCATTTGAAAGTTTTTGGATGATCACAAGGTGGGCCTTGATACTTTGTTATGAGTACAATCAAGGGGTGCAAAGATCCAGAAAAGTTTCTGTTAGGTTTTGAAAGTTTGAGACAGCCAAAGTAGGCATGGGAGTTAAATTGGTCAAATGACCATTCACTCATTTAGCTTTGTTTTGATTTATTTGTCTTTGGGAAAAGTTTGGGAAAAGTTTAGGTGATGTTTATTTCACCTAAGAAACATTTTACAAGCAAGGAAACACACAAACAAGGTGTTCCAAAAGAATTCAAAATGAAATGCATACTCACATGCATGCTTCCATAATTTTATTTAGAAAAGGTTTTGTTAACCCTAATTTCGATGATTAGAGTTTGGTGATCCAAGTTTAGTATTTTTGGGATGTTACAAACCTTCCCCCCTTAAACAAAATCTCGTACCGAGATTTGAAAAAGGACGAAAAAGATTACCTAGGATTTGAAGAGATCGGGAAATTCTGTCCTGATGTGATCTTCGCGCTCCTAGGTAGCTTCCTCTTCTGTGTGATTGCTCCACTGAATCTTGAGAAACTTGATGCTTCGGGTTCGGGTAGTCCTGAAAGCTTCTTCCAAAATATGGATGGGTACCTCGGGATAGGTCAGGTCATCGTTGATCTCTATGGTCCGGTGGTCGATATTTTTGAACACTTCGGTCTTCTCGGGGACTTCGAGACACTTGCAAAGTAACGAGATATGGAACACACTGTGCACAGATAACATCTCTTCGGGTAGTTCCAATTGATAGGACACTTCTCCTCGACGGTTCAAAATCTTGAAAGGTCCGATATATATGGGGGCTAACTTTCCTTTGAGTTGGAAGCGTTGCATTCCCTTCAATGGCGACACTTTCAAATAAACAAAATCTCCTATGTTGAAGGCGAGGTCTCTACGTCTCTTGTCGGTGTAACTCTTCTGTCTGGACTGGGCGGTCTTGAGGTGCTCACGAATCTTGTGAACCTTCTCTTCTGCTTCTCGTAGGATATCGGGTCCAAAAATCCGACTCTCTCCTACTTCCGACCAGTCCAAAGGGGTGCGACACTTCCTTCCGTACATGAATTCAAATGGGGCCATTTGCAAACTGGCTTGATAACTGTTATTGTAGGAAAATTCTGCAAACGGCAGACAGTCTTCCCACTTGGATCCATATTCTAACACACATGCTCTCAAAGATATCTTGAGTATTTGATTTACTCGCTCCGTTTGTCCATCGGTCTGAGGGTGATACGCGGTGCTGAAATCTAGGCGGGTTCCTAAACCTTCTTGGACTTTCTTCCAGAATCTCGAGGTAAACTGAGTTCCTCGATCCGATACGATGTTCTTGGGGACTCCATGCAAACTAACTATTCTAGCGATGTACAACTCCGCTAGCTTTGAACTCTGATATGTGGTTTTAACGGGCAAGAAATGGGCGACTTTGGACAATCTGTCCACTATGACCCAGATAGAGTCATTTCCCCTACTAGAAGTAGGCAGTCTAGTGATAAAGTCCATTCCAACGGAATCCCATTTCCATTCCGGAATCTGCATGGGTTGCAACAATCCAGCAGGTCTTTGATGTCCTGCCTTGACTCGCTGACAAATATCACACTTGGCGATATAGCTTCCGATTTCTCTCTTCATCTTATGCCACCAAAATTGCTCTTTTAAATCTTGATACATCTTAGTTCCTCCGGGATGAATAGAATAAAGATTATCATGAGCTTCCTTGAGAATAACCTCTTTCAACTCAGAATATGCTGGTACACAAAGGCGTCCTTTGTACCACAGAACTCCTTCTTCGTCTTCGGTGAATCTAGGTACTTTGCCTGTACCGATACGACGCTTGATTCCGTCGATACTAGCATTTCCTTTCTGCGCCTCTTTAATCTGACTGATAAAAGTGGGCTAGAGTTCTATGCTAGCCAGAAATCCTTCACTTACTAATTCCATTCGAAAATCTTCCATCTCTTTGTGCAAACTTGGTTGCTCCTTCAAAATCATGGAGTTCACGTGGCACGACAATCTGCTAAGGGCATCGGCTACCACATTGGCTTTACCAGGGTGATAGTGAATGTCCATATCGTAATCCTTGATTAGCTCAATCCATCTTCTTTGTCTCATATTCATCTCCTTCTGAGTGAATATATATTTCAGACTCTTGTGATCCGTATAGATCTCACAACGGTTTCCTATCAAGTAATGCCTCCATGTCTTTAGGGCTAGAACTACGGCTGCGAGTTCGAGGTCATGGGTTGGGTAATTTTTCTCATGTTGCTTTAGTTGTCGAGATAGATAAGATATAACTTTGCCTTCTTGCATTAGCACACATCCGAGACCGATCTTGGATGCATCACAATACACATCGAAGGGCTTCGTGATATCTGGCATGATCAAGATTGGGGCTGAAATCAATCTCCTCTTGAGTTCTTGAAAACTCGCTTCACATTTGTCGGTCCATTCAAACTTCTTGTCTTTCTTCAGCAATTGGGTCATGGGTCTGGCGATACTCGAGAATCCTTCTACGAATTTGCGGTAGTATCCCGCCAATCCGAGAAATGCACGAACTTGGGTTTGAGTGGTTAGGGCTTGCCAATCTTCTACATCTTTCACTTTGGCAGGGTCAACGGCAATTCCTCCGGCTGATACAATGTGACCGAGGAATCCTACCTCCTGTAACTAGAATTCACATTTGCTAAACTTTGCATACAGCTGATGCTCTCTAAGGGTTCCAAGAATGGTCCTTAGGTGTAGCTCATGTTCTTCTTCTGATTTGGAATAAATTAGAATGTCATCGATGAAAACAACGACAAAATTATCCAGGAAGTCCATAAAAATCTTATTCATGAGATTCATGAAATAAGCGAGGGCATTGGTTAATCCAAAGGACATAACGGTATACTCGTATAATCCATATCTGGTGGTAAAGTCAGTCTTGGGAATATCCTCTGCCCGAATTTTGAGTTGACGATAGCCAGTCCTAAGATCAATCTTAGAAAACACTTTGGCACCGGTCAACTGATCAAACAAATCTTCTATCTTGGGAAAGGGGTACTTGTTCTTGATGGTGACATCATTCAACTTTTATAATCCGTGCACAAACGGTTACCTCCATCCTTCTTGTCCACAAACAAGACAGTTGATCTCCATGGTGACGCACTTGGTTGAATCAATCCTATTTCCAGCATGGCATCCAGTTGCTTCTTCAGTTCTGCTAGCTCTGACGGGTTCATACTATAGGGTCTCTAGGCTATGGGTCCGGTTCCGGGGATTAGTTCAATGATAAACTCGATATCCCGATTTGGGGGCATACCGGGCAAAACATCTAGAAATACATCAGGGTATTCACAGACTATCCGGACTTGGTCAATGGTGGGTTGGGCTATACTCTTGTTACACTTGAATTGACGAGGTAAGGTTTCGGATATATGCTCGACTGATATTCCGGCTGTACTGGTCATGGTTATGGCTTTCTTGGCATAGTCAATCAATCCTTTATGTTTGGACATCCAATCCATTCCTAGTACTACTTCCAAACCTTTAGTTCTGAGTACTATCAGATTAGCATAAAAATCTATGCCATGGATTCGGATAGGGACGGCTTTGCAAATTTGCCTAGCCTTCGTGGTTGATCCGGGAATTTGAACGATCATAACATGCTTCAGTTTTGTTGGTTGAATTTTACTAGTGCATGCAAATTCTTCGGTGACAAATGAGTGTGATGCACCAGAATCAAACAACACTCGTGCAAGTACTGAATCAACAGAAAACATACCCAACACGACGTTTGGCGCTTCCTGAGCTTCTTCAGCATGCATGAGAAAAAGACGGCCATTGCGGTTGAGTGAATTCCCTGGGGCAAATCTCCTTCCTGGCTGAACACGACGTTGCTGCTGAGCTGGGGCGTTGGCATTGGGTGCTGCGACATTCTTCTTGTTGGGGCACTCGTTGGAATAGTGACCCTTATTTCCACAGTCATAACAAGTCACTTGCGACTTGTCCTTTGCTGCTATAGGCACAGCATTGCTTCCAGTCCTCGGGGCAGTGTTGGTGTTGGCGGTAGCATTGTTGTTGTTGAACTTGGGTGGGGCACGGTTGAAATTGCTAGAGTTGCCGGGGTTGTTGTGATTTCCTCCGGGTCTAGGGTTTCCACGGTTGGGATAGGTCGGACGGTTCATCGGGGGTCTGTTGGTTCTTGGGGCAAATCCTGGAGATGGGTAAGGGCGATACTTTGGGGTCTGATGGGTTCCTGGCTGATGCATCATACGATGCTTGCGGTTCTCATTGGCTTGGTTGATCTTTCCCTCCATCTGGATAGCAGAGTCGACAAGGGCTTCAATATCCGCAAAGGGGATATTGACTAATACCATCTGCATCTCATCGTGCAGACCATTCAGGAATCTTTCTTTCTTCTTGGCTTCGGTGTCGATCTCATCCGGGGCATACCTAGCTAATGACAAGAATTTGTCACGGTATTCCACTACAGTCATCCGTCCTTGCTTCAGTTCTCTGAACTCGTCTCTCATCCTCTTGATCAAACCTGGTGGCACATGGGTTCTGCTAAACTTGACCTTGAATTCCTCCTAGGTCATCATCTGGCCTCCGATCATTGCGCGAACACTGTTCCACAATGCCCTGGCATCTCTGGCTAGATAGTGGGTGGCAAACAGAACTTTCTCGTTGGCTTCCACTCCGGCGACTTCTAGGTTATTTTCCATGGTTTGCAACCAATCATCGGCTTCTAGGGGTTCTTCCGACTTAGTGAAAACAGGTGGGTTGGTATTCTGGAAATTCTTGAGTTTAGATCCATGGTTGTCCTGATTTCCGTGGCCTTGGTTGTTGTGGGCTAGCTGGGCTATCTGCTGCAGGGTGGCTAGGTTGGCTTGACGTTCTGCTCTTTCAGCTTCGCGGTCCGAAGTCAACATTTGCAGAATCTGCAACATCGGGTCCGGGGATGAACCACTTCCTCCACGTGGCATCTGAAGATTGAGATAGATCGTGAAAAAAGAGGGAAATTTCTAAGGTCTTGGGTCTTTGAAAAGTTTTTAAAGTTTGACTCCGATTTTCTAGCGACTTGCTTTTTCATTCATTCATTCATAGCACACAGTACAACACATACCACAACAAAGAAAAACAGATGGTTTTAAGAACCATTCTGGAAACTACGATACAATGGGACTGAATACGACTCACTACGCTAGTGCTCAAGTGCTACTACTCCTCGGAATCTGTGGCTTCATCATCCTCATCATCATCGATGAAGGCGAAATCATCCTCATCGGTGAAGAAATCCATAGCCTGATCCTCCAGAAAATCATCATCATCGCTGAGATAGGAGTAGGGGTCTCCACAAAGATCCTCTTTGGCATTCTCCCTTTCTTCCAACTGCATGTCTCTCTCATGGATGGTATCCTCCAAAGATGAGATACGGTGGTGAAGACGGGCAATGATACGCTCCTTCTTGTCGAGCTGACGGCGGAGAGACTTGCGATCCTTTGCTCACATGGCGATGGTCTGATCCTTCGTCTTGATGATGGCAGACTTGTGGTTGGAGTAGTCACGGCAGTTATCCAACTCCTGCTGACGATCGTACATCATGAAGCTAAGGTGGTCCAATTGAGTCTTCAGTTCGGGGTGGTATGGTGCTTCCAGTGGTTGTTCATTTGCATCATGCCTCGGGCAAAACTCAAAGCGAGTACCCTTGATCTGATTGATGCTCTGGCCACACAGATGGGAAAGAGCTTCCTACATGGCCCTAGCAAGTCCATCGAGCCAGTTGTTCTCTCTTAAGGTAAACTGAATTCCTTTCGCAGTGGGAGGTTCAATCATTCCTCGGAGACTTGCAACAATTAGCCACTGCAGATCTTCTCCTCCTTGATCATTGAGCTGAGCTACGAAGAACTCGGGGTGCGGACGCTCCAGAAGTTCCAAAAGCTGGTCCAAATCCCTCTCAAAGATAAGGTCTCCTCCATTCCCCAACTGATAAAACTTGCTGTACTTCTAGTCCATCTATAAGAATATAGGATGAGTAAGTTAGTAGAGTGATCAAGTGTGTCAAAATTTTATGTATTTTGCAAGAGTTTTGAGGAACATGAATTTTCATGAAGAATCAAAGGGATAAGAATGAGAATAAGTTTTTTTAAATATTTGTTTTCTTTGGTTTTGAAACTAAGTTTTTGATTCAACATCCAATCTAACTTGGGTCTCCTATGGTTAGGATGGCTCTGATACCAACTTGTCAACACCTGGATTTTTAATCCCAGATGCCTGTTATGCCATACATCGCAATCCCAGGATTACCATTTTTGCGAGACATAACAGAATTGGATACCACAGTACATCATCCATTACAAACCGTACATAAGTTCTTACACAAATAGGGATCTCATGATCCAGTTCTTAATACAACTCCAAGCAGCGGAATACGTAATAATAACGGTAGCGTAGGCGAAGCTCCATCTTCGGGGTTCACAGGCAATGCTGACAATGGGAGATGATCCTAGTTGTCGTAACCTTCCTGGGGTCCATCCTCCAGGTACTCCTCTTCATAGTCTGGCCACGGGAATAGCCAGGGACAAAGCCATGAGTACTCTTTAAGTACTCGCAAACTAATACTAACAAGTGAAAGGGGGTTTTTGTAATAGGACACTAAGCTCTAGGGTTGTTTTGCAAAAAGCCAGATTTATCTCTACTAAGTTCAGAAGTAAGAGAGCTAATTGAAGTTTATAACACCTAAGTGGGAACTTGTATCTCATGCCACAACCCTGTTGTGGTCAAGTCAAAGTCTCAGTTTATTTCACAAGTCTTTTGAAAACATCTGACGGGGAACGATATGGCCACTCAACTGTCCATAATCATGACGCTGCTATTCGAATAGTTTGACACTGCAGAGATTGTACACTTTCACCACAACATTCGATACATCCGTCAGAACAAATCCTGAATTCTATACTCGATATGGATAATCAATCCTAACCTTTCAATTACACGCCCTAGTATAAGCACCTCTCCTATGAGTTTGGCCTCCCAACCATGACCAACTGTCATCTTGGGTACTGCACAGGAGGACAATCTTCACAAGGTAGCCTCAGCTCATACCTTGGTCGTGAGGGAACTAATACTAAGGTATATAAGTTTCCAGTCAAGCCCTACCCAATCTTCGGGTATTGTGGTTGTACGATAAAATTGGAATGGTATCGCATCCAGACAACCATCAGTTTTATAAAGGGCTAAGGCTCATGCCTCATCATTTTCATCACCAAAATCATCAAGTGTTCGGAAACACATGTCCAAAACATTTCAATAGAATGATCCATCATTCCAAGGTTTTCATAACCAATTTTCCACAAAGTATTCCCATCTAAAGTCGATCAAGTTTTATGCTTAGCACTAGCATCTACAAATGGGGGTAAGCACTATTGAGGGGTGGTACACTAGTGGAGTTTAACTAAGTTTAATCTTATTCCTTAGGATGACATCAAGATTATCTAGCTTAGGCCAAGTTTTATGCTCTTTATGCAACCTTCAATTCTCTTTCTAATATCCACAATTTACTTAAGTAAGCTCTAAGTACTAGCTTTGATAAAGAAATAAAGTAATAAAGCTTGTAAGTAAAACTAGGATAGGTTTATCAAGTGGATATGATCACATATGTTTAAGGCATGTAGTTGGCATGGTGACAAGCAAGTATTGCCTTGCATAGGTAAAGTGGTCTTGCAAGTGTTAGCTTGCACATTCAACTAGTAGTATCAGGCTTGCACAGTATCAGTATAAGCTTGCTAAATTGCAAGTGTTAGCTTGCATTGGTCCACTTGGTTAATAAAGCTTGCCTTGTGTAGAGCAGTGGTTGAAGTTCTCCTCGGCTTCTTCTTCGTAGTATCCTCCTTCCTCCTCGTATCCTTGGTCGGTACTAGCGTCTATAAATAAATACGAGGTACACAATCACCAAACAATACTTAACTACTTGCAATCATCACACAAAAGGGTCCTATAGATGATCTAACATCATCACTAACATTACAAGATTAAGGTTTGGTTTAATTCCTTTTATTTTTAGAAAAGTAATTTCTACTCATTGAAAAACTACTTCAGATTTAATATTCTCCAAACCAAAACATGGTATCATGTTGACACATGTCATCACCACATATTTTAGTCCATGGGAATGTGATTTAAAGTGGTGTCACCATTTAATAAGGTTTTACCCTTTTATTTTAATTAATTAAAGTGGCTAGAAATGCCTATGAGGCATTCTTTTATTACTTGAACATTCTTTCTGTAAGTGAACCTTTATATTTTTATATATTCTGAAAGGTATGGTTAAATGTGATTTTTGAGAGTTGGAATCAACTCAAAAGCTATTGTAGTTTTAATTTGAAAAATGTTTGAATGCAGAAAGGCTTCTGCCTTGTTATTTTTACCATGGATGATCTATAGATCCAAATGACTTGAATCCAACGGGCTTGGATTCAGCATTCTCAGACCTTTCTAACAAAATTGGTTTCATTCAATTTGGTTCACTGAATCGACCTGGGTTGATTTTTGATACTGGGTACAGAATTGAGTTTGAATCTAAATAGAAAAATCTAAATTCAAACGAGTGGGCTGTGCGGGAACTGTTAACGGGCCGGCCCAGTGACACTCCGCGGCGCGGGGCTCAGCTGACAGGGGGGTTCCACCGGTCAGTGGCTCTTTAAACGTGAAGCGGTACGGGGCAATATGGGACGCTCGATCTGGTTCTAATCCAACGGCTGAGAGTCATCGTCGACGTTGAGCTACATGGCGAGATGTAAACCTAGCGCGGCTGGGGGTTGCTGGGGGCTCACCGGGTTCGGCGAGGGTCGGCGAGGCGGTCGAAACAAAGTCGACTTATTTAACTTCGGGGTGGTCGCGGCAGCTCCTAGGGTGGACGAAATCGATGGCGCCCTTCTTCTCCAGAGGCGGCCTGCTCCGGCGCAATTCCGGCGATGCGCTGCTCGCCTAGCTCCGGGACTGAGGTGGGATGGTTCTTGGTGAGAGAGGAGTGGAATGGTGTGAAGAATTCGAGCGGGGGAGGCCTCTATTTATAGTCGCGACGGTGAGACCGAACGGCATGGGCGGGCGACGGTGGCGACATGGCTACAGGCTGCTAGATGCATGTCTGGTGGTGGCGATCGCTTGGTGGTCTCCTGGCGATGCTCTATGGCTTTAATGCGCGTGTAGGGGCGGTACGGTTTGGTCTGGAACACGCGACGCTCTGCACGGCAGAGGCGGCGTCTTCGACGACGAGCGGTGGCTACGGGGCACGGGCGGTGCAATGGGCATGTCTGGCGTGTTCCTGGGATGGTGGCGATCGTGTATGCATGCGGCGAGGGCGGCGCGCGGTCTGTGGGCTTCGGTCGAGGGTGGCGCTCTGGCGCACTTGCCGCACGGGCTGGTCGAGAGGGGGCGGTGAAGCATGGGTGATCTCCCAGACAAGGTTGGCACGGCTAGTTTCCTCCATAGCTTGCTGTCGACATGTGGGTGGCAAGGGTGGCTTCGGCTGTTCACCATTGATGGTTTTGGCAAGCTCACAGTGGTGCTAGTGCTTGGTTAATCTTGCTAGATGATCTACTGAGCTGGTTGTGAGCTAGATAGGGAATCAGTTAGGCTCAAAACACTGCACACTATAGTGTTTTGATTTTGTTTGATTTGTGTCTGCCAAGTGTTTGATGAAATGGCCGCATGAATTCAAGTTTTGAATTTTGAAAAAAAAATTGGTGTGTGTGTTAGGTTGGTGCTGGTGAGTCTGCAGATGCTTGGGTTTTGAAAGTTGAGCTTGTTTGAGTGGTTTTTGAAAAAAGTGGGATCTTCCCATATGGTAAAGATTCAATTTTGAATTGTCATTTAAACTATGCATTTGAAAGTTTTTGGATGATAACAAGGTGGGCCTTGATACTTTGTTATGAGTACAATCAAGGGGTGCAAAGATCCAGAAAAGTTTCTGTTAGGTTTTGAAAGTTTGAGACAGCCAAAGTAGGCATGGGAGTTAAATTGGTCAAAATGACCATTCACTCATTTAGATTTGTTTTGATTTATTTGTCTTTGGGAAAAGTTTGGGAAAAGTTTAGGTGATGTTTATTTCACCTAAGAAACATTTTAAAAGCAAGGAAACACACAAACAAGGTGGTCCAAAAGAATTCAAAATGAAATGCATACTCACATGCATGCTTCCATAATTTTATTTAGAAAAGTTTTTGTTAACCCTAATTTTGATGATTAGAGTTTGGTGATCCAAGTTTAGTATTTTTGGGATGTTACACAATTGCATGAAGCACTTGGTTCAAAGTTTTATTTCAGCACGGCATATCATCCTGAGACAGGAGGTCAAACTGAAAGAACAAATCAAATACTAGAAGACATGTTGAGAGCTTGTGCACTAGATTTTGGAGGAACATGGGAGGATCACCTACCATTGGCAGAATTTTCTTATAACAATAGCTATCAGAGTAGTCTAAAGGCAGCTCCAGATGAGGTTCTGTATGGAAGGAAGTGTAGATCACCAATATGTTGGTATGAACCTAGAAGCAGCAAAGAATTTGTGCCAGATTATATCAAGGAGAGACAAGACATCATTGATAAGATCAGGGATAGACTGAAAATAGCCCAGAGCAGGCAGAAAAGTTATGCGGATCAAAGCCGAAGATCATGACATCCAGAAGTAGGAGATATGGTCTATTTAAAAGTAAGTCCAATGAAAGGAGTAAAAAGGTTCGGAGTTAAAGGGAAATTAAGTCCAAGATATATCGGACCATTCAAGATACTGAGCCAAAACAGAACTATAGCTTATGCTTTAGAATTACCATCAAGATTGGCTCAAGTGCATAATGTTTTCCATGTGTCACAACTCTGCAAATGTTTGAAAGTTCCTGATGATGCAATAACACATCAAGATATAGAACTACAAGCAGACCTGACTTATATTGAAAAGCCCTGCAAGATTCTAGAAGAAAACTGGAAAAGATTAAGGAATAGGGCAATCAAATATTGCAAAGTCCAATGGGAACATCACCCTGAGAGAGAAGCCACATGGGAGAAGGAAGAGGATTTAAGAAAAGCTTATCCAGAACTATTCAGGTACATCTCCACAAACTTCGGGACAAAGTTTAATTTAAGGGGGGAAGTCTGTAACATCCTAGCATTTAGGAACCTAACGAAGGGTAGTTTTAGGATTATGTATTGTTGCATGGATCTATTTGTGAAAAGGTGGGTAAAATTTTTGCCAAATAAAATCTTAAGTGATCAATGTTTCTTTCTTACTTTAAGATTAGGTTTAGACTTAAAGGAGGATTGCTATAAACTTTGATGTGATCTTAAAAGAATTATGTGTGTTTTGAAATGGGTTTGAATTTAAAGAACTTAAGTGTTTGAATAATAATTTAAATGATTTAGATATAAGATTTGAATCTTAAATTAATTAAGATATAGGTAGTATAACTTAAATCTCAAAACAATAGAAATTATGAAATTCATTTTCATATTATAAAGACATAAACAAGTTACAACATAATAAAGAATAAGAATATTCTTTATTAATAATAATATAATATTTATTACAATTGAATAAAATAAAGATTACAAGAACTATAAAATAAAAATTACAAAGGACTAAGAAAATTACATCTACTAACTATCCTATATCTAAAACCTACACTAAATCTTCATCTTTATCTTTGAACCTGCAAAACAAAGATTAAACAGAAATAAAACAAGATTAGTGTTAGTATATATTTCTCTCAGATATGTCAGTGAGGTGCACTTGATAATCTCATCATTGAGAAATGTTAAAGAGGGGCAAGTTTCACCAATATGAAAGATTTCATCTTTCATAGATTCACAGCCAGAATGCAAATGACAGCCAAAATGGACCAATTCACCAACCAAGGTAAAAGTAGATTGGTAATAGTAAGTTCAAATTTTCTGAACCTATCCATCTGTGCATAGCGGGCACACAGGCTGCACACACACAAGCATGCAAAGGGTGTGCTGTCGACTTCACAAGCACAACCAGATCAAACAAAACCAGAGCACATCCGTGGGGAAGCACCTCAGTGCATCACTACACCACACCACACCACACCACAGTCAGGGTGAACAACAAGTAAACCAAGAACAGCAGCCAAACCAACCACCCAAATTAACCCAAACATCACCAGGATGGTGACATAAGGAGAGGGATGAATCTGGTGGATAGCAAGGTCAATCCCAGGAGCTAGGAGGAGCAGGCAAACTCAAGAGCAAGCCCAGGAGCACAGTTAAAGTAGATCAAGATCCAGACCAAGATCAAGATCATCATCAATATACTACACCAACATCAAATCTTGTGGTGAGTCTCATAAAACCATCACATGCTTTCATCAAAATATCTAAACAAAAGCATGGGTTGCTTTATGTAATGATCTCTCAATATGCATCCAAGAGGGGTGAATCTATCCTAGAGAATTCAAACATAAGGATAAGAAATCAAGCTCAACCACAAACACTAAACCCTCAGACCAGCATCACTGGGTTTAGTGTTATTTTTGCAACTTAGATCATTTTCATTTGATCCTATCAGATTAGGGCACATCTCTCAAAGAGAGAGTAGCACCTCTAATCCTACAAGATTCAAACAAATTATTGCCCAACTAACTAGGAATTACATCCTAGAGCCTCAGACCAACATCATAGGCAAGATAAGAAATCTTCCATATTATCTTATCAGTTTTAATCACAAGCATAATCAAGCTAAGCCCAGAAATAAAAAAAACCTAATCACTTGTGTACCAAAATATAATGGTATCACAAGGACAAGTTCTTAATGAGCTAAAATCATCTTTGCTTAGTTCCCACAGGAAAAGGGACAAATCATTACATATCATTTTCCTGAGCCAAATGCCAGGAATCAACCTTAAATTCATTTATACATTCACAGAAATCATTGCAAGCAATGATTTGATTCAGTAAGTAAAATCTCAGACAAGCCAAGATAATTGCGATAAGCAAGCAAACATGCCGATGTAAGCAAACTGATAGTAGAGTAAAGCCTCAGACCAACAACATAATCCAATTAAGGATTTGATTGAAACAACTAGCCTGGATCATGGTAGATTACCACTAGGACAAATCTGACAGGAAAATAGTAACATCAAAGCTACTATCAATCCTTAACCATAGCAAGCAATCATTTCACATGATCAAATATGATCAACACTAGATCGAAAGCATCCTAGATGTGATCAACAGAGGGGTTATGAACCCTAATCCTGAGATGAACCCAATCAGCACATCATCACTCAACATCAGAAGCCACTAGCTACACACCAAAAAGAATCAAGGCACTAGCATGAACAAACACCACAGAGACCACTTACCCGAGGTCCTCGCTGATGAATCGAAGAGGAAGAGGGGACGACCATGGCGCATGACAGAGCACCCATAAGGCGCCTACAACCTGCTACGGCGGTGGTCGTAGCAGCACACGAGCCCAGCACACCACCGTAGGCGGGATCGTGGCGGCGGCAGTACCTTTTCCCAACCCTAGGGTTCGGGAATGGGGTGGACCTGGCCATGGGGAAGCCCCAGAGTCAAATCCAAGTGGACAGAACGAACGAGCATCGTCGACAACCCCAACCCGCACTACGACGGCGGCCAGAACGACCGACGGCGGCGGGGAACGATGGTGGCGGCATCGCCGGCCACGGGATCGAGTCAAAGGAGGAGGAGATGAGGTCGAGGGAGAGAAGGAGGCACAGCGGGCTGGGTGGGCCAAAACCCTTCGGGGTAGTCATTTGACCCTGCCCTATTGGGCCACCTTGGCCCAATAAGCCCAAGGGGCCAGCCCAGGATTTTTAATAAATCTTTTGATCATTTGGAAAAGACCAAAATACCCCTAACCTCAATAAAATTATAGAAAATAAAATAATAGTCCAAAAATCATAAATAAAATATTTTTCGATTCACAATAATCCATTCTGTTCAAATAAAATAAGATATCAAATTTTGGACATTCAAATTTCTATTAGAATTTTGTAATTTAAATATTCCATGTGGAATTTTACAAAATTATTGAAAGGTGATTAAAATAAATAAAAATCACTTTCATTACTTATTAATATTATAGTATTTTTGAAAAATACTAAATAAATATTTAGTAATAAAATTAAGGTATAATTAATAATTCCTAAAGGAATTATTAAATCAATAAAAGTCAAATAAAGGGAAATAAAATAAAATAACTCAATACATGTTATAAATATTAAAAAGAAATTTATTACTCAAAAGGGAATTTTTGGGATAAATGCATATAAATTTAAATAATGCATTACATTACTTGCATAATGATGTTTTTGTAGAACTAGAAGCTCAAGGTCCAATGCAAGCATCAGACTTCACTACCTTGCTATCACAAGGCAAGTTCATCATTTTCTCATGTCCTTTGAAGAGTCTTTATCAAAGTATTTGCAAATTGTGTGTTATCATATGTGCTATAAAATAAAGAAAATATTATCTTCCTAAACAAAGAAATCATAGATATCATCCTAAGTGGTGATATAATGGAGCAATAGAACTTAGAGTTCTAACTGCAACAATGATGATCAAATAGGGACTTAATAACCCCTGAAATCAGTGATTCTAGCGCCGTATATTACGCGTTAGCCATGAGATTTGGAATGGGACAGAGAAGTCAGTTGTATCTTCTTCCTCTCGCATGAAGCCGGATGTGCAGGTCGTGGCTGTTATCCTCGTCGCGTGCATATTAAATGGTAATTCGTAGAGGATATGCAGCATATGGGTGGGAACCCTCAACGTCCCACGATAGTTCTGGCATCTAACGGTTTGTACAAACCATTGCCGTAATTCATTATGTGGGCATGGTGTACACCAAGGAGGCATGCGGGGGCGCGAAGGGGGCAGTGATTGGCTTGGATTAACTACTAGGCCCCACATCATGGAATTGTGGACTGGAAAGTACGCCCGGTTGTGCAACAAGGAGTTGATCTCTCATGGATAAAGTAACGCACCTCTGCAGAGTGTAAGAATTGTAACTTGTTACTCCCTGTTCCGGGAAGGAGCTTCGAACACAGCAGGAAAGGAACTCCATGAAAGTTCTAGTCAACCTGTGAAGGCTGATTGTCATAGTTTTTCAGAATAAAATCAATCTTTGAAGAAAGATTTACAAAAAACTGCATAGTGCCAAGGATTTATAATCCAAGGTGGTAGTTAGAGCATCAAACTTCCTACCTTGCATATAATGAACTTGTTGGGTAATGCTGTTACTCATTCTTTCCTTTGATCCCTTGCTTAGGCTCTGAGGATCCCTAAGACGTGCCAATGTATGCAGCCGAATGCCAAGAAGACGTGTTCTACGAGGAACCTGATCTATCCGGAGGAGTTGAAGGCGTGGACTACGAGATCCGCTACGGTGTCGATGAGAACGAGTCCACTTAAGGGTCTAGTTAGTAGTAACTAACGGAGCCGAACAGCTTGAACTCTATAAAATAAGCTGTTGAGCCCCACTCCTAGTCGGAGTTGTTACTTTTAAATTTCCGTTGAACATCTTATATTTTGGTTTGTAAGTTGGATCTTTTGGAAGTCTTGAACTTCCGGTATTGTAATAATAATAATAATAATAATAATGTGTGTACCTTTGTAATATAGACCCGCAATGTTTCTGTTCTACCACTCTGAGGGATGTGATATTTACGGAACGGTATTCTGTGGATGTCATGTCAATGACTATAGTGTACTACACATGCAGTGGTATGCTGGGTCACCGCAGCCGCGAAGAAGAAGGGCAATACGTCAACGGATGGTGCCATCGATGTTGACGTTGACGGGCAATGCATTGGCGACCCCAGGCTTTGACGGCCCAAGAAATACTGGTTGTGTTGGCTGGCCAAGGGGCCACAAGTCCTCCAAGACCGACATCAATCATCAAGCTTCCTCGTTGCATTTGAAAAGACCTTGAGGGAGTTGACCGCCAAGAAGGAAGAGGCCAGTGCCGAGAGGGAAGAGATGTAGTGGAAAGAAAAAGAGACCACCATCGTGAGCTTTCTTGATCTTCAAAAGAGATATCTTGAGGTGGAAGATACCAATGACAAATCTAGGCTCATGGAGGTCGAAGCCAAAGTCATGGTCGAAAAGAACCAGATAATGATGATTGGCTTGGAGAGCATCGCTAACCACGAGCGAAGGGTTGGATCGAGAAGAGCATAAGATGATCCGAGCCCGCGATGCTTAATGCCTTGTTTACTTCTCGTGTATTTGCTAGTGTCTCCGCGGGGATCGGAGGGGGTTATTCCAATTCTCGCAAAATCTCCGTAGTCCATTTACCATGCCGGGTTTGGCCGGGATAATCCCGGGATATCCCCATATATCTTTCATATTTTTTTGTAGATTAAAAACTCTCCTCTAAGGTAGAGTATTTATGGGAAAAAAGTTTTTAAAGGAATTGGAGAGTATTAGGTGAACATCAAATCTCCATATATCCCAAAACTCTAGTAGGTAAAAATACTAGAGAAGTAAACAAGACCTAAAAGGGCAATGGCATACATGAGTGCCATTTGGGAGAAATTTACCACTTTTGGACATGTTGTTATGATAATTGTCTCATCGTGTACTTTGATACTGTAAAATGGCATTTGAACTCCATTTTTCCACTTTATTTAGTAGGCACATCATTTGTGTATGCAAATTTTGGTGAAATATAAAATAAATGACAAACTGGCAAGTTCTCTCGGACTGTCTGGGTCTGGCCGCTAGACGATATAATTAAGGAAAATGATAGGATGCCCCCGGGGGATCGCATCCTCCTATCCCCGGGTCGTACGTGAGTTGTAATGTGTGGTGGAGCCCACCTTATCTTTTCTCTATCTCTTCTCTGTGTTGGAGCACGACCTCACGCGTCTTGCTAATTGCGACATGTTGCATGCCTGCATCGCGGCTGCTCGCGCTCGCCGCGCCGTCACACCACAGGGCCGCCGAGCCGCCACACCACCAGGCCACCGTCTCCACACGCTGCGCCACCAGGTCGTCGTCTCCGCACGTGAGCCACCGTAGCTCACCCCCGTCCTGCAGCTAGTCGTCTCTGCACCACTAGGCCACCGTCGCACGCGTCCCCCGCCGAGGCCAGCGACACTCCCTACGTCTACCCGGCCCACGCCTATCCCGCCTTGCGTCTGTGCCGTCAGTCGTGGAGGTTTCTCGACCTCGCTCGTGTCTGTAGGGAACGGCTCACCGCCTGCTCGATCTACCTCGACTCGCTGTCGAATCCACCGGGGAGATTCAAGAGAGTGGGGCGGAGGTCCTACTTGTGCTACTCGCGACGGCGGGGGTGCTGCTCCCCTGCCGTCGAGGCTCCGTACGCGCAGGCAGTGGCGGTTTTGTTGCGCTGGTAGTGGAGATGCCCAGGCACCTTGCATCTCCTTTCCTTTCCCTTCTACTTCAAGGCCGATGGAGGTTGTCACCGCGGGGTTCATCGAAGGGCAGCGCTACTAGCCTCGATTTCTGCTACATGTGACTGGCAGTGCTGCTACGTGCGGTGTTGATATTTGCTACATGCGGCCAGTGGTGATGCCACTGCGACCGGGTGGCAGTGCTACAAACGGCCACTGGGTTTGCTACATGCGCCGGGCGACTGTGCTGCAAGCAAAGTTGGTTTTGCTATAATAGATTTTTTTGCTACAAGGTCTCCGGCGAGGTCTTCGATGAGATCGAATTTGCTACAATAGAACAATTTATTTGCTACATGCTTTGTTGTTTTGCTACAATAGTGTAAAGTTTTTGCTACACGATCTCCGACGAGGTCTACCGGCGAAAGTCTCCGGCGAGGTCGGATCTTCTACATTACCACAACTTTTTTGCTATAGAGTCTCCGGCGAGGTCTCCGGCGAGGCAGTCTTTTTTATTCTATTTGTTAAGGCAAATAGTTTTTTGCAAAAGCAGGATGAAGTACTAATTTGAGGACACGTGGCGCGCTGTCTATCCGGAGGATCGGCGGCAAATATCCCGGGGGACGCGTACTGCTCCCCTATAATCAATTCCCTCTTACTA
The DNA here is from genome assembly GCA_023614405.1 of Avena insularis. NCBI lineage: Eukaryota > Viridiplantae > Streptophyta > Magnoliopsida > Poales > Poaceae > Avena > Avena insularis. The sequence continues at coordinate 348,518,966 of CM042691.1, forward strand.
TAATCCATCCAAATTAAACATCAAAAAGAACGAAAAAAGATGTCGAGGATATAATCAATCTCCTCGTGACTAACAGGCGCCCTGTTTAACAATAATCCTCTCTAGTCAAGCACTGAGCAGAAGCAGTGGCTGCTAGCATTCACCGGTTAAATTTTTTTACTTTTATCTAAGTAGTCAAAGCTTAACTGAGAAGCCAACAAGTGCTACCGCGTTGGCTTCGTCTGTAGCTTGGATCCAACGATGCCACTCGCGTCGCGGCCGGGCTAGCAGAAGCAGACGGACGCGGCGGCGGAGGCCGACGGAGTCCTCCCGGTGGGGCGAAATATTTATGCATGTATAAAGCATGGATCTTCCGCGTGAATTCGTGCATGCTCAATTTGCTGTGTCCGAACAGAGTAAACGCCATTGGCTTGAAGACAAGCTAGCTCTGGGTTCGCTCTTACGCGCGTGCATACGTACGGATGGTTGTTAATTTGACTCATCATAAGGAGGATGGTCAACACGACATGCCTTGGATCTGAAAGGTTCTGGATCAGCCAGAGCCAACCGAGGGATAATTAACCTGATCCTTAAAAGGTTGTGTATCCTTTCTTCATACATACATGAAAGCTCTGCATACGTTCCGAAGGTTCTTGCTCACGTACGTATGTCTCGGCGTAAGCGTGCCACACGTACGCCAACACCACACACGTACGTGGTGGAAGTGTCACGAAGCACTGCACTGTGCGCACGGCGAGGATGTCGATCGACATAGACAGACAGATATAAGTATATATACTGGAGTGGAGGAACGGCGCAGCAGCGAGAGGCAGGCGGCAGGTCTTATCCTCCATCCGTGGCACCACCATGTCACGTCAGTATTCCCGTACGTGCTCGTTTATCCGGCCAGTTCCGTCTCGATCGATCGCTACCTCTCCCACACCGATCGCGTCCCGCAAAAGATCTGATTATTGTGTCCCACAAGCAGTCATAAGGGCCGTACAGTGCGTATATATGGCGCACGTGCCGATCGATCGATATACTTCCTAGTATACTATGTGCGAGTAAACTTGTGTGCTCTTGGCGTACATCCTACTGACTGCGCTAATCGTTGGTTTTATTTATCGTTGCTTCTCATGTTGAGTACCCCGGCCTCCCCCATGCGTGCGTACGTAAATGGCGCGGTGCACCGTGTTTTATCGCTTACAGCACGGACAACCCAGGGGTGTAAACGACCTTGTCAATGAATTATTGTTTAATTAGGCTGGTTATAGTGGGGAGTAACTTAGAGTGGTAACATGCACAATGATCTAAGTTACTATTTCATAGTACTCCCTTCGCCACGGTTTGGAGGGCGTTTTAAAGAGATTGTTGGAACCTAGGTGAGTGCTGATTGGAGCCAGATTTGTGCAAAAAACATACGCCCATTAATTTTCGATGCCCTATTAAACGTAATTACTCAATGAAAACAAGGAATTTAGACGCATGCATTGGTGGAGTTGCATGCAAGAATTAATTTCTTGGTTGCATGGAGTAAAAATGTGATGTAACGTAGCTAGTTACTCAATCCATCTCTCTCTTCATTAAATCATTGTCACATAAACAAAAATGCTAACGTAGACTTTTAGTTAGCTAGTTACTCAATCAATCTCTCTCTTCATTAAATTATTGTCATATAAACAAAAATGCTAACTTGGACTCTTAGTTACTAGTGAAGTTATTCCACTATGACCAGGCTAATGTAGATTGGGTGCGCGTGTATGTAATACTACTAATATGTGATCCAGGAACGGGGCGTGATGATTAGCCAATGATCGATGGTGCGTCAAGTCAAACGCCCCGACTTGACTTGGTCTTCACGCTGCCGGCCCGCCGCTCATTATAAAATTCTCAGGACAGAAGCAATATACTTACCGCGTACATCATGTACTACTATAGCACATTACGGTTCAGTTTATTACTATATTATATAGTTTCCTCCCTTGAAAAAAAAAATTGAATGTAAAATTGTCACGTGTTTCGGCAATCGGCACTATGCTCTACTTTTCCACTGCTGTCATGCATGGAAATACTAGCTGCAAGGATGCACTAGTGGAAACGAGGTCTTTTGTTGATCCCAAAAAAGGCTTGTGTTAAAGGGGGGCCGTACCAGCGTGGCCCCTGCGGCAAAAAAGGAGCTCCCTTTAACACCGGTTTATGCCATGAACCGGTGTTAAATGTCCCTGCAGCAGTGGCCCGCGCACCCCCCCTTTAATACCGGTTCGTGGCATGAACCGGTGTTAAAGAGGGGCTATATAAGACACCACCCCAGCCCACACACACCCCACTCTTCCATTCTTTCACATTTTGGAGCCTAGCAAGAGGGTGTGAAGAGTGCTAGTTTGTGTTTTTTTCATATGCACAAGAGGTGTTCGGTGAAATGCCCGAGAGCTCAAAATAAGTTTTCTTGTTGCTCTTTCCGTCTCGGTCGAGGTCGGCAACTATAGTTTCATGTGTCATTGATGTACTATATATATAAATGGTCATCTCCCTATTATTTTTTGATATATACTACATATTAATGCAGATGAACCGGCAATAGATGTACGGTGACCGCCGCACTTCCGAGTACATTACGGGCCTCCAAAATTTCATCGTTGTGGCTAATGCAAACCGTGGTCACAATGGTTTTATGTGATGTCCGTGTATTCTCTGTCAGAACAAGAAAGACTACTCAAATACCAGAACCATTCACGTCCACCTGCTTCGATCCGGTTTCATGCCCAGCTATAATTGTTGGACCAAGCACGGAGAAAAATGGGTTGTGATGGAAGACAACGAAGAAGAAGAGGATGATGACAACTAGCATAATATGTATCCTGAGTATGATGATAATGCAACGGAGGTAGATAATGAAGATCAAGAGGGAGCAGATGGGCCCGCTGATGACGATCTTGGTCGGGCCATTACTGATGCAAAGGAAGAATGTGAAACTGAAAAGGAGAAGGAGAAGCTGGAGCAGATGTTAAAGGATTACAAAACATTGTTGTATCCAACTTGCGAAGATGGCCACAAAAAGCTAGGTGCCACACTGGATTTGCTGCAATGGAAGGCAGAGAATGGTGTGACCGTAGCATTTTCAAAGTTGTTGGTAAAAATGAAGAATCTTCTTCCAAGAAATAATGAGTTGCCCGACAGTACATACCAAGCAAAGAAGGTTGTCTGCCCTCTAGGATTAGACGTGCAGAAGATATATGTCTGCATTAATGACTGCATCCTCTACCGCGGTGAGAAGTACGAGAATTTGGATGCATGCCCGGTATGCACTGCACTGCGGTATAAGATCAGACGAGACGATCCAGGCGATATTGAGGGCGAGGCCCCTAGGAAGAAGGTTCCCGCCAAGGTTATGTGGTATGCTCCTATAATACCACGGTTAAAACGTCTCTTCAGAAATAAAGAGCATGCCAAGTTGTTGCGATGGCACATGGAAGACCGTAAGAAAGACGCGATGTTGAGACACCCCGCTGATGGGTCACAGTGGAGAAAAGTCGAGCGAGAGTACCCGGACTTCGCACGTGACGCAAGAAACTTAAGGTTTGGTCTAAATGCACGGGCATGAATCCTTTTGGTGAGCAGAGCTGCAGTCACCGCACCTGGCCTGTGACCCTATGTATCTATAACCTTCCTCCTTGGTTGTGTATGAAGAGGAAGTTCATTATGATGCCAGTGCTCATCCAAGGCCCGAGGCAACCCGACAACGACATTGATGTGTACCTAAGGCCATTAGTTGAAGAACTTTTACAGTTGTGGGCCAAACCAGGTGTACGTATGTGGGATGAGCACAAAGGGGAGCCATTTGACCTACGAGCATTGTTTTTCGTAACCATCAATGATTGGCCTGCTCTTAGTAACATTTTAGGGCAGACAAACAAGGGATACAATGCATGCACACACTGTTTAGATGATACTAAAAGTGTATATTTGGATAAATGTAAGAAGGTTGTGTACCTAGGGTATCGCCGATTTCTTAGAACACGCATCCGAAGAAAGAAAGGCAAGCATTTCAAACGTCTGGCGTAACCCGGAGGAAGCCTGTCCTCCGTGCGGTGAGGAGGTATTTGGTATGGTCAAGGACCTAGAAGTAATCTTTGGAAAAGGTCTGGCATCTCTGTTCGAATGACGATGCCGGACACGCGCCCATGTGGAAGAAGCAATCTATATTTTGGGACCTACCCTATTGGAAAGTCTTAGAGGTCCGCTCTTCAATCGGCGTGATGCACATGACGAAGAATGTTTGCGTGAACCTGCTAGGCTTTCTAGGAGTGTATGGGAAGACAAAAGATACACCGGAAGCACGGCAGGACCAGCAACGTCTGAAGGCCCCTGAAGAGCCTATGCATCCTGAGAACGAGAAGGGTAAACGATGCCACTTAACTCCTTCCAGCTACGCTCTTACCAAAGCAGAGAAGGAAATCTTTTTTGAATGTCCGAAAGCAGTATCAAGGTCCGTCGGCTTCTCGAATATAAAGGGAATAATAAATATGGCAGAGAAAAAATTCCAAAACCTGAAGTCTCATGACTGCCACGTGATTATGACACAATTGCTTCCGATTGCATTGAGGGGGCTTCTACCTGAAAATATTCGAGTACCCATTGTGAAGCTATGTGCATTCCTCAATGTAATATCTCAGAAGGTAATCGATCCAGAAAGCCTACCAGGGTTACAAACAGATGTGGCCCAATGTCTTGTCAGCTTTGAGTTGGTGTTCCCACCATCCTTCTTCAATATTATGACGCATCTCCTGGTTCACCTAGTAGAAGAGATTGCCATTCTTGGTCCTGTATTTCTACACAATATGTTCCCCTTTGAGAGGTACATGGGAGTCTTAAAGAAATATGTTCATAACCGTGCTAGGCCAGAAGGAAGCATCTCCAAGGGCTATGTAACATAGGAGGTCATTGAGTTCTGTGTTGATTTTATTCCTGACCTTAAGGCGATTGGTGTTCCAGAATCACGACATGAGGGAAGACTGAGTGGAAAAGGCACCCTAGGATGTAAAGCAATGATATGTAGGGACGGGCATTCTCTCAATCAAGCACACTACACGGTTTTACAAAGATCTATCTTGGTTGCCCCGTATATCAATGAACACAAGAATTTAATACGCCTCAAACACCCGGGGCAGTCTGATGAATGGATTATAAGTGAACACATGGCGAGTTTTGGCGGCTGGCTGCAAAGACTTCTCACGAATAACACCACTGTTGGGGATCAGCTATACTTGTTGGCCAGGACACCATCTTTGACTGTATGTACTTTCCAACGGTAGGAGATAAATGGGAATACATTTTACACGATATGCCAAGATAAAAAGAGAACCAACCAAAACAGTGGTGTCCGCTTCGATGCAGCAGAAGACAATGGGCAAAAGACCACGTATTATGGGTTCATAGAGGAGATATGGGAACTTGACTATGGACCTAATTTTAAGGTCCCCTTGTTTCGATGCAAATGGGTCAAGCTAACACGAGGAGGGGTTGAGGTAGACAAGAAGTACGGAATGACAATGGTGGATCTCAATAATCTTATGAAGGTAGACAAGAACTTAGACGAACCATTCGTCCTAGCCAATGATGTGGCTCAGGTTTTCTATGTGAAGGACATGTCCTCCAGACCAAAAAAAAGAAAAAATATGGAAACGAATACATCATATGATGAGCCAAAGCGTCACATAGTTCTTTCAGGGAAAAGAAACATCGTGGGAATCGAGGACAAGACAGACATGTCAGAAGATTATAATAAGTTTGATAAAATTCCGCCCTTCACAGTGAAAACTGACCCAAGCATTCCGTTAAGTAAAGAAGATGCTCCATGGTTACGTCTGAAGCGATCATAAGGAAGGACATATGCCAAGAAGTTCATTCTCATATTATATAACCCTAGTTCATGTTTTTAATATTAATACATGTCTTGAGTGTTAGTCATGTTTTGTGGATGGACCGGGACTATGAGAAGAAGTTGCCCCGATTCGTACTTACCATTAAGATCTGATCTCCAAACAGCAGTCACATATTAGGAGTGCCTCTATGACCAGCTTCTTGGAGATGGGAGGACTAGGCCGTCGGCATCTCCACAAATCGACCGTAGTGGTGTCCCTGCTCTCGAAAACCATCTTGCAGCTTTGTAACTTCTCTAACTAGATCAATACACCTGGGAGCTAACTAATTTCACATATTAGGGAGTGCCTCTATGACCAGTTTCTCGGAGATGCCGGAGGACTGGGCTCCGTCGGCATCTCCCTGAAACTGGCCGTAGTGGTGTCCCTGCCTCAAACTGGCTGGAGGACTGGACTCACAAGGATGCCTATTTATAGTACAAGCAGCTCGACATAGTGTCGACACTTACGAAATAATGTCGACACTAACCCCTATTATTAGTGCTGACTCGTGTTTTGTCGGTTGGTGTCTCCAACCGGGACTAAAGGTTCATCTTTAGTCTGGTTGGTGTCTCCAACCGACTAAAGGTTCATCTTTAGTCCCGGTTGGTGACACCATCCGGGACAAGGTACACGCCATACGACATAATGTCGACACTCACCCCTATTATTAGTCTTGACTCGTGTTTTGTCGGTTGGTGTCTCCAACCGACTAAAGGTTCATCTTTAGTCCCGGTTGGTGACACCATCCGACAAGGTACGCCATACGACATAATGTCGACACTCACCCCTATTATTAGTGACTTCGTGTTTTGTCTCGGTTGGTGTCTCCACGGGACTAAAGGTTCATCTTTAGTCCTGGTTGGTGACACCATCCGGACAAGGTACACGCCTGACGACATAATGTCGACACTCACCCCTATCATTAGTGTTGACTTCGTGTTTTCCCGGTTGGTGTCTCCAACGGACTAAAGGTTCATCTTTAGTCTCGGTTGGTGACCCCGGTACACACACATACGACATAATGTCGACACTCACCCCTATTATTAGTGTTGTTGTGGTTTTGTCGGTTGGTGTCTCCAACCGGGACTAAAGGTTCATCCCGCCATTTTTTCCGCCATTTTTCTTCCCTTCCCGCTTCTTCTTCCCGCTATTTTCTTCCCGCCATTTTTTCTTCCTTGATTCTTCCCTCAGTTCTTCCCGCTAGTTCACTATATATATATGTAGGGGTTGGCCTCCATTGTCATTGCACATCTCTAGACTCATATCTGCAACCTCATCACTCTTTCCCATGGCTTCCACATAGCACTAACCCTTGAGGAGGCAGAGGCGCTTGCCTCGAACTACTCGCCTGAACTCGGCTGATGTCGAATTTGGCCGGAGGCGTGCAGTTCCTCCTGTCCCTCTAGGTGTGGCGCGCCGGATGGCCATCACGAACCACTACTACTTGAGCTCACGCCAGGCAATGGAGAATCAGATGGCATCCCGACTATTTCCCTACTTGGGAAGCCTTCTTCGTGGATCAGCGTGAGAGGGCGCTCGCCAGGCACGAGGAGGACGACCCACCTCCTCCTAACTTCAACGAGGCCGGCCGTCGGCTATGGTGGCGCGGTGGGACTCTCCAGGCGTCATGGCCTGTGACCGCCGCCGACTCTAACCCGTCTGCAAGGCTACCTAAAGTCCAGCCCACGCTACCCTCAAGTCCAGCCCACGTACTCTCGGAGGTTCAATTACGGCGACCGACGACAAATGATAGCGGCATGGCGAATCGGACGACTATAGTGGCGAGTATTACGTGTAGGCAGGAGCATGACTGAATCACTCCAACATTCGAAACAAGTTCGCCGATTGTTACTTAATCGGCCATGTATCTTAATTTTCAGTTCTTTTATGTATCTTAATTTTCAGTTCCATTCGGCTTTATGTAACTTACTATTAGTTGGCTATTAGTTCGGCTTTATCCGGTATATTGATTATGTCTCGAAAAACCTTCACAAAATGACCTATCTCATTCGAGGTTTCTTGGCTTCGGTCAAATGACCAATGTTATGTCTAGATTCAAGGCATAGTTTGTGATACTATGGACATATTGTGCTTGCTTGTTCATCATGGCATGGCAAACAATGTTGCAAGAGGAACTTTTCCTTTTTATCGCACCAAAAAGGCATTTTCCATTTTCCGAGCATAAAAAACGGACGGTTTTGTGAAGCAACCACCAAATGGCTAATTCAAAAAACCACCAACACATTTTACAAAAATACTAGACCACCTTATATGCACAATGTACCAACAGGGGGATCTGAAACCTTTCCGTCCACCTCTGGTGAAAAAGACAAATTCCTACCGAATCGGTAGGAAGTGGGTCAGATATGAACTACAAGTACATGATACGATGCTCATCATTTTTTGCAAAAATCATTTTTAGTTTCACAATATGCTATTTTATCAAAAAACAATGCAAGTTGAACGAGGCTTGGTGAGATTCAAGTGTATACAAAAGATGCGACATTTAAATATCCAATCAATTCAAAAATGTTAATACAAAAGATGCGGCATTAAAATATGATTTGATCTAATAAAAATCATTTTTTAGATGCTTAATATTTCTTATGTTCAAAGTTTTAGGATTTAACAATTTATTTTTGTTTGAATTGAATAATCAAAATTTATATGTAAGTGTTTTAATTATTTTGAAAATTTTCATGTAAAGTAAATATAAAATGATTTACATGAATGGATAGATATTATTTTTCTAAAAATTATGATATATTATTCATATTTTTCTGAGTTGAAATGGAAAAGATATGAATTTTCTAAATTCATATCATATTTTTTGAATTAAAAATGCCCCTTTAATGCATGAAATAAATGCCCCCCCTTTAACACCGGTTCCGCAGGAACCGGTGTTAAAGGGGCATTTATTTCGCTTCACACTTTCTTTAACACGGTTCTGGATGGAACCGTGTTAAAGGTGAAAATGCATCTTGTGAAGCGGAATCCCCTTTAACACCGGTTCCAGCCACGAGCGGTGTTAAAGAGGTATTAAATGTCGCTTCCTTCCTTTCTTCCCCGAGCCAGATCGAACAACGCCGCCTTGCAGAGAAGCGCCGCCACCGCCGCCCGAACACCGCTCGCGCGTCTCGCCGCCGATCGAACACCGCTCGCGCGTCTCGTCGCCGCCGCCCTCGGAGTGAGGGAGGAATCGTCCGTCTCGCCGCCGCCGCCTCCATTTTCGAGCTTCAGAGCTCGAGGTCCGCCGCCCCCGACCCTCTCTTTTCCGCACTTGACCGCATCGCCTGACCACCTCTTCCCCGTGCAGGAGCAGCTGACCGCGCCTCGCCGGAGCACCGCCGACGCCGCCCGTCAACGCCGCCCGTCTCCGCCTCTCGTAGGCCATCTCAACGCCGACTTTGCCACGTCAGCGATGACACAGCGCCAGTCAACGTTGACTCTCCTGAAAAATAGAAGAAAATATAAAAATTGCAGAAAATTGTATAATCTTGCAAAAATCATATAAAAAGATTCGTAGATCCAAAAATAGCAAATTATATATCAATGAATTCAGAAAATTGAGTAGATTATTAATATCAAGTTGGATTTAACTTTTACAGTACGTGTTTACTGTAATAATTTAATTAGTTTTAATGGTCTTTTAGGTTAATAAATTCATAGTAAAATATCTCCTGGTCCAAAAATCACAAATAATATACCTATGGATTCACAATTATGTGTAGATAATCAATATGCAAATGGTTAAGCCAAATAATATAAGGTTTTTCATCAATTAAATAAATGGTAGATGGCTTATTTAGAGTAATAAATTCATAAGAAAATAAATAATGTTCAGAAAATTACAAATAATATGTCCCTGGAATCACAACCCCGTGGGGATTATATATCTGATTTTAGTTTAATTTTTAAACAACAGAAACTATTTAAATGATTTAAAACCCATTAAACACTATTTAAATTATAAGAAAAATATTTGTAACTCTGATTAGGGTGAATCCAACGCCTACTGGTTCGTATTAATGTCCTCTATCCATTGTGACTTATTAAATTGCCATGCATGCATTTTTTTGATCTCTATGTGCTATTGTTTATGTTGTATGAAATTGTTTGCTCGATATATTGCGAGGAGTGCAACGTGTGTGATTGCTGACTCATCCTGATTAAAACTTGTTTGCTCGATAAATTGTACTACATGCATAGATTAAAACTTATATACAAATTGGACCTCTGACTCATTTGTGTATTTATTTGTGTATTTTTGTATGAATAATATGTATATTTGTGTATGAATCCAAGTCCACTTGAATGTTTACACTCTTACTCTAGATAATATTATTGTTTTAGAAACTATGGATCCACTTAGTAGAAACCTTGAAGAAGAAGAAATAATGGAGAACATTATTGATGAGGACACCTCACAATATCTGAACTTGGAGGGACATGATGATGACAGCTCAAGTACTAGTCATGGAGAAGATGAAGACTCCGGTGAACGCAATTTAATGGTTACAAAGTTCGGCGAGGTATATGCATTGATTAAGCCTCTGCTGACTTCCACCAACAATCTTCTTCTACATGTATTAATTAACGCTTCTTTCTTCTTTTAGCCCTCTGGATCGACCAGCCAGCAACCATCTTCTTCTACGAAAAAGAGCAAGCGAGGCGCGAGCCAGCGGTTGAAAGATCATGTAAAGTTCACGATCGAAGCAGTCCGTGTTGATGGCAGGCCGATGAAGCCCAAAAAGGCCGCAGACAAATTTGTACGTCAGGCTGGAGTTCTTGTTAGGGACCAAATCCCAATCATAATTGAAAATTGGAATAAGCCAAAGAAGGGCGACGGTACCTTTGTCGATGTGACAGATCCAAAGAAACGCTTTGGAATTCGTTGTTGGTAAATTTCACCTTCCGCCAGAGGAGGATGAAAACAACCGGTTATAAAGGAAAAGGTCAAAGAGTGGACTCTAAAGAAGATGGTGACGCTTTCAGAATCGGAAGACAAATTGAACAAATTTATCAAATCTGGCGAGACTCCAAATTTCAAGACGCATATTAGGCGAAGATAAGACCTCAACGGCCCGAATTTGAGACATATAAAAAGTGCTATAGCTAAAAGAGGTCGAGAAACCAATACGCTTAATGCCTCAAGAAGGAATATCACCAGAGGACGGGTCGGTGGCTACATATCTCGAGGCCTAAGTGGGAGGAAGCTGAGAAGGCCTGCGTGAGAGAGGATCACACCCAGATGGATGGGTGGGACCTACGTGCAAAGACTTGGTTCTCTGGAATCGGGCAAGGTTGGACCCGAAACAGGATTGTGTATCTTCCCAACCCTCCTTGCCAAACCCGTCCTTGAACTCATCACGGCATACGAGGAAACATCCGCCAGGATCTTCCATCCCGACAGAGAATGACCAGCTCACACGCCCATCGGTAAAAAGAACACCATGGACATGCACGAGGCACGGGGTATGGCGTGGAAGGATGGGTTTGCCATTTGGAGCGACTCTTACAGATGGCGGCATAAAAGAAAAAGAGCGTACAGAGCGGATGACACAGATAGAACATGCACTTTCGTCGCTCTAGGCGCAAGTGAATGAACAACATAGCCATCAAGCTACCGGCCCATCTCAGCGGCACGAAGATCCTGCATTGGAAGTCGTCATGCCCCGCATGCTGGAAAAGAAAAGTAGTGTGGCTTCCACGGAGAACGTGCAGCCCACACTTGAAATGACGGGTCCTCGATACCCCGTGGATGAGATCACGGAGAGCGAACACGCTGAGCTGCATGTGAGATTAATGGGCTTATCCATTAAGGTGGCTGTCGGCTATGCCTTACCTCCTGTAGCTGGTGGAAGTTACCACTGCCGACCGATTCCAGATGGCTATGCTATTGTCGGGGTGGATGAGGTTGTGAAGGAATATGAGGAAGCACAAATTGACCATGCTACAGGTGAAGGGGAAACTCAACTCAAATTTGCAGTGAAAACAACCATTCTTTGGAAGAAGGAACACATTGTGCTTCCAAATTGGAGGTCACTGGTGTAACTACCTCGGTGAATTACGCTCCTAGTTACAAGTCTGGATGAGCGGAAATGGTTAAAATAGTACGGTGGGGCCCAAATGCCACTCACGGGTAGACCTTTCGGCCGTCCTAACCATTTCCAAACATCGGGACCAGAACGGGCGGCGTAATCGGCAGGCGAAGGGATCAACTACATACACAAATGGGTATGTATGCAAGCCACCATACAATGGTTCTCAGAGTCATTCCATCTGAAAGAAATAGAAATATTGCAACGCCATACGGCAAGATCCAAATATCCTAGATAGATATAATAGTTTAGGATATCTCCTCATACATCAAACATCAGAGTATCAGACGGAAGCGGAAGACAAAATCCGAGTACGGATAAGAAGCAAATCGGCATAAGATGCCCCATAAATAAACACATCCCGCCCACAGATCTCACGGATCCCCGTTCCCGGAATCTCTACACCGAATGATCGTTGCCCGCATCGTCCGTCTTCTCCGCCCAGTATCCATCTTGCGAGTTTACCTGTTCATCTGAATCAAACAATTTATCGTGTGAGACCCTAGGGGTACTCAGCAAGTCTTTATGCCTCTAAAGGGGACACAACCTGGGGTGACGCAATTGCAGCAAAGATAAACCCTAACAATTCTATAGATACTCGCTAACCATCCGCCTAACCAAAGATAGACGGATGTCCGTGAATTAATAACAACAGTTATAACGGTAATATCCACAGATCCATCCTCCTCCTCGCTTACCAACGAGGAAGCGGACGAACAACCCCCCATCCGTTGGCAGTTTTATTAACCATTCCATGAGTGTTGCACTATTTACTAGTCAGTTGTTTAGTCAATTTAGAAGCGGTACTTTAGTTATACTTGTCTATGATCGAGAAACTGTGCTCCAAGTCGTCCATAACCGCGGACACGGCTTTCAGAAAGTTTTACCCTGCAGGGGTGCACAAATAGCAACACACACTCGATCAACCTCGGAAAAACCAAATCAAAACCCAACGAGGCAGTCACGACAAAGCGATCACAGGATTCAGAAATATTTCAGGGGGCCACCCCATTAAGCTACCCGCGACGAAGTTGGCCTACTCCGAGACGGACTCAAGGTTTGTGTGGACGGCTGTAAACGACTGGGAACCCGAAAGTGTGACTGGGCTTGTCGATACAGCGAAAACGTGTCACGGTCCTAAACAGTACAGGTGCATTCCTCGCACAATTTTAAATAAAGCAGTAAAGCATGGCATAAGTACAGGATAGTAATAAAACCTCAAACTAGTTTGTGGCCCCAAGAAATAAGAATGAATCAAGCTCTGGCTCAGGGGGGGTTCATAAGCCTCCCGGATGTGGATAGCGCGAATATTCAAGGAACAGAAATCAAGTACTCGGGGTCCTATGGGACACAAGTGAGCCTGAAAAACCAGATAGCAAGTATGGCTCACCGATGCCACTTTCATTAGTTATCCCATTACTACTCAGGTTAAGTTGTTTAGGTACCTCGTTATCCATCAGACACTCACATACCCTACACATGTTGTTCTACGACTCGCATGGCGCAAACAACTCCTGTAGTAATGGCTCATGGGATGGAGGAACAAGCTTCGGTGGGGTTTAAAAGTAAAGGCTATGCAGTACTTGGGATTCAGTTTAATGCAATCGCGACTCAATGATGCAAGAATAAGATAGAGGCAATAGGTACTATATGTATGCAAGCATGTGGTAGTGCTTGCCTGGCAGCTCAGTTGAAGCGAGAGAAGGATCTGGGTAGTGCTCCTGGGTCTCTTGATATATCCCCTGCTCAGCGTCTATTCGAAGAAGAACCAAACAAACAAGGGCCAACATAAATAAAGTGCACAAGCATATGAGTAAAATTCGACAAGCAAACAATCATGCCATGATGAATGATGCACAATTTGCATGGCAATAAGGTAGCATGGCATGGGTGAGGTGTGGAATACAAGAATAAATCATTTCATTGAGTTTTGGCCACATTTTATCCTCATATTAGTTGCTGTATACCTTATATTTATATGATGCATGCTGCAATTCAGAACAAGGAATGCATAAACAGAAAGGTCTCGTCGAGCTAATCATTTTAGACATATCATTTGTTAAATTTGGAGTTATAAAACAAAAGTTATTAATTATTTAAGGCAAAAGGGCGTTTTATTGTAATTTAAATCAACTTGAAATTTTAAGTGTTCCAAATATATTTTGAAGGCCATATTTGAATTCCTCACATTTTCCTGATTTCAAAACATATATCATTTGTATTATTTGGGTTTATAATTAAAAGTTATTTTAAAATAGATTTAAAATTTGAATTTGAATTAATTTGAAAAAGGTTTGAATTAAAACAGAAATACAGAAAACATTTTGTACTCAGGCAGAGCCAGCCACAGACGCTGACGGGTGGGCCACGCGCTGACTCAGCAACACACGCGCAGAAAAGCTTTTATCATCATGACTTGCCACCACACAGAGGTAAAGGTGGGTCCTGTGCGGGGCCCAGCATACAGTGCCAGTGGGCAATGACACGGGCGATCCAGAGCGCGGGGAGGGTCTGTCCGTGATGGACAGGATTTTCCAAGGGGTTTCCTTGCAAACGGGCACCGAGGCTGACAATTAAATCGGGGACCGCGGGTTGAGGCGGGAAAAAGGGCAGGGGCCTAAACACAAAAGTGACAGCGCAGATCTGACGAACTGAAAACCCGTTTTTCCGAGAGCTGCAGCTGGCTCGATTTTCCATGGACGAAAGCGAGAGATCTAAAGGGAATTTAGCGTCACCGCAAAAACCAAAGATGAAGAGGGATCCATAGGCTACAACTTCCGTTCAGGTGGCATCGCCGGAGGAGGTCTACATCGCGCGAAACACCGCAAGGAACAGAGGCGGTTCAAATCTTGCTGCCATCAAGCAGACGCATAGCAAGAATGGCAAGACAGAGGCCGCTCGACGGAGTGCAACGGCTATCCGGCGAACTAGGGGAAACAAGAGGTTGTCTGGGAGGAAGGAGGTGCTCACGAGAGTGCGCCCGCGAAGCCGTGGAAGCAGGGTGGCGGGAATCGTCAGAGGCTTGGCTTCCGCTTCGCCACCACGGACACGCGGCGACGGCGAGACTCGACGAACTCGGTTGTTGCCACTTCTCTGGCGTCGAAGAGGAAGCAGATGGGCTCTGGTACACTGGATCGCCTTTGGGAAGCTTGGCGACGAGGCGCAGAGGTAGATGGTCTAGGGTTTGGGGTTCGGCATGGGGAGGCCATGGCCGTTCCTGGGGAAAAGTGGGAGGAAGGCGGGGTGCAGATCTTGCCCTGGGGTTCCTGGGGTAGTTGAGGTGATAAGGGAGAGAGGGGAGAGGCACATGGGGTGGTGGTGGCTTTGCGAAAAGGTGAGGAAGGAGTGATCGGGCTAGGGTTTGGTACTAGGGTTGGGGCTTGAGGTGATGGTAGCTAGGTGGGTCCAGGGTGGCCAGGTGGGGCCAGCTAGGTGAGAGAGGGGAGAGGCCGAGAGAGAGGATGGAGCTAGGGTTTGTAGAGAGGGGGGTATGTTAGATTAGATGAGAGGGTGAGGTAGGTTTAGGGTTAGCTTAGGTGTAAGATGGTGGTAGAGGTGTAGGTGATTAGGGTAGGATCTTAGATAGAGGATTGGGTGATGTGTTTCCTTTTTGGCAAGCTCAAGCAAGAACAAACCAAGATCAAACATGAGCCAGACCAAAGGGAGGAAGAGGTGAAAGGTGGTGATGGGGTGGATGGAGATGGTTTTAGGGTTTAGATGCTTGCATGCATCAAGCAAGATCAAGCATAAGAGGGGTAGAGAGAGATATGGGGAAGATCCACTCAAAATTCAAATAAAAACCAAAAGACTAGAATGTGGTGGTACTTGCATGGCCCATGCAAACTAATTTAATGCCATGTTAATCTTGTGAAAACAATAATATTATCATGGCATTATTCTTATGCATTTCCACAAGTGGAATAAAAGCCAAGCAAAGAATTTAAAGGAAGGTTCCAGATGAAGTAGATGGAGATGATCACATCTGATTATAATTGGGACTTGCTAGTGTGTATGTGCCACTAGGTATTTAGTAAGCCCAAAAATATTCCAACATGATAATAACCCCAAAACAATCCATATGGAAGCTATGAAAAGGTTCCACTCACAAGGCATGCAAAGGTGGCTCTCATAAACCAATAATGTGGAACAATATGGTGCATATATGAGAGCATGTGGAGATAGAATTGGATCCATCCCAACCCACATGAGCTAGAGGTAAAACCCAATAAGATGCAAAGCTCATATTTAGTTGGATGGTGGAGTTATAAGGTGGTGACAGAGAAAGGTGATGGAGTTGAATAAAAGATATGCCCCCAACTCAACTTGGGCATTAAACAATATATCAATAACCAAATACAATATCAAGAGGCAAATACAATTAATAAATGCATATGAGAGAAGATCCAAATTGAAAAAGGGTTTTATATGATGCTCAAATGCAAGGTGGCATGATGACATGAGCATGATATAATTATGATGCAACAATTATATGTAGGAAGTAGCATCTATATAGACTAGGCTAGTAGCATTGCAATTGTTAGACAATTGGGATGCTACAACTCTCCCCCACTAAACAAGAATCTCGCCCCGAGATTCCTAGGAAAAAGAAAACAACACAAGAAGAGGCGGGTGTTCGAACGAAGGTGACCCTCACGTTCCCAAGGTGATTAACAACTGAGTGGTGCAACCATTACACCTTGCAAAACTTGCTAGACTTGTTGCGAGTCTTGCGTTTTGCTTGAGAAACGACGGGTTAGAAGAATTGAAGGATTGTCGTGAGACAAGAAGGATAGGATGGACATAGCTCCGGTTTTCTCAAGAAACATGATAAAAGAATAGAACCACTTGTGAAAGAAGAAGAAAATATGATGTATCATGGATAAAGAAGGACACACCGTTAAGATTAAAGATTTACTGATACGAGAGAGGATGAAAACTTTGTCTCGCCGGAAGAAAGAACTAGGTTGGAGAGATTTGAACCACTATGACAATAGCATCGTATCTTCTCTCGGATTTGAGAAATGAAGTACGGAAACAATATTGCGTTCAAACAATAGAGCCCCTTGATATCAACAGAAAGATTTAGCTATACATCGTCGGACTAGATTCTTCTTGCGCCGGTAAGAACCAAGGATCACGCAGTTGAGGTGCGCGGATATAACTTCCCGAGACGGATGTGAAGCTAGATCATGGTGGAATCCCGAGAAGCAAATAATATGGAGGATCTGGAGTTGATTGTAGAGATACTTATTGCTTTCTTTAGCCTTGAGGCTAACGCAATAGATTTGCGGCTGATGGCATCAACCATAATTGGCTTTACCACAGAAAAAGAATTGATGAAACAAAGAGAGAGATAGATTCCTTTCATCTTGTTTGGGGATGTCGAGCACCGGTAGAAAGACGAGGACCGAAAGGAGTTTGCGTTTGTTTCCACCAGATAATTGAAGATTTGCTCCGTGTAGGAAAAGACGAGATCACCAACAAGAGGTTATGATTACTTTCTTCGAGAGGCCACTCCGGAAAACAAGGACGGAAGTAAAAGTATCAAGGGATAAAGGCCACTTCTAACTTCCGTGGAATGAGTGAAATCACATTAATTCACCAATTCAAGGTACAAGAGCGAATGATAAGAGTAGTGGTATGGTAGCTACTCCATCCCGCACTCAAAGCATTACTCCGCACATGAATAAGAAAACCATGCAACCCAACTACCAAAACAGACTGAAGGTATTGATAAGAAGAGCTCATGGAACTCCGTTAGAAAACAAGGATAGATGCAAACGATTCACCGGATCCAAGATAGATAAGGGTGATGATGTTGTCGTCATACCATAAGTAACCAGCCACCGGAAGGATATGAAGGAAGATCACGGAGACAACTGCAAGATTCCACAGATAAAGGAAAAGATAGCACCATTTAAACAGAAGGATTACGAAAGATCTGGAAGGTCTTCATGGCCTCTGGTGGATTGAGCATAGATGATAGAACTGTTGGAGATATGCCCTAGAGGCAATAATAAATGTAGTTATTATTATATATCTTTGTGTTTATGATAAATGTTTACATTCATGCTATAATAGTATTAACAAGGAAACCATTAATACTTGTGTGATTTGTAAACTAAATTTGAAGTCCCTAGTATAGCCTCTATACTTCACTAGCTTGTTGGTTGATTGATGATTGTGGTTTCCCTATCATGAACATTGAGATGTTATCAACAACAAGATCATATCGTTAGGAGAATGATATGGTGGACATACTCCTATAGACAAGCGTAGCATAAAGATCAAGTCATTTCAATAGTTCAATTGCTATATGCTTTCTGATACATAGTAACCTAATTCCTTCGACCATGAGATCATGCATATCACCTTTACTGGATGGATGCTTTGATGTCATCAAACACCACACCGTAACAGGGTGGCTATAAAGGTGGCATTGAGTGTTTGGAAAGTATTGGTTGAAACACATGGATCAAGAGTGGGATTTGTCCATCCACATGACGGATAGATATTCTCTGGGCCCTCTCGGTGAAATGTCATCCAATTAGCTTGCAAGCATGTGACTTGGTCACAAGGGATCACATATCAGGAACGAGAAAAGAGTACTTATCGATGTGAGGAAGAACTAGGTATGCAGAGATAAAGCGATCATAACCTCGGATAAGTAACATATCGTGAGACAAAGGGAAATTGGTATCGTATGTAAGTGGTTCATTCGATCGCAAAGTAATCGTAGAAATATGTGGAACCATATGAATTTCCAGATTCCTCTATTGGTTATTGTTCGGAGAAGTGTCTCGATCATGTCCGCATAATTCACGAACCGTAGGGAGACACACTTAAGGATTCGACGTTGTTTGAGTAGTTATGGTATTATGAGAAAGAGACCGAATGTTGTTCGGAGTCTTGGATGGGATCCAGGATATCACGAGGTGATCCGGAATGGTCCGGAGAATAAGATTCATATAAGGAAAGTCCCGTTTCGGAGTAGCGGAATGATTCCGGTGTTTTCATCGGGAACATTCTAGAAGGTCCCGGAATGTCCGGCACTCGGAGGGAAGGGTACATGAATGTGTCATTGTAAGTTGGAATGATTGCATCATGTACTAAGTGTTCTCGCTGTCCAAAATAAAGGGTTTATTTAAATCCTAAATTGAAAAGTCAAACGGCTAGTTTGAAAGTCAAACGGCAAGTTTTGGAAAGTGGAAAGAGGAGGAGAAGTGGAAACCGAGTTGGGGAGGATTCCTCCTCCTCCCAAGCCGGCGCCCCACCTCAAGGCCGAGTTGGGGAGGGACTCCACTCCCTCCCCTTGGCCGCCGGCCCTCCCACCTATAAAGGGAGGGGCAGGGCTGCCCCTCCTAGCACACACTAGATCCGATCCTCTAAACTAAACCCTAGATCTAAACCCCGGTTTAGAGCTATTTCGGTTTAGAGCCTTCTAATTGATTTAGAGCCTTCTAATTGGTGTGTCTAATTACTAGACCACTAATAGCCTCTCTCATAAGCTCCACCATACTCGCACCGGCTTAAGCGAAGCCTGGGATCTCCCTCTACTTCCGGTACCAGGTTGTCAGCGGAATCGCGAGAGAGTGCTACAACCTCCGCTGCCTTTGGAACAAGGGAGAGGAAGGTCTTCGTCGAGTACCGAATGTGACCGATCGGGAGCGCTGAAGGAACGCTGCCGAAGGATCGCTCACGCGATCTTGAGATCGGAAAGAGTACGACTACATCACCCACGAGAATCTGCTCTCTTTAAACACTTTGGAATCTTCGAGGGTGAGTTATTCCATCGACTCGTTGCTACAATCTAGTAGATAGATCTTGGCTAGATTGTTTGTACGATAGAAATTTTTGTTTTCCATGCTACGAACCCCTACAAAGGGTATCGAGCCGTGTCTATATGTAGATCTGTTGACGAGTAGAACACAATGGTCATTGTGGGCGTTGATGCTTTTATTGTAGATTGCTTTTGTGTACTTTGCATCTTGCGGTATGTTGGGATGAAGCGGCCGGGCTAACCTTACATGACATCGCTCATGAGACTTGCTCCACGCTTGACATGCAACTCGTTTTGCATAAGTGGCTTTATGGGTGCTGTTTCTCCTAGCATAGTAAAGATCCAATTTACAACGGGTAATCAACAATGCTAGTATCAATGTTGTGGTTCTTGTTCGTGAGTTAGAACGACACCTATGGAAAGCCCCAAACCACGTAAAATATGCAAAGAAAGTAGAGGCGTCTAACTTTGTTTTGCAGGGGTGTCTGATGATGTGATATGGCCATGATTGTGATTATATTTGATGTATGCAATGTTCCTTATTGTAAGTTGGCAACCGCAGGAGCCATATGGTTGTCTTTAATTTCTGTTAAGACCTGCGTGTCTATTCAAAATAGTTGTAATAGTTGAAGCTGGTGGGCGACAACCATGAAGAAGCATCATTGACCTTGATGCTATGCGGTGATGATGGAGATCATGTTCGTGCTTGAAGATGGAGATCGGAAGCACAAAGAAGAAAGGCCATATCATATCACATATTATGAATTGCATGTGATGTTAATCCTTTATGCATCTTGTATTGCTTAGTAGACGACGGTAGCATTATAAGATGATCCCTCATGCACATAAATTTCAAGTTCTAAAGTGTTCACCCTTAGTATGCACCGTTGCCAAAGCTTCGCTTCAAGCACCACGTGATGATCGGGTGTCTTTGATTCCATGGTGAATACAACGTAAGCAAGCCAGATTTGCTTATGCGGTAGCTAAGGTTTGATCTTGACGAGCCTAGCATGTACAGACATGGCCTCAGGAACACGGATCACCGAAAGGTAAAGCATGAATCATATAGTAGATATGATGAACATGATGATTGTTCGCCATTGAAACTATATCAACTCTCGTGATGATCGGTGTTGATGTAGTGGATTTGGTTCGTGTGATCACTAAAACAATGTGAGGGATGTTGTTTTGAGTGGGAGTTCACCTAGTTTAATTTCATTAATTAATTTGAACTCAATTTGTCATAAACTTAGTCTAAACTATTGCAAATATGTTGTAGATCAATGGCAGCCCCTACCATAAATTTTAATGCGTTCCTAGAGAAAGAAAAGTTGAAAAACAATGGAAGCAACTTCGCGGATTGGTTCCGCAATTTGAGGATTGTCCTCACAGCTGGTAATTTGACCTATGTGCTGGATGCACCGCTAGGTGACCCACCTGCAGATGATGCTACCGATGAAGTAAAAAATGTTTTCCTCGCTCGGAAGAATCAGTACTCCATAGTTCAGTGTGCTATCTTGTATGGTTTAGAATCGGATCTTCAGAAAAGGTTTGAAGAGTCAGATCCATATGATATTGTCGAGGATCTCAAATTAATCTTTGAGACTCATGCGGCAATTGAAAGTTATGAAGCTTCTGAAAAATTCTTTAACTGCAAGATGGAAGAGGGTAGCTCCGTCAGTGAGCATGTGCTTAAGATGTCTGGGCACGCAAATAAACTTCAAAGTTTGGGTATAGTGATTCCTAATACTTTGGGGGTTTACCGCATCCTCCAATCACTACCACCAAGTTACAAGAACTTTGTGATGAACTACAACATGCAGAACATGAACAAAGAGTTGCCAGAACTATTTGCTATGTAAAATCTGCAGAAGTGGAGATCAAGAAAGAGCACCAAGTGTTGATGGTCAATAAGACCACCAAATTCAAGAAAGGCAAGTCTAAGCAAAAGGGACACTTCAAGAAGGGTGGTAAGAAAGTTACCACGCCGACGAAGAAGACCAAAGCTGGACCTAAGCCTGAAACTGAGTGCTTTTACTGCAAGGGAGAAGGTCACTGGAAGCGGAATTGCCCAAAGTACTTGGCGGATTTGAAGAACGGCAACATCAAGAAGAAAGGTATATCTGATATACATGTTATTGATGTGTATCTCACTAGTATTCGTAGTAGTGCTCGGGTATTTGATCTTGGTTCGGTTGCTCATATTTGTAACTCAAACAGAGCTGCAGAATAAACGGAAGCTAGTGAAGAACGAGGTGACGGCGCGCGAGAGGAAGCGGATCAAAGGTTGATGTGATCGCTTCGGCACGCTACCTCTTCATCTACCATCGGATTAGTTTTATACTTAAATAATTGTTATTTGGTGCCCGCGTTGAGCATGAACATTATATCGGGATCTTGTTTATTAAGTAGACGGTTACTTGTTTAAATCCGAGAATAATGGTTGTTCGATTTATATGAGTAATATGTTTTATGCACATGCACCTTTGATAGATGGTCTATTC